>JARHVA010001398.1:290000-1027500 GCA_037957365.1 Torreya grandis
AGTATCAAATAGAACCATCAGGGTCTATAGGGGACCAAAACCCAATGAATCAATAGCATAACACAAACTAGGTAGTAAACATAATAAAAACATGGAAATAAAGACCCATCAGGGACCTGAATGGGACCCATGACCAAAATAATAATAATAATAAAACCAATAGATTCTCAAAATGGACCCAAACCTTGTAAGGATCTTTAAACAAAGGGGAATTACATCTGACCTTGTATCTAGGGATTTAGGTTGGACCACCAAACCAAAAAAAATTAGTGTTTTACTAGAACCAAAACCACCCTGGACACAAAAAGAGGCCTAGGTCTCATAAAAACCTTCAAGATCCCCAAAGCACCTAACTCTTATAGAACCAATAAAAAAATTAATAATAATAATAAAATCCTAAGGGTTTATGTGAGGATCCTTCTACACATATTTATGAACTATAGAAAATAAATTAATAATGAAATAAACTTTGGAAAATAACATAAACTTTAGATTGTAGACCACTTCTAGGGGGAGGCCTCCTTTGACAAATATCAACACAATAAAATTCATGGATGCCTTCATTGGGTCTCAAAACTTACTTAAATACTAAATATATTTCAACAAATACTACTTTCCATATATGTGGGATAATTCAAAAATGCTTAAGGGATGATTTATAAAACATATGCATCCATAGTGACTAATACACTAATAATACAAAGATAAGGGTAGGACACAGGTTCCTAACATCCCCTCCCCCTTATAAAAATTTTTCTCCTAAATATTTAAGATGTGGGAATCATTACTAACTTTTGAATAGTGGTTCTCATGTTGCATCTTTGGGTTACATGTTGTGCCACTGAATTAATACTTTCATGATTGAGCAAGAGTGAAGTTGGTAGGTGCACCTATCCAAGACTAGTTCTAATTCAATAAGTATATATCCTTCATTATCACATTTCGGTAAAATTGTTTTCACTTTGATGGTGGTTCTAAGAACTTTATTCTAATAGGAGACATAAAAGACTAGAAAAACTTAGGAAGAAGGTGGAAGCTCTAACTTATAAGCAACATACCCAATTTTATAGAGAACCTTATATGTCTATACAAAATTGGAACAAACTTATGATGCCCTTTTAGTTTTATGGATGATTACTTTTAGGGATGTAGATGAAGAAAAACCATATCACCAAGTTATAAGGTGCACTTAGAGTGGTGTTGATCATCCTGCTACTTCATTCAGTTCTGTGCCAGATGGAGATTACACTGTAGGGTGCTGAGGATATGATCCTGATGTTAAAGAGTAGTGTCAACTACCTAAACTAGTGAACTGTCAAGGATATATAAGATAAGTTCTAGGGTGATTGACCATAAACCACTTCATATGGAGTCATATTAGTAGAAGTCTGGTAGGAGGTATTATACTACCATTTTGTGATGGGAAGCCACTTTTCCCTCTATTGTTATTGCAAAACAAAGTAATGAAAGAATGTTTCTAAGCATTTTTTGATTATTTTTGTATGGCCATATATTTGGGGGTGATACCCAAAGCTCATCTTTAGTCATGTGCCTATGCATTAGAATAGATGCATCCAAAAATGGCTAGTGAAAGTTACATCATGATCAAAGTTGATTGAATAAGGGATGCCATGAAGATGAAAGATTTGAATCAAGAAAAGTGTATCTGGGGATGTTGTATAGGGATGGCTGAGGGAAAAAAATGACTATATTTAGAGAGGCAGTCTACCATGACTAGGATCACTATTTTCTCTCTAGATCTAGGGATCCCCTTAATGAAATCCATAGAAACATTTATCCAAATCTTAGTAGGAATGGGAAAGGGCTTGAGTAAACTAGGAATCACTATTGTTTAACATTTGTTACATTGGAAAGTATCACATTTGGCCACCATATGTTTAGTTTCCCCTTTCATCCCATTCCAAAAGAAGTTTTGACATCCCCAATCATATGTTTTGAGAAAACCTGAGTGCCCTGCTAATGGAAAAGTATGGATTTCATAGAATACAACTTGATGAAGATCTATGCTATGGGGAAGCACTAAATGACCCTTGTATTGTAGAGAATCATCATCCCATGAATAGTGTGGTATTATTTAGGGGGTAGTGGCCAATTATTGAATGATGTGGTGTAAGGAGGGATAATTTGCATACCTTTATTGTATATATTCCAACCATTTTAGAGTGGGCATGAAAATGGCAGAAAGGGAAGTATGGTCCTTGAATGTACATGAGAGAGCATCTACCATGATATTGTATTTACCCTTCTTATAAGTGATCTCATAATCATAGCCTACTAGTTTCCTAACCAATTTATATTATGATAGTGATGAGACCCATTATTGTAGGAAATATTTCAAACTCTAATGATCAATTTTTATGAAAAAATGATTTTCAAATAAATATGGCCACCATTTTTATATTGCATGTAGAATTTCCATCATTTTATTTTCATATGTAGACAAAGCCAAATTTAATCCTTAAAGGGATTTGATAGTTAAATTAATGGGATGACCCTCTTGGATAAGAACAACACCCAGGTAATTTCCACATGCATCAATTTTAGTGGTGAAAGTTTTGGTGAAGTTTGGCATGGCCAAAACTGGTGTGCTACACAGCTTATTTAAGTGCCATAAATGCTTGGTTAGTTGCATCATCCCATGTTAATACAATCTTACCCAATAAGGAAGTCAAAGGAGCTATGATATTTACATAATCCTTAATGAACTTATAACAATATATTATAAGACCTATGAAGCCACAAAGGCTCTTGAGGGTTATTAGCTGAGGCTAATGCTACATGGCATTGATTATTTTTGGATCCATGCAGACCTCATTAGCTAAAATAATGTACCTTATATGTTAAACTTCCTCTTGACTAAAAGAACACTTGGAAAGATTGGAAAATAATTAATTATATGCTATAAGTTATAATTCCCAGTTAATATGCCAGTGATGTTTGGCCCATGTGAAGTTGTAGATCAAAATATCATCAAAGAAAACAAAAGAAAATTGATGGAGGAAAGGATGAAATATTTTATTAATTAGTGCCTACAATGTTGAAGGGACATTTATAAGTCCAAAAGGCATGACAAAGAATTCATAGTGACCATCATGAGTGTAGAAGGCTATCTTTGGAATGTCATCAATATGCACACAGATATGATGATAGCCTAAATGAAGATCTAATTTGGAGAATTTTTTCCCATATGGAGCTCATTAATAAGCTCATCAATGACCATAATTGGGAATTTATATTTGATAGTGAGATGGTTAAGGGCATGGAAGTTAATGCAAAAGTGACACAAACCATCCTTTTTTGGACTAGAAGCATTGGGGAGGATTATAGGTTGGTGTTAGGTTAAATAACTCTAGACTTAAGGAGTTCGTATACTAGCTTCTCAATATTAGTTTTTTACAGATGGGGATAGAGATATAGTTAGATGTTGGGTGGGATGATTCTTAGAAAGAGTGGAATGCAATTATATTTTGGGTGTGAAGGGGGAAAAACCATGATCTCTATATAAATGGTTGCATTCTTATCAAAAATGGATTATAAATCAACATGGTAGTTAGTAGCAGTAGGAAGCTATAGTTGGATGGTGGGTAGATAGGTAATGACCCCATGTGAGCCTTTATTAAAAAGATTTTCCATGCAATGGGAAATAATGATGTGATTAGTTCTGAGTAATAACCCTTTGAAGTTTTCATTTTTTCCACTATCTATGAACTACATCTGAATCTTAGATATGTCCCATAGAATAGGTGCTAATGTGTAGAGACACTATGCCCCTAAGATGACATGACATCATCCTAAGTATAGGGCAAACATATCTGAGTGAAGAGTGTAATCACCTACCATGATATGAATATTATGACACTTCCCTTTACATAGAAATGTTTCCTCATTATAAATAGTGACTTTAAATATAGAACAAGGTTTTACAAAGTAGTTTTCCTACTTAGCAATGTGGGGATCGATGAAATTGTGAGTGCTACCAGAGTCAATGAAGATTATGAGATGGATATTTTTAAAGAACCCCTTAAACTTCATGGTTTGAGGGGTGGTAAAACCTAGTAGTGCATGCAGAGAGATTTTGGGTTGAGTCTCCTAAGCCATTGAGTGCTCTAAGGGGATTTGTTCTTCTTGAACATCCTAGAATTTTTGGATATCAAGCTCATTGTCCTGCTCTAGCAATGATTCCACATCTAGCAAGTAGAGATTTTGTGTGACACACCTATAACACTTAAACCATTTATCATAATATTTATCATAATCATTTATTCTAATGAGATCACATATATACATTAGTAAGGTTCTTGAATAGAGTGGTTAGGGTTGGCCACTAGTTCACTATGTTCTTTATAGGTGGGAAAGTGGGGAGTTAATGATGTGCTGAGAGTTTATCTTCTTGTAACTTAACCAAACCTAAGGCATCTATAATGTTCTTGGGATGAAAATTTTTCACCTTCGAGTGGATTGGATATTTAAGGCCACTAATAAAATAAATTTTTAAGAAGTCATTTGACAACCCTTTAGTGTGATTATATAGTTTTCAAATTTAATCTAATAATCATGAACGGTGCCTATCTAGTAGAGTTTGGTGAGAGCTCTTGTAAAGTCCTGAAATGCTAAGGGACAAAACCTACCCAAAAGTAAGGATATAAAGGTTTTTCAGTTGGATTCATATTTTGACTTGAGATACCAATGATACTATTGGAGTTCTTCTTGTTCCAAGTGAAAGGAATCAATTGGGACTTTGTTGACATAATAAGTATTGTGAAGGTTGAATAATTACTCACCTCGATATATCCATCCTATAAGATTTATGCCATTGAATTGTGGAAAGTACATCTTGGGACCATGTGATGTGTGGGGAGAAGAGAAAATATTATCTAAAGAATAATCCTTCTATAATTTGTTGAATTTTTTTTATTTTGTTGGTTCAGTCCACACATCATATTAGTTAACTTAGTGACCTAGGATTTAAATATTGTAATTTATTCCTCCATTTCTCTATGTCAGCATGGGTGGATACCATAACTAGTGTTTTGTTTTGGTAAGGGATATAAAAATTTGTTATAATAAATGGTTAGTAAGGAAATTTTTTAATTTGGGCTCAATCAGAAGGGGTAAATGTACTTTTACTAGTTTTTTGGCATCTTTTGGTTAGGATTGATGAAGGAAAGTGCAATTTCAGAATTGTAATGGAAAAACTAGAAATGTTTTCTAATATAGATAGAGTAGAAATGGAAAGGAACACTATGGGAAAGTTTTGAATTAAGAGTTAAAAAACTAAAGAAGTTATGGCAAAACCAAAAAAAATAAAAAATTGAGATATTTGGCCAATATAATTGGAATTTGGATATGGACCCTAAAGGAACAAAATATGCAAATTAGAATTTCAGGTGTTCCAAGAAATTTTGAGAGCCAACATAACTATAGAGGGATAGATATGGAAAAAAATGGTTTTTGTTGAAAAATTAATTACCACTTAGTTGCTCCTACCAAAATCATGTCTATAAGTGTGTGGTAACCAATTATTCTTAGCTATAATCAATCTATCATTGGTCTTCTAAATATGTTAAGTTGGGTATGGGCCCCAAGTCTATTTGGCTACCTAACAGTTTTAAGGAGTCTCTCTGGCCACCAATTCTATTTGAATAAGAACCACTCTTGAGAAAAGTTCTAGCCATAGATTTACCCCTAAATGATAGCTCTTGGTTTACGCCATAGGTAGAAACTAGTCAATTAGGATGGGGCCATTACCCCTTTCACTGATAGGTCCTCTTAATGGGCCAACTACTTCAAGGTTCCTATGGTAATCCTCACAATGATGTTTAGGGATTATGCCAAAGTACTTCCCATAATTATGTAGAGGGATATTTAATCTTATCCAAACTTGTAATGAATATGTAGAAAATAGAGGCAAGGAAAAATATTATGTAGGTGACATAGCTCTTAGAAAGCCACTATTGATTTTTTAAATCTAAAATCTAATCGCAGGCTAAGAAATTAATCTAATATCAGATGTGAGGAAATTTTTACATAGATTTATGAACTAAAAAAAATAAATGATCAATGAAATGAACTTTAGAAAATAACCCAAAATAATCTTTAAATTGTAGGGCACTTCAAGAAGGAAACCTCCTTTGAACAAGCTTAAAAAAATAATATCTATGAATGCCTTCATTGGCCCTTAACACTTAATTAAATACTAATTCTATTCCAATAAGTACTACTTCCCATGCATGTGGGATAATTCAAATATGCTCAAGGGATGAATTACAAAACATATGCATCCATAGTGACTAATGCATTGATAATGCAAAGAGAAGGATATGACATGGGTTCCTAAAAATTTCAAGTGGACCTTAGTATAAAAGACCAAAAAAGGGAAAGGAGGTTTTTACAAATGGACCCAGAGACCATTCTTGGGCATAGGGGGGATTGGGTCCTCATAATATTTTTTCTATCTAGTCTCCTCAAGGGAGTCCCTAACAACTAAGAACCAACAATCCTAGGCATAATGGGAGATCCATGTCTCCCAAAAGAACCAACAAGAGTGAACATTTAAAAATTTATAGAAACTTTGAAAGAGCCCTCACACTAGAGTGATGTTAGATAAGAATAAGAGTATGCACTAAATCCATCCTTACCATCTTCACCAAGAACTTCTTGCATGTAATTCCATCAAGGGGGAAGATAGACCCTCTTGGCATCAATCTTAGCCTAAAAATAGAGGAAAATTATGAACTTAAATTAGGCTTGAATAAGAGGAAATTAGAATCAACAAAACCTCTCACCATACTCAAAACCTTGTAGGAACACTACCCAGAGCTGGAATCCAAAATTGTAAGGGTATTCATAATGGTGTTTTATCTCATTATGGGGATTAACACCCCTTTGATATGTTGATTGAGAAGTGAATTGATTCCAAAAACATATTCATTTTCTCTAAACCCATCTGAATGATATCCAACAATTTCATAAGCCCTAAATGAATTGAGATGAACACAAGCAGGGAGATTCAAATGATCAAAATCTAGGAAGGAACCAGCTCTATGATTCCCCAAAATCATTAAAGGACTTGATAAAACTAGTGAGGTCATGAAAATGACCATCAAGGCCTCTTAAAACTTCCATTGAGATATTTTATAGAGTTCAAGGGACATCCACCCTGTCATAGTAAAAAATAGTGCTTTGAGAGGCCCAAAAACACTCAAGAGCCCTTTCATTTTCATAGGAAGGTAAGAATCATAACTATCTAAAAAAGGGGCCATTATATTAAATAACATAAAATTTAAAAGTGTTTCCTTAGAAACTATTATTAGTCTAGATTGCACCCTTTGAGGTAAGGGGTTTTAGGCTTGCCTCATCTAGCTAACAAGGTGAATCTCTAGTTTATGGGGATAACTCCCCTAATGAATCATATGAGTTCAAATCCTAAACCTACCTATTTTTTAGTGAAAAGGGATATAAGGGAAACATTAAATGAAACCTATCATACTAGAGGTGATGACCAATATACTATGTCCACTCTATCTGACCTTTCAACAACACTAATGAACAAGACAAGGAATAATAACTAAATCACTCTCTTTAAAGGCTTCTAAGCATAAATGTTTCACATATAATATATGATATATGATAAAAAATTGAGGTTTATAAGTTGAATGTTTGATTCAAGATAAATACTAATCAAATTCCACTCCAAGCTCAACCACTAACACCTTCACACACTATGTGACTTGCATAAAATAATGTACTAGTATCTAGGTGAGGCAAGGAAATACAAAGGGAGAGAAACCCACCAATTATGTAAATAAAACAATCATGAAACACACTAAACCAATATAGAGAAGCTGAAATAGTCATTATATTAGTTTAAAAGGTTACAAGGTAAAAATTTGGGCATAATTTCTTATACCCTCTAGAGGGATCATTACAATGGATTTTGAGCCATGATTTATAGAACATGAGAAAGAGAGATAAAATAACATGGTGTGAAAGTGTGGAAGGGAGGCCATGATGATATTGATTCACTCAACCATTACTTACAAAAATTAATAAGGACTAGTAATAGCTCCATGATCTCTCATATGCATTATCTTGGCTACAAAATGGTCTTCAATGAGCCCTTAGGCATATAAGTGTGATAAATGGTATATTTTGGTCATAGTTGACCCCATTAATATTATATTAACGTTTTAACTACCACTTCACTCTTTTTCATGCAATATGATGTCATTATGAGAGGAAATTACTTGTTGGGACTTGTCCATTACTCACCTAATTTCCACCCTCCATGACATTCTCAATCTATTCAATGCATTTGTCCTCTTAGATGGTGAGAGATTTGAGACTTGTGAATTTTTAAGTGAATGATGAGTCTAATAATGAATTTAAGATGTTGGAATAAGGGTGATTCTACCTTTGAGAGTCTCATCACTATGTGAATATGCCTGCAACACTCCTTTGATGTAATGAAGGTTATCTCCTCCCTTGAGTTGGAATATGATCATTAGGCCTATATTAACTACCATGGGGGTTGAAGAGTGATTTTTTTAAGGTGATTTAATATTTATATAGGCCCAATAGACCTTCCCATCCATTTAAAATATCAAACACACCTTGGAAACATGAAAATAGTCCTAAAAACTAGTCATTTCAAGCTCCATTTCCTTACATATCTACCTCACACGTGCCAAGTTTTTAGTGTAAATATGATATAAATGAAATTTATGTGTATTTAAGATGATTTAACAGTGTGTTATGTCAATATTGAGTGTTTTGTGTCTCATATTCTCCATCAGGTCATTGATGAAGGTTTTGGAGTGGCCTACCATCTTAATGATGGTTCATAGAGTACATGATTTGGAATAAAAAATTAAGGCCATGAACATTTATTATATTTACCCAATAACATATCCATAACATATCCTATCCCCATGCACCTTTTATGGTGAGCTTTGGATAAAAGTTGGTATCCCTTAGGATTGAATTAAGCACTCTAGGCATGCTCACAATCTTAAAGATAATTTATAGATCATATACATTGAATAAATTTATCTTATTCATGGATGAAAAGTGAATAGGTTTTGTGATGTCCCTTACCAATAGAGATATATGAAAGACACAAAACTATGATACCAAAGACCCAAGCTCTGATACCACTGTGATATCCCCAACCAGTAGGGACTATTGAAACTCAAACAGCTCTGATACCACTATAATATCCCCTCCAAAATAGGAAATATAGCAACACAAAAAACTTTGAACAAGATATAACTTCGGTTGAATAAATTTAGAATGATCACAATAATATAGTCTCTTAATAGCAAATTACAAATCTTATCACTTGTCCTTCTAAACTATTGCAATTGCAGTCCTTTCTCATGCATATAAATATGAAATATAGTCTTAAAAACCCTGGCTTATCAAAATTGGAAGTGAAAATTGAATTCTGGAAGGTCTCAGCCCTTCTGTGTCGACACACAGTCCCCATCATCAGTCGATATCTCACCGACGTCGGTCTCTGTCGGTCGGCTTTCTGCCGACGTCGGTCTTCAGTCGACCGATGTCGGTCACTGAAAACCCTCTATCTGTCGAGGTCGGTTCCTGAGCTGATTAGTACGGACCTGTACGGACTTTGTACAACTACCAATTAAGCACAACTTCCCTATTTTCAACCCCTGATCTGAAATATACGTTTCTAACACAGAAGATCTCTAGCTGTATAATTTATTGAATCAAAACAAGACTAAAAGAATACCTGGAATATCTGTGATAACTTCTATGTGAAGTTATCTCTCAAACCTAAAATTCTGTGATAACCTCTGGATGAAGCTATCTCTCACTTTGGCAATAGATCAGCTGATATTCCACAGCCTCTTAATTGTACACACTGAAGAGGGAACGTTCTCCAATGCAAATGGAATCCTTAAACCCTAGGCTCAGTCTTCACAGAAGAAATTCTCAAAATCAATATCAATAATCAATGGCTAATGAACAATGGCCTCCATGAGAAACCCTTATACCCTCAAAAAGATATGCTTGCCCTAATTAGGGTTTCTTAAATTAGAATTAGGGTTTCTAATTAAAAATAGGCTAAATAATTAATATTTGATTAAATCAATCAAATATTAATATCTCCCTCAATACATGTCGGATCGACGAACCGATTGAAGCTAGTGAATCAGGGAGTGATTCCGCACATAACCATACCATAATAAAGGCACTCCATTGCATATCAAATATCCCTAAAAAGTAGGAGCCCTAGCCAAATATGTCTGAAATAACTTGAATGAAAATCAAATGTAGAAATCCTGTGAATCAAAGTCAAGCCAAGCTCCATTATGACCCTCTATCCATCCTATTAGCCTACGAAGGTTGCATAATAGGCTAACCATGAACTCAGAACATGTCAATTAAAAAGGGGACATGACAATCCGCCCCTCCTGAAATTGCTTGACCTCAAGCAATCACTGAATGACAAATCAATCAATCCACCTGGATCCCAAATATAGTTTTGATCTCCACCACTGTCAATTAACACGACCCCCATGCCATGTCCATCCCAACTCTCATGTAATGGTGTCACATCATCTCTAGTACTAAGATAAGCACTCCAACATCCAATCCATAAATGAAAATCAGCAAGCAAACTCCTTACCTGAATAATATCTGAAACTGGATAGTGAAGACTAGAAATAGTCATATCATCATCAACCTGTGACCCGGCTGTAACAGAAAGTTGAGTCCTCACCACATGTGACAACTCCTGAACTGAAGTCACCTCAAGACCAAGCTCATCCTCATACCTCTCCTGTGTTGGTGCCAATGTGCACTCGTCATCGCTCTCTATCATGTCATGTGGTATAGGTACCTCCATCCAATGAAAAAACATATATCTGAAGCTGCTGCCCCGTATTGCCTTAAGAATGTGTGTCTTCCCATCAACATCAAAGAGAACCTCCATGTCCTTGAGACAAAGAGTAACTTCTTCAAATGAATGAAGCCACTTCATACCCAAGACTAAGTCAATATCCCCCATGTTTACCACATAATAATCAGCCTTGAACTCATAATTGTTCAAGCGCAATGGGAGGTCTCTAATCATACGCTCACACTTAAGAGTGTGACCATTGGCTACCTTAACACTGATGCCCTCAAAGTCTATGGTAGTGAGCCCACGCTTCTCCACAAATCTAGCATCTATGAAATTATGTGTGGCTCTTGTATCAAGAAGGGTGATAACCTTCTGCCCTGCCAAAACTCCACGGAGTCTGAATGACTCATCTGACTGAATACATGATATGCGTGCCTCCTGAATGTGAAGCTCTAACTCTGCTTCTACATTAGGCCCTGAAGCCTCTACCTCTGCCCCCTCAGAACTGTTTTGCTACTCGAAATCCTCAGAATCTGAATCCTCATAGTATACCCACATCATACGATTCGCCTTGCCCTTAGGCCTCAAAGGACAATCGTGATGGATATCATATGGTCCTTTGCAGTAGAAGCAAAGCTTCTTCCTGCGTAAATCATTAAGTGCCTCACGATCCAAAGGTGGTGCTGCCGGATTGGCTTTTGAATCATTTTTAACCCTAGATTTATCTATGTTAAAATCCGGTCTCTCTGTATCCCCGTGGGAGTGCTTATGGTCTCTAGATGAAGAAGCACCTCTGGAGTTAAATTTATTGGATGGGGCTGCCATCTCCATACTCCGTGCCTTCTTCATAGCTACCTGTAAAGAAAGAGGATCAAAGGCTTTGATCCAACCTCTCAATGGCTCTGACAATCCCTCTATGAAGAGAACTACCAATCTACGCTCTGAAATATTGGGCACCATGACTGCCAATCTCTGAAACTCACCAATGAAGGACTCCAAGTTACTTGTTTGTCTCAACTGTGCCAGATCTTGAAAGTAAACCTTAGGATCTTTCCTGCCAAACCACTCAACCAATCTATCCACAAAGTCCTGGTACTCTGTTACCTGATTATGCTGAAGTGTTACCATACCATGGTACCACCAATCATGTGCTACTCCATCCAAGTGCAAAGTGGTGTATTTGATGGCATCTATCTCTGACATTGGTCTCAATGCCAAAAAGGTGTCAAGCTTATGAACCCAAGCTTGAGCTGTCATCTTACCCCTGCTGTCAAAAGTAGTCAAAGAAAGCTTACCGGTAGCCTTCTGCAGCTCACTGAATTGAACTCTAGGCTTCCTGTCCTGTCTAACCAATCGGTAGTGCTCTCTCCTAAGATTGACAAAACAATCAAAGGTCATCCTCTCTTAGACATGAAGAGGTAATAAGTCCCACTCATCATTTGTAGCCATGTAAACATCTGCAAATGGGTTATTCCCTGCTTCCTCTGCTGGTGCCTCTGGTTCTTCTTGAACAAAAGTAGGATGTGTAGGTCTATCAACTGTTCTAGAGTGAGTCTGCTGTGGCCTCTGATTAACTGTAGCACTCCTATCATCTCTTTGGTCCCCATTCTATCCATCAGGTGTGTTCATTCTCTCTATCATAGTCATAAGTGCCTGTAGTGTCTGAGCCATCTGCTGTTGGCTTGTCATCATAGCACGCTGAAATTCTCTGGTGCCCTGATCAACATCATACCTGTGGCCCCTAGGTGGGCTGCCCTCATGTCTGTCACTCATGATGGTCGGTGGCTGATCTAACACCTGAGTACCTTCAAGCAAGGCTTGGCTGCGTGTGTTATACTTGTGTGGTCCCAACTCTTGTGGCTGCATAAGATCTATACACCCTCAGGCTGGCAGGATTTAGCTCTGATACCACTGTGATGTCCCTTACCAATAGAGATATATGAAAGACACAAAACTATGATACCAAAGACCCAAGCTCTGATACCACTATGATATCCCCAACCAGTAGGGACTATTGAAACTCAAACAGCTCTGATACCACTGTAATATCCCCTCTAAAATAGGAAATATAGCAACACAAAAAACTTTGAACAAGATATAACTTCGGTTGAATAAATTCAGAATGATCACAATAATATAGTCTCTTAATAGCAAATTACAAATCTTATCACTTGTCCTTCTAAACTATTGCAATTGCAGTCCTTTCTCATGCATATAAATATGAAATACAGTCTTAAAAACCCTGGCTTATCAAAACTAGAAGTGAAAATTGAATTCTAGAAGGTCTCGGCCCTTCTGTGTTGACACACAGTCACCGTCGTCGGTCGATATCTCACCGACGTCGGTCTCTGTCGGTTGGCTTTCTGCCGACGTCGGTCTTCAGTCGACCGATGTCGGTCATTGAAAACCCTCTGTCTGCCGAGGTCGGTTCCTGAGCTGATCAGTACGGACCTGTACGGACTTTGTACGGTCGCCAATTAAGCACAACTTCCCTATTTTCAACCCCTGATCTGAAATATACGTTTCTAGCATAGAAGATCTCTAGCTGTATAATTTATTGAATCAAAACAAGACTAAAAGAATACCTGGAATATCTGTGATAACTTCTGTGTGAAGTTATCTCTCAAACCTAAAATTTTGTGATAACCTCTGGATGAAGCTATCTCTCACTTTGGCAATAGATCAGCTGATATTCCACAGCCTCTTAATTGTACACACTGAAGAGGGAACGTTCTCCAATGCAAATGGAATCCTTAAACCCTAGGCTCAGTCTTCACAGAAGAAATTCTCAAAATCAATATCAATAATCAATGGCTAATGAACAATGGCCTCCATGAGAAACCCTTATACCCTCAAAAAGATATGCTTGCCCTAATTAGGGTTTCTTAAATTAGAATTAGGGTTTTTAATTAAAAATAGGCTAAATAATTAATATTTGATTAAATCAATCAAATATTAATATCTCCCTCAATACATGTCGGATCGACGAACCGATCGAAGTTAGTGAATTAGGGAGTGATTCCGCACATAACCATACCATAATAAAGGCGCTCCACTGCATATCAAATATCCCTAAAAAGTAGGAGCCCTAGCCAAATATGTCTGAAATAACCTGAATGAAAATCAAATGTAGAAATCCTGTGAATCAAAGTCATGCCAAGCTCCATTATGACCCTCTATCCATCCTATTAGCCTACGAAGGTCGCATAATAGGCTAACCATGAACTCAGAACATGTCAATTAGAAAGGGGACATGACAGGTTTACTCTAATTTTAATCATATAAATGGTCCCCATGCATCTTGTCATGTAATATATGAACGCCCAAAACTTGCTCTCAAACTAGCAGACTGCATTGAGAGAGCTCGAGGAAGGTTCTTTGACCCAAACTACATATTCCTTGTATTTTTTATTTTATTGAAACACATTTATTAATTATTTTATTTTAATGATAATTTTTTTTATGGATTTGGATCTGATTGATGATCTTGTCATGTCGCAAGAATTGATTTGGGGGTATAAGGGTTTAAGCAGGGTTTTAGGCCTTATAGGCTTGAACTTAGTTTCAAGACATCAAACCACATGTAAGTGTTGATGATTAATTAATAAAATTATTATCATCCATTTAAATCCATTTTATAATATTATATTTGTATATATCTCTATATTTGTCATCTTTTCCCTTTAGGTCTACCATGACCATCATAGGCTCATACTAGGTTCTCAAGTTGTTGATGTCGAAGACCTAATTGGTATTTTTTCATTAAATTTTCACTATTAATGGAGTTATAAAATATTTTTTAATTTAATTAAAGGTTAATTATCACCTGTTTGATTTAGGGGTTATCACACCTTGTAACCAACACACTTTTCAGCCATACACACAGGGTTGTAAGTGCTAGTTTGAGTTCAGTCAGGCCTAGGCAACTCTCTTAAGTTTGAATATGAAAAAAAGGGACTTGAAGAGCATAAAAATGTGATATAACTATTATTTAACCAATATAATATAATTTCTTACCTATATCATTTCTCATTACTCACACTAGATAAGCATCCCAAATTGACTAGGTAGATTTGTATGCACTAGGTTCACTATGTGTGTACGGGGTTTTATAGGTCTATATTAACCATTATTATTGATCACTCATTTATGAAATCAAGTGTTTTGATACTTTATATTTAATTTATAATTCATATTTTCATACATTCTTTTTGTCTCTTTTGGCTTTCATACCCCATCACTCTATACAAACTTATCTCATATAATTGAAAATGAAGACTAATAGGTCTACAAACATGTAGGTCTACATTTTCATTGATTGAAGATATTCATGGTGAATAAATGGATCATATTGGAACTAAAAACATCTCTACGCACCTCCTAAAAATATTTATGTACTTTTAGACCCTCATATTCTTTTGACTATGTAAGTTCCATCAGGTTTTCATACATAAGCTTGTGTGTCACTATTCAGTTCCCTTAAGCCTAATTAGACCCTTTTTTCATGATATTGACTTCAATATCCCTATTTAAAATTGGTGAGGTCACTATGGGAACTTGGATTGGATTAAATATGTGCCTTCATCTCTCACAACCTTATGTTTCATATAACTTGTTCATTTCTACTAAAATTTTGTAAATTCCAATGGACCGTATGGCTATAGGTTTTGATTTGGATCATTTGATGAAGGTTGGATTGGTTATATTATCTTGAACTATGTAACTAAAATATTACCATTAGATAACATTTCTTGGGATTCCTCTCTCAATGTTTCACTAGCCTTTGAGATATTAGGCAATCTTATAAGTGTGATTTGGAGTTTATGAGTTCCCAGCCCTGAAAAATGAATTTGAAATTGAGATGTTGGCCTTAGTGAACAATTTGAGTTACATGACAATTAATTCATATCCAAATTGATGTTTTTCAAGGCCATTGGCACTCCCATCATTGGACTATTCATGACAAATCATCCCAATCTACCTACAATTTCCTATGCAATCTTTTGGAGTTCTAAGTTTAAGAGATATGCTCATTATAGGGTGAAAATGGATTTGGATCTTAAGTATAGATCAAACATTATAATGAGACCATAAGGATTTATCTTCTCCTAATTAATAACATTCTACTAATCCTTAAGTATCATCCACTTGGATAATCAACAAAATATTATATATGGCTGATTATATTAGGCATTATAATGGAGAAAAGTAAAACCTAGGAGTTCTCAAAAACCTTAAACTATGCTAAGAAACCTTAAAATCTATTAAGATATTGTTAATTCTTTTGGAGCTAGCCTATATGTGCTAGTATTGAGGGCCATATTGAAACCAATTTCTATTGAAAAAGGATCTCCTCCATAATATTAAACCACCCATGAAACTTGAAGAAGGCAATCAATCATGTACTTGCAACCTCAAAATGGAATGCTATAAGAACAAAATTGAATATTTTCCTTCATAATTCACATGGTGGAAATTAAGAAAGCTTAAAGGAGGTTTAATCTGATCAATGGTGATTTGATGAAGTGTGTGATAAAAAAGGAGAAAGCATAAAAACTATGTATTGATCTATTTCATGCTTTGTTCCTTCATGAAAAATAAAAACTTTCTCACATGACCTATAATATGCCAACAAAGGGGGACTGTGGGTTGGTATATCCTTAAAAATACTATAATAACATGCTTAGAAGAGTCTAAAATAGTCAACATACCCTTATATACCTTCTTCTATGCTTAAACCACCATAAATAAGCTCAAACTTTTCATGAATCTACCTATAGTTGGGATTATCAAGTTTTTAAAGGGATTAAGACCACATGCAGGTGTTAGGAATCATTCATAAAGATTAGGGATTGGATCTAAAAACTAAATCCACTGATTTCAAGCCCAATAGGGGGCTCCACCTCTGCTAAGAGATTGGGCTCTAACTTCCTTTATACAGGTCATACTATCCATAACCAAATGGGCCCTATGAGCTTGCCAAAAGATCAATGGGGATTTAAATGCATTTTATACCTTCATTTGCATATTTTTGACATGAAAATTCATTTTTACACTTGAAAGAGATCTTTCATGAAGTTTCTAACCTCTTTCAACTCTGACATGATTGTACAAATCTATACAAGAGTTGGAAACACCTACAAAACCTTTACTTTATACATTTTTTTATGTATACATTTTTGAGAAGCCATTAGAGGGAAAAGGGAGGGAAAAAAGGATCCAAAAGATAGGTTTCAAATAGGTGTCATGTACGGAGGGAAGTTGAAGAGTTATTTTCATTATGTGGGACCTCATTTAGATGGATGGAAACTGTTTGACTTTTAAAAGGAGACCTTTTACATATGAAACCATTCTAAAATGACATTATGATGGCTATAGAGACCTTTGAAGGCATAATTTATGGTCTTGGTGGTGTATTGGGGGATAAAATAACATTATTCACATGGTTAGACACATTTTTTGAAGGTAATGTATTTATAATTCTAAATGAAACATCAATTGAAGGAGATATCTTAACATTTGCTAAAGAACCTTAAAATATGTTGAGGATTCAAACAAGGGTCAAACATATTTATTCATATTAGTCCCCAATATCTTAAACTATACCTCATGTTATAGGTTTTTGGCATGCTCACATAGATGGCTATGTTTGAAACATCATAATTCATTACTTACATGAATGATTTGGGTCATAAGGACCACATTAAGTCTAGCTATAGAATCTCACACATGATCAACATACGATGAACATTTTACACAAGCTCAAACAAAGTGAGGAGGTGACCACCATGGCACTTTCCTAACATGAATCATTATTTAAACATGCTACCTATATCTTGAGGACAAATGACCCTATCCTAACTTGTCATGATAAGATCTAGATCATCATATGAAATCTTTGAGGGCCCTATGAGAAAGTTTTAAACTATAATGGTTGAAATTTGACTTGGAAGGCCAAATTATCAATAGCAATTAGATCAAATATTTTACTTACACTAGTGAATCATAAACATCCACCAATGGGAACATCTAAGTTCTTGAGCTGAGCCACCAAAAGCTTCACTCAAAAGAACAACATTCCTAAGCCACTCTAGATGAAACTTGTTTTCAAATTAAAAAGTAAGAATTTAAGATAACACAGCTTGGTTGATTTTCTCAACATTAGGAACCAGAATACCCACCCTCTCCTCATCATCCCCATCACCATCACACTCATCCTCCTCCTCCCCTTCTCCCAATTTTGAAAACCCAACCCCACTCCCTTTCCCACTTTGCATAATGGTTTGAAAAGTTTAATTTATAAATAATATGTTAATAATAGATACATATTAATAATATAATATATATAAGAAAGTAAATATTACAATATACACTATAACACTAATATAATATTTCTATAATATATTAAATATTATAACTAATATATTATATATATTAATAAAATATACACTATATATATATATGTTTATATAATATAAAACTATAATATATAGTATAATAGATATTATATGGCATATATTATAATAATATAATATAGTTGAGCCCCAAGCTATTTTTGCTTAGTGTCTATTATAACAAGGTCTTCATGTGGAATAAATATTATTTTATATGGGGATTCCTTATTTTGGATGTCTTTCTTATGGCTAAACTAAGTCTTTTAAGCACATCTTTTGGTTTTGTGTTAGATCTTAGGATGATGAAAGTTAGATTTATTCATTCTTCCAACTCTTTAAGCCTAAATCACTGTATTGGAACATCATCCTTTTAGGGGATTTTGTCTTAATCCCTAAGAAATATAAGGAAATATGGCACATCTTCCACATTGAAACCTTTTTACTCTATAGAAAGACATGAATGTTGTGAATTTTAATAAATAAAGCTTAGACATAGGTTTTACTATTTTTAAAGAAACTTTATCTTATCTAATGTCATGTTTCATATTCAAGTTCAAATAAATAAAGAGGAGATGGAGGTTAGGCATCTTCACTCTCTTATTAACTAATGGGTTGGTTCCCCATGTAAAATTAATAGAATGCCCCCAGATGATCTCCAACATTACTTTCAACATAGCAAGGAAAATTGATAGTGTCATTATAGATCACAAAGCTCTGTCCATCATAGATCATGAAACCACTCAGTATTTTCCACCCCTCCCCATCCTCTTAGGCAAATATTTTCTCCCTTTTCTAGGATTTTAAGGGTGATAATCACCAAACATTGATCCTATTCATGAAGGTTTTGTCCCTTTGGTGGGATATGGTAAAGGGAAGTTTCCTCAGTCGACTCTTACTATTTCCCCCCACCATGCTCAAAATGAAGAAGTGAAAGAATAAAATAAACAAGATGATGGCTAGACCATACCTAATTTATATCCCCCCATGAGGGAGGTTAGGGAGATAAATATGATAGTCCTCTACTACCTTCTCCTCCATTTATGTTGTTGGTGGCTCTAATTACTTAATGTATTATTTTCTTTTCTTATATTACTTAAACTATCGATGCTAGATTTAATGTAATGGAATTTTAGTGTGTTTTATTTCCTAGGTTCTCATGATATATTTTAATTTTGGGATGTGTGGCTATACCACTCATATTTTTAGTTGTACATGTATTATATTTTTTCTTTATAAATGTTTTAATAATATATATATATATATATATATATATATATATATATATATATATATATATATATATATATATATATATATATATATATATATATATATATATATTATGAATAATTTATTGAAACACACACACACACACACACACACACGCACACGCACACACACACACACACACACACACACACACACACACACACACACACACACACACACACACACACACACACACACACACACACACACACACACACACACACTCATATTATACCCCATTATGTGTGTGTGTGTGTGTGTGTGTGTGTGTGTGTGTGTGTGTGTGTGTGTGTGTGTGTGTGTGTGTGTGTGTGTGTGTGTGTGTGTGTGTGTGTGTGTGTGTGTGTGTGTGTGTGTGTGTGTGTGTGTTTCAATAAATTATTCATAAAATACCCTTCACATCATTTTGTCGATGATATTAAGCATTCATATGACATGAAAAAAGGAAAATTAACATGTGGCACATGGAAAGCCTCTAATGGATATAGTTTTTCTTGATGTTCTTGGTGATGACATGAATAAATCTGCTTACCATCCCACCATTATGTTTCTTGTCAAGTAAAATGATGCAAAATTTAAGTAAAACTATATATTCAATTTGACAATGCCATCTATAAATAATAGAGATAGGTTCTTAAACAAAATGTTAATTCTATTAAAACTATGAATAATTGCTAAAATTCTGAATTTCTTGCCGATTTAAAAGTTGTCTAGCTATTTAAAGAATATGTTGTATCTAGATGTCCAAGGAATATGCATTAAAAGAGATAAATCTATGTTTGCGACTTGACAATGAAAATAACTCTAGCATAATTATTTATACATATGTAAAATTATATTTTCATTTTTTAAATATTTATAAATATATTATGATTTTATAAAAATATAAAAATATGAAATAAAGTAATATATTTTAAAATATAATATTAAAATTTTATTTTTTTAATTAAAATATTATATTTATAATATGTTAAATTTTAAATTAAAATAATATATTTTTAAATATGAATAAGCATGCTAAAATAACATAACAATTTCATACCAAAAAAATAATATCATAGGTAAATTAATAACATCAATGAAAATATAAGGTTAAATAAGAGAACATAAATAATTTCTCATCTATAATATAATAATATGTGTTTGAATTAAAAATTATATAAAAGATACTACCATGAGATATCATCATCTAATGCTCATCGCCATCATCATGAGTTCATCATCATCATAATATATGAGCTCATTTTTTGTACTCCATTTAATGACACATTTCCACAATTGTAGTTAGGATGATGATCATCATCACCCTTTCTAAAATTAGGATCATCACTAAAATTGATAGTCTATTCACCTATAATGAAATTATTTAATAAATATTAAAATATTCAAAATTAAATTATGTTAAATAGTGTAATCACCTAAAAGTGGTAATTGGATGCTAAGAGTGTTGCTTGAGTTACCCCTAGACCTATCCTAGAGCCTTAGACACACTTTATTAGTCATTAAGCATACCAAAATCAACCATAGTTATCCAAAACATATTCCCAGAACTATCTTTTTAGATCCCAACCCAACTTCTTAAACAATCTACCAAGTGGACATTAGCACCACATTTGGGACACTATAACCACATAGCACTAATTTCCCCAATTGGGTGTTATTGTCTTTAGCCCTAGATCTTCCCAAACGATAATTTTTAAAACATTTACCCATATTAAGGTCAGCCTAAGCACATTTTATTATCCACACAAGATACAAAACTCTATAAATACAATTCTAATTGACCTCTATTCACTAGATGGGAAAATAGATGCAAAAGTACATTCAAACCAAATACAAGTTGATAAAAATTAAGGTATTTGATTCTTATTATGCCCAACTTTTTCATACTTCCATATACAATATCCCTAAAACCAATTTTTAAAGATTTAAAAACTCAAGCACATTTTATGTATCCAAATCCACTCTCATTCTAACATTCACTTGTACTTGCATCAAGCACTAGGTGGGACAATCACATTGGGCTTGATCCCTCTTCAAATTATTAGTATGTAGGTAACTCTCTTAAAAATGAGGTGGTGAGGATGTCTAGCCTATCCTAATAAAGAACACATAATTATTACTCATGTCATACTTGCAAGGAGGATTAGGGTTTACACACTAAATCAAGTTTTTTAGGCACAATATAGGCTCCAGGTTTTGTGCATGTAGGAATAGGACCTAAAAATATAAGTGAAATAGATCCCATAAAATAGGAAAAGTCCTACAAAGGTGACATTAGTTCCACATTGACGAGACTAATCAATCATGACACTACTGTCCATATAGGGTGCTACTGTCTAGTGAATAGACAGACACCAAAATCCTATTGACAACACTTATAACTATCCAGAATTCAACTTTTAGAACCTAGATCATCCACAACATACACTTTTCAAATAAGTCTACATTTATTCCTATTTATTTCTATTTTTTGAAATTCAAAGAAGGTCAAATGCTATAACAAATTAGTGCTTAATTATTTTGGTTAATAAAACTAATTTAGACATCTCATCCCTTTAATCTAAACATAAGATTTACATAGTAAAACCTTAAAATGTTAAATCATTTGGTGAACTTATATTACTTTTAATATTGCTTTAAACCCTAGCTTATATCAATATAAATTTTTGTGTAATAATTTAGGGCTGCCTCCTGATTTTCTAATTTTTTTAGACAACCTAGCTAAATTAAATCAATTTCATATTAGTGTTTATATTTATTTTATATATAATTTAAATTGGTATAAATAAACCCTATATTTAAAAACCCTAAACCTAGATAACCCTAGGGTTCACATTTATAGTAGTTACTATGTCTCAATTTACATCTTGCTATCATGATTATCACGACATACACCATCTTTGACTTCATGGTACAAAGCTTGGTACTTTTCTTAGTATGTTTATTAACAACTAGTTGTAGAAAGATAAATATGTATGTTACTCCTATCATGTATTTGGTTCAAGCTAAGCTTGTTTCACATATTGGTCCTCCATCAAATGAGCTCTATTTTTTTGGGATCATTACTATATGGATCACTTTGAGCTACCTCTAGTTACTACTAGATGATAGAAGGCTTAGAGGACTCCTTTTATTTCACCTCCACCTAGACCACTTGATTATCTAAACTCCCATCCCACCTCTACTACTTTGCCTAGGCAAATAGTAAATCCTACAGTTTGAGATGTTACTAGGTGGAACAAGGTGCCTCCTCAGCTTATAAAAGAGTAGTGTAACCCTACTATCCCTCCTCATCCCCAACACATTACAACAACATCCATAGATCAGTTGAGGAATACACCAACCAATATATATATTAGATTTATTATAAAAATCAACAATCTTGAAAGATATTCTATTTCAAAAACCTAATCACACATTTGTGCCTCATGACACTGAGCCATCTTATTTTGCATCTATCATGAATACTATCAAATATGTGGAGGATGTGATATATTTATATAATGATTATTTACCTTCATAATCAATAATTGATCAAAACTTGCCACTTTTTATTCAAGCTCAAATCAACAACACATCTACTAAATGAGTTCTCATTGATAGTGGTTTTGTACTCAATATATGTAACCCCACTTTTTTGAAAACCATGTGGGCTAATATAACATTTATCTAGAAGACATATAATAACATATAATGGTTT
Organism: Torreya grandis; assembly: GCA_037957365.1. Taxonomy (NCBI): domain Eukaryota; kingdom Viridiplantae; phylum Streptophyta; class Pinopsida; order Cupressales; family Taxaceae; genus Torreya; species Torreya grandis. The sequence goes on from JARHVA010001398.1 coordinate 313,258, forward strand.
GATGACATTTCTAGATAGACATTAGGATTAATCACATTGGATATTATAGTGGGACCAAAGACATTTACTACACACTTTAAGGTGATTCCAAACCATTTACATTATAATTTTATACTTAAGAGACCCTAGGTACATGCTATAGAGGTTGTACCTTCTACTCTTCACAAATTCATCAAATTTTTACATGATGGGTACCTATACACATGTCCAATATATAATCATCCATTTAGATATTACAAGATCACTAACCTCTTACATTGAGTACATCATCAGAGGGAACACCTCATGTTCTCATTGAACCCACACCTCATTAGATTCCCATTGAGAAGATGCATACTTATGAGGTTTGGGAGTCTAGTAAGACTATTCATATACCACCTTCAAATATTCTTATAACATAGGCACCTTCATTGATGATAGAGGACCAGCCTCTCCTAACATTATTACCTTCACTGAGCATAGAGGAATAACCTCTCACAATACAAAAATATTCTTCTAAGATAGATGATGAGATTATCATAACCCAATTGCCACTGATTATCAATTCAAAATAGGCTTACATTCATAATTTTGACATATATTCTTAGGCCACTACAGAGGATAATCAACCACCTATAAACATCAATGATTATTTATGTGGATTGAGGTTTACACCAATGGGACTAGGATAATATCAAGATAATTCAAAGGAACTTATACCTTGACCTACACTTTTAGCCTCACTTATTCAAGATTCTAAAGGTATAGGATGCCATACTCAACCATAGTTAGTAGCAAATCCACTAATCCATTTAGTACATATGGTCACATCCATGGATACTAATTCAGTCATATAAATTCAGGCAAGGAGCTCATAAGATAGACCACACCAGATATTATAGTTATTACTTGATAGAGGATTGATTCTATTAGCCACAGTCTAACATAGATCAACTAGTATATTATCACCATTAGAAGGGTAACCATTTTACCACTTCTATAGACTTACTAGACATGATACAGATATGTGTACAATATTACAACATAAAACAATTAAATGTAAGGCTAAGGGAACTATCTAGATCATATAACCTTCACCTCCACAAGTACCACCACCACTAGTGATATAAGCTATTACATAGATATGAGCACCATGATAAAGTCATCATCAACATAGATATTCATGACATGATCCATTGAACATACATATATTTTTAATATACATATATCTTCCCCATGTGGCTATATATGAGGATTTTGATCCTAATACTTACATTTTTGTATTTTTACACAACATTGGTTATCAAGAGAGTGAGACACAACATGATATATACTATCAAGATTCCATTAGACACATTGCATTATTAGCTAATGTGGTCCCAAGGTGGCAAGTACATTATTCTTCATTTTGAGTAGAGATACTCATATATACGTTACACTTGGTAGTACATGGTTATAGGTGATGGATGCTACAATTGATTATTTAGATAGATTCTTGACATTCACTCATGATGGACACATGGTTCACATTTTATATGATGACATAGATGAGAACCGTTTATGTTTCACACAAATACTCCATGGTTGAATGTGGTGTACACTAGGACCGCATGAGAAGAATTTTACATAATTAAACCACATGCCTTTTATATGCATGGACTCCAGACTCATGCCAAGGATAAATCCCCATTGATATATACATATTGGTATGACAATTGTGATGATGATGACTTCTTTGAGTTCAGCTAGACTCAATATCTAACACTGGATGATCTTCCACCAGATATACCATTTGATTATCCACATCACATGGATGTGATCTTAGGTCTATATAAACATTAAAATTTGCTTGTATTTTGGTTCATTTACATTTCTAGTATTTAATTCTACTCCCTTTCTCCCTGTACATAGTTTATTTTCATTTGCTTATACATATCTTATAATTAGAAAACATAAGAATAATGTAACATGTCAAAATACAAAAAAACATTCAAATGTTTCAAAAACACAAATTTTTATAGATTATATGCATTTATATGTTTACATTTATACTACTTTATAGATATTACATATTGCTAGCTATCCTAGTATAGTAAGTTTTATCATACATATATGCTTCGCTTATTCTTTTCAAGTTCTTAAAAATTCTAGATAGGACTCCAGTTGCATAAACTAATCTAGACCATCTATCATCTACACATTGGGGGTATTTACACCATCCAAGTGTATACATTTGATACATCTACCCACTTGGGGCATCTCATAAATAGTTACTATAACTAGGTTCTATCTTTACATATTATATATTCTAATTTATGCATTGATTTATCTTAATATTGATCATTGCTATTCATCACTCAATTTTTTGTAATTATTACTAGTTACACTCAGTATATATGAATATTAGAATTTACATAGATTTTTAATACATAGCTATACATGCTTTCATTTCTAGTTTTTCTAGATTATACTTGATTATGTTTTAATGCTTCTTCCATCTTTGAGGGAATTTAAATATGCCATTATTCTTTGGATATACACCACTTTTATATTTGTATGCCTTGGATATATTCCATTGTTTCTTATGTGTGATTTTTTATCTTCTATATGTGGACATTTTAACATGTCCTTTTATGTGGCTCTAAGCCAAATTACTTATTGCTTGCATATGTGGACATTTAAACATGTCCTTATATGTCTTCATTCTAATATTTAGTAACATGTGTCCATATCCCTTGTATTGTGGCCCCTTGGCCTACCATTATATGCCTCATGTGCTTGTATGTATGCTTCTTTGTATGTTTATACAACTTGTCACTTGTATTTACTTGTTACACACACATACAAGTTTTCAATGCCATGAAGGGCCTCATGCATCTACCCTTCCTACTTGGGAGTTGTGATGGACATCATACCCCATCCCCCTTGGTAGTTACTTAGATTTGATGCTATATAGATTAATTAAATATATCTTGACACCCTTGTGCAATGCTAGATTACAACATACATCTTACATTACTTACTCATGCTCATATACATTTACATTTTAATGTTATGTTTGTACATTGTATTATAATATTATGCACATGATATGGCTAGCATATTTTGTAGAGATACTTCTTTAGAGGGTAGTTCTTACATAGGTTTCACAACTACCCTTAAAAAAGGGGGAATTCATAAGGGTTTATCATAGAGATTAGGTTCTTACATTTCTATTCATAGATACATTTCAACACATAGGATTAGTTTTAGACATTATATATAGGGAAAACATAGAAAAAATAGAGACTCAAAAGTCAGTTTAGATCACCCATATTTTAGACCAAGCAAAAATTAGTGCCTAGATTAGGACACTAGAACCATACGGTACTACTATCCACTAAAGGGTGCTACTGTTTAGTATCCCTAGCTTTAGGATAGTCTAGATTGACTAGACTAGTACACCAAGTATAGTACAAATTTGCACAAATACATTCATAATTTTGATAGTTATGTTTAGATTTGGCTCAAATACATTAATTTCAACTTAGATTCATACCAATTGATCAAATTTAGGGGCATCATGTATGGAATGATCAATCCTACATTAAGTTCATATACATATATTTAGCTATTACATAGTTGATAATCAATATACTCAAATACTAGATTAGGGGCATGTGTGCAACATAGTGTCCATGTACTTAGCTATACACATGTTGATTAGATGGAATGAAAAACTCCATGTTATTATATATGTTGTATATACTTTCTATCACATTCTAGGTTGTCACTGAATTCATGGCTTACTCCATTTATAGTGGTTGGTATTCCTGAGTGGCTTAAAGCCACCTAATATACTTGAGTGGCTGTAAAGCCAACATACACAATTAGATTTACTAATTTAGATAATTTTAACACTTTACACATTTTATTTATAGATGCATCTACTTCACACAAGTGGGAAATGATAGAGTCTTATCCTACTTGAGTTCTTGATCTACTTACATGAGAGGCTTAGACACACTCACAATATTATCCAAGCTATTCATAGATCAAGATCCATTGAGTAGGGGTGTGTAATGATGGAGTCAAAACTAGATTGATTTATTAAGCCACCCATCGAAGGATTAAACAAGACATAAAATTAGTCTAAGTTATTCAATAATACGATCACTATGTACACTCACACACATAGACTGTCACTAGGTTCATGCATTGGTTTATGTACCCAATGAGGTGTATTCATTCCTTTCATTTCTATTTATTTATATTTATTCATTTACATTATTTTAGCATAGTCTTTTGATTTTGATAATGTCTTAAGTAAGCAAATTTTTGCATGTTTTATTTCAAGACATTGATTTGGACCATGTTTCATATATGTAGATCTAGATTCACATACTCAAACCCAGCTACATGGGCTTCATTTCCAAAGTAAGTCTAGGTAGACTTCTTTTTCCTTTATACTAGAAATTTCATTTTGTTTCATTAATATCATAATAATGGGAAAATGTAATCACCTAAAAGAGGTAATTAGATGCTAAGAGTGTCTCTTGAGTTACCCTATTCCTAGCTTAGCCCTGGACCTATGCTTGAGATTTAGACACACTTTTTTAGTCATTGAGCATACCAAAATCACCCATAGTGAGCCAAAATATATTCCTATAAATATATTCTTATATCCCAACCCAACTTGCTCAATAGTCTACAAAGTGGACATTAGTGCCACATTTGGGACACTATAGCCACATGGTGATAGTGTCCCCAACTAGGCACTACTATCCTTAGCCTTAGATCTTACTAATTTTTAATTTTTAAAATGTGTTCCATTCCTAAGGTTGGCGTAAGAATATTTTATTATTTTAACAAGTTACAAAACTCTATAAATAAAAGTCTAATTGACCTCTATTCACTAGACAGGAAAATAAATGTAAAAGTAGATTCAAACCAAAGACAAGTTGAGAAAAATTAAAGTATCTAATCCTTCTTCTTCCCTAGTTATAAATACTACCATATACAATAGACCTAATTTCAATTTTCAAATATTTTAAAGTTAAATCACATTCAAGGCATCCAAGTCCACTCTTATTCTAGAATTCACTTGTACTTACACAAGAACTAGATGGGAGAACTAAATCAAGCTTGATCCATCTTCAGAGTATTGGTATGTAGGTACCTCTCTTCATAGTGTAGAGTTAAGTATGTCTATCCTATACTAATATTTAACACACAATTATTCTTCATGCCGTACTTGCAAGGAAAATAAGGGTTTTCACACTAAATTAGGTTTTCTAGACACAACATAAAGCTCTAGTTTCATGTGCACATGAATAAAACCTTAAAACATAGGCATAGTTGATCCTAAAAAATAGGAATAGTCCTATAAAAGGGCCATTAGTTCCAAATTTAGGACACTACATAAGCATGGTGCTACTATCCATATGGGGTGTTACTATCTAGTGAGTAAACAAACACAAAAATCTTATTGATGACACTTAGAACTGTCTAGACTCAAATTTAAGAACCCAAATCATCCATGATAGTCACTTTTCAGATAAGTTTATATTTATTCCTATTTATTTCTATTTTTAAAAATTCAAATACTATAAAAAATTAGTGCTTGACTATTGCAATTTATTTAAATGATTTAGACATCTCAACCCTTTAATCTAAACATAAGATTTACATAGTAAAACCCTAAAAGGTTAAATCAAATAGCTATTTTTAATTAAAAATTAAAAATATTATTAAATAGAAAATATCATCTTACTGACACAAACCCCATAGAATGTGCCCACTCATCGAATGAATCAGTATTCCATCTATGTGTTTTTAGTTGCTCTCATATTTATTTAGTGGACTTAAAATTTATATATTCTCATATAAAAATAATTAAATCTTTAAACTATTGAGGTATGAATTAAAATCTACTAGCTACATTATTTAAATAAACTTAAGAATTTGTAAGTAATATGTTCTACACTCAATTGTCCCGAACAATGAGTCACCAACTTATTTTAACTCATTTTGGTTCAGTGGGCTTTGTCATAGATACTTTTGACCCCTATATTAATATTAAAACATAAATTAATTATAATTAATGAATATAAAGAAATAATTTTTTTTCATTCAATTGCATTTTTTTAATAATTACCAAACACTCATTTTGTATCCTATTTGTGACACTTTTCACATTATTTTTTCCACACCTACATTCATGCATAGAGGTTGGTGAGTTACTCTCTCTTAAAATTTATTACCCATAGAATTATCATACAAATTATTTTTTTTAATAAAATAATATAAACATATAAATAAATAAAAATATTATTTAAATTAATTATGTTGTCATACTTAGATTGGGTTTTTTTATCACTAGATGTTGTAGCTTCCATCTGCTGTTGCTTCCCTAGCCACTATTAGGGGCTCCTAGTGAGACTGGAGTGCATCTACTCCCCCTTCCCTTCCCTTCTACTTTAGTTCTCGATTTCCATGGACCCTACCTCCTACTAGGACATGGCCATGGGCTCCCACTCTCCCACTTTTGCTACCTTATTGCTAAAGTAGGTCATCTTTGAGGCTGCTACAAATAAAAAACCTATCCAAGAGTGGTTCAACCTATGTATGGTCAAAATATGGGATTAAATCCCTACAAAAGATCTTCCATGTGATAATATTGAATAAAACTTGGTGCAAATATTAGATCTGGGCTTAGTTAGGAAATTTTTAGGAGCCTGGCCTTTTTTTAAATCTCTTGAGTAATGGGTAAATAGAGAATGAATCCAAAATATTAGGCAAGGTTGATATTTATCTCTTTAGTAGAGGGTTATTTATTCAATATTTTTACAATAAAGAGGTCAAAGTGCTAATTTTTAGAAGTGACCCTTCATTCTTGGGTCCATGGGGCCTATATTTGAACAACTAGAACCCTAAATTTGATCCATAGAAGAAACCCCATCTAAAATTTTGGTTTGGGTCAGAATCCTTTTCCTCCCCTTCTACCTATCACATGAAGATCATTTATAGGCTATTGGAAACACCATTTAAACCTACAAAATGTGGGCTGATCCAAAAGATAAAAAATTCTTGTTGGCAAGATTTTATGTAGAAGTTGATCTCATCAAAGGGATTTTAAAAACCATCAGTCTTAAGATGAGAGATCTAACCTTCATGAAAAATATTGACTATGAATAAATTCCCTTCAAATGTAACCTATGCCATGAGCATGGCCACTTTTAAAAAAATTTCCCAACTAAGGTAAAAGTAAATAATTCAACTAAGGTCCTAAATGAAGGATTCTACCTAGCCTTTTGTAAAAAGAACAAAGCCATCCAAAAACCTAATTATCCCATTAAGGAGACCATTACTTCTAACACCTTTGTGTCCTTAAATGATTCTATGGAAGAATAAGAAAATAATTTTTCCATAGAGGAAGAGGCCATTTTAGATGAAGTTGTGGGAAAAGAGTAAGAATAACCTATGCCTCAGTTAGAAACTAAAACAAGAAACATCCCAATCTAAAGTAGTTAACAAGTTATAGAAGAAATAGAAATCCCTTTAATCCCCTCCTCTAGTAAAAAACAAGTTAAAGGGAGGAAGAATAACAAGGAAGTTAGGGAAAAAAAGGTAAAAAAATATATTTTAGTTGGCACCTAGGCTACAATGTACTTGGCTCTCAAAGTAAAAAATAAATTAGGTAAGAAATGATAATGTTCTCATAGAATATAAGAGGTTTAGGTGATACTAACAAAAAATTAGTCTCAAAGACCTAATGTTGAAAAGAAAGCCTAACATTATCCTTATCTAGGAAATAAAAATGTCTTGTTTGGATGCTATTAATATTGTTAAAAAAGTTCCATCTAGAGGAGCCTCAGGGGGATCTTAACTCCTTGGTCTTCTAACTTCACTCTTAAAGACCACTCTATAAATGAAAATTGGTTTAGAACCTTAGTTATAGATAAGTTTTTTAATTAATTTATCACTATAGCCAATGTCTACTCTCCTAATCATTTTCTAGACAAAAAAGTGTATTAGATCTCCATACAAGATGATTCTAATCAAAACCCTCTAGCTAATTACATTATTGGGGGTATCTTAATGTGGTCTTTAACCAAGTGGAGAAGAAAAGGGAACTCCCAGTTAGACATAGTGATAGGGAAAATGTGGGGGACATCATCAATAATCATGATTTGGAGGACTCAAAGCCCATGAAAGGTAATTACATGTGGTCTAACAAGCACATGGGTCAAAATTTCATAGTGGCAAGGTTGGATATATTCTTAATGTTAGGGAAGTTAGTAGAAAAATTTAGTCTCTCCTATTATGAATTTCTCCCAAACTTCTCCTTAGATCATAAACCCATTAGTTTAGTCTTCAAGCAAAAGACCAACTGGTCCCCCATCCCATTCAAATTTTCTTCTATTTGGAGTAGGGAAGATGGATTTAAACAAGTTGTTATGTAGGATTGGTAGGCTCTGAGTCACATCCTTACTAGTCAAGAATGGATTAGAAAATTTCAACATATAATGGCTTACATTAGATTTTGGATTCAAGCTTAGAATAAGTCCCAAAAATATAATTTCATAAAAATTCATCTAGAATAAGTCCAAAATAAAATTTAAATTGTAGGCCTTAATGAAAACCTTCTATTAGAACAACAAAAATATTCAAACTAATTGCTAAACCTTATAAACAAGGAAGATAATACTTGGCTTCTTAAGTCTTGAATGCTTTGGCTTGTGTAAGGAGATTTAAATATTAATTACTTCTATAGGAAAACCCAAAAAATAAGGAATGCCAAAACTATTTCAAAATTCTAATATGCAAATGGGAATCCCATAGAAATAGTGGAAAACATCAAAAATCACGTCTTCAATCACTTTGAGAAGCTTTTCCAGAAAGAAGATGTGGATCAAGAATATGTGTTTACCAAAATGTTGGGTAATATCCCAAAAGTTGTCTCCCAAGATTAAGAATGTCTAAAGGAGGTGATTATGGAAGAATTGGAAAATGTAGTTTTTAGCAAGAGTAGAGATAAAGCTTCTGGGCTTGATGGATTCAATACAACCTTTTACCAAGAATTTTAGGATCTAATCAAGGAATATATTTTAATAATGGCGAAAGACTCTAGCCAATAAAAAAGGATCTCAGGTGGGATCAACACTCCTTTACGACATTAGTTTTAAAATAAGCCCAAGCTATGAAAATTTATCGATTCTAACCAATATACCTTTTCAATACTTCCTATAAAATCATTGCCAAAATTATTTATTAAAGGATTGAGAAGCTTATCCCCTTACTAATCTTTGAAGAATAACTAGGTTTTGTGCTGGGAAGAAACATCTCAGAAGGGATCATTCTAACCCAAGAAGTAATCCATTCTAACAAATAAGATAATACAAATATCATGGCCATCAAAATAGATATGGAAAATGATTTTGATAGACTTAATCATAATTCCATCTTCAAAACCCTCTTAAAGCTTAGATTTGATAAAAACTTGTTGGGTTGGATTAAAGACTACCTAAGCTGACCCTCAATTTCTCTCTTTGTTAATGGAAACCCTTCTAAATTATTCAAACTCTCTAGATGGATAAGGTAAGGGTGTCCCTTCTCCCCTTCCTCTATATTCTCTCTATAGAGATCCTTGGGTGCTCCCTTGAACAAAAAATATAACAAAACATTCTTCTTAGTACCCCTAATTTATAAGGAGGGAAGAAAATCAATCATGCCTCATTTACTGATGACACCATAATTTTGGAGAGAGATTCATCATAAATATTTAGGATATTTTCACATGTTCTTAGATATTATTCTACTGCCACTAGGTTTATGGTGAACAAAAGCAAATCTATCATCTACTTCTCCAACTCCCCTCTTAGATAGGCCATAGAGATCTCTATAATCTTGGGCTTTAAGGCTAGCTAATACCAATACTTATTCTATTTAGGAGTGCCTATCTATTTTAACCTCCCCAAAGCTCAACATTACAATAATATTATTGAGAAAATGAAATCTAAACTCAACACTTGGTCAAATTTTTTGGATTTCCCCTCCAACCAAGGTTTTATTTATTAAATCTATGTTATTTGCACTTCCCGTATATCAAATGAGCATCATTAGTGCTCCCAAAGGAACCATGAAAAAATGGAAAAAGTCATCAGGGAATTTTTTATTGGAATGAATTAAGTAGACATCAAAAGTAAAATTCATATTTACAATTGGGATCAACTCACAAAAAAAGGTAGGCTTGGGATGAGGTGCTTATTTTACCATAAAAAGGGTCTTATTGCCAAAATTATTTATAAAATGTGTTCAAATAGAGACAAATGGTGGGCCTCCTTTCTTTTCAAAAAATACAACTATCATTTATTCAGCATCATTCTTACCAATAATTTTTTTGAGAAGAAATATTATATTTGGAAGAATTTGTAAAAATCCATGTTTTTGATCTCCAACCAAATGTCTTGGATGCCTGATAATGGCAATTTTTTTTAATTTTATGAGAATAAAATCCTTGGATAGTTCAGACCTTTAGTTTCAATCCCTCTTAAAGATTTTTTGTATGCTAGAATCTATTTACTCTTGACTAGGTGGTGAATTTCCAACTCATCCCCTCTTTAATGTCAATCTTAGACCTTTTGGTTCCTCTTAATCTACATAATGACTAGCTTTCTTTTGTCTCATCAAGGGAGGGAAGGGTCCTCCCTAATCATAGTTATAAAGATGAACTTATTTTTGGAAGAAATAGTGATTATAGATATTAATTAGTGAGTAAAGGCTACAATATATTATGTGTAAACTTCCATCTTATGCCTGGATGGAACCATATATGGAAAAAATATGTGACATAAGATGGAACCATTTATTTTTTAATTTCTTTTTCTAGATTGTCATATAGAATAGGTAGATCAATTTAGACAACCTTAGGAAAAGCACATTATGGGACCTAATAGGTGTATCCTTTGTAAGGAAGATGAGGAAAACAAGGATCATCTTCTTTCCCATTATATCCATGCAAGATATGTGTGGAGTATTCTCCTAAGAGACTCCTCAAATAATGTCCCCTCCTCTTTTTAGGAGGCAATTGATATCCCATCCTCAATACATGGAACAAAAAAATCTTGGTCCTATAACATCAAACACCTCCTCCCTAAATAATTTTTCTATGGAATTTAGAAGGCTCAAAATAGTCTAACTTTTAGGGATACAATCTTTCTTGATTGGATCAAAGCTACCTCCATTCAGTCCCTTCTTAGAGAAATTTAGTCACTTCACCCATCCCAAGAGAATAAGACCTCAAAAAGTAAACATGATTCATCACCAATAATCAATCATGGATTTTTCCTCTTATTTTATGGTGATTTAAAAGGAAACCTAGATAGAGCAGGATGAGGAAGAATCACTCTCTTCAATATCACACACCTATTGAAATAATCTTTTAGCTTGGGCTCTTTGACAAATAATATAAGTAAATTACGATATTTAAAAATGGGGGATTTCTCTAAAGGGGAAGGAATTAACTACTTTAAAGTGTATGGAGATTCTTATTTGGCTATCAATATTATCACAAAGGCTCACCATAACTCATTTAACATGGAAATTAATGAAAAACACAAATAATATAATCAGTACTTTCTCAAAAAGTTGATATGAAGCATATGAGAAGGAAACAAGATTTTGAGGTGGACACATTGGCTAATATTGGAGAAACTCTACCTATTTTAACTATTCAACTCTAGAACAATTGATCATTCTTGTTTATTTTATATTCTATTGTTGGTTATGTTTAACTATCCCCTCCTAGTTTTCACTACTAGACAACGTGTATTTTTATGAGTATAAAAAAAATCTTTACTTTTATAAAAAAAATTATGCTATCATACACAAATATGTTTCCTCATCCATCTGAGCATCTCAATCACAAAATTTTTAGTAATATTCACATCATAATAGGCATAACCAAACTATTTTTGAATAGAAGCAACCAACCAATTTTTATGCTTAACTAGTTAACATTTGAATTCCAAGTGATAATTTTAGGTAAACAAAATTATGGGCCATAAAATAATTATTTTTAAAGTACATGAAACAAAATAATTTTTTTTAATAACATGAAAAAATTAAGAAATTAAAATAATTGACTAAATTAAAAAATAAAATTAAACTAATTCTTACTTGCCCCAAACATCTTATAATATTTTCATTTCATCATTGACATGCAATCTCACCAATAGATTTCCCAACACTTGATACTTGTAATCATCTAATATTGATGGAGATGATTAATCCTCCTCATAATCAAGTGGAAAATCTATATCCCCCATTAACATTGCATAAAATACATCGTCAAAGATTATGAGGGTTCAAATGTTGTTTAAATTTATGAGCACGAGATTGAAAAAGTTATAAGTAAGATGAAATGTGAGACAAATATCTATAATTATATAATTAGGTTAAAAACTATTAAATTTAAAAACCTAATAAATTATAAAATAAATTTAGGAAAATGACTAAAAATAAAATAAAATAAAATATTTACCTCCTTTGCTCCCTTGAAGTAGAGAAAATATGACATGTTGTCTTAGGTATCTCACCACTTGTAGACAATCAAAGCACCTCATAATAAGGTACACATCACAAATTTAACCTACATATGATTTTTGAGGTATGTAATAGGTGTGGTATTTATGGGTGTGATACTTGTCCTCTATATCTATTGTGGTGGCTTGAGGAACATTAGCTACTAAAGAAAATTTTAGTAGAAAATAGTCATAATTAGGTGAATATTGAGTATTTTAACACTCAGGATTGGTTATGTGGATAACATTGGACTGTATAATAGTTTACCAAAATACCCATACACATTACTATTTATAACTTTAATATCCAAGAAATTTCTAATTGTAATACATTTTTATTCTTAAATCACTAAAAAATTGATGGTTTGGGATTTCAAACAATGTTTGGATTTCCACAAATTTTATGGACCCTTGTAAGAACCCCTTCAATAAAACACTATAAAAACATGCCATTTTTTTCTTTTCTTCTTGTTTTTTTTAATAAATAATACTAATCCACCATGTTTATAAAATAAGGGTATGTGCGTGGAGTTGGGGGAAAATTCAATGGACATTTCCACTAATGCATATGCAGTATGACCATAATGCTTACATGTTGTTTGAATTTAGGATTCAAACCACTGAACCTAAATGTGTAAACATTATAATGAATACATGTTCTATATATTTAAAGGAAAAATTATGTGTTATACCACATATGTGTTCTATATATTTAAAGGAAGGTGTAAACATTCCTATCACATTGCATAAAAATACATTAAAGATATATTGGTAGTTGCAACTGATCTACTAGCGAATGGTTTACTAAAACAAATGTGAAATTTTGGATAATGGTTTACTTATAATTTAAATTTATTTTATTAATTATAATAAATTAGTGTCAATCTTCATTTAATAGAGTTGGTCTCATAGCTACACACCTTACGATGTGTAAGATAGTTTTTCAAAATTTAATATGATCAATACTTAGGAATTTTTCATGGTCATGATATTGAACCCATGGATTTTAGGGCATAAATTTTGTAATCTATGTCAATTTTTCATAAACATATATCCATTTTAAGGTTTTTGTGCCTTTTAAATTACTTAGCATTTTTGAGAGTCCTAGGTTTGTCAAAATTGAAGTTTGTAAATTGTTCACTTTGAACTTGATCTAAAGTGGTGTGATTAGGGTATCATAGGTCACATTGATGACTTGAACACATAAAACAACCAATTTTTGTTAACTTTACTTGCTTATCATCCCTCCCTCATCCATAATCACCTTTTACTCATCCCTAATCACCTCTAATTAGTCCTCATTTTTCATTGTCCTTAAACACTCACTCATTAACCCTCAATATCCCTCATCATCTCTAATCACTCCCTCATTGTCCCTAATTACTATTTCGATGAGCCTCAATATCCCTCATCATCTCTAATCACTACCTCTTTTTCCCTCATTGTCCCTAATAAATCCTTCATTAAACCTCACCATATCTCATCATTTATAATCACTCCATCATTCATAATCACTCTCTCATTAACTCCCACCATCCCTCATCATCCCTAATCACTCCCTCATCATCCTTAATCACTGATTCATCATCCCTCATCATCTCTAATCACTCCTTCCTCATACCTCATTATAATTAATCATTACCTTATTGACCATCACCATTATTCATCATTTATAATCACTCCCTCATCATCCTTAACCACTCCCTCATTTACCCTAACCATCCCTCATCATCCCTAATCACTCCTTCAACATCCCTAATCACTCCTTCCTTATCCCTCATCACCCTTAATCACTCCCTAATTAACCTTCACCATCCCTCCTCATCCTTAATCACTCCCTCATCCTCCCTAATAACTCCCTTATTAACCCTCATCATCCTTAATGAATCCCTCATCATCTCTTCTCAATCCCTCTTCATCCTTCCTCATCCTTAATCAATCCATCCAATACCTTGATGGTAGTTACATTAGCTTATTGCTTGTGCCAGATTGGCTTATTTTCTAATTCCAAATTTTACTTACTCAAAAATGCTCAAAAAAACTATTCTTTTACTCAACCTCTTTCACTTAAATAAGGAATTCAAATATATTGTCTAATTTTCTAGTGGGATTCATATATATATATATATATATATATATATATATATATATATATATATATAGTGATTTATGTATATATTATGGAGAGAGTGTGTATCTAGAGCCTTGTAATAGAATAAATAGGCAATAAATTAAGCAAAAGGTGGGTTAAAATTATATTACTTACATATATAGATTGTGATTTTGGAATATAAGAATCCCAATCCCAAAGTTGAGAATCCAAATTTATATCTATATAGCTAGGGGTGATTGGATACTAGTTGATAATTCCATCCCAACCCCATAGTTGACCATATATCCATAGTATACTAGATTGACAGATAGATAGATAGGTGGTCAGCAATTTAGTAGAGTGTTTTTCAATCCAATAACTAATAAATTGTGTTTCCCAGGCCAAATTAATCTATACCCAATCCAATCTATACACAACTTGATATATAAAGGGAATGAAGGGAATATGCCTTAATCTAAAGTATTAAGGAGGGGCCACTTAGAGATTGGGCATGGCCTAGTGGGCCCTAAAGGATAAAATAGGGCATTACCATACTTTGAGTATCCCTCGATCCCTAATATATTATATCAAAGAATAACATAGAAATGGGGGCTATACCATATATATATATATATATATATATATATATATATATATATATATATATATGGGACACCATTTTAAAGGCCCATACGCCTATTTGAAACTTTCACTACCCATTAAGGCAATGAAATATTTCCCTACCTACTTCATATATGCTAAATATTAATACAAGGAAACATTGGGTTTTTTAATTATAAATTTTATTCACATAATAATAGAACCCATATCCCAATCTATATATGTAAGTAATACAATTTCAACCCACCCTTTTCTCTCTTTCTTGCCTATTTATTCTTTCTTTGGGCTCTGGCTACACACTCTCTATGGTAATGGTTATCAGGTTCTATACATATGTGTAAATATCTCTTAACATTCAAATTAGCATAAATATAACTTAAAACCTATCTATAAGCATCCAAAATAGGTGGAAGGCTTAAAAAACATGTTTTGGATAAGTCATATGCTATTAAGAACTCAAGGTACATGAAATAGAATGTGGATCAAGTTTAGACATAAATAAAGATATGAAAAGGCTCAAAGACATCAAAAAGTAAACTAATAAGAAAGAGAAAAATGAAGGAGAGGAGTGAAAAGGTTTTAATGTTTGGTGTAGATTTTAGGTATAGGTTTGTGGAAGATTGTGTAAACCCTTAACCAGGTTTTATTAAAAAAAATTCATATATCTTTCTAGTGAATGATAAAAAACCTTATAATTTTTTTAGATATGTGTTTAAGGATGTTTTTCAATTGATCCATGTGGTTTAAAAACTTTAAATTCCATAGAAGATAATATATTCATGAGTGTGTTTTCTTAACAAACCTCAAATAGGCCTAAAATAGGGCTAAAGATGTAGTCTTTCAAAATCTCTTGAAAATCAAAGTTGTAACACACTATAAAATGTGTTCCTTATAATGTGTAATGTGAAAATTAATGTATGAAGTCATTTTGATGACTTTTAATATGAGTTTAGATCTGTAACCCCTTAAATAATAGATTAGACCTAAGTAAGTGGGCTAAAAATCTTGTTTTGTTTCATTTTGGTGAGAATTAAGTACAAATAATGGAATAAGCCTATGTTCTAGCTTAGATAGTGTCAAATAAAATGCAAGAATCTTATTAGAGATATCAAGAGTCAATATTGAGTAAATTATTTTCTATAAAGGGTGAAAAACCTAATGAATAAGGTCTGATATGATAAAACTTTGTGTTTTCTACAATAATTAAGCTATTATGGAAATGGATTAGTGTTTTAATGGAGATTGTCACTAGGAAGGTAAAGAAGTGAAAGTAAGTTCAAATAGGTATTCAAGAATACAATAGTAGTCAAAAGTTATTGAATTATAGTAAATAGGACACATTGAAAGGTTAAGACCTAGAATAAATCTAAAATACTTGAAAGAAGATCATGTTTATTGTGTAATACAAAGGTGGTGTACTTTAAAACAATAAACCATTTTTATTGAGTGAGTACAAAATTTAGAGTATAAAAACCTGGTGTTAGTATAAGGAGTCAGATATATGACATGAGATAATAAAGGAAAGATAAAAATCCTAAATGAGACTTATAAGACCTCTATGAGTAAACCTATAAGAGGCCTACTTACATCAGATGATGAGGGAGTGATTATAAATGATGAGGGTCATTGACAGAGTGATGAAAAATGGTGAGGGTTAATGAGGGAGTGATTAGAGATGATGAGTGATAGATTAAGAAAAAATAATGCATACAAGCAATGGATCTATATATGAGATTAAGATCAAAGGTATACTTGAAACTAAAATAACATATACGTGGGAAAATATCCAAGAGGTAAAAATTGCACAAAGATTATTCATATTATAGAAACTAACAAGTAGCCAATACAATCTTTCTTCTCACTTCTTCTCAATCTATATTCACATATCTTGGAAATGTGTTCTCCACATTTCCTCATTTTTCTTAACTCTCCTTTTTTTCATTGCATCTTACAATATAAACTCTTTATTATATAAGCAAGCTAATCTGACCATTATAATGTGACCTTTTCTAATCACCACGTTAATGGGTCAAACCTCTCCAAAGGTGATTTAATATATTTTATTATTTATTTACATGAGGATAAACTTATTATAAATAATAAAATATATTATTATTTAACCAATGTAATTTAATGTACTAATGGTGCATAAATAACATGAATTAATCATTAATTATTCTGATAATGAGGAATGAAGAAATAGTGACTAGAGATTATGAGAGATAATGAGGGAGTGATTAAGGATGGGGATGATTAATGAAAGAATGATTATGGATGATAAGGTAGTGATTAGAGATGATGAGGGATACTGAAGGTTAGTGAGGGAGTAATTAGGGATAAGGAGGTATGAGGAGGGAGGGATTATGGATGATGAGGGATGAAAATGAAGTGCTTAGGGATGATGAGGAAAGAGTGATTAGGGATTATGAAGGATAAGGAGGGAATGATTAGGGATGATGAAGGATGGTGAAGGTTAATATATTAGTGATTATGGATGATAAGTGAGTGATTAAGGATGACTAGGGATAGTGAATGTTAATGAGGAGTGATTAAGGATAATCAGGAATGAAGAGAGAGTGATTAGGGGTGATGAGGGATGAGTAAGAAGTGATTAGGGATGAGGGAGGGATGATGAGTAAGTGAAATTAATAAAAAGTGGCTATTTAATGTGTGTAAGTCATTAATGTGACCTATGATACCCCAATCACCCTAGTTTAGATCAAGGTCAAAGTGAGTTATTTGAACACTTCAATTTTGACAAACCTAGGACTCCTATAAATGCAAAGAAATAATCTAGAAGGCATAAAAACCTAGAAAATGACTAAATGTTTACCAAAAATGGACATTAATTGCAAATTTATGCCTTAAAATCCATAGTTTCAATACCAAGACCATAAAATACCTAAGTACTATACATTTTGGATTTTGAAAAACTATCTTCCACATCGTAAGGCATAAAATTATGAGATCAAATCTATCACATGTAGAGTGGCCCATAATTATTATATTTACTAAAATAAATTACATTTATATTATTAAATTTATATCATTATACTTAGCATTTATTTTATTAAATATGAACTTTAAGTAAATATACATGTTATAATGTGTACATGTTAACTTTATGCTTTAACCTTTAAGGACTTAGTGAATGTAAATCCTATGTTTTTTAAAGAGTTGAGTATAGTAAATCAGGGTAATAATATGTAATAAGTATATCCACTAATTTTTTACATAATTGACCAAATTTTACCTTTCTAAAAATAATAATAAATAATAAAATTAAGAATTATCTAGAAAATGACTGAGATAGATGATCTAGAGGTTGATAATTGAGGTAAAGACTAGTCTGAGTGTCATAAATAGGATCCTAGTGTCAAAAAACCTCCTAAATAGTAACACCCTAATTGGATAATAGTGTTATGTTTGTATAT
The DNA here is from genome assembly GCA_037957365.1 of Torreya grandis. Classification (NCBI taxonomy): domain Eukaryota; kingdom Viridiplantae; phylum Streptophyta; class Pinopsida; order Cupressales; family Taxaceae; genus Torreya; species Torreya grandis. Next base: position 331,947 of record JARHVA010001398.1, read on the forward strand.
GTGGTACTAGTATCCCTATTTTTGATATAATGTCCATTATACAAGACTATCTTGAGCTTTTGGGTGCACTTATGTATAGATTTGTGAGGTCTATGCCTATGTGCATGAGTTTTGAAACCCTTTATATTACCTATTTTGATTGAATTTTTGAGAAAACCCTAATCCTCCATGTTTCTAGGGAATTTGGTTGATACATTCTCAAAAGTATGTTTGTTAGTAGGGTAGAATGGTCATCCTCAACACCCCACTATGATGTGAGTTGCCTACATACCAATACTCTGAAGAGGGATCAATCTTGATGTAGTTTTTCACACCTATGTGTTGGTGAAAGTGAAAGTAAAGATATTATTATAGTTGAATTAAGTTCTTTGAATGTGTTTGAGACTATAAATATAGGTAATATAAGCTTAATATTGTTATATATGATAATATGCAAAATTATGAAGGAATAAGGATTGATAACCTTAACTGTGCATAACTTGTTCTAGATTTACATATGTATTTTATAGCTTATTTACATCTAGTAGTTAAATGGATAAAATCCATGTATTTATACTATTTTTTTTCTTGTGCAGGTGATAAAAGAGGTCTAGACTAACCCTAAGATGTTTTAGATTTGAAAATATATCTATTTATGAAAAAAGGAGTGAAAAGAAAGTAGAATCATTATTGGGACACTAGTGCCATGTGGTGGTACTATCCCTATTATGGTACTAGTTTATAAGTGGTAGAACACTAGGAACAAAGGAAAATGATGTAATAATGTGGGTCTAAGACTACTTTAAGGATGAGTAGGGATGTTTGTGGCCTGTATGAAGGTTGGATAAGTGTGAAAATATACTCTAAGATAGGGCTAGGGATAAGCTAAGGATAGGTAATCTCAAGTATCACTCTTAGAACTCAAATAACACTTTTAGGTGATTATATTTCCCCCCACTTTATACTAAAAATATAATAAAGTGAAATGACTAGGATAAAATAAACACAAGCATACCTAGACTTACGTAAGAGATTTAGCCTATGAAGTTGGGTATGAGCATGTGAGTCATGTTATAATACATGTACTAAAAATGAAATGTGCATAAATTAGTCCTTACTTAAGAGATATCAAAATCAAAGACAAAATTGAGTAAAGAACTAAAACTGAGTACAACTAGGTAAAGGGATAGGAGAGAGGAAAGGAATGAATGCACCTCACTGGGTATTAAATCAATACATAAAATTGGGGATAACCTATATGTGTGAATGCATATAGTGATAAATTAGTGAATATCTTGGATTAAGATGATGCATTTATCAATCCTCATGTGTGGGTGGCTCAAGAACTCAATATGGTTTTGACTCCATCATTTCCCACCCCTACTTGGTGGATCATGACCTATGAATATCTTGGATTAGACTGATGGCATGTCCAACCCTATCATGTAGGTGGATCAATAAATTAAGTAGACTATGAATCCATCATTTCTTACCCATGTTTATTATATTCATCTAAAAGTAAAACTACATGATGTAATTAGAAATTTCTAACTAGGAATGTTAGCTCAATGACCACTCAGGTATATTAGGAGGCTTTAGACCACTCAAAAATGTCAACCACTACAGATGGAGTAAGGCATGAAAATAGTGTGTAACATAGAATATGATCTCATATTATACAATTTAGATAATGACATAAATTTTTTCATTCCATTCGATCAACCAATGTGTAAGTAAGAATATAGAAATAATGTGTTGTGCATATGCCCTTAAATCTAATATCTGAGCATATGAATTCTAGATTGAGTTGTAATAATATATATGAGTATTTGAACTGAATATGGGAATGGTCATGCCATGCATGATTCCCCCAATTTGAGCAAACTGATATGAATTTGAGCTAAAATGGTATGAATATGTGAAAAACCAATAAATTTGTAATTAAACCTATAAAAACCTATACTATACCTACTATACTTTTCTATCAAATCTAGGTTTTTATAAAATTGAGGCTACTAGACAATAACAACATATCTTGGATAGTAGTTCCATGTGGTGTTAGTGTCCCAATTTAGGTGCTAATATTTACCTAATCTAATTTCTATACAATTGTACTGATCTCTATGTCTCTATTTTCCCATTGTGTTTGCCTACATCTAATTTATAGAATCTGAGCTTGTGTACTAAAAATTTACTATGAATGCATTATAGGATATTTTTCTCCATGACAAAACCCTATAATTACCCCTCTTTTTAGGATATTTTTTGAACATGTGCAATAAATGTCCTCAAAATAAAAAAAGCTCAGCAACATGTGTGTTAGCTGGTGCATATATGATATTTGTGTAATAATCTAATATAATGTGCATATATAACATCAAAATGTAATATAATTTGAGCATAATTTTTTAATGGGTGATGTATGTAATTTATATCATTGACAAAGGTGTCAAGATAGATATAACAATGCATTTAACAACAAATTTGAGTAATAATTGAGTAGCTAATTACAGGGATGGGGCATGATGTCCATCACAACACCCAAGTAGAAAGGGGAGATGCATGAGGTCCCTCATGGAATCTAAAACTATAGAGTGTAACAATTAAGAGACAAGTATCATGGCTATGACACATAGAAGAAATCATACATATAAAACACATGAAGCACACAAAGTAGGATAAGGGGCCACAATATAATGGACATGGGAACACATCACTAAATTTGAGAAAGAAAAACATACAAGGACATTTTTAAATGTCCACATGTGTAAACAAATATCTAGTTGGCTTAGATCCACATATAAGGACATGTTCAAATGTCTGCATACATAAATAGGAAGGCACACACAAGGACATGAGTATATGTCTAAAGTATACATACTTGAAAAAAAGTCGCATAATGCCAAAGGATAATGGAATATTCAAATTACCTTGAATAAAATAAACATAGAGACATAATCAAATATAAACTAATAAATATAGAAATTAAAGTATGCATGAATATGTAATATAAATCTGTGTAAGAGCCAATATGTATATATGATGAGTCTATAGTAGTACTAGAAGACAAAATTTGAGTAAGCATAACATGATCAACATCAAGATATAACAATGCTAAAACTATGAGGTAGAGTATAGAAATATGTAACTTGGTTATCAAAACTATGTATAGGGACCCCCCAAGTGTGTGGATGTGTCAAATGAAGAACTCATGTATCTATGTAGATTCCCCCAATGGGTAGATAATAGAAAATTTAGATCAGTGTAGTGGGCCTGAGTTTTATAAGCAATTTGTAAGCACACGAAACATGTATGTATGATAAAATTGACTATATTAAGATATATAACATATGTAGTGTTTATAAAACATAAGAAATGTAAACATGATACTGCATACAATCTATAATTTTGAATTTCAATGTAAATATTTGAATTTTTTTTGTTTTTGAAATTATATTGTTTTTATATTTTATAGATATAAGGTATATACAAGAAACATGAAAATGAATTATATACAAGGATAAAGAGAGAAGTAAAGTATGTATAAGTAAATATTGGAAATAAATGAGATAGTGTACAATCAAAGTGTAATGTCTCTATAGACCCAAGATCACATCCATGGGATGTGGATAATCAAAAGGTGGATCATATGGGAGGTTATCTAATATATTATACTATATCTTACCAAACCTGAAAAAATCATCATCAACATAATTGTCATATCATTCTATATGTATTAGTAGAGCCTTATCCTTGGCATTGTCTGGTTCTATCCATATAAATAGTGTGTTTCTCTACTATGTAAGATGCCTCCCATGTGGTCCCATGGTAAACCACATTAGATCATGGAGTATCTATATTAAACCTTTTTTTTTCATTTGTGCCATCATGTAACATGTGAACCATGTGTCCCTCATGACTAAATTTCAAGCATGTGTCTGATTGATAAAAAGTGGCATCCATCACCTATAACCATGTACTACCAAGTGAAACCTATAGATGAGTGTTCTTGATCATGATAAAGAATAATGTGTTGGCCACCTTAGTCCACATGAAAATGGTAGTGTGATATATCTAATATAATCTTGATAATGTATGGCATATTGTATCTTGTTTTCTTAATATCCCATGTGATGTAAAAATGCTAAAGTGTAAGTATTAGGATTGAAATCCTCATTTATAGCCACATACGAGATGTATTTATCTAAAAAAAAATGTGGATAATAAATGGATTAATCTATGACTATCTTTGTCAATGAAGACTTTATCATGGTGTTTGTATTTATGAAGGTGGAGGATGTATAACCTAAATAGTTCCTTGAGCCTTGAATTTATTACACTTATGTTGTAATGTTGAACTTGTATTAGTATCATGTCATATGAGTCTTTAAAAATGACAAAAGGGTTGAATTTCCTTCCATGAAAATCTATTGATATATCTATGGTAAAGTATAGGTAATACTATCAATCCTATGTCAAGTAATATCATTTTAATCTAGTGTGGTCTATCTTGTGAACCCTTGACCTGAATCTATATAACTGAGTCTATATGCATAAATGTAACCATATATATTAAATGAATGAGGGATCTACCATTGAATGTAACTTGTTGGAATCAAGATGACTGAGAGGGGGGGTGAATATGTCTTTAAATTTTTTCTTTCAATTCCTACTTAAGCATTCGTGAACATTCATTTAAGCATGCAAAACAAACAATGACTAAGTAACCATCCACATATGCATGAAACATAAGAACATAAGATAACACGACTTATATGTGGGAAAACTTGAATGGGATGAAAACCCATTTATATCTATAAATATACTATAGTCCTATAATACAAACACAAACTTTAGTGAAGCACAAAATTCACATGGAGAACCAACCCCAACTAGTTAAGCACCAACTCAACTAAACTTTAGAAAATACCCACTTGAAATAAGGTACTAACCCCATAGATAAATTGAAACCGAATCAGCTAGATAAAACACTTGATAACCTTCATACCACTATGTTTATAATATAATATATTATTATATCCTTCTTCAACTCTTCACATACTTTTATCCCTCTCAAACTGACCTCTAGCCTTCTTCACTCAACTAGCCCTCTTCTTGACTAGATTAGGTCATATGAACTTGATCCTCACACAAAAAAAACACTATAAAATGTTCATCACTTATCCTCTATCATATCATAATGGTTGAAAAGACCTCCTTCTACTCTATAATGTGTTACTGTATTTTTTTATACTCTCCACACTATAATAGGCCTAAAAATGCCTAATATTTATACAAGTTTTTCTTGTTCATATCATTCTTGGTTGGCCAAAAAAAATTTATCCTCTTATTTAAGCCATGAAATTGATCTTAGAACATATAATAGACATGTATAAAACATGATTTGAGTCCTTTTAGGTCTGACCTACCTCAATTAGGTCTTATTTCACCATTAAGTCTCATAGAGACCTTATCCTGTTAGGTCTTATCTAGGGCATGTTACACTATGTCTTCTTTAGAGTGCTTAAAAACCACAAAAGCAATAGTAACATATAATATATCACTCAAATATATCCATGATATGGTCATCTAGGCTTCATAACACTTTTAAAGTAAAATAACTACTTGAACCTCTTCTCAAAACATTGTTCACAATAGGCTTGTGCATACCCATAAATTCTATCTAGAAAAAATGAAGTGTAACCACCATTTTAAAAATAAACAAGGAAAAAAATAATATATATATATATATATATATATATATATATATATATATATATATATATATATATATATATATATATATATATATATAACCTCAGATACATCACCATATTATTTATACTTCATAACTCATGGTAGAATTACTCAAACCCTTTTTTGCAAGTAGCCCACTAAGAGTTGCCAACTAGCGTCAAGACACAATCATGGAAACTTAATGTTAAACACATGAAATAATAATTTATATGAACTATGGAAATTTAAAGAGACTATTTTTAATCTATATATCACTCTCAAGTACACATATCACAAGGTATAATGCCAAATATTTGTTTTGTAGACCAATTTGTTGACCTTCTTTCTCATAGATTTCACTCTGCATGACAAGCCATTTTGGCTTCAACATTTCAAAATTTTACACCAAATTAAAATATTATGAAAATAATGGATATTTAATTAAATTACAAAAAAAAAAACCATGCAAATTATATACATTTAATTATGGAAAAGAGTCTTGAACTCATCACTGCAACTTGCTTACCCAAAACTGTTAGTTTGTCTTGAAGACCACTCATGGTGATTTTGACATTTAACACCTATATGAACACTTTCAAAGAATTATAATTAATTTATATGATATTATTTGATCATTAGTATAGTATTATATATGTAGATAATATGGTCAAATTATAATATTTGTCTTATAGACCAATCTCATGAACTTATACCTTCATTATCTCATTTGCATTAGACAGGTTAACTTATGAACAACATTTAATCATTTTAACTAACCTAAAAAAAATATATCCAACATTAAAAATTATTAAAGGTGTATACAAACTTCTCCATTTACTTTGATTCATCCCTAATCCATGATAACACATCCCTAATCGACTTTTCACTTTTTCCTAGTTTTCTCACTATTTGCACCATTAGGCCTGTTAGTGATTGGTCAAGTTGTAAGATTAGTATATAAATATTAAAATATATAAAATAATTATAAAATGAAATGGACATAAAATAAAAGTATAAATTTTTATCCTACATCTATTTATCAACTTTGACTTGTTCATCTCTAATTGCTACAATAAATCTTTGAGAAACAAGGATTTATTTTAGGTTTTACTCATTCACCTAAAAAATAAATCACACCTAGATATGTATAGGAGATTTTAGTACAAATAAAATTAATTAAATAGTTTTTTAATACATTTTAATCATTTTATAACAAGATCATTCATATTAGGTCATTATTAGGGTTAATTTAGAGTTTAAACCATCTTACAGTCTTAACAATCATTCATAAAGCTTAACACCTCATTTTAGAGACCAGTGATTGTAACTTTGATCTATGAAACTTATACATATACCATAAATATATTATTATCTCATGTAGAGGTTAAATGTGCCAATGAACACTTGAAAGTTCTTCTCAGGTTGAGAACCCTTCAGTTTGTGCACATGAGAGACCTCAAAACACTTTTTCTTATCTTAAACTTAAAATTTTGACCTAAAACTTGGTCAAAATACTTTAAATAACATGAAATACATATTTCACTAAAAAAATACTCATAATTTCCTTATAAACTAATCTTGATACCCCATCTAGCCACCATTTCTCTCTTTGCTCTCTAGTCTTTTAACCTATAAGTCATATTAGGCCTTAAAACTGACCTTCTAGCCACTATCCAAGTTGTAAAAATATAATCTACACATGATAAAACCTCTTACCATGCTCAACCACTACCATAAATTCTTCATATTCCTTGACAATACCTTATGACACCTCATTAGGTCAGGTAGGGTTTAGAGCTAGTTTAGTTGCATGCTAGGTCTGTAGGTCATACCCCTATAGGCTCAACTTAAAACTAACCTAAGTGATAAAATACCTCATATTCATAATAAAGGAACTATATATATAATATTATTATTATATGTATCCATATCACTAGGCCACCATGCTCATTCATGCACAAGACTAGGAACCCTATGCATAAACCTTCTTAAGTCTCTTATTAGGTTCAAACACTTGACAAATTTGGAAACTGATCTTGAAACACTCCTTGATAATTATAAACCTTAACAACATGCATTTAATGCTCCTAAAATAGTATTAGGACTCTATACATACCTCTTTATGCTAATCATACACATGCTCATAATATGACTAGGCTTTTCAAAACACCTTATACTCAATGACTTGTACTCAACCATGCTTGCTTTGGCCTGAATCTTGACATAAACCTTAGAATAATAATTAGGTTGCCTAAAAATTCTCACTTTTCTCATGGCTCATATCTCATAGACCACTCACCATGCATCTTCACCAGATGCATCTTGACATTAATGACATCAACCTTGATATCAAATGACATCAATATTGACATCAATGATAACACTTATCAATAAAATCCCCTTTATCATTGATGGAAAAACATTATTCAAACTGATCACTCTCATCTCCCCTAGTTTGGTCAAACTCCCTTCTTGGTATTTCTCCCCTTTTGACATTACTGACAAAGGTATTCCACAATTAAAATTTAAAAACACACCTTCTTTATAATAAAATTTCAACATATAGAATATGAATTATTAAGGTAATATGATCCTCCTTACTCTATGCATACCTCCTTCAAAATTAACTCTAATTACAAGACCACTTCTCAATGTGGATAAAACTCAGTCACAAACTTGAATAGCTCCCCCTTAAACTAAGCATCCAACATGTTTATGATAACTTAAGAGTCTTCATGAAGCCTAATGAAGTCACCCCTTTCCATAGGGAACTAAAACAAGACCAGTTTAGGAGATTCCCATATCTCCATGCTCTCACAAGATTGAATGTCCTTCAATATCCTTTTAGACTCGATTAACATTATAGGTTTGATCTCTACATAATCTATTTAATCATCAGTATGAGCTAACAAAATACATTCCTAATTTGATTTCACATCTAAATTATTCTCTATCACAACCAAAAATCCACTTGAGCTTGTGGACTAATCATGACTCACCTTTTCTATCTTTGGTTTCCATATATTTAATTACCTTTTTTCTTTCACTCTAGGGGATTCAAACTTCCTATTTTGACTTGATGACCTTCTACCTCTATTATAATAGAATATTGCAATGTCTCCTACATTATGACAAATATAGAAAAACCTTATACATACCATTTGATTGATGTGAATTGTGACTCCTTTTATAGTCCCATGAGTACTCATTCTTGGAGGGTCTTAAAAAATATCTTAATCTTTGACCAAATTGAATATATTCAAAACATTAACCATTGAATGAACTAACATACCTCATAGCATTAGGTTTTTTGATATGTATTTTCATGTTGAGCTTCTTGTCTTCAATAACTTTATCTTTGACTTGAGCTTCCACCTTTTGGTCTTGTTTGAAACCAAGACCTATCTTGTCACTTGTAGACTTTTGACTACTCAATATATCATCTAGAGCCTTGGTGCTATTTTTAAACTTCACAAATATCTTCCCCTTACTAAATGATTGATCCAACTTAGCTTTTAGGGATTCTAATTCAGTTTCATACCTGATGTATTCTTCCTCTTTAACCTTTATACTTGCATTGAGTACCTCCATCTGTGTCTCAACTTGATTGATGATCTCATCATACTCCTTGGAAGGGTTACTCAACCTTTCCTCAAACAAGTTAATATGATCCTTATAGTCGTTAACTAATGATATTAGTTTATAATTCTTTCTTATTTATAACTTCAACTCCTCTAGGGTACTTACCAACTCTGTTTCAAGGTTCACTTCAACTTATTCTTCATCTGATTCTAAATAAACCATAAGGCTTTTCTTAATTGAACAATCCTAATTATATGATTATATGTCCATGAATAAGGTTTAATTATTTTCATGTTTAGGGTCATTACTTCCATCATCACTCTCATATGCATTTGAGTTACTGACATCAGAAGATTTATCTTTTTTAGTATGGAAACTTCTCTTATTTTTAAAAGTTCCTTTCCTACATTCATATTTTCTGAACTCTTTTTTGTTTTTATCAAGTTTATAGGTCTTCTTGTCATCTCCATAATGTTCATCATCTTTTTAATCATGCTTATATTTATACTTATTAGGAAACTTGGATTTAAAGTGACCAATATTTTCATAGTTGAAAATTTTAAGGGAAACTTACCTTTGTACTTACCAGATCCAAACCTCAACTTCCTTGTAAACAAGGCTATCAATTGATCATCATCAATATATGAGAATTTATCATACTTTAACTTCTTGGTTTTTGACTTCTTATCAACTTTTAAAGCTACTTTCTTCCTGGGAGTTCTTCCTTCATTAGTTCTCATCTCATAGGAAGCCAAAATACCATTAAGCCCATCATCTCTAGCTTGTCCAAATCTTTCATCTTTTCTATGATAGACACCATAGAGTCAAACTTAGGAGTTAGTGATATCAAGACTTTTTGAATAAGTGTAGATTATTTCACCTCTTCTCCCAATCCTATAATGACATTGACAACTTCATCAAGATTTAATAGGTAAGATGTAATTTTTTCATCTTCATTCATCTTCAGACTTTCAAACTATCTCTAATGCATTTGTAACTTGGCCATCTTCACCTTGGTTTCTCCTTCATATATGGTTTTAAATTTGTCCCATACATATTTTGATGATAAAAAATGCATTACCTTCATAATCTCTACCTTTGATAGGCCAAAAATAATGGCTTCATTGCCTTGGAGTTGTTTTCACTAACCTTCTTACCTGCTACATCAGTTGGGGAAATAAGAAGAGCACTATATCCATCCACAAATAAATTTTAGATATCATTAATTTGAGATATAAAATATATTTTCATCCTAAAATTCCAAAATTCATAATTTGATCCATCGAATAATGAATCCTTACTAGTAAATAAACCACCTTGAGCTTGCTGACTAGCCATCATTGCTTCTAAGATCTCGTTTAGGTTTTTAGACCTGATTCAAAGGACCAAGCTCTAATAAAAAATATTGTAATAGATATGAATAATAATTAGGGTGAATCAGTATATACAAAATTTCTTTTAATTCTTACTAAAGCTTTCATGAACATTCATTTGAGCATGTAGATCAAACAACAACTACGTAACCATCCACATATATATTAAACATAAGAACACAAGATAACACAACCTACATGTGGGAAAACCTTAATGGGATGAAAAATAACTAATATGTATAAATGGAATATAGTCTTATAAGATAAACACCAACTTTAGTGAAACACCAAATTCACATGGAACATCAACCCCAGCTAGCTAAGTACCAACTCAGCTAAGCTTTAACAAGCCCCCACTTGCAAAAAGGCACTAACACATTAGATGAATCATCACGTAAAAAATCACATAAAACCATTGATAAAATTTGAAACACTATGTTTTGTCATATAATATATGATTATATCCTTATTCAACTCTTTAAATACTTCTATCCCTCTCAAACTCGCCTCTAGCCTTCTTCAGTCAACTAGCCCTCTTCTTGACTTGATTAGGTCATATGACCTTGATCCTCAACATAAAAACTATATTAAATGTTCATAAATGATCCTATATCATATTTTTATGGTATAAAATGCCTCCTTATTATTTTAAACGTGTTACTCTATTTTCTTATACTCTTCACACTATAATAGGCCTAAAAATGGCTAGTATTTATACAAGTCTTTCTTGTTCATATCCTTCTCAGTCGGCCAATTTTTTTTATCCTCTTATGTAATAAATGTAATTTATCTTAGGAAATATAATATAGATGGATAAAATGTTATTTTATTCCCTTTAGGTCTGACCTACCTCAATTATGCCTTATTTCATCTTTAGGTCTCATGGAGACCTAATCCTATTAGGTCTGTTCTAGGACACGTTACACTTTATCTTCCTTCAAGATATTTGAAAAAAAATACATGGAAATAACATATAATATAACAATAAAATATATCCTTTCTATGATCATATAGGATTCATAACACTTTTTAGTTCTAACCACTAGTTGAACCTCTTCTCCAAACATTTTTCACAATAGGCCTATGCATACCCCAAAAGTCTGTCAAGAAAAAATGAATATTAACCACCATTTTTTAAATAAAACAAGGTAAAATAAATATATAAACAATATATATGACCTTAGGGACATCACCATATGATTTATACTTTATAACTTAGGGCAAAAGTACTCAAACCCTTTTTTGCATATAGCCCACTCAAAGCTGCCGACTAGCCTCAAAACACAATCATGGAAACTTGATATTAAAAACATAAGAGAATAATTAATATGATATATTAAGCCTAAAATATATTATTTTACATATATATATCACTCTCAAGTAAAAATATCATATGGTCTAATATCAAATATTGGTCTTGTAGACCAAATTATTGAACTTCTTTTTCATAGACTTCACTCTGACTAACAGGCCATTTTGGATTCAATATTTTAACCTATTACACTAAATTCAAAGATTTTAAAATATATATATATATATATATATATATATATATATATATATATATATATATATTTCAATAAATTCAAAAAAAATCATGTGTATTAGATATATTAACTTAGGGCAAATATCCTCTAACTCATCATTGTAACTTGCCTACCCATATTTACTAGTTTGCCTTGAAGACCAATCATGGTGATTTTGACCTTAAACATCTATATGAAAATTTTTAGAGACCTAAAATGAATTTATATGATATTATGATATCATTAATAAATTATTATATAGATATATAATATGTTCAAATGACAATATTAGTCTTGCATACCAATCTCATGAATTTGTACCTTCATTGTCTCATCTACACTAGACAAATCAACTTATGATCAATATTTCATCCTTTTAAATGACCTCTAAGACATATATAAAAAATTAAAATTTATTATAGTAATTAAAAAAATTATCCATGAACTTTCATTCATTCCTAATCCATGATATCACATCCCTAATCAACTTCTCACTTATGCCTAGTTTTCTCACTATTTGCACCATTAGGCCTGTTAGCGACTGATCAATTTGTAAGACCAATTTATCACTATTGAGAGATATAAAATATTAATAAACCACCATGGAAATAAAATAAAAGTCTCAATATTTATCCTCCATCCATTTGACAAATTTTACCTGGTCAAATATGACTGCTACAATAAATCTTCAAGAAATAAGGCTTTTTTTATAGGGTCTACTCACTCTCCTAATAAAAAAATCACACTTGGGGATGATTTGGAGAGTTGAATACAAAATAAAATCACTTAAATATCTTTTTAAATCCATTTTATAACTTTATAATAAGATTATTCATATCAGGTCATTATTAGGGTTCTTTGAGGGTTTAAACCATCTTATAGTCTTAATGATCATTAATAAAGCTTATCCCCTCATTCCAAAAAATAATCACTATAAATTTGAGATAGGACCATTACCCATATACCATAAATATGTTATTTTCCCATGCAAAGGTTATACATGCCAATGACCACTTGCAAGTTCTTCTTGGGTTGAGAACCCTTCATTCTATGCACATGAGACACCTCAAAACACTTTTTCTTATCTTAACCTTCAAAATTTGAACTAGAAATTGGTAAAAATACTTTAAAGAACATTAAATACCTATTTAAACTCACACATACTCACACTTTCCTTTAAAACTAATCTTTATACCCCATCTAGCCATAAACTCTCTCTTTGCTCTCTGGGCCTTTAACTTATAAGTCACATTAGTCCTTGAAAAACCTTTTATCCACTATCCAAGATATAAAAACATAATATTCATGTAATAAAACCTATTACCATGATAAAACACTACCATAAATTATTCACATGCCTTAACAATACCTCATAACACCTCATTAAGCCAGGTAGTATCTAGAGCTAGTTTAATTGCATGCTAGGTCTGTAGGTTCTACCCCTATAGGCTCACCTTATAACTCAATTGAGTGATATAATGACTAATATGAATAATTAAGGAACTATAAAAATCATATTGTGCCTTTGTGCATCCATATCACTAGGCCACCATGTTCCTTCATGTATAAGACTAGACATCCTATGCACAAGCCTTCTCAAGTCTCTTGTCAGGTTCAAACACTTGACAAATCTGGAAACTAATCTTGAAACAATTCTTGATGATTATACACCTTGATCACATGCCTTTAATTATACTCAAATATTATCATTCCTCTATACATAACTCTTCATTCTAATCATGCACATGCTCATTATATGACTTGGATTTTCAAGACGCCTTGTACTCAATGACTAGTATTCAAACATGCTTACCTTGGCTTGAATATTGACATAAACCTTAGAAGAATCATTAGGTTTCCTTAAAATTATCTCTTATATCATGGATCATATCTCATAAACTACTCATCATGCATCTTCACCAGATGCATCTTGACATCAATGACATCAACCTTGACTTCAAATGACATCAACCTTGGCATCAATGATAACACTTCTCAACATAACTAAGTAGGGAGCCTATAGATATAAGATTATATGAACTAGTGGTTTTGATGGTGTATAAAAATGTATGAGCTACTTAGAATCATCTCTGTAATCTCTTGGTCTAACTAGTGTAAAACTTAATCCACATAAATAGTCATCAATGTCAATAAGTGTTAGATTATCCTCTATGGTGGCCTAAAAATCTGTATCAGAGTTATATATGTATACTTATTCTAAGTTAACAAGAAATGGTAACTATGCTATGATAATCTCATCATATACCATAGGTGGGGATATTTTTACCATGGGAAGCTACTCCTCCATTATTGGTGAAGGTAACTATGTTGTAAGAAGATTTAAAAGAGGTGTAGGAATAGTCTTGATGGATTCCCCAACCTCATATGTATGAATCTGCTTAATTGGAATCTTGTGAGGTGGGGATTCTATGAGAACCTAAGGTGTCCCATATAAATATGTGCTTGGGTTAGTAGGATTAGTGAGTCTATAATATATGAATGATTGATTATCTATTGGATAAGTGTATAAGTATCTGGCATAAAACTTGATGAATATATGCAAAGTAGAGGGTAGAACCTCCATAACATGTATCCAAGGTCTCCCAAGTAACAAGTTATAGTGAAAATGTTTAGGCATCACCTAAAAGTGTGTAGGTAGGATTTTTGGTCCTATCATAACATCCAATGTAATAAAACACAATGTCTATTTAGGAATGTCATCAAAACCTCTAATATTCTTATATGTCTTATAAATGGATGTTATATCAATCCCCATATTATGTATAAATGTGAAGTTGTATATATTAAGTCCTAAAACAATATCAATGAGAACTCATTCAATAACAATGTTATTGATTTGTGTTTGAATAAAAAGTGATAAGTTTTGAGTAATAACTATCTGTGATGGCAAATCCACATTAGAAAAATATATAACATCCTCAACATACTTTATAGTATTCATGATAAATGAAAATTAATTTGGTTTTATATCACAAGGTAAATATTTATGATTGAGTGCTTGAAAAAGAATATCTTTGAAAATAGTGGCATTTTAAAGTAATTCCAATATGGATATATTATCTAGTGTGTTTCTCAACTAATCTACAATATCAAATACTCTATGCTATTCTCTAGGTCTTTTTGTAGTGTGCTCAAGATGAGTAGGGATGGTAGAATTATGTTGTTATTGTCTAGGCTAAGGATTTACCCTATTTTATCTAGTAATATTTCAAACCATGAGATCTATTATTTGCTGAGGGCAAGTAGTAGAAGAAAGATGTGAGTGAAGATAATTAACTAGTATAGGTGGTGGAAGAACAAAAAGAGTCCTCTAATCCCTCTTATATCTAGTAGTAAATGGATGTAACTCAAAGTGATCCATGTAGAAATGATCCTCATAAGAATATGAATTATAAGAGGGATGACCAATGTGTAAAATAAGCTTATCTCTGAGATGATCCATGAGAAGAGTGACATACATGTGCATTTTTATATAAATGACAGGTAATAAGAACTCTAAGAAAACTGAAATACTTTGTAAAATAAATTAGAAAATGGAATCCATCAAGATAATCATGATGATAGGATAAAAAATAAGTAGATGCTAGAAATAAGAAGGAAAAATCCTAGTGGTACACTAGGGTTTTAAAAATAATGTGTTGAATGTAAGTCAAATTCATTAAATGTTTAAACTTTTAAGAATTAGTGAATGTAAATCCTATGTTTTATAAAGAGTTGAGTATATTAAATTAGGGTAATAATATGCAATAAATATGACCATTGATTTTATATAAAATTGACCAACTTTGACCTTTCTAAAAATAGCAATAAATAATACAACTAAGAACTTAACTAAAAAATGACTAAGATAAATGATCTAGAGGCTAAAAAATTAAGGTAGAGACTAGTATGAGTGTAAAAAATAGGATCCCAGTGTCAAAACCCCTCTTAGATAGTAAAACCTAATTAGATAGTAGAACTATGTTTAGATATGTGGCATTAGTGTCTTATTTTGGTAGTGGTGTTCTTTGTATAGGATTATCCCAAGATTATAAGTGCACCTATGTCTAGCTATGAGGTTTATTCCAACATGAATAAGTTCTAAAACCTTATATATTACTTATTTTAATTAAATTTATGAGCAAACCTTAATCCTCCATATTTATAGGGAATTTGGCTGATACAATTTGAAAAGTGTGTTTATTAGTGGGGTAGGATGGACATCCTCAACACTCTATTGTGATGAGAGTTGCCTACATACCAATACTCTGAAGAGGGATCAATTTTGATGCAGTTCTCCCTACCTAAGTGCTAGTGTAAGTGAAAGTGCAAGTTAATCTAGTATGATAGTTGACTTATGTGCTTTGAATGTTCTTGAGACTAGAAATATAGGTAATCTAAGATTAGGATTATTTTAGATGGTAGTATGAAAAATTAGGATAAAATAGAGATTGATAACCTTAATTGTAAACAACTTGTTTTGGGTTTGCATATGTATTTTGCATCTAATTTCTATCTAGTGGTTAGAGGGATAAAAGTCATGTATTTATATTTTTTATTGCTTGTGCAGGTGATAAAAGAGGTCTAGAATAACCTTATGAGGTTTTATATTTGAAAAAAATATCCATTTGTGAAAAGAGGAGGGAAAGTATAGTAGTACCATTATTGGGACACTAGCACCATGTGGTGATATTGTCCCTATTATCAAGCTAGTTTCCAAGTAAAATAATATTAGGCATGAAGGGCCAATATGTAAGAATGAGGGTCTGAGACTAATTTAGGGATGACTAGAGATGCCTGTGGCCTACACAAATGCTAGATAAGTGTGAAAATAAGCTCTAGGATAGGTACGGGGATAAACTAGGGATATGTAGTCTCAAGTAGCACTCTTAGAACTCAAATACCACTTTTAGCTGATTACACTTCAAATAAATATTACATTATCATAGATATTTTTGTGTTTTTGGGTGAAAAACAACATTAATGCATACACATTATTTAAATGTTGATTTAAAAAACCAAGCCTTTTGTCTTAAAAATGGCTTGGATTGTCAAGCCAAAGGCTTAGACTTATCAATCTACATTCGAGTCTGAAAGTTTTGATATAAACAACAAATTTAAACTTTCATTGCTCAATACACTATGGATTTCAACAAAAAAATTCAAAAAATTATTACCATGACAATGAACACACTCTCCTTTTTACAAATATATGATTTTTATAATTTTTAGACTATTTTAAGGGTTTAAACTTTGTTGATTTCTAACTATACCTTTTTTTAGGTCATTACATGCCTATTCATGTTTTTTTATTTTTATTTCATTGATCCAAGTGAAAAACAAATTATATGGCCACAAACTATTCCTAATTCTACACATTCAAATAAAATTCAATTTTCATTTTTTTGAGGTAGCTAGGGAGGTCACATGACCAACTATCAATTTTTTTATCAGTTTTCAAGATCTATTTACTTTAAAAATTAATTAAAAAAATATTCATTGAAAAAATATATCTCATAAACTAGAATATACTATCTAAATATTCACTAAAGGGTTTCAAATAATATTAAATGATGCTAAAAAAATAGTGGGTCACACAACTATCTATCTACTATGTTTTCTTAAAAAATAGGAGTTTCTCTTTAAATTTTAGATGTTTGACCTAGTTATACTTAACCATGTTTTCGAAAATAGTGTTTTCGAAACTAGACTCAAAATGATACAATTCATGTTCTTATTCCATCTTCAAATTTTAAGTGTATACATTTCAAATTATCTATAAAATTTTAGATTTTTGAAATTTCAAGAAAATCGTTTCCACAGGTAGGCCCCTTTTTTCTCCATCTTTTTGCACTTACCCATAACTATTGTAATAAATTTGAATGAAAATATAAAAGTGAAAAGTAATTTTTACTACTCCAAAATATCCATATTGGTGGATTAATTTCAACAATCCTCTTAAATTAATTCATTATAATATCATAGTACATAGTCACATAAGTATTTGTTATTTTTTAAATTTCACATAAATTTCCAAATAAGATAAAGAGATAAATCATTCATTATAAATTATATTATTTATTCATTTTAAAGGATTTGTCTATCTAATTAGTGTCCATACTGTACAAGTTACCTAGTTACATCATTTAAAAGTAATACAAAACATAAGACATCCTTTCTAAAGCATCTACAAATTAGAAACAAACTTCTATGCATAATAGGTATAAAAAATGAACAAGTCTTCTTAATGTGAACACCAAAAAAGTAAGAGATCATTACTGAAGCTAAGAGTAACTTTATAACATATGAATCTGATGACAAAGATAGATGATAATGTGTATATAGGTCAATAACAAAACTTACATCACATAGTGAAAAAAAAAGTATGACAATGAACTTAAATAGGAAATTATACATTCTTAATCTATAAAAACTAAGGGATAAAAATTCCCATCACATAAATTTTGTACATATGTTTATGGGCATAAGACTTAAAAATTGACGAGTCCACCCTATGGCATCCAAATTTAGTAATCCTCTATGAATCAAAATGACACTAAGGATTTACAAAATCACTTGGTACTACTTTTCTTACATCTAAAACTTAATGCCTTGGTTTATCCAACCTATCTATCCCAGTAGTAACTTAGAAACCAATAACCTCTAGAAAAATAAATATAAATTTGATCTTTGAAAAGTGTGCAAGGTGTTGGTTAAATATTTTGTCACCAGCTAACTGAGGGAAAAATAGGTGTTTCAACCACAACATAGGGAGATTTATCAGCCAAATGTGTAGGTTGACCACATTGAAAGGGGATAAATCTCTCCTCTCATCAAGGGGATGTTCCCTATAACTTTGAGGTACTATATACTATAAATATAAGTTGAAAATAATAGTCAAGTTAGGATAACACCATCCATCTCTCTTTTTTCAGAGATGATGTTCACAAACAAAGGAGAAATTTGGGATGATTGGTAAAGGTACTTCTCTTCTTTTAGAAGTAATATTCAGTGAACAACCAGATTCCTTTCTAGATAGTAAATGTAACATGATATAGTAACACAATAGGATGAAGTGTAGCACAAATTCTCCACCTCAACTACCAAAGAGTGAAATATATGAAGGACAATGGGGGTAAAAATTCATCCCAAGATCCTTTACATAGATACAAAAAACAACACAGTAAAAACCATTGTGGTAGCACAAAGTCTCTCCATAGTCAACTTCAGGACACCTTCCTGATTACTTCCACTAGTTCTGCTTGTTAAATTAAATGGACAAGAATGCTTCTAGAAAATAGACATAAGAACAATTTCCTAAATAACATAAGATATTTCAGCATAAAGTCTGGAAGGTCACTTGTTTTCTCATTCAAATAACAAAATATGATTAACAGTCTGAGCTCAAAGTCTTAGGAATGCCTTTCAATTTGGGCAGAGTTTCTCTTCTGATAATAGAGAGATCTCCCTTCGCATAAAATAAGAGATTACAATATATAACACTCCAAGAAAGACTTGGGCACTTTATTTCATGGATGGCCCATGCTGCATTCAATGCCTTAAATGCATTTTTAGTTCTATGAAGGGGCCATGCTAGAACAAGGCATCAACCTTAACTGTGGCATGTCAATTCATCTCAAATGTCTCATTTTTGAGTATGGACCACCTGGTCGTCTTCCTGATACGTGCACGGTTATCCATTTCAGCTTTACTCGATGGAGAAAAATAGGCCATGCTATATAGTGCTTGCACTCTCTGATGTCCACCTAGTGGATTGTTTCACCTACTAGAAATAACTCCTACACAGATATTTATGGTCTTTCTACATCATTCCCTCTTTCCTTGTTGTATTTTATCTTTTCTTCATGATCTGAGCCCTTAGGCTCTCTCTTCCCTTTCAACTAGATTTTTTAGCTCCTTCTTTGGCCAGTCACTAAGTTTGTTCTTCAGGTTCCGTGCCATATTTGAAAATAAATGGGCATTTTATTACCTTAAATTTGATGTCTATGGGGACGTCATTGGTCACTTGGTCACTTGAACCACGTTGAACATTGAACCTTTAAACCATGAGAGTGAATTAGTTTAATGGTTCAATGGTTCAGGTAGTCCTATCGGCTCCTTGGTTCAATCAGTTCTTTGGTTCAATCGGTTCTTTGGTTTAATCGATTGAACCATCTCTTCGAACTTGTCTCTAGAATCTTCCACTTTCTTTCTTCACTTGAATCTTCCTTTCAAATTTTGAAATTCATTGAACCTTTAAACCTTTAAACTTTTAACTATTTTGGTTCAAGGTTCAATGGTTCATTCTCTTTCTTTGAATCTTTTGGTCCTTCAAACTTTATGGATCCTTTTCTTTTCTGTTGAACTCATTGAACCTATTAAACTTTGAACTCTTTTGGTTCAAGGTTCAATGGTTCGATGGTTCATTCTTTGCTCTTTGAATACTTTGTTCTTCTAAGTCCCTCAAACTTTATTGAACTCATTAAACCTTTGAACTTTGAACCCTTTTGGTTCAAGGTTCAACAATTTAACGGTTCAATCTTCCTTCTTCAAAGTCTTCTTTTCTTTTAAGTCCACCAAAGCCTTTGAACTTTTGAACTTGCTGAAGTCTTTGAACTTGTCGAAGTGCTTAACTCTTTTTGAACCTTTTAAACTCATTAAATCATTAAACCTTGCTAGAGTGGGGTTTAATATTTCAATGGTTCATTGGTTCATTCCATTTGTTTGAATCCTACTGATGGACCTTTGATTGAACCTCAACATTGAACTGGCCTTAAAAATGCCTTAGTGTTGGAACTTCTTTCTAAGAAAGCCTTCTTGTTAAACTTGAGAGTTCTTTAGCTGAGAAGACTTGAATAATTGAAGAATATGAATACTTAGAACATTTTTGAAAAAGGAAAGGGATAATTTTGGCCTGTAGGACCAAAATAGTTGATATGTTGTCCCCAAAAGTAAACGATGGATTTTGGGAACAATAGCTGGCTCTAGTTGGGGAACTTCCATCAATTGTAAAAATAATTGAAGGGAGTAGAATCTAGAATCTCCAATGCCTTTAAGTATGCCATTAGGCTATGAAGTTATGATACCCAAAAAGAAAGGTGAAAAAACAAAACAAAATGAACCAAACAAAACAAAACTAAAGACTATGCAAATATGTACAACTAATGTCATCTGATACTTCAAAGATTAAATTACTTCAGATGCTACCCACTATGAGGTAGAGAAAAGGGCATTCCATCTTGATACTTTAGTAGAAAAATATTTCCACTATTGAGTTGATGAATAGAAAATGGACCTCTCCATAAGGAATCAAATTTAACATGCATTCCCTTTGGTTCTCTTCTCTTGTCGCATAACCAAACTTGATCTCCAATCTAAAAATCATGGGATTTTGCTTTCTAGTCAAACTTCTTCACCAGACTTTGATGCATAGAAATTTGGTCCACCACCATAGTTCATTGCTCATCAAGTTCATTCAGGCACATGATCCTCTTATCGATGGCATTTTCAAAAGTTGAATCTTCTACTGCCTTTGCCAAATTCAATGCTGGTAATTCTAGGGTGATTGGTATCTCTACATTAAGACCATACAGAAGTTACAAAGGTGACATATCGATCACCCTTTTGGGCATAATTTTGTCTACCCATAAATCATCAAATAATGCTTTGTGCCAAGTTCGTTGGTTGTCATCTACCAGCTTCCTGATGATGGTGACTAGGTTCTTGTTGCTTGATTCTACTTGGCCATTTTCTTGCAAAAAATAGTCAAAAGAGTGGGAGAAGGTAATCCCATAATAAAAATAGAACTGAGTAATCTCATGGGAAGATAAATAGGCTACATTATCTATCACAATCTTGGTTGGGACCTCAAACTTGGAAATGATGTTCTCCTTGAGGAAATTACATACTACTTTTGAAGTGGCATGCTTGGTTGGAATGGCCTCCACCCACTTGGTGAAGTAATCTATGGTTGTGAGGACATAATCATGTCTAACACTCAAATATGGGTTTATAGTGCCAATGAAATCAATTCCCCATTGCTGAAATGGCTCTTCTATTACTACTAGCTTTAGAGGTAACACAACCAATTTAGGTCTTCCAATGAACTGTTGACATAGTTCACATTTATGCACCCATTTGTATGCATCCTGAAATAGGGTAGGCCAATAATACCTAGCTCATAGAATATTATGGGCAATCACAGGCATAGAAAAATGTCCTCCATAAGCCAAATTATGAAAGGATTTTAGAAGTTTGTTCTACTGCACTTTATCCACGTAGTGAAGGAATACCCCCATCAAGGTTCCTCTTATATAACCCATTGTCCCACAGGACAAAGTTGGTAGCTTTCAACTTGATAGTCCTCTTTTCTTTACAAGATAGGTGAGCTAAACACTCACTGTAGGTAAGGAAATGAGTGATATTTGAATACCACTCATCTGTAGTGGTGACAAAGAGAACCGTTGGTGTGTCTCCTAATTTTATTTCTTCATGCCCTACTTCTTCTGGTATGTTGTCAATAATTAATTATTAGAGACCCCTTCCCTGCACTAGCTTCATTAATTTGATAACTAGATCAAACTCTTGGATTTTAGCAATCCAATTGCCCCTTTTTATTCCAAACTCCTACTGAGTTAATATGGACTTGATTGTTGCATCAAGGACCAGGGCAACAACATGTGAATTCAGAATGTAAAAGTTGAAATGATTTACTACCTTTACCACTGCATAAGCATGTTTCTCCATGTTTGAGTATTTTAGCTCATGAGCTTTAAGGGGATAGCTCATGAAGGATATGGGAGATTCCACACCTTCTTTGTTCTGTTGAACCAGGATTGCTAAAAGTGTGTGTTCGGAAGCATAATTGTACATTATGAAGCCTTTGGTGTAATCTAGACAAACCAGAATTGGGGCATGGGCAATAGCTACTTTGATGTCTTGAATTGCCAATTTGTCTTTTTCAGTCCAACTGAAAGTGGCCTTTCCCTTCATCATGTCCACAATGTGGTGAGTCTTCTCTATGAACTTAGGGATGAACCTTCATAGAAAATTCACCTTTTTGAAGAAAGAGTAAACTGCAGTCTTACTAGTGGGTAGAGTAAGCTCTTGAATGGATTTGACTCTTTTTGAGTCAATCTTTATGCCTTCCTAGGACACAATGTCCAAGAAGTTTCCCTTTTTCAACCCCAAAAATTGACTTCTTGGGATTTAGAGAAATACCATTTTGTCGACATCATTCTAGCACTTGTTGCAAATGATGTAGGTGATCAGGACAATGCTTGGAAAAGACTATTAAATCATCAAGGTACACCATAATGAACTTACCCATTTCATCTTTGAATGTAAGGTCCATTGCTCTCTAAAAAGTGGTGCCAACATTTATCAGGCCAAATGGCATTCTTTGATACGCAAAGGTGCCTCGAGGCATGGTGAAGGTAGTCTTATGTTAGTCTACTTCACCAACTTCCACATGATTGTACCCTGAGAAACCATCCAACATTGATAACATTTGTGAACTAGTCACTGTCTGAAGGACTTGATCCATGATGGGTAGAGGGTAATTATCCTTAAAGGAGGATTGATTCAAATTTCTAAAATCCACGTAGAGGCAAATTTCACCATTCTTTTTTCTCACAGGAACTATATTTACAATCCATGTGGAATGATGGATTGGGAAAATTATTCTAGCATTCAGTATTTTTTGTATTTCAGACAGAATAGTACCTGATATCTTTGGATTATGATATCAAGATTTCTACTGGTAAGGCATTGAATCACTCTTGAGATGAATTTCATGGTGAATTTCTTTAGGTCTGAGTGACTTTAGATCATCATAGGAGTATGCTAGAACATCTACGTAATGGTGAAGTAGGGTAGTAAATTTGAGCTTCTCCTTAGGGGTGCAACACTTTCCAATGTTGATGATCTTGGGATTTTCCTCTGTATTCAAATTTATTTGGTTAAACTCTTGGGAGGCACTTGAATCTTTTTCTATTGTTTGATGGACCTGGCATGCTTATCAAATAATTTCTCAAGAGAAACTAATCCTTTTGGGATTTTATTTCCTTTGAGCTACAAGAATTCCTCACCTATGTTTGGAAGTGCTTCCTAAGCTAATTTCTATGGTAGAGGTCCATTGCCTTCAAAATGAAGCTATTCAAAGCTATCCTTTTATTCTAGAAAGGTGATGATTTGGTTGTCATCATTGAACACTTGCTAATGATTGGCATTGTCAAGAACACTTGGTAGAAGGACCAATTTGATGGTGTACTTGTCTTTTTCAAAATATTTGTGAGGAACCAAGAGAGTCGCTGAAACAACTAATGCATCAGCTTGGTCTTTAAATTCTCTAAGCACTGTAGAGATACTGAAAGCATCAAAGCTTTCAATTTGATCCCAAACTAGATTGCAATAATGACACAATCTTCCATTCTTGGTTAGATACAAGTTTACCACTAGCTCAACATCTCCTTTGGTGTGAAGGAGTTTGACGCCCATGTCTTGAGTAGCCTTCAAACTGAGTAACAGAGATTCATATTCAGCAGTGTTGTTGGTGTTGCTAAACTAAAACTTGTAAGAATAAAAAAAAATATCTCCTTACAGAGATATTAAAACAATCCTATCTCTAGAACTAGTAGAAGAGCAGCTACCATCAAATTATAGAATCCATATGCCATCAAAAATTGCTCCTTTCTTAGATTTTCCTTCATTCAGAGGGGATGATTCCTCTAGGATTGCACTGTGTTCTATTAAGTCTTCTGTTGTTTTGTCTGAATCAATTCTTGGATCACCACCTATAGGACTTTCATCTACTAAAACATGAACATCCTCTATGGTCAAGAAGTAATTACCCACCCCTAAATACTCAAATAGAATTTGAGCTTTAGGGGCTATCATTTAGGTGACAATGTACTTCAACTCCTTCTTAGGAAGCAACCTCTACATGATGCCATTCACAGGGATCCTTGCCTTAGATAGGTCCATGCTCAATTCTCCACCAACATCCTTGAATTTTTTTTGTCCAAGCAGAATGTCGTATGAGGTTGGGATGTCAGCCACTAGGATTGTCATTTTAATTCTCTTATCTGGAAAGGTCACAAATGCAAACTGGGCATCTTTGATTTATCCCAGTAAAGGGAATTGTTTATTTTCCATGGAAAAGCATCTCCCAAATGTCTTGGTTAGTGTGAGGCTAAGAGATTTTGCCACTTTGGTAGGCATGACATTGTTAGATGCACCTGAGTTGATGATGTAATTGTTTAGCTGATGTCCATTTATCAATAGGGAGACATAAAATGGTTCTATCTTCCCAGGGGCAGTTGGAGGAATAATGACAAGATTGTTTGGGGTGGACATGTTCCTTGGGGGATCATGAGTTACCTTTCCAACATCTTGTCTTGTAGGGACAATTTGATTCTTCACACATTGAACTAACCTATCCAACTACTCAGGGTTGGATTGTAGGAATTCAAATTCAAACATTTGAATTTTGGTTTTCTTGACATAGTTGATTATATCAAATGTCTGAAATGAGTTCAGAATAGGGGAAGGAAGTTTATCCTTCTATTTTTTTAGGGGTGCGGTACTGGTCTGAGAATTTGAAGCAAAAGGTGTAGGAACATTTGGGGTACTTACTTTTTTAGCAATCACCGGGTCCTTTGATTAAAAAGGCAGAGTGGTTCCCTGCTTAGCAATTGAAATTGCTCATTGAGATCAATCCTCTATTTTTTCCTTATTAGCTTATTGCGCTGACTGGTTCTAGGACTGAGTGAATACAATGTATGATCCATCAAATGCTTCACCTTTACTTTTAGGTTCATCTTGGTCTTCCACAAAGAATCAATGCTATCTTTTTTGTTCAACTCAGATTGGAAAGAAAAATTTGATTTTGTTTCAAGGTATCCAACTACTGAGTTAGCTTGAGCTACTTCAATAGCAATTTTCCCCTGAGGGGGAGGAAGACATTTTGGCTGCCCTTGATTCCTGGTAGCATTGCCTTGGTATGACTGATTGGGGAATGTCCTCCTTGGTATATCTCGGTATAAAGGAGGAGCAGACATCCCTTGTGCCATTTTCTTTTTGAGAGCTAGCAACTCATTTTCTAGATTTAGCACCATTAGATCAGTGGTGCTTGTAAATGGATATTTAGAGGATGAAAAAGATTTACCTTTGTTAATATCTCTCCTTATCTTCCCCACCAAGATGAGATCATATTCCACCTCAGTAGCCAAATCCTACACTACAATAAGGTCTATGTGGCCATCATGTCTAAGTAGAAAACTCACTTTAGGTAGTTGAGAGTTGATGAAGAAGCATTTGAGATTCTCAACTATTGGCTGAGCAATTGTAGGAATCTTATTCCTCAGCTTGTCAAACATGGCTATGAAATCTCTCATTGGTTCATGAGGATCCTTCTTCATTTTTTTGAGTTGAGCTAGCAGGGCATGTGCATTTTTTGCAGGCTTGAACCTGGCTTCAAATTTAGCTTTGAGAGTGTTTTAGTTAGTCACTGATCGAGCCTGCAAATGGTAGAACTAGTCTATAGTAGCACCTTGCAATGTCTTTATGAATAGACTAAATACTACGTCTTCATACTCCACACCTATCATGCCATAGGCTATGCTGAAAGCTACAATATATTCATCAAGATGAACTCTCCCATCACCAAATAGTTTGGGGAAATTCTTCATTGAATTGCATAGTAGCTCATGTAGAGGTGGAGTTAAATTGAGTGGGCCAAAAGAGTTACCCCAAGGGCCTTAAACTTCTATGATATGACTAGTGAAGGGAGGGATAACAAATGTCTGAGGGGTATGTATTGACAAAATTCTACTAACATCAGAAATAGATGCTTTCCCTGGTAATGAAGACCTAAATTTTGTAGGAGGAAAACTCCTAATTCACTGAAGGTGAGATGGTGAAGGGAAAGGATCAAAATCACTTTGCTATACCAACTCAAATATAGGGTCGAAAATTCCTTTAGCTCTCTAGCTTTGTGTATATCATGGATTTGCCAGAGTGTAAAACTAAAATGGATAAGGATAGGGACTACTTTAATTTGAAGGTTAAGGCTTCAAACTGCACAAAATGTTCCCTAGTAGAGTCACCAAAAATTGTTGGGTGAATATTTTATCAACAGATAACTAAGGGAAAAATAGGTGTTTCAACCATAGCATAGGGAGATTTATCAACCAAATGTGCAGGTCGACCACATCAAAATGGGACAAATCTCTCCTCTCATCAATGGGAGGTTCCCTATAACTATGAGGTACTATATACTATAAATACAAGCTGAAAATAACACTTAAGGTAGGATAACACCATCCATCTCTTTTTTTTAGAGATGATGTTCACATACAAAGGATAAATTTGGGATGATTGGTGAAGGTACTTCTCTTCTTTCAAAAGTAATATTCAGTCAACAGCCAGATTCCTTCCTAGATAGTAAATGTAACAAGGTGCAGTAACACAACAGGATGAAGTGTAGCACAAAGTATCCACCTCAACTGCCAAAGAGTGAAATATATAAAGGACAATGGGGGCACAAAGTCATCCCAAGATCCTTTACAAAGATATAGAAAACAATACACTAAAAACCATTGTGGTAGCACAAAGTCTCTCCACAATCAGCTTTAGGACACCTTCTTGATTACTTCCACTAGTTCTGCTTGTTAAATTAAATAGATGAGAATGCTTCTAAGAAATAAACATACGAATAATTTTATAAATAACACAAGCTATTTCAGCACAAAGTCTGGAAGGTCACTTGTTTTCTCATTCAAATAACAAAATATGATTAACAGTCTAAGCTCAAAGTCTGAAGAATGCCTTTCAATTTGGGTAGAGTTTCACTTTTGATAATAGAGAGATCTCCCTTTGCATAAAATAAGAGATTATAATATATAACACTCTAAGAAATACTTGGGTGCTTTGTTTCATGGAATGGCCCATGCTGCATTCAATGCCTTGAATGCATTTTTAGTTCTATGAAGGGGATATGCTAAAATAAGGCATCAACCTTAATTGTGGCATGTCAATTCATCTCAAATATCTCCTTTTTAAGTATGGGCTACTTGGTCCTCTTCCTGATATGCATGCAACTATCCATTTCACCTTTACTTGATGAAAAAAATAGGCCGCACTATTAAGTGCTCACACTCTCTGATGTCCACCTAGTGGACTATTTCACCTACTAGAAATAACTCTTGCACAAATATTTCTAGTCTTTCTACATCATTCCCTCTTTTCTTGTATTTTATCTCTTCTTTGTGATGAGCCCTCAGGTTATCTCATCCCTTTTAGCTATCTTTTTTAGCTCCTTCTGAAGACACCAATATCATGTCAACCCCCCTTGGTCCCCTTCTAAATGTTAACACTCATAACCCACACTTGCACACCTTATTAATTTAAAAACTACTTATTTTAAATTAATTACCTCACATTGGACACCTCACCTAGACACCTCACCCTAAGACCATTTCTTAGCCTATGAGTCAGCTTGAGACTAGGTCCTCTAAACCCTTACTACCCATGACCTATTCTCACCCCATCTTAACTCCCTAACTAACTCTCATGCCTCATAAGCCCTTGTTTTGACTATTCTCCAATGGAAAAGGCACTTGGTAGGTGGGCAAAGAGCTAAAAATAGTGCTTTTACCTATTCTCTCTCCACTGATGTCGGTCAACCTATGGCTGATGTTGGCAGTCCTATGCTGACATCGGTAGGATCACTGGCTTTAGTTACATAAGCCAATCTCTAACATTGAACTAAGACCACCCTTTTTGCACATTAAAATGCACACTTTGAGATTTCAAGCACCATAACTAGATATTATTCTCCTGGCTATCGAAGCTTTACACAAATCATTCCAGAGACTGGATTGAAAGATTATACAAGGACCTCGAGCTATTAAATTGAAGCAATCTATGTTCACTTCATTGGATCACAACATCGGCCACATCAGCCATAATGGCAATCACTATTATGACACCTCTGGTTCTTCACCTTATAAAGCTAAGTACTCTGGTTTTCATTTCAATGTTTTAGAATATATTGTTAATTAGTTTTCATTGATATTTCTAAATACTTTTGAGAGGCCCAACTTCTTTTGAGGAGGGGCTAAAAGGCCTTCCCCTTGTTCTCACCCCCTTTTCACACCAATCCTCTACCTATACCCTTCCTCAGGCCTCATTCACCTTCCCGCAACCCTACACCAACCTTTAAACTTCTAAAAACCCCTCTGTCTATCCCAACAATACTCTAAAATCCATCTAAGGCTGACAACCCCAACCAACATCAGCAAACCAATCAACATCAACATCTACAACTCAAACTAACATCGATAGAATTTACCCGACTGACCTCAGTAGACCCACCGATGTTGGCAACTATGTTCTATACCAGCAAACCAAAAAGCCATCCAAATAGCCCATCTGAACCAGACAGAACCTTCAACTAACCTTCTATAGCATTCTGAGATACATAGACTACAAGGAATAGGTACACACCATCTACTTTTCCATTTCTTTAGTCATTTATCATTTCTTCCTTTACAATACTTTTATCTTTAAACAGTGGACTGTCATCCCTTAAGGAGCTTCATGCTTTTGGGACTAAGCACGTAGCTTGGTAGTCAACCATAGCCTCTTCTAACATCTTTCTTATTTAAGTTTCATTCTTACTACAGGTGTTTCTTCCACAGCTAAAGAGGAGCTCCCACAAGGCTTGGATACGGTGCACACTAAATCCAGGTAACATCAAACCCATAACCTCTTAACCTTAGTTTCTTTCTCATTTGAATGTAATTAGTGAAAATCTAGAGAAACATTCTGGCACGCTTGGTGGGACACATTTTTCAATGATATAAACACTGTGTTGACATATTATTAGGGTCTTTCGACTGTTATCTATTGCAAACTATTCCTCACTCTACGAATAAGTTTGCCAACATAATGGCCTCTCTCACCTCACACATCCCATCTTCATCTGTTTCCTTGAGAATCTATGTCATGGTACACCATTTGGCATTGTCCTCATATATCTCAATTGACATCAACTTTGTTGGCAATATCGACTCTAGTCCACATGATGCTTGGTGTAAACAACTTGTTGACTACTTGACTTATTCTATCATTCCTCCTGACCTCTCTAGTAAAGGATGGTAGGCTTTTATCAAGAGTATTGCTTGATACACCATGCTAGGGGGTCTTCTCTACAAATGAGGTTTCGACGGCCTCCTTCTCCGATGCCTAACCACCACTGAGACATCTCATGCCATCAAACAAGTCCATGATGGGATTTGTGGAGTACATTTTAGTGGTAACTTAGTTGCAAAGTGCATCCTCTACCTGGGCTATTATTGGCCCACTCTTAACCAAGATGGTAGTGACTATGTTCGGTGTTATATCAAAAGTCAGCAACATGCTAACCTACTTCACGTCCCTAGCCACGCTTTACAAGTTGCTAAGGATTTCTGGCCCTTTTCACAATGGGGCTTAGATCTAATTGGTGAGATTAACCCTCATTCATCTCTTTGACATCATTCTATTATCATAGCAACTAAATATTTCACTAAATGGGTGGAAGTTGTTCCCCTCATCTCCACTAAAGATGACAAAATCATTGATTTCATTAACCACCACATCATCTATCATTTCAGTGTACCTCACAAGATAATCACTGATAACAACAAATCTTTCAAAAAAAACCATCAAAAAGCTTTACGATGCTTTTGGCATCAAACTTAGCTTTTCCTCACCTTAATATCCACAAGTAAATGGATAGGCAGAAGCTTCTAACAAAATCCTAACTAAAATCCTAATGAAGGTGGTCAACGACACTGGAAGGGATTGGCACACTCACATTCCCTTTGCTTTGTGGACCTACCGAACTAGCATTCAAACCCCTGCAAGTGCTACACCTTTCTCCTTAGTGTATGGAACCAAGGCCGTCTTGCCTCTTGAAGTACAAATACCTTCTCTTTGCATCTCCTTGCATAACATGCTCTCTAACGATGACTTTCATCAAGATCGATTAACACAACTCAAGTTGCTCAACAAACATCATCTTGCCACTCTTAATCATCTTCATATCTACCAAGATCGCATCAAGCATGCCTACAACAAAAATTTGAAAGAGCGAGATTTCAAAATTAGAGATCTCATCCTTAAAAAAAACCAACACGTGACCAATATGGAAAGAAGAAAATGAGGCAAGTTTACTCCTATTTGGCTCAGACCTTATATAATAATGCACAAGTATGGATTAGGCACTTATCATCTATCTTCTCTCGAAGGTCAGCCAAAACTTGAGCCCCTTAATGCCTTACATCTATGACCATTTTATTATTAACCAAGTAATCATTCACTTGATGTTTAACTTGAGCTCGTCCCTTGAACAACCCCTATCATTCGCATTCTTATTCTTTTCAACCCTTTTTCCCTACAAAAATTAGTTAACCCTTTTTTAAGCATTAATGATTTGTCCTAATAGAAGGGAAACCCCTAAACCTCTATAGTCTAGTCCATGACTAAAAGTTTATTTAACAAAAAAAACATAAAACTAGGATGCCTAACAAAATATTAAAAGGTCATAAACTATAAATGTAGACTGCTCCCTTGAAGGATAGCTTCATTATTGCTATAATTAATAGATTACTCCCTTGAAGGATAGCTATTCAAAGAAATCAAAACATACAAAGAAAAATATAGACCACTCCCTCGAAGGATGGTTATGCCCAAATTTTGATACAAAAATAGCACCCTCTCAGAAGCTCCCTGCATCGATCAGCTTCACATGACCACAAAACAAAAACATCCCCAAGTAGACTTCTCGCATCGATCAGTCTCCCAAAACCAAAAAAAAAATGACTAACAAACTATGAAGTCATGGACTTGCCTATAGTCGTTCTCAGGGTCACCTATAAAAGGGGAAAAGTTATCCCTGCTAAAAAGGGTTATGTTATCCTCACATATCACATAATCACACATATTACCCCAAAATACCCAAGGGATTTTGAGCTCACTTAACATCAAGTGATTAGGGTACTTCTCTAACAAAAACCAATGGTCAACGATGTAATGCATGAACGGGGCTTTTATTTGCAAAAACCCTATCTATGCTATCATTATGGTCCTTGTCAATGAAAGAGAAATGTGCCTTTCACTTCTTACACACCTTTGTCACATGCCAGTTTATCTTTTAGGATGTAGTGTCTTAAAATTATATGTTCGCATATTGTCATCTCATAATTTTCACTATAAAGTTATGAACCTAACATTCAACTCAATTTTATCATAAATAACATCACATGTTTTTGATAAAATACAACCAAAACATTTTCTAACCACTAACATAACATCATGATTTATTTAATGCAAATACCAATTTGTGTAATATAAATTATCATATCCCATTCACATTAGTTTTTATGGAAAACAATACACATGGAAACTATCAACCAAACATAATTTATGTCAAGCATATACCATCACCAATATGGAAACCTGCTGAAGCATAAATAAACTCATTTCATTTTTAGCATACACCATCACCAATATGGAAAATTGCTAAGGATGAAAAACCACATAACCTATGTTACAACATACACCATCACACAATATGGAAAAGGCTATAACATCATCATACACTCATCATTTCAAGCATGTACCATCAAACATATAGGAAATGCTAAAAAACACTAACATAACCAAAACAACTAACACAAAGTCACATCCATAACATGTCAATATCTCAAACATCTCATATATATATAACTATCAAATGAAGGTATACATCAAAAATATCTAAAATAGTACAATGTATATATACCTCTCTCAAAATGTATGTACATCTCACATATGTGGCATGCAGGCCAATATATATATACACTTCAACAACTACAAACACCTCAAGGTTGTGGTGGTCACGAAGATGCTGAATCATTTCCACCCTTTGACTATTGCTGTCTTTGAGAATTGGAGGCAGTGGCATGTGACATAGATCTCTGATGAGCTAGCATCTCAAAATATCACTAAATTTGTGGAAATTCCTTAATGACACCCTCATAATACGAGATCTTGTCTAACATAGTATTTTACCTAAATATAGGTACAGTCTATGGTGGACCCATCAATCTCAATGCCATGCCCTATAGAGAACTCTATGGCTGTGGCTGAGGTGGCTGCTCCACTACCTACTGAGGTGGCTGCTAAACTGGTGGCTATAGTGGCTACTCTGGTGGTGGCTGAGCTGGCTACTGCACTAGCTATTGTGGTGACAGCTGAATAGGGCCATGCCCTCCAAAACCCTGCCCTGCCAATACCTATGCCTGGGCTGCAACCACCAACCCATGCAATGTAGTAACCTACCTTATCAGGTTAACCACTTGCATTGTCAAAACTATCACCTATCGCTAAAGCACTACCACCTGTGCTCATGTTGCATCTCTTTCCTGAATGGTGGAAACCCTCTCTCTACTGATCACCTATAGATTAGGAGGTGATCCCCTCTAAATCATAGCATAGTGACCTACCCACCAAGCCAAGTAGGTCATCGTACACCCCAGATCTACCACACCTAGATTTGTGGGTATCTCCTCAAAAATTGGCCGCTCTGTCTCCTTTGGCAGTGGGAGGGGTGCCTCAATATCATCATGTCTATATTTTGGGAGAACAGGTGGCACATCTTGTAATAGCCCATACTAACACCACACTCTCTTAGCAGGAACTCTCTTAAGCTCACAAACTCACCTACCCCTCACCCATCACAGGTTCTGAACCCCCACTAGCTACTCTGCTTGACCTCTAAACACTAGATATAACAAGTATGGCCTCCAAATGATATCTGCTAGGATTAGGGCATCTAATACCCCTCTATAATACTCAATATCTCAGATGATGGCATCTCCATGTGTATGTGCCATGACCTCTCACCACCACCTGAAACCAACTCTAAAGCCAACCTGGATCGCTACTGGGAGGCCAAGAGGTCATGTAACCATGATATGCTCATAAGCCCAATAGTTCAAGAGGTGGCCCACACATAAGCTGTACCACCACCACTAGCTGATCCCCCATAGCTCCCTATATAATTGAGCTAAAAATACTAGAGCTCACATAAAAATTGTCTGCTCCCCTAACATGTTTGCCAAAACCTTGATCATTGAGATTAATAATCTCCCTCCATCTACATCAAGAAGGGCGTATACAGTGATGCCAATCATCATCAAGATGGCTAGTCGATGCTCATCCTTATCAGCAACATACATAGGCTCATTGGCAAAACTCACCAAATGGTAGGTCACCTCAACAACATGCTCCCCAAATAATGTAACCATATGAATGTCAGGCTCCTCTCTCGAGCATGCATATAACTCTGCCCATGTATCGACAACCATAAAATCTGGTACACATCCTCCACTATAATAGTTAACTCTCTGATCAATAGGTGAAAGGTGTTGGTGGTATGATCCCACTACTCGATCAATGCCACCATCAAACTGACATCCCTGGTAACTTAGCAATATCACCATAACCCACCAAGCCTTACAATGGCCATATGTGCCCACTCATCCCCTGTGATGTCTCGATGTATCCACGTTAGCAATGTAGGGAGATGATCTCACAGCGTTAATGTCTACCTAGCCTGCATCTAACCAACACACACACAACAATGTTAGCAAATGTTACACAAATAACTAACAACCTCTTTGACTCTTCTTCCCTTTTGGGAGAACTACATTGGCCTAAGGCCCTTAAAACATGGGCTATGTAGGCAGCACTCAATTGACATGGGATCTTCTGAGGTTAGCTCAACCATTCATTCATTCATCTACCTAATGGACCAATTATCTAAACCATAGGATCACTACCTAACCTAAACCTTAGGCTCACCACCTATCCTAAACTACCTCATTTTTAGTCTTTTTAACCATCTAACCTTAGCCATGACCTAACCTAGTCAAACCCAATCCATAAGTTACCCTCTGCTTTCCCTTTTTGGGAGAACTACATTGGCCTGAGGCCCCTCGCATGGGTTATGTAGGCAACACTCAGTTGACATGGGGTCTTCTAGGGTTAGCTTGGCTAAATCACTGCATAACCACCATAACTGACTTACACTTTCCCATCAAACAAACCTATATGCCCATCACCACACCTAAGAGTGCATCAACATGACTTAAGCCCTCTAGATTATCATTTTCAACCTTTCCAAGGCCTAAACAACCTTCAATAGGCAACCAACATTAGTTAGAGTGTCGACGATGGCTCTAACCTAATTGACATCAGCATCTAACTTGCTAACATTAGTGGCTAAAAGTGACTGATATCGATCATATTGACTGACATCAATCACTTTGTCAACTGACATCGGTGACACCACCGACGTCGGTGACTGGTTCAACCCTAGGGCCAAATGGGGTGAGCCCTAAAATTTAGGGTTTCCCCACTTCACCCCTAAAAACCCCCCAAAACACTCCTAAAGCTACCTAAAGTACCCTACCTAACCTACCAACCCCTCTAATACACCTCCCCCTGATCTATTGCTAGAAACTCAAAAAATTACAAAAATAACATCAAATTCACAACCAATCAAAAAATTCAAATAACACACCCTACCTCATCTCATCATCGCCATCGATGTGGTATAATGGCTGCCAGTGGTGGTCTTCTTGTAGGGCCTCCTCCAGCATCTACCATCTCTGTCTACCTCAATTCCTCAATCTAATCACTAGTGGCCCACAACACTCACCAACACTCCTCACCACTCACACCCTGACACTAGCACTACTGACACAGACAAATAGGAGGTCTCTATTACTCAAAAACTCAAAGCTTTCTTTTTCAACATTTCAAAATTCACAAATGACTTTTGGTGGGCTATCAATCCACTTTTGTCAGGTTTTGTTAGGCCACTGACGTCGGGAAAATTATGCCCTAGGCCACTAACATTAACCAATGTTTTACTGACATCAAGAAAATAATGCCTTTCTATATTACCAACATCAATTGTCTAATCGGTGTCAATGATATGAACACAAAATTTTTCTAACTACTTATTGACATTAGTGGCCTAACTGATGTCAGTGACCTAAAAACATAGGTCTTCTCTAAAACTGCCCAAAATCATGACCAAATAACCAGCCCTGACACTGTAGAAGTCACCTTAGACTTCTCATGGGGCACATTAGAGATCACATACATCTTCCTAACCACAACAAACAACACTCGAGATCACTTATATCTCAGCCTGACTTGACAAATGACCTCGGAGATTGTGACTATCTCCTCAGACCATGACCACTTTTGAGACAAATTTACCTTAGTTGTTTTGATTGCATATGCTACCTCACAAATAGTTAGCAAATTGTACGTGCCCCTCACACCTATTGTCAGATCATGGCCAAGTTGATCCCTAATATCTGTGACATTTTTGTGTTTTCCAAGAGCACTTCTTAGCTTAGATACTTGGAACACGATGCCCATTGGAGCTATAGCTTTGATCGATCTAACCTAATTAGCTACCACTAATAAGCTAGGGATTGGTTACTTTGATTTTAGTCCTCCTCAACCATTAGAGCTATAACTTTGATCATTTTAACCCAATCAACTACCACTAATAAGTTGGGGACTGGTTACTTTAATTTTAGTCCTCCTCGACCATTAGAGCTATAACTTTGATCATTTTAACCCAATCAGCTACCACTAATAAGCTGGGGACCAGTTACTTCAATTTTAGTCTTCCTCGATCTTTTTTGTGACAATTTGACCTACCTATCAAGTGAAGTGGTATACACGTAATCTCAACTATTGTAGCATTCACACTCTAACCTCACCCTACCCATCCACTGCCTATCAAATCAACACCCAATTTTAGATTACCTTCTCTCAATTCCCACTTTGAGGGGGAATACCTCATCCCATACCTAGGGAAACCTACATATATTTTTGTTTTGTAGTTCGTTAGAACAAACCACAAGACAAAAAGGGGCAAATGTAGACACCAATATCGTGTCAACACCCCTTGGTCCCCTTCTAAATGTTAACACTCCTAACCCACACTTACACACCTTATTAATTTAAAAATTACTTATTTTAAATTAATTACCTCACCTTGGACAACTCACCTAAACACCTCACCCTAAGACCATTTCTTAGCTTATGAGTCAGCCTGAGACTAGGTCCTCAAAACCCTAACTACCCATGACCTATTCTCACCCCATCTTAACTTCCTAACCAACTCTCATGCCTCATAAGCCCTTGTTTTGACCATTTTCCAATGGAAAAGGCACTTGGTGTGTGGAAAAATAGGCAAAGAGCTAAAAATAGCCCTTTTACCTATTCTCTCTCCATTGACATTGATCAACCTGTGGCCGACATTGGTAGTTCTATGCCAACACCAGTGGGATCGCTGACATTGATTACATAAGCCAAGCTCTAACATTGAGCTAAGGCCACCTTTTCACACATTAGCATGCATACTCTAAGATTTCAAGCACCAAAACTCAACTATTGTTCTCTTGGCTACCGAAGCTCTGCACAAATCATTCTAGAGACTAGATTGAAAGATTGTATGAGGACCTTGAGCTATTGAATTGAAGTAATCCATGTTTGCTTCATTGGCTCACAACACTAGTCACATCAACCACAATGGGAATCACTATTTTGACACCTCTGGTTCTTCACCTTATAAAGCTAAGTACTCTAGTTTTCATTTTAGTGTTTTAGAATATATTGTCAATTAGTTTTCATTGATATTTCTAAATACTATCAAGAGGCCCAACTTCTCTTGTGGAGGGGCTGAAAGGCCTTCCCCTTGTTCTCACCTCCTTTTCACACCAATCCTCTACCTATACCCTTATTTAGACCTCATTCACCTTCCTGTAACCTTGCACCAACATCTGAACTTCCAGAAACCCCTCTATCTATCTCAAAAATAATCTAAAAGCTATCCAAGGCTGACGACCCTAACTGACATTGGTAGACCAATCGACGTCAGCATCTACACTCAAACTGACATCAGTAGACCAACTAACGTCAGCACCTTTAGCCAGACTGACATTGGTAACCCAACCAATGTCAGCACCATTTACCTGACCAACTTCAGTAGACCCACCGATGTCAGCGACTGTGTTTTAAACCAATAAACCAGAAAGCCATCCAAATAGCCCATCTAAACCAGACAAAACCTTTAGCTAGCCTTCTATAGCATTCTAAGATACACAGACTACAAGGAACAAGTACACACCATCTACTTTTATATTTCTTTAGTCATTTATCATTTCTTCCTTTACAATACTTTTATCTTTAAACAGTGGACTACCATCCCTTAAGGAGCTTCACGCTTTCAAGACTGAGCACGTAGCTTGGCAGTCCACCATAGCCTCTTCTAACATCTTTCTTGTTTAAGTTTCATTCTTATTGTAGGTGTTTCCTCCACAGCCAAAGAGGATCTCCCATAAGGGTTGGATACGGTGTGCACTAAATCTGGGTAACATCAAACTCATAACCTCTTAACCTTAGTTTCTTTCTCATTTGAATGTAATTAGTGAAAATATAGAGAAACATTCTTAATGTAGACACCAATATCATGTCAACCCCCCTTAGTCCCCTTCTAAATGTTAACACTCCTAACCCACACTTACAAACCTTATTAATTTAAAAACTACTTATTTTAAATTAATTACCTCACTTTGGACACCTCACATAGACACCTCACCCTAAGACCATTTCTTAGCCTATGAGTCAGCCTAAGACTAGGTCCTTCAAACCCTAACTACCCATGACCTATTCTCATCGCATCATAACTCCCTAACCAACTCCTGTGCCTCATAAGCCCTTGTTTTGACCATTCTCCAATGGAAAAGGCACTTGGTAGGTGGAGAAATGAGCAAAGAGCTAAAAATAGCCCTTTTACCTATTCTCTTTGCCAACATCGGTCAACCCATGGCCAACGTTGGTAGTACTACATTGACATTAGTGGGATTACCAACATCAGTTACATAATCCAAGCTCTAACATTGAGGTAAGGCCACCTTTTCACACATTGGCATGCACACTCTGAGATTTCAAGCACCATAACTCAACTATTGTTCTCTTGGCTACCATAAGCTCTGCACAAATAATTCTAGAGACTAGATTGAAAGATTGTATGAGGACCTCAACCTACTTAATTGATGTAATCTGTGTTTGCTTCATTGGCTCACAATATCAGTCACATTAGCCATAATGGGAATCACTATTTTCACACCTCTAGTTCTTCACCTTATAAAGCTAAGTACTCTGGTTTTCATTTTAGTGTTTTAGAATATATTGTCAATTAGTTTTCATTGATATTTCTAAATACTATCAAGAGGCCTGACTTCTTCCATGGAGGGGCTAAAAGGCCTTCCCCTTGTTCTCACCCCCTTTTCACACCAATCCTCTACCTATACCCTTCTTCAGACCTCATTCACCTTCTCGCAACCCTGCACCAACATTTGAACTTCTAAAAACCCCTCTGTCTATCCTGAAAATACTCTAAAAGCCATCTAAGGCTGATAGCCCCAACCGACATCGACAGACCAATTAACGTCAGCATCTACACTCAAATCGACATCGATAAACTAAATGACGTCGGCACCTTCAGCTAGACTGACATCAATAACCCAATCGACATCGGCACCATTTACCCGACTAACTTTGGCAGACCCACCAACATTGATGACTATGTTCTGAAATAGCAAACTAGAAAGCCATCCAAATAGTCCATCTAGACCAGACAAAACCTTCAGCCAGCCTTTTATAACATTTTGAGATACACAGACTACAAGGAATAGGTACACACCATCTACTTGTCTATTTCTTTAGTCATTTATCATTTCTTCCTTTACAATATTTTTATCTTTAAACAGTGGACTGTCATCCCTTAAGGAGGTTTACACTTTCCGGACCAAGCGCATAGCTTGGCAGTCCACCATAGCCTCTTCTAACATCTTTCTTATTTAAGTTTCATTCTTACTATAGGTGTTTCCTCCACAGCCAAAGAGGAGCTCCCACAAGGCTTGTATACGGTGCACACTAAATTTGTGTAACATCAAACCCATAACCTCTTAACCTTAATTTCTTTCTCATTTGAATGTATTTAGTGAAAATCTAGAGAAACATTCTGGCACGCCTGGTGGGACACTTGGAGTATTCCTTGGGTTCATTCTTCTTCCTTTAAAAATCAAATTTTCATGTAGATGCATTAGAAAAATATTCACTTCTTACATCCCCTCTTCTTTGCCTTTATTTCTTGAGAAATAAAAAACTTAGCTTCTCTTACTTTCTATTTTTTTTCCATAAAGTTAATTAATTCTTTCTCCTTTTTTTTACCTCTTCTATCTTTTTGTTTCAAAAGGAAATCATTAGCAGAGGTTAAAAAGAACATCTCTTTTTCTTCTTGTTACTTCTTGCATGCATCATAGAG
Organism: Torreya grandis; assembly: GCA_037957365.1. Classification (NCBI taxonomy): domain Eukaryota; kingdom Viridiplantae; phylum Streptophyta; class Pinopsida; order Cupressales; family Taxaceae; genus Torreya; species Torreya grandis. Next base: position 372,593 of record JARHVA010001398.1, read on the forward strand.
TAGTTAAAAACTCATACTCTTTACCTCTTCTCCATTTGTTTGCATTTGAATAACATATTTCAATTTGGGTTAAAAACTACTGTATTTCATTCTTGCTTGGATGCACACTTAGCCCACTTAGTAATTAAAGCATTATGAATGAATCATAGTGCACGAATGCGACACAACTAAATAACAATCACTTCAAATCAAACACATAAACTTACTTGAGATAAGGTCCATCTAGGATTTCATCACCTAACAGATACCTTACCCCACCCGACGATCCTACTTGGATTTCACCACCAAGAGGAGGATCCACTCTGTTCTCTAACAGAGTATAAACTATAGGGAAGGTATATTTTGGCTAAGCGGCCCAGCTTAGCTTTGGGGTCATGAAGTGAGGGGAGCAAGCCCCAACACCCCAACACCAGGCCATGTATTGACCCTAACACAGATATCTTTGAGCACCATAAGACAACCTGAAACTAGCCATAGACTTCTTCTTTAGGAACTATTCTACAAGCCCAACTCCTAACACATTCTCTTAAGGCATAAGCCACCATGACTTTAAAACTCATTCCTAGGAAACTAACATTTTAGAGGTTGCTTGCCTAATCATCTATTCTGTTAGTTTTATCTGAGTGTTTGAGCTGGTAAGGTCGTACCATTCTCAAGTCCAAAACAACTTAGAATATCTTCTTCCAAAAACTATCAATCTTCTATGTTTATGGAATTACACAAAAACTGACATCAGTTTCTCCACCGACATTGCTAACCAAACCTTCACTAACATCGGTTAACTGACCGACATCAGCAAAATTTTATAACCAATATCAGTTAAATAACCAACATTGGTCACTATCAATAAATAAATTAAAAAAAAAGATTTTTGTTTCCAAATAACAAGCTTAAAACCCAAATTTATTGCTGTTTAACACAAATTCTAGTTTTTTGAAACTAAAACACATAGTTTTTGGAACCTGAACCCGTTTCGCCTTAGATGGTCCTAACACGTAGTCAAGCCAAATTCCTTGTTGGCCACATGAGTCAACAACCACTCCCACCTTTACCCTTCGTGCCAAGTCATCTAATGGAGTATACTTTAGACATCGAGCATACTCCTATCCAACCTACCCCTGATCAACCTCCTATTGTTCTTGAAGGGGATCAAGAATTTGATAGATTCCTTGACCACAACATCAAGGTTCTCTAACATTATCTTGCTAGAAGCCAAATGCGAGATCCTTCAAGTAACTATATTTATGGTATGCCAAATTCTTTGGTTGAAGCGGCAATGATATCAATAGTATCCACTACCCAACCTATGGTCACTCAAGCCATTACCTCGACCAGTAACCCAACCATAGCCAATGTTCAAGATTTGGCCTCCCCTTCTATCCTTTCTTTCCCTACCTCCATCAGGGTTTTCATACCCCCTCAAATGTAAATAATTTAACAAGGTTCCACACTTTTCCAAAACTTGATTGTCTCTATCCCATCCACTCTTGTGCATATAAACACAAGAGTGAACACTTATCCTTTATCTAGTGTCACCACTATTGAACCACCCTTGGCAGCATCTAGTCAAGTTGTGCTCTCCAACATCATGTCATAATCCCCTTTGGCCTCAACATCGGCCCCTATGACAAACTATCAGTATGTTGCACCTACATAAATGCAACTAAGTATGTCATATTCCCCTTCCAACGCCTTCCAAGTACCCTATAACTTAGGGGGTGTCCCTCATGCCAATCCATCTGCCGATCTAGTTAAGATGCTGATGGATAAGATGTCCAACCTTGAGACATCTATCTCAGGTTCAAAGAGTGTTCTTTTGTATGAACAAATCTGCAACAAACCCATCCACCCTTCAGTTCCTATTCAACCATACCCTATCTAGTGGGAACTCCCAAAATTAACTCACTTTTAGAGTAAAGAGGACGCACACCAACATCTACGAGTGTTTAGACATGCTTGCTACCTAATAGGGCACGATGATGTGTTATTGCTTCACACATTCCCTATGTCACTTTCTGGCACCGCCCTTGACTAGTATAGCTCCATTACCAGTCATTCTATCTTCACCTTCATTCAACTCCCTCAGCTATTCCTCAATCATTTCTCAATCAATATTACAAAGAAGGTCTCCATCACAGACCTTTATTCCATTAGACAATTTGAGGATGAGTCAGTAGCAGACTTCATCACCTGTTAGAGAGGTTTAATCAACCAACTCTCCTCACTACTTCAACCTGAGCTCATTGAGATCTTTTCAAGAGCATGTGCCAAGCAAATCTCATCCACTTTGCAAGTTCAAACTTTCCACACATTCGATGAAGCTTTCACTATGGCCAAAAATCTTAAACTCCATGCAATCGAAGAAGACAAGGTCAAATTACGTAACAAAAATACCAATGCAAAACCCAATGGCCCTTCTTCTTCCAAACCTTCTTCTTCCCACCCCAAGTCCAAGGGAGTGGTCAATGTTGTGGTCCTTAGGTCACCATCTTCTACCACAACCAACCAATTTGAGCCCTCCACTTTGTAAAACATCACTAGACAACTCCAACAATGGTATGAACAACGATGATACACTCTAATAAGAGAATCGTATGCTTCCATATTGGATAAATTAGTGAAGTAGGGAGTCCTCAACCTCCCTCAAATCTGACCACCTATCTAATTTGACCCCTCATGAGCCATCCCTACATGGTATAGGGAAATGGACTTTTGTAACTATCATCGTGTCAAGGGTCATGACACAGATAATTGTAAAACCCTAAAAAACATTATTCAAGACATGTTAGACAAAGGGGACCTTGTTTTGGATAACCCTAATGCGTTGGCCAACCAAATCATGGATGTCTTTAGGCAACTATTTTCTAACCATCCCCCAAGTTAGAACAATGTTTAGACCATGGTTGATGAACCTTAAGAATGCAACATAAGCATGGTCAACATGGTCTTTCCTTTCATTCCTATCCAACCTCTCCCACAATTTGAAGAGGTTGGTCAACCCATTTCTCCACCATGGGTAGAAGAGCCTATTTTACCAATACCACCCCCACACAATGAAGAGCTCCCTTTCCCTCACCCTCTTCCTCACGTGGATGAACCCATTTCACCTGTATCACCCCCACGACATCAAGCACCTCCTCTACCCATTCTTCTACCTCATGAGGATCCTATATTACCTATTCCTCTTACCCCCACCTTCCCTCTTCTTTTACCATTGGAAGAATTTACCATTCATACCCCATGCCCTCATGTAGAAGGGGCCATCATCCTTCTACTTTACCCTTTAGAGGAGCCTTCCTCTCCTATTTTTCCTCCACTGATGGAGGATAGTCCTCCATCCACCCCCTTTCACATGTATGAGAGTCTACTTTGATCTCTCCCATATTGGAGGATGCTTTGATGGTACCAACACTGGTGGCCCCACCCTTATCCTTCTTATTACCAATGGAGGATCATTATTTCCATGCTCCTAGACCACACGTGGAAGGCATGATCATCCTTACGCTCTATCCGCTTGAAGATCCAAATTCTCTAATCCCTTCTCCATTGAGAGAAGAACTCACCATCTCACCCACTTCGATCGAGGAAGATCTGGTGATGGTTCTCTCTCACCTTTGGCTTGAGATCACTGTGTCTAACATGTTTTCGATCTCAAAATCACCTAAATCCTCTGAAGGATAGACTATAAGGCCTCATAGGATGTCATCTAAAGCCTTCTCTTGATTGGTAGAAAACTTAGGATTCCTCCATTCTAGGAACCTAGAGTATGAGGCATTATGGGAGTGACTTAGGGCTCCTTATCCTACACATCCCATTTTGCCTTATACTAATAACCCTTTTGTGATGATTTACCCCAAAGTCTCTGATGAGGATCAGGTTTACACTTATAAATCATCAAAAGCTCAGTCTTCCACATCTGAATCCAAACCCTCGCAAGCGTCCACCATGCTAAAATAGATTAGATCTCTCGATGTTTGCCCTGCATCAAACCTAACTCACCCACAAGTGAAGTTAGATTCAAACCTCACCCCACACAGTAGTGATATTCACACCATACTAAAGGAGGATGCTAAACCACGTCGGTCTACTCCTCCCCCACCTTCACCATTGCCCTCTATCTTGGGTCCACATCCTTCTACTTTAACAAGAGTGCTCCCTATTCCAACACCTCATAAAGATAATCTACCTCCATTACTCCCTCTACCAATCAAAAACATATTTCCTCTAAGAAATTTGACACCTCTCATCAAGAAAGTGCCATCTACGAGTGTGGCCACACCACTAACCAAAAAGGTGGTACAAAAAACTCCCCCTATAACTCTTAAATAGAAGTTGTCAACCCCTACTGCAACAATGAGTATAGACCCATTAGTGGGTTCCTATGCTTCACTATTACACTGATTGTTGCAGTATTCTAGCATCATTCTCCTGCCCATTAAGCCATATTGACCTGTCAGATCAAAACCATCTTGGTTTGATGACACTCAAATCTTCTTGTATCATCACACACCTAGGCATGATACTGAGAGTTGCTACACTCTTAAGGTTGTCATTCACCAACACCTAGAAAAGGACACCCTTCTCATTGAGGATTCTCTTGACCACCTTTTTGACAAACTACCAACACCATCCCATGCCTCCCAAACCTTCTCACTTGAATCGAGATCCCAATGCGAGATTATGGTCCCTCTACCACCTTCTCCCCCTTTATTTGAAATCAACACTATTAATGTGGCCAACAGGTCCCAAACCCTTAAGGATAAAGGAAAAGAGTAGGTTTCTACCCCTTAGACATATCCATTCACCAACCCCTCTCCACCACCAAAGCCCAAGATTTCTATCTTGGGCACATCTCAACCAACATCTTCGGGGGCAATTCGTGACTCCATGGTGAAACAACTTCACCAACCCCCTATGAAGATGTCTTTATATGACCTAATACAAAGCTCTCTACAACATCACCAAGCCTTGATCAAAGATTTATAGGTAGTGGAGGTCTAACTTGAAGACCCCCAACCACTGGCTACTTTAGTCAAATCGTTAACAACCATTGCCTCTATCACCTTCAGTGATTCTGAGATTCCTACATACAACCTGGAAGATCAAGATCTTGCCCTCTTTATCATAGCTTATGTTGATCAAACTCCCATTAAGTGGGGTATGATTGATGGAGGTGATAGAATCAACATCATTTCTACCCATGCATATGATCAACTAGCCCTTCTAAAGAACTACATGTCAAAAACTGACCCAATTCTTCATTCTTTCAATGATGCCACTGCCACTATCATTGGCACTGTGGTCTTGCATGTTTGTGTTGGCCCACGTACAATTATGGAACTCTTCTATATCATCGAGGGGGAGTTCTAATATAACATGCTATTGGGATGACCTTGGATACATTCCATGACATGTGTCCCTTCCATGTTGCATCATTATGTCAAGTTTGAACACGAGGGGCAAGTTCATGTCATTCCTACTGACCCTTCCCCTTTTAAAACATGCAACATGACCTACCAACCTAATGATGTTATCATACCTTTGAAAACATCCACCTAAACACCACCTCCACCTGCATAAGCCTTGACAAGCTCATAGACACCGGTCACACCTACGCCTACTCCTCAAGTGACCACGAAAGATCCTATGGAAGATACCTTCCAGCGCCTTTCACTTGGGGAGTATCATTTGCTTACACTTGACATGTTCCAAACTCCACAGGAATATGGAAAAATTCATCACCACCCTAATTATGACCATCGCATTGAAATGGTCATCCCATATGGTCCTCCTGATCTCCAAACTAGTCTCACCTATGGAGGGCAAGATCGGGCTCCTACTGTTGGAAATGCTCTCTCATCAGCCTGACTATTCTCTTGTAATTTCTCTTTCCTCAACAAACCTAGCTTTGCTCACACCTATCTTCATAGGTATGCGTGGAAGGGTTTTGGCTTTGGGCGTTATGAATAAGGTCCCCATAAGCCCATTAAGCCTCCAATGGATGAGGTAATAAAAAATGCCAATAAATGACATGGCATGGGTTTCAAAGAACCTACAAAACCCTCTAAGATCCCTCACCATGAAAATATCATAGAGAATTCTCCTCCAACCTCGCCTATTCCCCCACCCTCACCTACGGAGTTGATGGTCTCCATCCCTCCTAGTTTTTTTTTCATAAATGCCATTCACTTGGAACCCCTGACCTATCAACTAGGTGAGGCATCAAGGTCTCTTCCTCTCATTTATCCAGACATGATAGATGATGAATATTCTAGTATCAACATTGTCCAATGCCTGGACAGTGACACCATACTCACCTACATGGGTGTGGATGACTCCTTCATACAATAATCACTTCCTTCAAAAACACAGGTTATGTTAAATGAATCAACTATTGACATTAATCTCCCAAATTCTGATGTTCCTCACATTTTAAAGATTGGTCAATCTTTAGATGCATAAGAACAAATCAACTATACCACATTCCTTAAAAATCATAGCAAAGCCATTACTTGGTCCTATAGTGATATGCCTGGTATTGATCCTGACATTGTCATCCATAACATCGTCATGAACTACAAAGCTAAGCCTGTTAGGCAAAATATTCACAAGATGCATCCTCATGCCACATTCCTTGTCAAAGAGGAGCTTTAATGTCTTCACTCTATCTCATTTATCCAACCCATTGATTATCCACAATGGGTGTCAAACATTGTCCCTATCACAAAAGCAATAGGGGGAATTTGAATTTGTACTGACCATCACAACCTCAACCTAGCTTGCCCAAAGGATGACTTTCCTTTGCCAAGCATCGACCAACTTGTTGATCTTACGGCTGGACATGAGATACTATCCCTCATGGACGAGTTTCCAAGATATAACCAAATCTTGATTACCCCAGAAGAGCAACATAAAACCACCTTCATCACCCCATGGGGGACATTCTGCTATAGGGTCATGCCTTTTGGCCTCAAAAATGTAGGTGCTACATACCAACGTACCATGACTTATATCTTTCATGATCTCCCCCACAAAATCATGGAGGACTATGTGGATGGCCTGTTGGGGAAAGCTAAACTTTGCCATGACCACCTAACCATTCATAAAGCAATATTCACTCGCCTACTACAATATAACGTTTGACTCAACCCCAAGAAATGCATCTTTAGGGTTCTCTCAGGGAAGCTTTTAGGTTTCATCATTTCTCTCCATGGCATTGAGGTCGATCCAACTAAGATTTGAGCCATACTCGAGATGCCCCCACCAACTAACCTAAAACAACTTCACAGCTTGCGAGGGAAAATTCAATCTATTCATCACTTCATCTCACAGCTATCTGACTGATGCCAACCCTTCCATCACCTCCTCAAGAAGGGCATCTCCTTTAATTAGAATAAGGATTTCCAAGAGGCTTTTAAGGCTCTTAAATGCTATCTTGTCTCTCCACCAGTCCTTATTCCACCTAAAGATGACTAACCCTTCTATCTTTATATTTTGACAATAGATCATTCCTTAGGTGCCATGATCATGCATTGAGACTAACAACATTGTGAGTAGGTAGTTTATTATATAAGCTAAATGCTCATTGACTACAAAAATTGGTATACTCATATCGAAAAACTTTACTTGGCATTAGTCTTTGCCACCTCCAAACTCTGCCACTATCTCCTCAGACCATGACCACTTTTGAGACAACTTTGCCTTGGTTGTTTTGATTGCATATGCTACCTCATGAATAGTTAGCAAATTGTACATGCCCCTCACACCTATTGTCAAATCATGAAAAAGTTGATCCCAAATATCTATGACATTTTTGTGTTTTCCAAGAGCACTTCCTAGCCCATATACTTGGAACACAATGACCATTAGAGCTATAGCTTTGATTGATCTAACCCAATCAGCTACCACTAATAAGTTGGGGACTGGTTACTTTGATTTTAGTCCTCCTCAACCATTGGAGCTACAACTTTGATCATTTTAATGTAATCAGCTACCACTAATAAGCTAGGGACCAGTTACTTTGATTTTAGTCCTCCTCAACCATTGGAGCTATAGGTTTGATTGTTTTAACCCAATCATCTACCACTAATAAGTTGGTGATTGGTTACTTCAATTTTTGTCCTCCTCGACCTTTCCTGCAAAAATTTGACCTACCTATCAAGTGAAGTGGTACACGTGCAATCTCAACTATTGCAGTGTTCACACTCCAACCTCACCCTACCCATCCACTGCCTATCAAATTGGCACCTAATTTTGGATTATCTTCTCTCGATTCACACTTTGAGGGTGAATACCTCATCCCATACTTGGGGCAACCTATATCTGATTTTGTCTTGTAGTTCATCAAAATAAACCATAAGACAAAAAGGGGCAAATGTAGACACCAATATCGTATTAACCCCCCTTAGTCCCCTTCTAAACGTTAACACTCCTAACCCACACTTGCACACCTTATTAATTTAAAAACTACTTATTTTAAATTAATTACCTCACCTTAGACACCTCACCTAGACACCTCACCCTAAGACCATTTCTTAGCCTATGAGTTAGCCTAAGACTAGGTCCTCCAAACCCTAACTACCCATGACCTATTCTCACCCCTTCTTAACTCCCTAACAAACTCCCGTGCCTCATAAGTCCTTGTTTTGACCATTTTCTAATGGAAAATGCACTTGGTGGGTGGAAAAATGGGCAAAGAGCTAAAAATAGCCCTTTTACCTATTCTCTCTCCATGAACATCAGTCAACATGTGGCTAACATCAACAATCCTACGCTGATGCTAGTGGGATTGCTGACGTCGATTACATAAGCCAAGCTCTAACATTGAGCTAAGCCCAACCTTTTCACACATTGGCATGCACACTCTAAGATTTAAAGCACCAAAACTTGACTATTGTTCTCCTGGCTACTGAAGCTCTGCAAAAATCATTCCAGAGACTGGATTGAAAGATTGTATGAGGACCTTGAGCTACTAAATTGAAGCAATCTGTGTTCACTTCATTGGTTCATAACACCAGTCACATCAGCCACAATGGGAATCACTATTTTAACACCTCTAGTTATTCACCTTATAAAGCTATGTACTCTAGTTTTCATTTTAGTGTTTTAGAATATATTGTCAATTAGTTTTCATTGATATTTCTAAATACTGTTGAGAGGCCTGACTTCTTTTGTGGAGGGGCTAAAAGGCCTTCCCCTTGTTCTCACCCCCTTTTCACACCAATCCTCTACTTATACCCTTCCTCAAACCTCATTCACATTATCGCAACCCTGCACAAACCTCTAAACTTCCAAAAACCCCTCTATCTATCCTAGAAATACTCTAAAAGCCATCCAAGGCTGATGACCCCAACCGACATTGGCAGACCAATCGACGTTGGCATTTACACTCAAACTGACATCGGCAAACCTACCGATGTTGACACCTTCAGCCAGATTGACATCGATAACCCAACCTTCATTGACACTATTTACCTGACTGACTTTGCCAGACCCACTGACGTCGATGACTGTGTTTTGAACCAACAAACTAGAAAGCCATCCAAATAGCCCATCTAGACTAGATAGAACCTTCAGCTAGCATTTTGTAACATTCTAAGATACACAGATTGTAAGGAATAGGTACACACCATCTAATTTTCTATTTCTTTAGTCATTTATCATTTCTTCCTTTATAATACTTTTATCTTTAAATAGTGGACTGTCATCCCTTAAGGAGCTTCACATTTTTAAGACCGAGCATGTAGCTTGGCAGTCCACCATAGCCTCTTCTAACATCTTTCTTGTTTAATTTTCATTCTTACTGCAGGTGTTTCTTCCACAACTAAAGAGTAGATCCCACAAGGCTTGGATACGGTGCACACTAAATCTAGGTAACATCAAACCCATAACCTCTTAACCTTAGTTTATTACTCATTTGAATGCAATTAGTGAAAATCTAGAGAAACATTCTTAATGTAGACACCAATATCATGTCAAACCCCCTTGGTCCACTTCTAAATGTTAAAACTCCTAATCCACACTTGCACACCCTATTAATTTAAAAACTAATTATTTTAAATTAATTACCTCACCTTGGACACCTCACCTAGACACCTAACCTTAAGACCATTTCTTAGCCTATGAGTCAGCCTGAGACTAGGTCCTCCAAACCCTAACTACTCATGACCTATTCTCACCCCATCTTAACTCCCTAACCAACTCCTATGCCTAATAAGCCCTTGTTTTGACCATTCTCCAATGGAAAAGGCACTTGGTAGGTGGAGAAATGGGCAAAGAGCTAAAAATAACCCTTTTACATATTCTCTCTCCACTAATGTCGATCAACCCATGGCCAACATCAGTAGTTCTATGCTGATGCAGGCAGGATCACCGATGTCAGTTACATAAGTCAAGCTCTAACATTGAGCTAAGGCCACCTTTTCACACATTGGCATGCACACTCTGAGATTTCAAGCACCAAAACTCAACTATTGTTCTCCTAGCTACTGAAGCTCTACACAAATCATTCTAGAGACTAGATTGAAAGATTATACGAGGACCTCGACCTATTGAATTGAAGTAATATATGTTCACTTCATTGGCTCACAACACTAGTCACATTAACCACAATGGGAATCACTATTCTGACACCTCTGCTTCTTCACCTTATAAATCTATGAACTCTGGTTTTCATTTTAGTGTTTTCAAATATATTGTCAATTAGTTTTCATTGATATTTCTAAATAGTATCGAGAGGCTCGACTTCTTCTATGGAGGGACTAAAAGGCCTTCCCCTTGATCTCACCCCCTTTTCACACCAATCCTCTACCTATACCCTTCCTCAGACCTCATTCACCTTCTTAAAACCCTGCACCAACCTCTGAACATCTAGAAACCCCTCTATCTATCCCAAAAATACTCTAAAAGACATCCAAGGCTGATGGCCCCAACTGACATTGGCAGACCAATTGTCGTCAGCATCTTCACTCAAACTGACATCGGCAGACCAACTGACATTGGCACCTTCAGGCAGATTGACATCAACAACCCAACCAACATCGGCACCATTTACCTGATCGAATTTGGCAGACCTACCGACATTGGTGACTGTGTTCTTAACTAGCAAACTAGAAAGCCATCCAAACAGCCCATCTAGACTAGACAGAACCTTTAGCCAGCCTTTTGTAGCATTCTAAGATACACAGACTATAAGGAATAGGTACACACCATCTACCTTTCTATTTCTTTAGTCATTTATCATTTCTTCCTTTACAATACTTTTATCTTTAAACAGTGGACTATCATCCCTTAAGGAACTTCACGCTTTCAGGACCGAGCGCATAGCTTGGCAGTCCACCATAGCCTCTTCTAACATCTTTCTTGTTAATTTTCATTCTTACTATAGGTGCTTCCTCCATAGCCAAAGAGGAGCTCCCACAAGGCTTGGATACGGTGTGCACTAAATCTAGGTAACATCAAATCCATAACCTCTTAACCTTAGTTTCTTTCTCATTTGAATGTAATTAGTGAAAATCTAGAGAAACATTCTGGCACACCTAGTGGGACACTTGGAGTTTTCCTTGGGTTCATTCTTCTTCTTTTAAAAATAAGATTTTCATGGAGATGCATTAGAAAAATATTCACTTCTTGCATCTCCTCTTCTTTGCCTTTATTTCTTGAGAAATAAAAAACTTAGCTTCTCTTACTTTCTATTTTTTTTACATAAAGTTAATTAATTCTTTCTCCTTTTCTTTTACCTCTTCTATCTTTTTGTTTCAAAAGGAAATCATTAGTAGAGGTTAAAAATAACATCTCTTTTTCTTCTTGTTACTTCTTGCATGCATCATAGAGTATTGAAAAACTCATACTCTTTACCTCTTCTCCATTTGTTTACATTTGAATAACATATTTCAATTTGGGTTAAAAACTACTACATTTCATTCTTACTTGGATGCACACATAGCCCACTTAGTAATTAAAGCATTATGAATGAATCTTAGTGCATGAATGTGACACAACCAAACCACAATTACTTCAAATCAAACACATAAACCTACTTGAGACAAGGTCTATCTAGGATTTCATCACTTAGCAGATACATTACCACACCCAACAATCCTACTTGGATTTCACCACCAAGTGGAGGACCCACTCTGTTCTCTGGCAGAGTATAAACTATAGGGAAGGTATATTCTAGCTAAGCAGCCTGGCTTAGCTCTGGGTTAGTGAAGTGAGGGGAGCAAGCCCCAACACCAGGCCACGTACTGACCCTAACACAGATATCTTTGAGCACATAACACAACCTAAAACTAGCCATAGACTTCCTCTCTAGGAACTGTTCTACAAGCCCAACTCCCAACACATTCTCTTAAGGCATAAGCCACCATGACTTTAAAACTAATTCCTAGGAATCTAACATTTTAGAGGTTGCTTTCCTAATCATTTATTTTGCTAGTTTTATTTGAGTGTTTGAGCTAGTAAGGTCATACCATTCTGAAGTCTAAAACAACTCAGTATATCTTCTTCTTCCAAAAACTATCAATCTTCTATGTTTCTGGAATTACACAAAAACTAACATAAGTTTCTCCACCGATGTCGACAACCAAAACTTCACCGACATCGGTTAACTGACCGACGTTGGTAACATTTTCTAACTGATATCAGTTAAACAACTGGCATCGGTCACTGTCAATAAATAAATTTTAAAAAAAAGATTTTTTTAAAAATAGCAAGCTTAAAACCCAAATTTCTTGCTATTTAACATAAATTATAGTTTTTTGAAACTAAAACACTATTTTTGGAACCTAAACCCCTTTCACCTTGGATGGTCCTAACACACAGTCAAGCCAAATTCCATGTTGACCATGTGAGTCAACAACCACTCCCACCTTCACCCTTTGTACCAAGTCATCTAATGGAGTATACTTCAGACACTGAGCATACTCCTATCCAACCTACCCTCGATCAACCTCCTATTATTCCTGAAGGGGATCAATAATTTGAGATATTCCTTGACCACAATGTCAAGGCTCTCCAACATTATCTCACTAAAAGCCAAACGTGAGATCCTTCGGGTAACCCTATTTATGGGATACCAACTTCTTTGGTTGAAGCGGCAATGATATCAATAGTCTCCACTACCCAACCTATGGTCACTCAGGCTACTACCTCGACCAATAACCCAACCATGGCCAATGTTCAAGATTTGGCCTTCCCTTCTATCCTTTCTTTCCCTACCTCCATCAAGGTTTCTGTACCCCCTCAAATGTAAGTAATTCAACCAAGTTTGACACCTTTCCAGAACGTGATTGTCTCTATCCCATCCACTCTTGCACCTATAAACATGAGAGTGACCACTTATCCTTTAGCTAGTGTCACCACCATTCAACCACCCTTGGCGGCATCTAGTCAAGTTGTGCCCTCCAACTTCATAGCACAAGCCCCTTAGGCCTCGACATCGGCCCCTATGACAAACTATTAGTATGTTACACCTACACAAATGTAACCAAGTACATCATACACCCCTTCTAACACCTTCTAGGTACCTTATAACTTAGGGGGTGCCCCTCATGCCAATCCATCTGCTGATCTAATTAAGATGCTAATGGATAAGATGTCCAATCTTGAGACATCTGTTTTGGTTTGAGGAGTGTTCTTTTATACAAACAAATCTGCAATGAACTTGTCCACCCTTTAGTTCTTTTTTTACCATACCTTATCTAGTGGGAACTCCCAAAATTTACTCAATTTTAGAGTAAAGAGGACCACAACAACGTCTGTGAGCGTTTAGACACGCTTGCTACCTCATAGGGCACGATGATGCATTATTGCTTCACACATTCCCTATGTCACTTTTTGGTGCCACCCTTGACTAGTATAGCTCCATTACTAGTCATTCTTTCTTCACCTTCATTCAACTCACTTAGCTATTTCTCAAACATTTCTCAATCAATATTACCAAGAAGGTCTCCATCATAGACCTTCATTCAATTAGACAATTTGAGGATGAGTCAATAGTAGACTTCGTCACCCATTGGAGAGGTTTGATCAACCAACTCTCCTTCTCACTACCTCAACTTGAGCTCATTGAGCTCTTTTCAAGAGCATGATCCAAGCACATTTCATCCACTATATGGGTTCAAACTTTCTGCACATTTGATGAAGCTTTCACTATCGCCCGAAAGCTTGAACTCTATGCAATCAAAGAAGATAGGGTCAAATTACGTAACAAAAATACCAACGCAAAACCAAATGACCATTCTTCTTCCAAACCTTCTTCTTCCCACCCCAAGTCCAAGGGAGTGATGAATGTTGTGGTCCTTAGGTCACCATCTTCTACCACAACTAACCAATCTGAGCACTCCACTTCGCAAAACATCAGTAGACAATTCCAACAATGGTATGAACAACGACGATACACTCCAATAGGAGAATCGTATGCTTCCATATTGGATAAATTAGTGAATCAGGGAGTCCTCAACCTCCCTCAAATTTGACCGCCTTGTTTCTATGCAAATTTTTTTTCTACATTCAAAGAAGAAATAAGAAACTAAAAGAAATGGTCAAGGTTAGAAGATACCTGATATAGTCGTGCGCACCGAAATCAGACGTTGGAAGATTCTCCTCTTTGGCTATGGAGGAATGACACCTGCAAAGAAAAGAGACTGAAACATGAAAAAATGTTAGTCAAAGATATGGTGGGCTGTCAGGCGAATGCCCAATCCTGGAAGCACGAAGACTTCCTAGAAGGATATCAACCCACTGATAAAAAAGTAGAATATTGGACTAAAGTAGATATAAAAGATAAAATGACAAAAATAAAGGATAGAAAATAAAATGCATACCTGATAATGAAGTAAAATGTTTTGTGCAGTCGCTGATGTTAGTCTCTATGGTGCCAACATCGGTTAGGGAAAGTGCCGACGTCGGTTAAAGTGCCGACGTCGGTCGGGGTAGTGACCGGCGTCGGTCGGGGCAAGTTCTGGACAGAGTCTGGATGAGTTGCAGAAGGTCTAGGAGAATCGGGATAGGTTCTTGACAGGATCGGGACAAGGTTTAGACAGGGTCAGGATAGGGTCTGATAAAATCGAGATAAGGTCAGGATAGGGTCTGGGCAAGATAAGGTCGGGTTTGGACAGAGTCTGAGGGTTTTGGTCGAGTTTGGACAGAGTTATAGATTGGGGTAGTGGGCAGGGATGTAAAGAAGAGATTCAAAACTTGAGTCTGTGGTTTGAATATTCGAGATGATAGAAATAATGAACAAATAATAATCAGAAAGAAATGAAAATAAATAGAGAAAATACTTACCTGTCAGAAGACGTGATGAAAGCCATAGTTAAAGTTGTTGAAGCGTTGCCGTAAGTTAATCGAAGTGAATGCAGATTGGTTGAATGCCAGAGTTGATTAATCACCAGAGTTTTGTGAATGTCTGAGTTCGGGGGTCGATTGATCGATTGATTAGTTGATCCAGCCTTTTTGGATTGATCGGCAGATGCTGATGAAGGCGAGGGACGGTTCGATAACCATTCAGGAAAACCGATTGGGAATCGAATGATAACTGATAACAGATAACGGTAAGGTGACCGACATCGGTAGGATTGCTGACGTCGGTCGATAAGTGACCGACGTTGGTGACATCGGCCAGGTAACGACCATCGTCGGTAGATGCACAATGGGGATAGAGTCTAGCTTTAGCTCTGCGCTCATTATTACATGCTGCCAAGGTCAAGGCTAGTGGAAAAAGTGATCGACAAGGGTTAAATAGGCAAAGAAGAATAAGATGGGAGATGACCAGGGGAGTCGACACGATTTTGGTGTCTACATTTGCCCCTTTTTGTCTTGTTGGTTGTTCTGGACGAACTGCAAGACAAAAATAGGAGTGATTGCCCTAGGTGTGGGATAAGGTTAATTTCGTCTTGTTGGTTGTTTGAATGAACTACAAGACAAAAATAGGAAGTGGATTGCCCTGATTATGGATGAGGTATTCCCCCTCAAAGCAGGAGTCGAGGGAAGGGAACTGAGAATCGGGTGCTGATTTGACAAAGAGTGGATGAAAAAGGGGTGAGGGTGAATGCTGCAAAAGGTGTGATTGCACACATACCACTGCATGAGATGGTTAGGTCAAAGTGTCACAGGTCAAGGGTCGAGGAGTGCCAAAATTGAAGTAATCAGGCCCCAGCATTTAGTCGTCTGCTAATCGGGTCACTCAATCTAAGCTGAAGCTCCAAATGGGTCATCGCGTTCTAGGTATCTCAGGCTTAGGAAGTGCTCCTAGAAACACGAAAAAGTCACAAGTAGTGTCGATCAATCGGCTTGTGATCCTATACTTGTGAGGGTTCAAAAAGGTCTGTGCACAATTCTGCTAACTAGTCATGAGGTAGCATACATGCAAAAACAACCAAGGCAATATTGTCTTAGAAGTGGTCGAGGTTGGAGGAGAGAGGTATGATCTCTAATGGTTGGTGGGCGAGGGGAGGAATGGATGAAAGGATGTGGCCAAGCTAACCCCAGAAGACAGGCATGTCATCTGAGTGCTGCCTACATAGCCCCGATCAGAGGGCTTCAGGCCAATGTAGTTCAGACAAAGGGTCCGAGTAGTAGATAGGTGGTCAAAATGGTTGAGAGTTGATGTGAATTGACAAGTGATGAAGGTGAATGTGACCAAAGTGTAAAAGAAGTGAAAAGCATATTGATCTTTCATTGACAAGGACCAAAAAGATAGCATAGATAGGGGTTATGAGAACTAAGAGCCCCATTCATGCGTGACGTCGTTGACCATAGTTATGTTAGAGCGGTAATCGAATCACTTTGACATTAAAGTGAGCTTGAAGTCCCTTGAGTAGGTGATAGGAGGAGGAAAAAGGGTAACCTGTTTTAAGAGCAGAGATAACTATGCCCCTTTTTATAGGAGACCCTGAGATAACTATAAGTCAAGTCCATGACTTTTTTTTTTTGGGTGCAAACTGATCGATGCGGGAAGCTTGCATAGAGATGTCATTTGTTTGGTGGTCAGTTGTGAAGCTGATCAATGCAGGAAGCTTCTAAAATAGTGCTATTTATTGCCAGATTAGTCATAGCCATCCTTCAAGGGAGTGGTCTAGATTTTTGTTTAATATAAGGGCTTTTGAATAGCTGTCCTTCAAGGGAGCAGTCTATTAATTACAGCAATGATAGTACAGCTGTCCTTCGAGGGAGCAGTCTACTTTTTGATTTTGATATTGATATAGTGACCATGGATATTGTGACATCTTGATTTGTTTTGATAAAAATGTGAGTCGTGGACAAGATTATAGAAGGTCAAGGGCTCCCTTTTATGAGGACAAAAGCATCCATACAACATAAAAGGGTTATAGGATTTGTTAAGAGGAATAGGGTTGAAAGGAAGTAGGATTAAGAGGATGAGGATTGCTCAAGGGACGAGCTCAAGTTAAGTGTCAAGTGGACGAGTACTCGACTAGCAGTAGAATGGTCGCAGATGCAATGCATTAAGAGGCTCAGGTTCTGGGCGTCCATCAAGAGAAGACAGACAATAAGTCCCTGATCCATACTTGTGTGTGATAATAAAGGGTCTGAGCCAATTAGGAGCAAACTTGCCTCATTTACTGCACTCCATATTGGTCACGTGTTGATTCTCTTTGAGGACGAGGTTTCCGATGTTGAAATCTCTTTCTCACAGATTTTTGTCATAGGTGCGCTTGATGCGATGTTGATAGACATGGAGATGATTAAGGGCAGCAAGACGGCGTTCATCAAGTAACTCAAGTTGAGCTAAGCGATCTTGATGAAAGTCATCGTTGGAAAGAATATCATGTAGAGAAATGCAGAGAGACGGGATCTGTACTTCGAGAGGTAAGACAGCCTCTATTCCGTACACGAGAGAAAAAGGGGTAGCACCCGTAGAGGTTCGAATGCTAGTGCGGTAAGCCCACAAAGTGAAGGGAATGTGAATGTGCCAATCCCTGCCTGTATCATTGACCACTTTCATGAGAATTTTGGTGAAAATTTTGTTGGAAGCCTCGGCCTGCCCATTTGCTTGTGGGTAGTAAGGCGAAGAAAAACTGAGTTTGATGCCGAATGAGTCGCATAATGTTTGGACAGTTTTGTTTTTAAAGGACTTTCCGTTATCGATGATGATTTTATGAGGGACACCAAAATGATAGATGATATGGGTGGTGATGAAGTCGATGATCTTGTCGGCTTTAGTGGAGACAAGAGGAATGGCTTCCACCCACTTGGTGAAATATTCAATGGCTGTGATGATGGATTGATGACGAAGAGATGAATGAGGGTTAACCTCATCGATGAGATCTAAACCCCATTGAGAAAAAGGCCAAAAATCCTGAGCAATTTGTAAGGCGTGACTAGGAAGATGAAGCAAGTTAGAGTGCTGCTGACACTTGATGCAACGCCGAACATAGTCGCTATAGTCTTGATGAAGGGTAGGCCAATAATAGCCCAAACGAAGGATGCACTTGGCAACCGAATTCCCACTGAAATGTCCGCCACAAATCCCATCATGGACTTGTTGAATGGCTTGAGATGCTTCAGTGGAGGTGAGACAGTGAAGAAGGAGGCCGTCGAAGCCTCACTTATAGAGAAGACCCCTTAGCATGGTATAGCGAGCAGTACGCTTGATAAAAGCTCGTCGTGCATTACTAGAGAGGTTGGGAGGAATGACAGAGAGAGATAAGAAGTCTACAAGTTGCTTATACCAAGCATCTTGTGGGCTAGGGTCTATAGTGTTGACATGATGAATGTGAGAAGAGATATATGAAGGCAACAGCACACGACGCACCGTGACAAAAAGTCTGGATGCAGATGAGGAAGATGGGATATGTGAAGCGAGAGAAGCCATGGTGTCAGCAAACTTATTCATGGATTTAGGAATAGTCTGCAAGAGGAAATGGTCGAAAGATGCAAGGAGAATGTCAGCACGGTTTTTGTACCTTTGCAAAATTTCATTTTTACAGAGGTGAGAACCGTTGACCTGATTGACGATAAGCTACGAGTTGCCAAAGATGTTAATGGACTTGATGCTGAGAGAGAGGGCAGTCTGAAGTCCCAAAATTAAGGCCTCGTATTTGGGCATATTATTGGTACAATCAAAGTCAAGTTTAAAAGACAAAGGCATGGGCTCCCCTTCGAGTGGGATGAGAATAACCCTAACACCCCCACCTAGTTGACATTTGGAGCTGTCAAAGAACATAGTCATCTCATAGGTGGTGTCATCGGAGGAAAGCGCAGCGATAGACTCATCAGGGAATTCATACTACGAAGGTTGATTGTCAGGAAGAGGGGCATCTACTAGTTGATCAGCAATGGTTTGCCCCTTGATAGATTTTTGTTGGATGAATTCGAGATCAAACTCAGCAAGCAGCATGAGCCACCGAACCATACATTGATTCTGATATGGCTTGGAGTGCATGTAATTGAGAGGGTCAGTGTGGGTGATGACAAAGGTTTTGTGACTAAGAAGATATTGGCGAAGCTTAGTAGCAGTAAAGACTAACGCCAAATAGAGTTTCTCGATATGGGTATACCGAGTTTCATAGTCGACCAGTGTTCAGCTGATATAATAGACTGCTTGCTCACGGTGATGCTCGTCTCGGTGCGTGATCATGGCACCTAACGAATGATGAGTGGCTAAGATATAAAGGTAGAAGGGTTGGTCATCTTTAGGTGGAATGAGGACTGGTGGAGAGACCAGATAGCATTTTAGGGCTTCAAAAGCCTCTTGACAGTCCTTATCCCATGTAAAAGAGACGTCCTTCTTAAGGAGATGAGGAAAAGGTTGGCAACGGTCAGAAAGTTGCGAGATGAAATGACGAATGGATTGGAGCTTGCCTTGCAAACTACAAAGCTGCTTGAGATTGGTCGGGGGAGGCATTTCAAGGATAGCGCGAATCTTGGCAGGGTCTATCTCGATGTCATGAAAGGAAACGATGAAGCTGAGAAGCTTGCCAGAGAGGACCCCAAAGACACATTTCTTGGGGTTAAGACGAACATTGTATTGAAGAAGATGAGAAAAGATGATTTGGAGAATGGTCAAATGGTCACGGCGACGTTTAGACTTGTCGAGCAGGTCATCCACATAGTCCTCCATGATTTTGTGAAGGAGATCATGGAAAATGTAGGTCATGGCATGCTGATAAGTGGCACCTACATTCTTCAAGCCAAAAGGCATGACTCGATAGCAGAAAGTCCCCCATGGGGTAATGAAAGTAGTTTTGTGCTGATCTTTCGGAGCAATCAGGATTTGATTGTATCCTGAAAACCCATCCATAAGAGATAACATCTCATGGTCGGCCGTAAGATCAACAAGCTAGTCAATGTTAGGAAGAGGAAAGTCATCTTTAGGACAGGCTAAGTTAAGGTCACGATAGTCTATATAGATCCGAATCCCCCCAGTTGCCTTGGTGACTGGGACAATGTTAGAGACCCACTATGGATAATCGATGGGTTGGATGAAGGAGATAGAAAGGAGGCATTGAAGCTCTTCTTTGACAAGAAGGGCAATGCGAGGATGCATCTTTTGAAGCTTTTGTCTGATAGGCTTAGCCTCTGGTTTGGTGACAATGCTATGGGTAATGATGGTGGGGTCGATGCCAGGCATATCACTGTAAGTCCAGGCAAAGGCCTTGCTATGGTCGGAGAGGAAATGGGTATAGTCAAGCTGCTCCTGAGTGTCTAAAGATTGGCCAATCTTTAAGACATAAGGAACATCAGAAGAAGGAAGGTTGATGTCAATGGTTGATTCATTTAACATAACCTGGGTCTCAGAAGGGAGAGAGTTTTGGATGAAAGAATCGTCAGCACCCACATAAGAAAGAATGGCATCATCGTCAACGCAGTGAATAGTGTGAATGGTTGCCGACTCATCTTCGATCATGTTGGGAAAAATGAGAGGGAGAGAATTGGACACCCCATTGAGTTGATAAGTCAAGGGGTCCAGGCGGATGGTGTTTATGGAAAAAAACTAGGAGGAATGGAAACCACTGACTCCGTAGGTGAAGGGGGCGAAACAGGCGAGTGTGGAGGAGATTGGTCAATGATTGGTTCAGGACAAAGGTCTAAAGGGTCTTGAGTAGGGTCATGATATCCCAGACCATATCATTTCTTGGCATCATCATCATTGAGCGGTTGGATAGGCTGATGGGAGCCTTGCTCATAGCATCCGAAACCAAAACCCTTCCATGCACACCTGTGAAGGTAAGTGTGTGCAAAGGCGGGGTTGCCAAGAAACGAGAAATCTGATGTGAAAGGTTGAGGTGAAGAAAGAGGATTACCATCAGTAGGAGCTTGATTAAGCCCCCCATAAACGAGGTTAGTGCGGAGGTGAGGGGGACCATAAGGTATGATCATCCCTATCCGATGGTCATAGCTGGGGCTGTGATGAAGGCGTCCATACTCTTGTGGAGTTTAGAACATGTCTAAAGCCAGCAAGCGATACTCTCCCAATGAAAGTCTTTGGAAGATGTCTTCCATGGGATCTGTGGTTGTCACTTAAAGGGGAGGTGTAAGGGCGACTGCCTGTTGCGAACTGGTCAAAGCTTCCGCAGATGGAGGTAGTGCCAGGGTTAACGGCTTGATAGGGATGAGGACATCATTTGGATGGTAGGTGGTGTTGCATGTTTTGAAAGGTGAAGGGTCAGCAGGAATGGTGTGGACTTGTCCGTCATGCTCAAATTTCACACAACAGTGTAGGGTGGAGGGGACACAGGCCATGGCGCAGATCCAGGGTCGGCCCAGCAAGATGTTGTATTGAAACTCTCCTTCGATGATGTAGAAGAGCTCCAGGACTGTATGTGGACCAACGCGAATATGAAGGATGACTGTGCCAATGGTCATGGTAGTAGTGTCATTGAAAGAGTGCAAGATTGCATCAATTTTGGAGACACAATTCTTGGGAAGAGCCAACTGATCAAAGGCATGGGTGGAGATGATGTTGATGCTAGCGCCCCCATCAATCATAACGCGTTTAATGCATGTTCAATCGATATAGGTAGTGATGAAGAGGGCGGCGTCCTGATCTTCCATGTTGGGTGTAGGAATCTTAGAATCGCTGAATGTAATGGAGGTGATAGGGGCTAAGGAGTGGACAAGGGCAGCAAGTGGTTGGGGGTCCTCGAGTTGGACCTCTGCTGCCTACAGGGCTTGGATGAGGGCCTGACGATGTTGGGGCGAGGTTTGGATGAGATCATAGAGGGACATCTTCACAGGTGTCTGGTGAAGCTGTTTCAACATGGAGTCATGAATTGGTCCAGAAGAAGAAGAAGAAGAGGAGGGTTGAGGTGCGCCAAGGATAGAGATCTTCAGTTTAGGCAGTTGAGGTGGATTGACAAAAGGGTAGGTCCAAGGAATGGCGGCTTTTTCTTTCACCTTGTCCTTTTGTGACCTAGTGGTGATGTGAATGGCATTGATTTCAAAGATGGGAGGTGAAGGTGAAGAAGGAGTTGTAATTGGTTGATGAGATGTAGATGGGTTTGAAGAGGTAGAAGGGTTATCAGAAGGAGTTAGAGGTCGGTCGAAAGTGTCCTCAAAGAGAAGAGTGTTTTTCTCTAGATAACGGTGAATGACAGCCTTGAGGGCACAGCAAGTCTCGGTGTCGTGTCCTGGTGTACGATGATATAAACAAATCTTCGTGTCATCGAACCAAGAGGGTTTAGACCTGAGAGGTTGGAATGGCTTGATGGGTGGAAGAGTTATGCTGGAAGTTTACAAAAGTCGTTACAAGATTAAAGAGTATGAGCCCACTAAAGGGTCCGTGCTCATCGATGTATGCGATGTCGGTGACTTTTGCTTGGGCGAAGTTGGAGGAGGCTTTCGTACCACCTTCTGGGTTGATGGTGCGATGACAGGCAGAGACAGTACACTCTTCATGAGAGGTACCACCCTTTTGGGAGATGGTAGGCTAGTGGTAGGTAAAGGAAGCAAAGAAGGCAACCGGTTTTGATTAGAGGTTGAAGTGGGAAGGATTCTGGTTAAGGTTGAAGGATGCGGGCCCACAATGGAGGGCAATAGTGATGGAAGAGGAGGCATTCGCCTCTGTGGTTTGGTAGTCTTTTGTGATTTGGGTTGAAGACTACTATTGGTTGAAGTCTGGTTTAAGTCCACCTTCACTTGTGGATGAGTGAGGTTGGAGACGGGGTGAACGCCAAGTGACTTGATAGGTTTAGGTGGAGTAGATGAGGGTTTTGGTTTTGATGAGGTTGATGGAGATATAGATGGTCTAGAGGTGGAAATCTGATTTTTGTTGATAGTCTTAGGAGGTTCTGCCATGGGAGGATTAGCAGCATGAGATGAGAGGGCCCGGGCTTGTTGAAGAGCTGTGAGACGGTCCCACAATCCCTGATGTTCCACTTTCCTAGAAGGGAGAAGTTTGAGTCTCTCCACTAGTCAGAAAAATGGCTGAGAAGATGCAGGATGAAGTTTGGGCTCTTGAGAAGATATCGACGGTTGTGGGACTGAAGGTATGGTAGTTTCGGCCCCAAAGCATGGTGAAGTCTTGACAGGTTCATGTTTGGTTGGAGATGAAGGAGAGATAGGTTCTTCCCTGGGTGGAGAAGAAACTAGAGAATGAAGCTCCTCAAGCGGGTAAAGGGCAGGGATGATAGTGCCCTCCACTTGTGGTCGAGGAGTAGGAAAGGTTGGGTCTTCCATGGGCAGCAAGAAGGAAGATGGTGAAACTGGCGGTACTAGTAAGGTCGAGGCATCCTCCAAAATGAGAGAAGTTGAGGGAGAACTAACCAGAGAAAGAGGTTCATCCATATGTGATGGGTTGATGGATGAACTCACCTCTTGAGGTTGGTTAGAAATGAGGGGCGAGACCGTATTGACTGTTCAAATATTATGTTCATGGGTATTGTCAGTCAAGGTCTGGACGTTATTTTGAGTTGGTGGATGATTAGGGAAAGGTTGTTTGAAGATATCGATACCCTGATTAGGAGGGGCATTAGGATTGTCGAGGATGAGGTCACCCTTTTCCAACATGTCTTGGATTATGTTTTTAAGGGTTTTATAGTTACCCGTGTCATGACCTTTACACGGTGGTAGTGGCAGAAGTCATTTTCCCTATACCACGTAGGGATAGCGCATGAGGGATCAAATTGTGGTGGTGGTCAGATCTGAGGGAGATTGATGGCCCCTTGTTTGACGAGTTTTTCTAGCACAGACGCGTATGATTCTCCAAGTGGAGTAAATTGTCGCTGTATGTATCTCTGCTAAAATTGGCGAGTGGCACTCATAGATGTGGATGGTTCAGATTGATTAGTTGAAGGTGAAGAGGAAGAATCTAACAACCACAGCATTTGCTAAAGCTTTAGATTTAGGATTGGACAAGGAAGGCTTAGAAGAGGGGTCATTGGTTTTGGAGTTAGGATTCTTACTCCGCAACTTGACTTTATTCTCCTCGACGGCACGTAACTCAAGTTTACGAGCCATCGTGAAGGCTTCATCAAAAGTGCGGAAGGTCTGAACCCTCAAGGTAGAAGAAATATGTCTAGCGCAGGCTTGAGAGAAAAGTTCAATAAGCTCAGGCTGGGGTAAAGAAAATGAAATTTGATTGATAAGGCCCCTCTACTGAGCGACGAAATCAGCAATGGATTCATCCTCGAATTGGTGGATAGAATAGAGGTCTATGATGGAGACCTTCTTGGTGATATTGATGGAGAAATGATCGAGGAAGCGCTGGGCCAGCTGAGTGAACGTGAAGATGGAATGGCTAGGAAGAGAGCTGTACCAGTCAAGTGCAGCACCTGAGAGAGACATGGGAAATGTGCATAAGAACAACACATCGTCGTGGGCGATAAGGTAACAGGCGTGTCTGAATGCTCGTAAGTGTTGTTGTGGGTCTTCCTTGCTTTGGAAATGAGAAAACTTAGGAAGTTCCCACTGGCTGGGATATGGTCTGATAGGGACAGAAGGATGGATGGGCTCGTTGCAGATTTGTTCATATGAGAGAGTGTTGCGTGAGCCGGTAATGGAAGTCTCTAGGTTGGACATTTTATCCATCAGCATCTTGATAATATCTACTAATGGATTGGTGGGTGGAATGCCTCCTAAATTGTAAGGTGCTTGAAAGAGGCTGGAAGGGGTATACGACGTAGTCGGTTGTACCAATAAGGGCGCAACGTACGGATGACTAGTCGTAGGGATAGAAGTGACTAAGGATGGTTGGATAGAAGGCATGGCTAGGTTTGATGTTGTCATGGGAGGTTGGCTAGAGGTAACATGGGCCAATGGATAGGTAGCCACCCTAGTGTTGATAGGAGTAAGGGTAGGCGGAATGGAGACGACCAAGTTTTGAAAGGGGGTAGAAAGTGGTTGAGTGGGCTGAGATTGATAGGGGGCTGAAACCCCAGTGAAAGTGGGCCCAATAATGGAAGGAGAGGCCACACTTGGATGGTTGGTAAAAGGTTGGTCATTGGTTGAGGCAATAGCCTGGGTATCTAAGGGTTGGACTACGGACGCCGTTGATACGGCCGCAGTTTCGAGAAGAGAAGTCGGCATTCCATAGATTGGATTGCCCGAGGAGTCTCGCGTTCGGCTATTCGTGAGATAGTATTGCAAGGCTTTTACGTTGAGGTCCAAGAATCGTGTGAAATCTTGGTCCCCTTTTGGGATAATAGGCGTTTGGGTCAGAGATGGTCTGGTAGGAGTTCTTTCAGTTTCTGAGTTGAACTCCATTATAGGGTTGGTTGTAGGCGGGGTAGACGGAAGAGGATGATGCCTCGCATGATCGACTAGAGCCTTGGCTTGGCTACGAGTCAGAACCATTCAAGGCAAGGAAGAACGTCCTCACAAGCTCAAACAAGCAGATAAGAACTAAAAAAAAGATGAAGACACAAGCAGATCCTAAAACCCTAGAAGTAAATTATTAGGATTATAGTGGCTTATGCCTTAGAATGTGTGTAGAGGAAGATTGGCTTTGTGAGTCAGGTCCTAGAAGAAGTAGTCTATGGATGGTTTTGGGTTTTGTTATGGTGCTCAAGAAGTTTGTGTTAGCTTTCATACAGGCCTGGTGCTAAGGAGCAAGCTCCCCTCACTTCACGATTCTAGTGGTTAGCTGGTTTCGCTTAGCCAAAATATACATCCACTATAGTTTAGACTCTACCAGAGAACAGAGTTGGCTCTCCTCTTGGTGATGAAATCCAAGTAAGATTGCTGAGACGGGTAAGGTATCTGTTTGGGGATGAAATCCCAGTCGGGCCTTGTCTCAGTTAAGTTAAAATGTTTGTTTTGTGCAAGTGGTTTGGTCGTGTAACATCAAGTGATCTAGATTAATTCAATATGCGGTTTAATTACTATGTGTGGTCTAAGAGATGCAGGCAAATAGAAATGAATGCAAAGATTTTTAATGCCCAAGTCGAAATGTTTGTTCGTATGAAGACGAATGGAGAAAGAGTCGAAGAATATGAGTTTTAGCTAGTCTAGAAGTGCAAGAAAGAAAGAAAATGTTCATTTTAGTCCTGCTTATGGTGTCATTGAGAAAAGAAGAAAGAGACAAGAAGGAAGGAGCCTAAATGCACCTAAATGAATGAAAGAAAGAGGAACCCGAGGAAGAACCTAATGGTCCCACCGAGTGTGCCAGAATGTTTCTATGCAAAATTGCGTTCTACATTCAAAGAAGAAATAAGAAACTAAAAGAAATGGTCAAGGTTAGAAGATACCTGATATAGTCGTGCACACCGAAATCAGATGTTGGAAGATTCTCCTCTTTGGCTGTGGAGGAATGACACCTGTGAAGAAAAGAGACTGAAACATGAAAAAATGTTAGTCAAAGATATGTTGGGCTGTCAGGCGAATGCCCAATCCTAGAAGCACGAAGACTTCCTAGAAGGATATCAACCCACTGATAAAAAAGCAGAATATTGGACTAAAGTAGATATAAAAGATAAAATGATAGAAATAAAGGACAGAAAATAAAATGCATACCTGATAATGAAGTAAAATGTTCTGTGCAGTCGCTGATGTTGGTCTCTGTGGTGCCGGTGTCGGTTAGGGAAAGTGCCGACGTCGGTTAAAGTGCCGGCGTCGGTCGGGGTAATGACCGGCGTCGATCGGGGCAAGTTCTGGACAGAGTCTGGACGAGTTGCAGAAGGTCTGGGAGAATTGGGACAAGTTCTTGACAGGATCGGGACAAGGTTTAGACAGGGTCGGGATAGGGTCTGATAGAATCGAGATAAGGTCAGGATAGGGTCTAGGCAAGATAAGGTCGGGTTTGGATAGAGTCTGAGGGTTTTGGTCGAGTCTGGACAGAGTTATAGATTGGGGTAGTGGGCAGGGATGTAAAGAAGAGATTCAGAACTTGGGTCTGTGGTTTAAAGATTTGAGATGATAGAAATAATGAACAAATAATAATCAGAAAGAAATGAAAATAAATAGAGAAAATACTTACCTATCAGAAGACGTGATGAAAGCCATAGTTGAAGTTGTTGAAGTGTTGTCGTAAGTTGATCGAAGCAAATGCAGATTGGTTGAATGCCGGAGTTGATTGATCGCTAGAGTTTTGTGAATGTCTGAGTTCGGGGGTCGATTGATCGATTGATTAGTTGATCCAGCCTTTTTGGATTGATCGGTAGATGCTGATGAAGGTGAGGGACGGTTTGAGAGACGGTTCGATAACCGTTTAGGAAAACTGATTGGGAACTGAATGATAACTGATAACGGATAACGGTAAGGTGACCGACGTCGACAGGATTGCCGACGTCGGCCGATAAGTGACCGATGTTGGTGACATCGGCTAGGTAACGACCGTCGTTGGCAGATGCACAATGGGGATAGAGTCTAGCTTTAGCTCTGCGCTCATTGTTACATGCTGCCAAGGTTAAGGCTAGTGGAAAAAGTGATCGACAAGGGTTAAATAGGCAAAGAAGAATAAGACGGGAGATGACCAGGGGAGTCGACACGATTTCAGTGTCTACACACCTATCTAATTTGACCCCTCACGAGCCATCCCTGCATGGTATAAGGAAACTAACTTTTGTAACTATCATCGTGTCAAGGGTCATGACACAAATAATTGCAAAACCCTAAAAAACATTGTTTATGACATGTTAGACAAAGGGGACCTTATTTTGGATAACCCTAATGCACCGGCCAAACAAAACATGGATGTCTTTAGGCAACCATTTCCTAAACATCCCCCGAGTTAGAATAATGGTTAGACCATGGTCGATGACCCTCAAGAATGCAACATACACATGGTCAACATGGTCTTTCCTTGCATTCCTATCCAACCTCTCCCACAATCTAAAGAGGTTGGTCAAGCCATTTCTCCACCACAGGTATAAGAGCCTATATTACCCATACCACACCCACACAACAAAGAACTCCCTTTGCCTCACCCTCTTCTTCATGTGGATGAACCCGTTTCACCTGTATCACCGCCATGACATCAAGCACCTCCTCTACCCATTCTTCTACCTCATGTGGATCTTGTATTACCTATTCCTCTTGCCCCCACCTTCCCTCTTCTTCTACCATTGGAAGAATTTACCATTCATACCCCACGCCCTCATGTAGAAGGGGCCATCATCCCTCTATTTTACCCTTTAGAAGAGCCTTCCTCTTCTATTTTTCCTCCACCGAAGGAGGATAGTCCTCCATCCACCCCCCTTTCACATGTAGGAGAGTCTACTTTAACCTCTCCCATATTAGAAGATGCTTTGATGGTACCAACACTGGTGGCCCCACCCTTATCCTTCTTATTACCAATGGAGGATCATACTTTCCATGTTCCTAGACCACACATGGAAGGCATGATCATCCTTGTGCTCTATCCGCTTGAAGATCCAAATTCTCCAATCCCTTCTCTATCGAGAGAAGAACTCGCCACCTCACCCACTTTGGCCAAGGAAGATCTAGTGATGGTTCTCTCTCGCCTTTGGCCCAAGATCGCTATGTCCAACATGTTTCTATTCTCATAATCACCCAAATCCTCTAAAGGACCGACTATAAGGCCTCGTGTGATGTCATCTAAACCCTTCTCTTGATTGGCTAAAAACTTAGGATTCCTCCATTCTAGGAACCTAGAGTATGAAGCATTATGGGAGTGACTTAGGGCTCCTTATCTTACACATCTTGCTTCACCTTATACTACCAACCATTCCATGATGATTTACCCCAAAGTCTCTAATGAGAATCAGGTTTCCACTTCTAAATAATTAGAAGCTCAACCTTCCACATCTGAATCCAAACCCTCACAGGCGTCGACCATGCTGAAATAGATTAGATCTCTCAGTGTTCACATTGTATCAAACCTAACTCACCCACAAGTGAAGTTAGATTTGAACCTTGCCCCATACAGTAGTGGTCCTCACACCATACTAAAGGAGGATGATAAACCACATTAGTCTACTCCTCCCCCACCTTCACCATTTCCCTCTATCTTGGGTCCACATCCTTCCACTTTAACAAGAGTGCTCCCTATTCCAACACCTCACAAAGATAAACTACCTCCATTACTCCCTCTACCTATCAAAAACATATTTCCTCCAAGAAATTTGACACCTCTCATCAAGAAAGTGCCATCTATGCGTGTGGCCACACCACCAACCAAAAAGGTGGTACGAAAAACTCCCCCTATAACTCCTAAATAGAAGTTGTCAACCCCTAATGAAATAATGAGTGTAGACACATTAGTGGGTTCCTATGCTTCACTGTTACACTGATTGTTATAGTCTTCTAGCATCACTCTCCTGCCAATTAAGCCATACCGACCTCTTAGATCAAAACCATCTTGGTTCGACGACACTCAAATTTGCTTGTATCATCACACACCTGGGCATGATACTAAGAGTTACTATGCTCTTAAGGTTGTCATTCACCAACACCTAGAAAAGGACACCCTTCTCATTGAGGATTCTCTTGACCACCTTTTTGACAAATTACTGACACCATCCCATGCCTCCCAAACCTCCTCACTTGATTTAGGATCCCAATGTGAGATTATGGTCCCTCTACCACCTTCTCCCCCTTTATTTGAAATCAATACTATTAATGTGGCCACCAAGTCCCAAACCCTAAAGGATAAAGGAAAAGAGTAGGTTATTATCCCTTGAACATATCCATTCACCAAGCCCTCTCCACCACCAAAGCCTAAGATTTCTATCTTGGGCACATCTTAACCAACATCTTTGGGGGCAATTCTTGACTCCATAGTGAAAAAACATCACCAAACCCCTGTGAAGATGTCTTTATATGACCTAATACACAACTCTCTACAACATCGCCAAGCCTTGATCAAAGTTTTATAGGTAGTGGAGGTCCAACTTGAAGACCCCCAACCACTGGCTGCTTTAGTCAAATCGTTACCCACCGTTGCCTCCATCACCTTCAGTGATTCTGAGATTCCTACCTACAACCTAGAAGATCATGATCCTGCCCTCTTTATCATGGCTTACATTGACCAAAATCATGTTAAGTGGGTTATGATTGATGGAGGTGCTAGAATTAACATTATTTCTACCCACGCATATGATCAACTAGCCCTTCGAAAGAACTACATGTCAAAAATTGATGCAATTCTTCATTCTTTCAACGATGCCACCACCACTACTGTTGGCACTATGGTCTTGCATGTTTATGTTGGCCCATGTACAATTACAAAACTCTTATACATCATTAAGGGGGAGTTCTAATATAACATGCTATTGGGATGACCTTGGATACGTTCCATGAATTGTGTCCCTTCCACATTGCATCATTGTGTCAAGTTTGAACACAAGGGGCAGGTTCATGTCATTCCTGCTAACCCTTCCCCCTTTAAAACATGCAACATGACCTATTGACCTAATAATGTTCTCATTCCTTTGAAAACATCCACCCAACCACCACCTCTACCCACTAAAGCCTCAACAAGCTCATAGACACCGGTCACACCTACGCCTACTCCTCAAGTGACCATGAAAGATCCTATGGAAGATACCTTCCAGTGCCTTTCACTTGGGGAGTATCATTTACTTACCCTTGACATGTTCCAAACTCCGTAGGAATATGGAAAACTTCATCACCACCCTAACTATGACCATCACATCAGAATGGTCATCCCATATGGTCCTCATGATCTCCAATCTAATCTATCCTATGGAGGGCTAGATCAGGCTCCTACTATTGGAAATCATCTCTCATCACCTCGACTATTCACTTGCAATTT
The DNA here is from genome assembly GCA_037957365.1 of Torreya grandis. Taxonomy (NCBI): domain Eukaryota; kingdom Viridiplantae; phylum Streptophyta; class Pinopsida; order Cupressales; family Taxaceae; genus Torreya; species Torreya grandis. Next base: position 403,728 of record JARHVA010001398.1, read on the forward strand.
CTCCTTCCTCAGAAAACCTAGCTTTTCTCACACCTATCTTCATAGTTGTGTGTGGAAGGGTTTTGGGTTTGGGCATTATGAACAAGTTCCCCACAAGCCCATTGAGCCTCCAAATGATGAGGCAATCAAAAATGCCAAGAAATGACATGGCATGGGTTTCAAAGAATCTACAAAACCCTCTAAGATCCCTCACCAAGAAACTATCATAGAGCATTCTCCTCAAACCTCACCTATTCCCCCACCCTCACCTACAGAGTCGGTGGTCTCCATCCCTCCTATTTTTTTTTCATAAATGCCATTCACTTGGAACCCCTGACCTATCAACTAGGTGAGACATCAAGGTCTCTTCCTCTCATTTATCCAAACATGATAGATGATGAATCTTCTAGCATCAACACTGTCCAATGCCTTGACAATGACACTATACTCACCTACATGGGTGCAGATGACTCCTTCATATAATGATCACTTCCTTCAGAAACACAGGTTATGTTAAATGAATCAACTATTGACATTAATCTCCCATCTTTTGATGTTCCTCACATTTTAAAGATTAGTCAATCTTTAGATGCCCAAGAACAAATCAAATATACCACATTCCTTATAGATCATAACAAAACCTTTGCTTGGTCCTATAGTGATATGCCCAGTATTGACCTCGACATTGTCATCCACAACATCATCACGAACTGTGAAGCTAAGCCAGTCAGGCAAAATCTTTGCAGGATGCATCCTCACGCCACACTCCTTGTCAAAGAGGAGCTTCAACGTCTTCTCTCCATCTCATTTATCCAACCCATTGATTATCTACAATGGGTGTCAAATATTGTCCCTATCACAAAAGCAACATGGGGAATTTGAATTTGTACTAACTATCATGACCTCATCCTAGCTTGCCTAAAGGATGACTTTCCTTTTCCAAGCATCGACCAACTTGTTAATCTTATGGCTGGTCATGAGATGCTATCCCTCATGGATGGGTTTTCAAGATATAACCAAATCTTGATTGCCATAGAAGATCAACATAAAACCACCTTCATCACCCCATGGGGGACATTCTGCTATAGGGTCATGCCTTTTGGCCTAAAAAATACAGGCGCTACATACCAACGCACCATGACTTATATCTTTCATGATCTCCTCCACAAAATCATGGAGGATTATGTGGATGACCTGGTGGGGAAATCCAAACTTTGCCATGACCACCTAACCATTCTCAAAACAATATTAACTCACCTACTATAATATAATGTTTAACTCAACCCCAAGAAATGCATCTTTAGGGTTCTCTTAGGGAAGCTTTTGGGTTTCATCATTTCTCTTCATGGCATTGAGGTAAATCTAGCTAAGATTCAAGCCATACTCGAGATGCCCCCACCAACTAACCTAAAACAACTTTGCATCCTGCAAGGGAAGCTTCAATCTATTCATCACTTTATCTCATAGCTATTTGACCGATGCCAACCTTTCCATCACCTCCTCAAGAAGGATGTCTCCTTTAATTGGAATAAGGATTGCCAAGAGGCTTTTGAAGCTCTTAAATGCTATCTTGTCTCTCCACTAGTCCTTATTCCACCTAAAGATGACCAACCCTCCTATCTTTACATTTCGACAATAGATCATTCTTTAGGTGCCATGATTACACATCAAGATGAACAACATCGTGAGTAGGTAGTTTATTATATAAGCTGAATGCTCATTAACTATGAAACTTGGTATACTCATACTAAAAAACTTTGCTTGGCATTAGTCTTTGCCACTTCCAAACTCTGCCACTATCTCCTCAGACCACAACCACTTTTGAGACAACTTTGCCTTGGTTGTTTTGATTGCATATGCTACCTCATGAATAATTAGCAAATTGTATGCACCCCTCACACCTATTGTCAGATCACGACCAAGTTGATCCCCAATATCTGTGACATTTTCATGTTTTCTAGGAGCATTTCCTAGCCTAGATAATTGAAACATGATGCCCATTGGAGCTATATCTTTGATCAATCTAAACCAATCAACTACCACTAATAAGCTAGGGACCAATTGCTTTAATTTTAGTCCTCCTCGACCATTGGAGCTACAACTTTGATCATTTTAACCCAATCAACTACCACTAATAAGCTAGGGATTGGTTACTTCAATTTTAGTCCTCATTGACCATTAAAGCTAAAGCTTTGATTATTTTAACCCAATTAGCTACCACTAATAAGCTAGGGATTGGTTACTTCAATTTTAGTCCTCCTCGACCTTTCTTACGATAATTTGACCTGCCTATTAAGTGAAATGGTATACGTGCAATCTCAACTATTATAGCGTTCACACTCCAACCTCACCCTACCCATCCATTACCTATCAAATTGGCACTTGATTTCAGATTACCTTCTCTCGATTCCCGCTTTGAGGGAGAATACCTCATCCCATACTTGGGGAAACCTACATCTATTTTTATCTTGCAGTTTGTTAGAATAAACCACAAGACAAAAAGGGGCAAATGTAGACACCAATATCGTGTCAACCCCCTTTGGTCCCCTTCTAAATGTTAACACTCCTAACCCACACTTGCACACCTTATTAATTTAAAAACTACTTATTTTAAATTAATTACCTCACCTTGGACACCTCACCTAGACACCTCACCCTAAGACCATTTCTTAGCCTATGAGTCAGCCTGAGACTAAGTCCTCCAAACCCTAACTACCCATGACCTATTCTCACCCCATCTTAACTCCCTAACCAACTCTCATGCCTTATAAGCCCTTGTTTTGACCATTCTCCAATGGAAAAGGCACTTGGTGGGTGGAGAAATGGGCAAAGAGCTAAAAATAACCTTTTTACCTATTCTCTCTCTGTTGACGTCGATCAACCCACGACCGATGTCAACAGTCCTACGCTGACGCCGGTGGGATCACCGACATCGGTTACATAAGCCAAGCTCTAACATTAAGCTAAGCCCACCCTTTTTGCACATTGGCACACACACTCTGAGATTTCAAGCACCAAAACTCGACTATTATTCTCCTGGCTATCGAAGCTCTGCATAAATCATTCCAGAGACTGGATTGAAATATTGTACGAGGACCTCGAGCTACTGAATTGAAGCAATCCATGTTCACTTCATTGGCTCACAACACCGGTCACATCAGCCATAATGGGAATCACTATTCTGACACCTTTGGTTCTTCACCTTATAAAGCTAAGTACTCTAGTTTTCATTTTAGTGTTTTAGAATATATTGTCAATTAGTTTTCATTGATATTTCTATATATTATCAAGAGGCCCAACTTCTTTCGTGGAGGGGCTGAAAGGCCTTCACCTTGTTCTCACCCCCTTTTCACACCAATCCTATACCTATACCCTTTCTCAAACCTCATTCACCTTCCCGCAACTCTGCACCAACCTCTAATTTTCTAGAAACCCCTCTGTCTATCCCAAAAATACTCTAAAAGCTATCCAAGGCTGATGACCCCAACTGACATTGGCAGACCAATCAACATTGGCATCTACACTCAAACTGACATTGGCAGACTTATCGACATCGACACCTTTAGCCAGACTAACATCAGCAACCCAACTGACATTGGCACCATTTACCCAACCAACTTTGATAGACCCACCGATGTTGGTGATTGTGTGCTGAACCAAAAAACTAGAAAGCCATCCAAACAACCCATCTAGACTAGACAGAACCTTCAGCCAGCCTTCTGTAGCATTCTAAGATACATAGACTATAAGGAATAGGTACACACCATCTACTTTTCTATTTCTTTAATCATTTATCATTTCTTCCTTTATAATACTTTTATCTTTAAATAGTGGACTGTCATCCCTTAAGAATCTTCACGCTTTCGGGACTGAGCGCATAGCTTGGCAGTCCACCATAGCCTTTTCTAACATCTTTATTGTTTAAGTTTCATTCTTACTATAGGTGTTTCCCCCATAGCCAAAGAGGAGATCCCACAAGGCTTGGATATGGTGCACACTAAATCTAGGTAACATCAAACCCATAACCTCTTAACCTTATTTTCTTTCTCATTTGAATGTAATTAGTGAAAATCTAGAGAAACATTCTTAATGTAGACACCAATATTGTGTCAACCCCCCTTGGTCCCCTTCTAAATGTTAACACTCATAAAACACACTTGCACACCTTATTAATTTAACAACTACTTATTTTAAATTAATTACCTTACCTTGGACACCTCACGATAAGACTATTTCTTAGCCTATGAGTCAGCCTAAGACTAGGTCCTCCAAACCCTAACTACCCATGACCTATTCTCACCCCATATTAACTCCCTAACCATCTCTTGTGCTTCATAAGCCCTTATTTTGACCATTCTCCAATGGAAAAGGCACTTGGCAGGTGGAGAAATAGGCAAAGAGCTAAAAATAGCCCTTTTACCTATTCTCTCTCCATCGACACCAATCAACCCACGGCCGATGTTGGCAATTCTATGCCAATGCCAGTGGGATTGTCGATGTCAGTTACATAAGCCAAGCTCTAACATTGAGCTAAGCCCACCTTTTCACACATTAACACACACACTCTGAGATTTCAAGCACCAAAACTTGACTATTGTTCTCTTGGCTACCGAAGCTCTACATAAAGCATTCAAGAGACTGGATTGAAAGATTATACGAGGACCTCAAGCTACTGAATTGAAGCAATCTGTGTTCTCTTCATTAGCTCACAACACCAATCACATCAGCCACAATGAGAATCACTATTCTAACACCTCTAGTTCTTCACCTTATAAAGCTAAGTACTTTGGTTTTCATTTTAGTGTTTTAGAATATATTGTCAATTAGTTTTCATTGATATTTCTAAATACTATCGAGAGGTCCAACTTCTTCCATGGAGGGGTTGAAAGGCCTTCCCCTTGTTCTCATCCCCTTTTCACACCAATCCTCTACCTATACCCTTCCTCAGACCTCATTCACCTTGCCATAACCCTACACCAACCTTTGAACTTCTAGAAACCCCTCTATCTATCTCAAAAATACACTAAAAGCCATCCAAGGCTAACAATACCAACTTACATTAGTAGACCAATCGACGTTGGCATCTACACTCAAACTGACATCGATAGACCAACTGATGTTAGAACCTTCAGCTAGATTGACATCATCAACCCAATTGATGTCGGCACCATTTACCAAATTGACTTTGATAGACCCACCAATGTCTGTGACTTTGTTTTGAACTAGCAAACCAGAAAGCCATCCAAACAACCCATCTAGACTAGACAAAACCTTCAACTAGCCTTCTATAGCATTCTAAGATACATAGACTCCAAGGAATAGGTACACACCATCTACTTTTCTATTTTTTTAGTCATTTATCATTTCTTCCTTTACAATACTTTTATCTTTAAACAGTGGACTGTCATCCCTTAAAGAGCTTCACGCTTCTGGGACCGAGTGTGTAGCTTGGTAGTCCACCATATCCTCTTCTAACATATTTCTTGTTTAAGTTTCATTCTTACTACAGGTGTTTCCTCCATAGCCAAAGAGGAGCTCCCATAAGGCTTGGATACGGTGCACACTAAATTTGGGTAACATCAAACCCATAACCTCTTAAGCTTAGTTTCTTTCTCATTTGAATGTAATTAGTGAAAATCTAGAGAAACATTCTACCACGCCCAGTGGGACACTTGGATTTTTCCTTGGGTTCATTCTTTTTCTTTTAAAAATCAGATTTTCATGTAGATGCATTAGAAAAATATTCACTTCTTACATCTCCTCTTCTTTGCCTTTATTTCTTAAGAAATAAAAAAATTAGCTTCTCTTACTTTCTCTTTTTTTTTTTACATAAAGTTAATTAATTCTTTCTCCTTTTTTTGTACCTCTTCTATCTTTTTATTTCAAAAGGAAATCATTAGCAGAGGTTAAAAAGAACATCTCTTTTTCTTCTTGTTACTTCTTGCATGCATCATAGAGTAGTGAAAAACTCATACTCTTTACCTCTTCTCCATTTGTTTGCATTTGAATAACATATTTTGATTTGGGTTAAAAACTACTGCATTTCATTCTTGCTTGGATGCACACTTAGCCCACTTAGTAATTAAAGCATTATGAATGAGTCATAGTGAATGAATGTGACACAACCAAACCACAATCACTTCAAATCAAACACATAAACTTACTTGAGACAAGGTCAGTCTAGGATTTCATCACCTAGCGGATACCTTACCCCACCTAGTAATCCTACTTGGATTTCACCACCAAGAGGAGGACCCACTCTATTCTCTAGCAGAGTATAAACTATAGGGAAGGTATATTTTTGCTAAGTGGCTCAGCTCAACTCTGGGTTTGTGAAGTGAGGGGAGCAAGCCCCAACACCAGGCCACGTACTAACCCTAACATAGATATCTTTGAGCACCATAACACATCCTAAAACCAGCCATAGAATTCCTCTCTAGGAATTGTTCTACAAGCCCAACTCCCAACACATTCTCTTAAGGCATAGGCCACCACAATTTTAAAACTCATTCCTAGGAATCTAACATTTTAGAGGTTGCTTGCCTAATCATCTATTCTACTAGTTTTATCTGAGTGTTTGAGCTGGTAAGGTCGTACCATTCTGAAGTCCAAAATAACTCAGAATATCTTCTTATTTCAAAAACTATCAATCTTTTGTGTTTCTAGAATTACATAGAAAACAACATCAATTTCTCCACCAACGTCGGCAACCAAACCTTCACCGACATTGGTGAATTGACTGACATCGGCAACATTTTCTAACTGATATTGATTAAACAATTGACATCAGTCACTGTCAATAAATAAATTAAAAAGAATTTTTTTTTCAAACAGTAAGCTTAAAACCCAAATTTCTTGCTGTTTAACACAAATTCTGGTTTTCTAAAACTAAAACACATAGTTTTTGGAACCTGAACACCTTTCAACTTGGATGGTCCTAACACGCAGTCAAGCCAAATTCCTTGTTGACCACATGAGTCAACAGCCACTCCCACCTTCACCCTTCATGCCAAGTCATCTAATGGAGTATACTTCAGACACTGAGCATACTCCTATCCAACCTACCCCCAATCAACCTCCTATTATTCCTGAAGGGGATCAAGAATTTGAGAGATTCCTTGACCACAATGTTAAGGCTCTCCAACATTATCTCGCTAGAAGCCAAACGTCAGATCTTTTGAGTAACCTTATTTATGAGATGCCAACTTCTTTGGTTGAAGCGGCAATGATATCAACAGTATCTACTACCCAACCTATGGTCACTCAAGCCACTACCTCGACCAGTAACCCAACCATGGCCAATGTTCAAGATTTGGCCTCCCCTTCTATCCTTTCTTGCCCTACCTCCATTAGGGTTTTCGTACCCCCTCAAATGCAAACAATTCAACCAAGTTTGACACCTTTCTAGAACTTGATTGTCTCTATCCCATCCACTCTTGCACCTATAAACATGATAGTGACCACTTATCCTTTAACTAGTGTTGCCACTATTCAACCACCCTTGGCGGTATCTTGTCAAGTTTTGCCCTCCAACTTCGTGGCACAAGCCCCTTTGGCCTCGACATCGGCCCCTATGACAAACTATCAGTATGTTGCACCTACACAAATGCAACCAAGTACGTCATACACCTCTTCCAACACCTTCTAGGTACCCTATAACTTAGGGGGTGCCCCTCATGCCAATCCATTTTCCGATCTAATTAAGATGCTGATGGATAAGATGACCAACCTTGAGACATCTATTTCAGGTTCAAGGAGTGTTATTTCTTATGAACAAATTTGTAACAAACCTATCCACCCTTCAGTTCCTGTTCGACCATACCCTAGCTAGTGGGAACTCCCAAAATTTAATCACTTTCAGAGTAAAGAGGACCCACAACAACATCTACAAGTGTTTAGACATGCTTTCTACCTCATAGGGCACGATGATGCGTTATTGCTTCACACATTCCCTATGTCACTTTCTGACACCACCCTTGACTGGTATAGCTCCATTACCAGTCATTCTCTCTTCACCTTCATTTAACTCACTCAGTTATTCCTCAATCATTTCTCATTCAATATTATAAAGAAGGTCTCCATCACAGACCTTTATTCCATTAGAGAATTTGAAGATGAGTCAATAACAGACTTTGTCACCCATTGGAGAGGTTTGATCAACCAAATCTCTTTCTCACTACCTCACCCTGAGCTCATTGAGCTCTTTTCAAGAGAATGTGCCAAGCACATCTCATCCACTCTGTGGGTTCTAACTTTCCACACATTCAATGAAGCTTTCACTATGGCCCAAAATCTTGAACTCCATGCAATCGAAGAAGACAGGGTCAAATTACGTAACAAAAATACCAATGCAAAACCCAATGACCCTTCTTCTTCCAAACCTTCTTCTTCCCACCCCAAGTCCAAGGGAGCAGAAAATTTTGTGGTCCTTAGGTCACCATCTTCTACCACAACCAACCAATTTGAGCCCTCCACTTCGTAAAACATCACTAGACAATTTGAACAATGGTATGAATAATGATGATACACTCCTATAGGAGAATTGTATGCTTCTATATTGGATAAATTAGTGGAGTAGGTAGTCCTCAACCTCCCTCAAATCTGACCACCTATCCAATTTGTCCCCTAATGAACCATCCCTACATGGTATAGGGAAACTGACTTTTGTAACTATCATTGTGTCAAGGGTCATGACACAGATAATTGCAAAACCCTAAAAAACATTGTTCAAGACATGTTAGACAAAGGGGACCTTGTTTTGGATAACCTTAATGCACTGGCCAACCAAAACATGGATGTCTTTAGGCAACTATTTCCTAACCATCCCCTAAGTCAGAACAATGTTCAGACCATGGTCAATGACCCTCAAGAATGCAACATACACACGATCAACATGGTCTTTCCTTTCATTCCTATCCAACCTCTCCCACAATCTGAAGAGGTTGGTCAACCCATTTCTCCACCACAGGTAGAAGAGCCTATTTTACCCATACCACCCCCACACAATGAAGAGATCCCTTTACCTCACCCTCTTCCTTGCGTGGATGAACCCATTTCACTTGTATCACCCTCATGACATCAAGCACCTCCTCTACCCATTCTTCTACCTTGTGAGGATCCCATATTACCTATTCTTCTTACCTCCACCTTCCCTCTTCTTATATCATTAGAAGAATTTACCACTCATACCCCATGCCCTCATGTAGACGGGGTCATCATCCCTCTGCTTTACCCTTTAGAGGAGCCTTCCTCTCCTATTTTTCCTCCACCAATGGAGGATAGTCCTCCATCTACCCCCCCTTTCACATGTAGGAGAGTCTACTTTGACCTCTCCCATATTAGAGGATGCTTTGATGGTACCAACGTTGGTGGCCCCGCCCTTATACTTCTTATTACCAATGGAGGATCATACTTTCCACACTCATAGACCACACGTGGAAGGCATGATCATCCTTGTGCTCTATCCACTTGGAGAGCCAAATTCTCCAATCCCTTCTCTGCCAAGAGAAGAACTTGCCACCTCACCCACTTTGGCTGAGGAAGATCTGGTGATGGTTCTCTCTCACCTTTGGACTAAGATCACTGCAACCAACATGTTTCCATTCTCGCAATCACCTAAATCCTCTAAAGGACCGACTGTAAGGCCTCATGCGATGTCATCTAAACCCTTCTCTCAATTTTCAAAAAACTTAGGATTCCTCCATTTTAAGAACCTAGAGTATGAGGTGTTATGGGAGCGACTTAGGGCTCCTTATCCTACACATCTCACTTCACCTTATACTACCAACCCTTCTGTGACAATTTACCCCAAAGTCTCTAATGAGGATTGGGTTTCCACTTCTAAATCATCAGAAGCTCAGCCTTCCACATTTGAATCCAAACCCTCATAGGCATCCACCATGCTAAAATAGATTAGATCTCTCGGTGTTTGCCCTATATCAAACCTAACTCACCCACAAGTGAAGTTAGATTTGAACCTCACCCTACACAATAGTGGTCCTCATACCATACTAAAGGAGGATGCTAAACCACATCAGTCTACTCCTCCCCCACCTTCACCATTGCCCTCTATCTTGGGTCCACATCCTTCCACTTTAACATGAGTGCTCCCTATTCCAACACCTGATAAAGACAAACTACCTCCATTACTCCCTCTACCCATAAAAAACATATTTCCTCCAAGACATTTGACACCTCTCATCAAGAAAGTGTCATCTATGCGTGTGGCCACACCACCAACCAAAAAGGTGGTACGAAAAACTCCCCTTACAACTCCTAAATAGAAGTTGTCAACCCCTACTACAATAATCAGTGCATACCCATTAGTGGGTTCCTATGCTTCACTATTACACTAATTTTTGTAGTCTTTTAGCATCATTATCCCACCTATTAAGCCATATCAACATCTTAGATCAAAACCATCTTTGGTTGATGACACTCAAATCTGCTTGTATCATTGCACACTTGGGCATGATACTAAAAATTGCTACACTCTTAAGGTTGTCATTCACCAATACTTAGAAAAGGACACCCTTCTCATTGAGGATTCTCTTTACCACATTTTTGACAAACTACCAACACCATCCCATGCCTCCCAAACCTCCTCACTTGAATCGGGATCCCAATGCGAGATTATGGTCCCTCTACCACCTTCTCCCCCTTCATTCAAAATCAACACTATTAATGTGGCCACCAGGTCCCAAAACCTAAAGATAAAGGAAAAGAGTAGGTTTCTACCCCTTGGACATATCCATTCACCAAGCCCTCTCCACCACCAAAGCCTAAGATTTCTATTTTGGGCACATCTCAACCAACATCTTCGGGGGCAATTCGCGACTCCATGGTTAAACAACTTCTCCAAACCCCTGTGAAGATGTCTTTATATGACCTAATACAAATCTCTTTGAAACATCACCAAGCCTTGATCAAAGCTTTATAAGTAGTGGAGGTCCAACTTAAAGACCCCCAACCACTGGCTACTTTAGTCAAATCGTTACCCATCGTTGCCTCCGTCACCTTCAGTGATTTTGAGATTCCTTCCTACAACTTGGAAGATCAGGATCATCCCCTCTTTATCATGGCTTAAATTAATCAAACTCACATTAAATAGGTTATGATTAATGGAGGTGCTATCATCAACATCATTTTTACCCATGCATATGATCAACTAGCCCTTTCGAAGAACTGCATGTCAAAAACTGACACAATTCTTCGTTCTTTCAATGATTCCACCACCACTATCATTGGCACTGTGGTATTACATGTTCATGTTGGCCCATGTACAATTTCAAAACTCTCTTCTATATCATTGAGGGGGAGTTCTAATATAACATGCTATTGGTATGACCTTGGATACGTTCCATGACCTGTGTCCCTTCCACATTGCATCGTTGTGTCAAGTTTGAACACAAGGGGTAGGTTCATGTCATTCCTACTGAACCTTCTCCCTTTAAAACATGTAACACAACCTATCAACCTAATGATGTTCTCATCCCTTTGAAAACATCCACCCAAACACCACCTCCACTTGCGAAAGCCTTGACAAGCTTGTAGACACCGATCAAACCTACACCTACTCCTCAAGTGGCCACGAAAGATCCTATGGAAGATACCTTCTAGTGCCTTTCACTTGGGGAGTATCATTTGCTTACCCTTGATATGTTCCAAACTCTATAGGAATATGGAAAACTTCATCACCACCCTAACTACAACCATCACAATGAAATGGTCATCCCATATGGTCCTCCTGATCTCCAAATTAATCTCACTTATGGAGGGCTAAATCGGGCTCCTACTATTGGAAATCCTCTCTCATCACCCTGACTATTCACTTGCAATTTCTCCTTCCTCGACAAACCTAGCTTTGCTCACACCTATCTTCATAGGTGTCTGTGGAAGGGTTTTGGCTTTGGGTGTTATGAACAAGGTCCCCACAAGGCCATTGAGCTTCCAAACGATGAGGCAATCAAAAATGCCAAGAAATGACATGGCATGGGTTTCGAAGAACCTACAAAACCCTCTAAGATCCCTTGCCATGAAACTATCATAGAGCATTCTCCTCCAACCTCACCTATTCCCCCACCCTCACCTATGGAGTTGGTGGTCTCCATCCCTCCTAGTTTTTTTTCATAAATGCCATTCACTTGGAACCCCTGACCTATCAACTAGGTGAGGCATCAAGGTCTCTTCCTCTCATTTATCTAGACATGATAGATGATGTATCTTCTAGCATCAATAATGTCCAATGCCTAGATGATGATGCCATACTCACCTACATGGATTTGGATGACTCCATATAATGATCACTTCTTTCAGAAACACAAGTTATGTTAAACAAATCAATTATTGACATTAATCTCCCATCTTTTGATGTTCCTCACATTTTAAAGATTGGTGAATCTTTAGATGCCTAGGAATAAATTGAATATACCACATTCATTACAGATCATAGAAAAGCCTTTACTTGGTCCTATAGTGATATGTCTAGTTTGACCCTAAACTTGTCATCCATAACATCGTCATGAACTGTGAAGCTAAGCCTGTCAGGCAAAAGCTTTGAAGGGAGCATCCTTGCACTACACTCCTTGTCAAAGAGGAGCTTCAACATCTTCTCTCCATCTCATTTATCCAACCCATTGATTATCTGCAATGGGTGTCAAACATTGTCCCTGTCACAAAAGAAATAGGGGGAATTCAAATTTGTACTGACTATCAGGACCTCAACCTAGCTTGCCCAAAGGATGGCTTTCCTTTGCCAAGCATCGACCAACTTGTTGATCTTACAGCTGGTCATGAGATGCTATCCCTCATGGATGGGTTTTCAAGATATAACCAAATCTTGATTGCCCTAGAAGATCAACATAAAACCACCTTCATCACCCCATGGGGGACATTCTGCTATAGGGTCATGCCTTTTGGCCTCAAAAATGCAAGTGCTACATACCAACGCACCATGACTTATATCTTTCACAATATCCTCCACAAAATCATGGAGGACTATGTGGATGACCTGCTAGGGAAATCCAAACTTCACCATGACCACCTAACCATTCATAAAATAATATTCACTCACCTACTACAATATAACATTTGACTCAACCCCAAGAAATGCATCTTTAGGGTTCTCTCAGGGAAGCTTTTGGGTTTCATCATTTCTCTCCATGGCATTGAGGTAGATCCAGCTAAGATTCAAGCCATAATCAAGATGCCCCCACCAACTAACCTAAAACAACTTCACAACCTACAAGGGAAGCTTCAATCTATTCATTGCTTCATCTCACAGCTATCTGACTGATGGCAACCCTTCCATCACCTCTTCAAGAAAGACATCTCCTTTAATTGGAATAAGGATTTCCAAGAGGCTTTTGAGGCTCTTAAATGCTATCTTGTCTCTCCACTAGTCCTTATTCCACCTAAAAATGACCAACCCTTCTATCTTTACATTTTGGCAATAGATCATTCCATAGGTGTGATGATCGTGCATCGAGATGAATAACATTGTGAGCAGGCAATTTATTATATAAGCCAAACACTTATTGACTACAAAACTCAATATACTCATACCAAAAAACTTTTCTTGGCATTAGTCTTTGCCACCTCCAAACTCTGCCACTATCTCCTTGGACCACGACCACTTTCGAGACAACTTTGCCTTAGTTGTTTTGATTGCATATGCTACCTCATGAATAGTTAGCAAATTGTACGTGACCCTCACACCTATTGTCAGATTGTGACCAAGTTAATCCCCAATATCTATGACATTTTTGTGTTTTTCGAGATCACTTCTTAGTCCAAATACTTGGAACATGATGCCCATTGGAGCTATAACTTTGATTGATCTAACCCAATCAACTACCACTAATAAGCTAGGGATTGGTTACTTTGATTTTTGTCCTCCTTAACTATTAGAGCTATAGCTTTGATAATTTTAACCCAATCAGCGACCACTAATAAGCTAGGGACCATTTACTTCAATTTTAGTCTTCCTTGACCATTGGAGCTATAGCTTTGATTATTTTAACCCAATCAGCTACCGCTAATAAGCTGGGGACTGGTTACTTCGATTTTAGTCCTCCTTAACCTTTTTTATGACAATCTGACCTACCTATCAAGTGAAGTGATATATGCACAATCTCAACTATTTTAGTGTTCACACTCCAACCTCACCCTACCCATCCACTGCCTATCAAATCAGCACCTAATTTCAGATTACCTTCTCTCGATTCTCGCTTTGAGGGGGATACCTCATCCCATACTTGGGGCAACCTACATCTATTTTTGTCTTGTAGTTCATCAGAATAAACCATAAGACAAAAAGGGGTAAATGTAGACACCAATATCATGTTAACCCCCTTGGTCCCCTTTTAAATGTTAACACTCCTAACCCACACTTGCACACCTTATTAATTTAAAAACTACTTATTTTATATTAATTACCTCACCTTAGACACCTCACCTAGACACCTCACCCTAAGACCATTTCTTAGCCTATGAGTCAACCTGAGACTAGGTCCTCCAAACCCTAACTACCTATGACCTATTCTCACCCCATCTTAACTCCCTAACCAACTCCCATGCCTCATAAGCCCTTATTTTGACTATTCTCCAATGGAAAAGGCACTTGGCAAGTGGAGAAACAAGCAAAGAGCTAAAAATAGCCCTTTTACTTATTCTCTCTCCACTGACATCAGTCAACCTATAACTGACATCAAAAGTCCTACACTGACACTGACAGGATCACCAACGTCAGTTACATAAGCCAATCTCTAACATTGAGCTAAGCCCACCCTTTTCACACATTGGCGCACACACTCTAAGATTTCAAGCACAAAACTTGACTATATTCTCCTAGCTACTGAAGCTCTGCATAAATCATTCTAGAGACTGGATTGAAAGATTATATGAGGAACTCGAGCTACTAAATTGAAGCAATCCATGTTCACTTCATTGGCTCACAACACCGGTCACATCAGCCACAATGGGAATTACTATTCTAACACCTCTGGTTCTTCACCTTATAAAGCTAAGTACTCTGGTTTTCATTTTAGTGTTTTAGAATATATTGTCAATTAGTTTTCATTAATATTTCTAAATATTGTTGAGAGGCATGACTTCTTCTGTGGAGGGGCTGAAAGGCCTTCACCTTGTTCTCACCCCCTTTTCACACCAATCCTCTACCTATACCCTTCCTCAGACCTCATTCACCTTCCCACAACCTTGCACCAACCTCTAAACTTCCAAAAACACCTCTGTCTATCTCAAAAATACTCTAAAAGCCATCCAAGGCTAAAAAACCTAACTGACATTAGCAGACCAATCAACGTCGGCATCTACACTGAAACCAACATCAGCAGACCAACTGACATTAACATCTTCAGCTAGACTGACATCAACAACCCAACCGATGTCGGCACCATTTACCTGACCAACCTTGGTAGACCCACCGATGTCAGTGACTATGTTCTAAACCAACAAACCAAAAATCCATCCAAATAGCCCATCTAGACTAGACAGAACCTTTAGCCAACCTTCTGTAGCATTCTAAGATACATAGACTGTAAGGAACAAGTACACAACATCTACTTTTCTATTTCTTTAGTCATTTATCATTTCTTCCTTTACAATACTTTTATCTTTAAATAGTGGACTGTCATCCCTTAAGGAGCTTCACACTTTCGAGACCGAGCGCGTAGCTTGGCAGTCCACCATAGCCTCTTCTAACATCTTTCTTATTTATGTTTTATTCTTACTATAGGTGTTTCCTCCACAACCAAAGAGGAGCTCCAACAAGGCTTGGATACGGTGTGCACTAAATCTAGGTAACATCAAACCCATAACCTCTTAACCTTAGTTTCTTTCTCATTTCAATTTAATTAGTGAAAATTTAGAGAAACACCTTCTTTGGCCATTCGCTAAGTTTGTTCTTCAAGTTCCACACCATATTTGAAAATAAATAGGCATTTTATTACCTTGAATTTGATGTCCACAGGGACCTCATTGGTCACTTGGTCACTTAAACAACATTGAACCTCAAACCTTTGAACCATGAGAGTGCATCAGTTTAATGGTTCAATAGTTTAGGTAGTCCTATCAGCTCCTTGGTTCAATCAGTGCCTTGGTTCAATCAGTTGAACCATCTCTTTGAACTTGTCTCTAGAATATTTTGCTTCCTTCCTTTGCTTGAAGCTTCCTTTTGAATTTTGAAATTCCTTGAACCTTTGAACCTTTGAACTTTGAACTATTTTGGTTCAAAGTTCAAGGGTTCATTATCTTTCTTTGAATCTTTTGGTCCTTCAAACTTTTTGGATCCTTTTCTTTTCTATTGAACTTATTGAACCTGTTAAACTTTGAACTCTTTTGGTTCAAGGTTTAACGGTTCGATGGTTCATTCTTTGATCTTAGAATCCTTTATTCTTCTAAGTTCCTCAAACTTTATTAAACTCATTGAACCTTTAAACTTTGAACCCTTTTGGTTCAAGGTTTAATGGTTCAATCTTCCTTCTTCGAAGTCTTCTTTTATTTTAAGTCTATTGAAGCCTTTGAACTTTTGAACTTGCCAAAGTCTTCAAACTTGTTGAAGCTTTTAACTCTTTTTGAACCTTTTGAACTCATTGAACCATTAACCTTGCTGGAGTGGGGTTCAATGGTTCAACAATTCATTGGTTCATTCCATTTGTTTAAAGCTTGTTGATGGACCTTTGATTGAACCTCAGCGTTGAACCAGCCTTGAAAAGGCCTTAGTGTTGGAACTTCTTTCTAAGAAAGCCTGCCTATTGAACTTGCGAGTTCTTTAGCTAAGAATACTTGAATAATTGAAGAATATGAATACTCAGAACATTTTTCAAAAAGGAAAGGGAGAATTTTGGCCTACAGGACCAAAATAGTTGATATGTTATCCCCAAAACAAGTGACAGATTTTGGGAATAACACAAGGGATACATATCACATGTGCATACCATACCACTAATGCGAGATGATATCTCACCCAAAATTCATTATGGATCACACATAAACAATTATATAGTTTTAGGATGTAATTTTCATTATGATATTAGTCATTTAATAATAAATTCATGTATTTATTAGAAAGTTATGAAAACATCACAAATAGTGAACTTAGTAGAAAACAATCTCATATCTATTTTTAAGTTATGTTCCATTCATATTTTGGTTCACTGTATTCATCTCTAATGTTTCTTTCCATTCCCATTTTCCATGTTTCATACTTAATCATCACCATGTCTCATTTATGTTTTTACATAGTTTCATTTTTTTCATTGATTTTACTAATTGTATTTAAGACATAGTTCACTAATATGTTTATATTTTACACATATATATTTAATGTTTGTTCATGTATTAAATTATACTATTAATGTACCATAAGTAATTCTAATTTTCATAGTTAACATGATCACTTAATTAGTTTTTTAATGGTTATTAGCCAAGGTAAGAAGCCTAACAATCACCATGTATCATAGAGTTGGTAATGTAATTACAAGTTATTATGTTAATTTTTTTAAATTTCTTCATGTCAATTTTTACTCTTATTAAAGTCAAAAATATGTTATTTAGTTAAATCAGATGGGAACTCTGTTAAGTCCTTGTTGATTTTATATAAAGTAGTTTTATTTACCTAAAGCTTATCAATCATGTTCTAGTTCCAATTCAATGGCTCCAAGTCATTTAAGTTCATGGTTCAATTTTATGTTAATATACGTCATTTTTAACTCATCATTCTTCAAATCTCATTTAAGTTTTATTTTAAAACTTCACAATTTTTTTTACATATATTAAGTTCATTCTTCCATTTTCAAATGTATTATTTTTTGGGATTTTATTTTATGTTAATTTTTATAGAATCACTTTTAATATAATTTACCATATTTTCTCTCTCAAAGGCTTAAAATTGATTATTTGGCACAACCAATCAATTTAGTGTTTTATCAACGCATCGAACACGTCATAAATAATTTATTTTTTAAAAGATAAATCTATTTTTTATGAGTTAAAATACATTCATTAATCAACCCTCAAAGGTCTTCCAAAATTATTTTGCCTTAATTTATTTTAGTATGGCACTTATGCCTATGATATTAATGATTGAGAATAATATGGATGTTAACTATCAAACTAGCAAGGCAAAATCTAAAGTTGAATTCTACATATTTTAATTTAGATCAAATTCTCTTTAAATATGACAATTTTATTTTTAGGTATATACTATGTACATAAAATAAATTTATCATTGTTTAAATACATCACTCTTTTATGTTAAAAATATTGAGCCAAAAGGGCATCCTCAACTGGGTCATTTTTGGACATTACAAGTGTTAAAAATAGTTTAAAAAATAATCTAAAACTCATTCTAAGAACATAAAATAATTATACTTTTATGATTTGGGTTCTTGTTAAACTTAATAGGTTTCAAGGAGGATGTGTTATCAAAAGAGTGTATAAATATTAGTGAAATTGACATCATTTTTCATGACTAAAATGGAAAATAAAACACGATTTTGGGTAGTTAGTGAAAAGCCTTAAAATTTATGCATTGTCAACATTTTTTGGGGTCAAAGTTTAAAATGTGTATACTCAAATAATAAAAACACCATATTAGACTTGGTAGGGGCATTGGAATGGAAAATAAAACCATTAACTATAATAAACCACACTAACACTATTTCAAGCATCCTAGGGAAATCATCAATCAATGTATAGTATTGGAAAATAATACTTAAACTAGGTGGTTGTTTATTCCTTCTATTTATATATCAAAAATATAAATTTATTACTTTACAATGGTAAAAGTAGCCATGGTATTTTAAAATGAAGCCAAAAATTGATGTTAACTAGTAATTATCTAGTCGAAAGAAATGATTGATTTTTATAAAATTTATATACATTAGCTTGAAAATATGGCATTTCAAATAAATGATATATTCTAAATATAAATATATAGAAAATAAAAGGCATTGGGCTATTAGAAAATATGTTTAACTAATAATGTGTATGGGTTGAGTTATTCCTCCTTTATTTTCAATAAACATAATTTTATTTAATTCAATTAATAATAAAAATGAGCACAACAAATTTCTTTTATTTGGAAATAAAATTTAGCCTTCATTGTAAGATAAAGAGAAAAGAATTGCCTATTGTGCTGAAAATTAAGACTCTCAAACTTTGTACCCTTACTTCAGCTAAACTTTCCTTGAAAATCTCTCTATACTACCTACTTCATTTATCATCTTTATTATAATTTTTTAATTTTTAATTTACTTTTTCTAAAATTTTATTTAAATTTAAATATTTAAAGTCAACTCTTTTTTGAGTTCCTAGCCTACTTTAGTCTCATAAGTATTAATCAAATTTAAAAATGATTTTATCTTTAAAAGACTATTGCATTTTATAATAATATTATGATTTAAATTCCCTTTCAAAGAGTTAGTATGGAACTAAGTGAGAGAAGGTACAGGGGAAGGAATTCAAATTTTGGAGCTAGGATGGAAGAAAAGGAGGGTGAATGAGATGATCTACACATAGATCTAATTAGATTTTTGAGGTAAGAAAGTCCTTCTGGGAAGGAAATAATTAGAGAAGAATTTTAGAAAACTTTAAGTATTAAAGCTGAAGATTCTATGCAAGGTTTGGCAAAAAAAACTAGAGTAGAGGATTTGTAAATTTTAAGTGTTAGATCTATAGGTTTTAAACTAAACTTATTCAGATTATGGACTAGTATAATACCTGCAACAAAATGGTGGGATTCTACTAGATGTTTTGGGTGGGTTCTAGCATAAAAATCAAGACCAAAAGATGTGCTAACTCTATGTGGCAAATCTATGGGTTTTTCATTATGTTTGGTGATACTAAAGACTGACATAATCTATAAAATAGAATGTTGGTCTTGTTTTTGAGGTTTTAGATGGGATTTGGTGGAAAAAAATAGAACAAAAGATGTAATGTCTCAAAGTGATAGATCTACAGGGTTTTGAATGTGTTGGGTGAGACAACAGACTGGGGAAAGTACAACATTTTTTGAGTGGAAGTTTCAAGGGTATCCCATAAATCTATAAGAATGTTGGTTACACCCCCAAGAACTTGGTTCACCCCGTGGGGAGACATTTCCATGTCAAGGATGGTTTTTATTATCTACCCTTTATGCTCTTGTTTTTTCTTGTTTTTGTCATAAGGGAGCTTGTTTCACATAGTATAATGACTATTAAGTTATCTCCTTTTATTATTGGGAAAGGGAGGGAGCTTGGAGGCATTGTTTTTACATGTCTATTTTTTAAAAAACCTTTTGGGTGGGAAAGTTTTAATCTAACCCTATGCTTATGCTATGCAAAAACTTATATTTCTAGGTGGGTTATGGTAGAAAAAACCACTACTAAAGTTTTTCTACCTCTAAATGGTAGATTTATAGGGTTTTTACTATGATGGATAAGACAAATTAACTCAATGCTTTTAAAATCTAGTTATTATTTTATACCCTTTATACTCTTGTTTTACATTGGTATTATCCTATGAGAGCTTGTTTCACATAGTCTAATGGCTATCAAGTTATCTCCCTCTCCCATTGGGAAATGGATAAATTTTGGTTATATTATTTGTTACCATTTTGTTATGGTATGTGTTATTGGTAACAACCCAAGGAAGGTTTTGATTATGGATGATATAGGAAACAAAATTAAAGTGCTTCATTTTTATGTGGATGATAGAATAATCCACATCAACTCACCTATGTGGATGTTTGAGGAATCCACATTGAACTTGTGGCAGACCTAGAATTGGGATTTGGTAATATTTAGTAAATCTCTTAGGGATTTTAGACTGTCTTGGGATGGTTGGGTATCTAGTTGGATCTATGCTTCAATTCATCTATCTATCTCATTGCCATGATTTAGTAACACTTGGCTGAATGGGTGTGGATGACCACTAGTTGTGATATAGGTTTTTTAAGGTTTTGCATAAGATTCACAAAGATAAAAGATTAGTAGAATACCTCTTATACTACTTACTGGTTTCTAGTTTCTAGGGTGTGTTTCATAACCTTAGGGTATTGCTTATTATCTAGTTATCCTATTGTGAAAAGGTTATAACAACCAGCATCATAAGAAAATGAAGGATAGTAGATAGATTATTGAAGGTTTCTTCACCAAAGTGGAGACAAAGTTGATTTATGATGGGACGAATATTCTTGACTTATATCAAAATACTACTAGATTGTTGAAGGTGATATGGATGTTTCTTTGTAGTGATTTAGTTATTGTTTGGATTAGTGGGTGTGTAATCCCACTTGTTGTGCTTTATTTGGGTGAAGGCTATGTATATGTCTCAAGAAAACTAAATTAGTGGATGACTGCCTATTCCTAGGAAATTCTCTCAAAGTGTGATATTTATTGTCTACATTCTCTCTATGGATTTTTTTCTATGTTTAAGTTTCTGAGAAGTTCTCCCAAAGTGTGATATTTATTTTCTACATTCTCTCTTATTTGAGGATTTTCCTTCTTTTATTTTCTAAGGTTTTGGGATCCTTTAAACCCTCTTGTTGTGATTTTTATGGTTGTGGGGGACATCAAACCCTATTATTTCAATATAGTTATGGGAGCCATCAAATTCTCTTATTGTGATTTTTTATAGTTTTTGGATCCTTTAAATGCTATTGGTTATGGGTTCATTATTTAAAACCCTCTCTTGGTTGTGGGACCAGTTATCAAAACCCTCACTTATCTAATTCATATCTCTGAATTTAAAAGCATTCACCCTTATCAAATTAAAAATATTACTATATAAACAGACTTATTTTAAATTTCAAATATATAATTAATATTAAAATAAATATCTAAAAGTAAAAACTAAAGGCTAGTTATGGACTACAAGTCACTTGGCATTTCCTATATTCTTTCCAACACTTGACTATTATGCCAACACTAGAATAATAAATGTTCAATGAACTCAATATGTTTTCACATAAGCTTATTTCAAAAGAAAATAATGTGACTAATAAAAAAGAAAGAAACAAAAGGATTTATTACACTAGATACTTGGCGCTAAAAAATTTACACTAATTATTTGATGTTTAATGTTATTTGTTGATAATACAAAAAATAAGGAAATATTATAAAATAAAGTCATAAAACAACTACCTACCTATTTTTAGGGGGTACTAAATGGCTATAAAAGGGTTCATTATTCATTTACAACTACTTATATCTAATCCTCTCTTTTTCATATCTTATAAAATCATATCTATTAATCTCTCCTTGATGATACCCTATGTATTTTTAGGTGAAGAAACCTATGATACAATGACATACTCAAAAACAACCCATAAAATTATCAAATAGGGTCAATTATATTTAATAAATCGTTTTAAATATATAATCCAATTGAATTTTCTAAATATAAACAATAAAAATGCATTAAATTAATTTGATACGAAATAAAATAAGTATGTCAAATCCATTTGAAACTATTCTAAATAATAAAATAAAATATAACATGACATTATACAACATAATGAAATCAATAAATTAACATTAATAAATTATCACCATATCAAATCAATATGATAAATTTAATTCCTTTTTTATGTCAAAAATAAAAAATACACTTATTTGACATTTAATAAAATAAACACATTAATCTTGTCTGATATTAAATTATATAAACCAATCAAAATAATATAACCTTAATCAACATAATAAAATCCATTTTGATGTTATAAAGTTAATTCCATTTAACACTAAACATAATATACAATTCAATTTCCTTTGATACCAAATAATATAAAATGTGTCAATTCCATATGCCACTAAGTAGAATAATCAAGTCAATTTCATTTGATGTTAAATGATATAATTCAAGTTAAAAATAAAGACAATAAATAAATATTAAAAAATCCACTTGTTAGTCCATCACCTATCTATCCATATTATAAAATTAACATTCAATTAACTAATCATATATTAACATTAATCATTAGTTACACTATTCACCTCCATTTATGAAGTTGGGGAAAATGGATTGTGACATCCTCCCCTCCTTCAAATATACATAGTCTCGATGGATAAAAAATATATATTTATAAATGAGAAAAACTCTCAGAGGCTACTTTAAAAATAATCTTTTATAACATTTCTTTGTAATGTAGTGGTCTCATTAGAATCTATATTATATATATTTTTTATTTTTCAAGTAAGACTTTAAAATATCAACAAACTAAATGGTTTTATATAGATAAAATATAATATCCTTGTCTTTAAAAGGTATCTAAATCAATAATTTGAGATATTTTTATGTAATAACATCTAATTAATTTAAAATCAAGAAAAAATTATTTCCAAACAATGGAAAAAATTAAAGAAAAAATATAGGTAAATTTTGACTTTATAATTTTTAGGACTTTTGAAAGGTCTCATTAATATTATTAAAAGTTAGTATATTTCCCTCTTGAATATAATTTAAATCAATTATATTAACTTCCATTATTTAGTAACCTACTTCCATAAAATAGTCTTGTTAATCCATAGTTACTATCAACCATGTTAATATTAAGTTTCACAAATCTCATGGGGATTTTTAATTTTTTTATCACTTCTAATATTTTATTAAAAAAAATTATAATATTCATTTTGGGTGTATGTTGAAGTAAACTTATCTTATCTAAACCATTAATCTTCATCTCTCCACATGAATGGTGATTAACAATCACTTAGGTTTGTTATGATTTTGCATTTATTTTTTAGGAGTCCACCTCCCTCAACATGATGTTTCACATATCAAAATATAATTATAATCGGTCTTTAAGGTGATTTGGAGCTAATAACTTAAATATAATTTTGACGACTCAAAAGTATATTTAAAGGACTTAGTTCTTACCATTTCTATAGTATGAAATATATCAAGTTTCCATTAAAATAATAATAATTTTTTTTAAATAAAGATATCAAGTTATAATATTTATCTTTATATTTAAAAATTATTAGTTTAAAATACTTGAAACCATAACATTCTTGATTCTCTAAGTTATTACCAAAATAACAGAGATAAATGTAACAATATTCTTTCCTTTCTTTAATAAGTGCCATTCCAAAGACACATCATTCATAATTCAAAAATCAAAGAGGTAAGGCGTATCTATTATGATATAAAGTTGTACCACTTCAAAATAAATTATTATGTCATGATCTACTAAGAACAAATTATCATCAATATTTAATAGATATGAATTATCATCAAATGCATGATGCTTTTTAAATACCACATGTAGAATAGGTATTTGTTGAATATCCATACAATCTAATTCATAACTGAATATCATGGAATTTTTTAACTAATCCCAATTTAATATATGATATCTATAACATAACAAGCCTCTTCATTATATTTAATTAGTGAGATCAAATTATAAATAATTTACAACAGTATCAACACCCAGTGAAAATAAAGTTGAAATAAGTTTTCATCTATGTCATTGATATTTTGGTGGTTTTTCTATATTTCACATTTAACAACTTACCACTATCCATAATAGTCCTATAAAGAAAACATATTCACTAGTCATTCCTTTTTAATTTCAAGGGTGAGACTTAAATGTTGTCATACATGTTTTTAATTTTTTTATGTAACTAACTTAACATAAAAGAACACTTCCACGAAAGTCATATTGGACTTTGATGGTTTCCCAATGCCATTAAATGAATTTGTTTATAAATATTGTGTCATCAACACCTATTACCATTGTACTTCTAAGATGCTAACAAAAATTTACTACCACCATATGTCATTTAGTCAACATTACATTATAGTCAAAATAATGCCTAATATGATTTTTATGGATCATTACAGACTTAAAAGGTTTTCACAAGTTCCAATCCCATATATTATCAAATTATATCATCATATTCATTTAAGAAAATAAAATAGATAAGTTCTTCTGTTTGTGGTTAAAATTATGATAGGGACATCATAGTTCCTTGTTCACACCTAAATTACAATTCATGTTAATAGTATTCAAGAATTAAATATAAGCACATGGATAAGCAATGTGGATATAACCTAAACCCAAATTTACCTTATTAAAATTATAACAGAGTCTCTAAATGCTCAAGTTTATATCCATACATACACAAGTAGTTTTTCTTTGGCAAAAATAAATTATTCCATCAAGGTGAACAATGTATTTTAAGTTTACCTATTTCATTATATAGACGAGGTGAAATATAATTAAGTTCATTATAAATAAAAATAACCCTTCCAAATAATGATATGAATAGAGAAAAACTAATTTAATTGATAATTTTCTAAGTTGAAAAGCTTGTAACAACCAAGATTTTAGGCATCACAAATATATCTATCCATAGTAAGTGTAACTATATGAATTATGTATTTAGAATTGGATTATTATTACTCTTATATTTAATTTCCAAAAATAAAAAACAAAGTTTGCATAACATTTTATAAAAGGTAGTTGAATGAATGATTAAAAACTCAGACTTTAGTTTTGTGTATATTCCATCCAACAACACAACATTTTCCAAATTTCCTAAGCTAAATAATATGAAACCTTTATGTGCATATCATTAATTTAGTATTCAAATTAAGAAGTAAATATCCTAAAAGGATACTTAAAAGGTCCATTCAGTCCATGGATCTTGTCTTTGAGGTAGATTTTATTAGATAGTCAAAATTTACATGGTTGTATAGTGTACTTCCTAACCAAAGTATATCTACCATTGAATAGGTGCATCCATATACATGTATCTAGGGGTTTTCAAGATTTTTTTAAATCCATAAATATATAAAAATATTTTTTTGGGTAATTTGATGCATTCATTATTAATTTACATCATTAATGTTATAAAATAAAATATTCCATCCTTCTAATAAGAGAAATACTAAAATAACAATTATCACTCCTTATTAAATATTTTATGTAGAAGTTTTAGAGTGTTATTCTAAGCCTAATCAAGTTTTTGGAAACTTTGATAGATAATTTTCACTCATTAAATTTCCTTAAAACTTGTTCCATTAGATATAGTCATTCCTAAATTCATGCAAGGTGATTTAATGTAAAGAATTGATGCTTTGTCATTAGATATAGTTAATTAGGATTTTATTCCAAGTACTTTAAACATGTAATTTGGGAAAAAAGAGATTATTTCTAAAAAAATTATATGTGAGTGAAAATTTAATACTCCCTCTAGAGTATCTAATCTAAAATTTCATTTACAGACTAATTAATGTCCTACTTGACTACATTTATCACTTACATATTTATACCTTTAGTTGAAGGCCATGCAATTGTTTTACCTTTGTTTTTATCCTCATTAGTTTATGTATAAAAACATGCTTTATCAATATTACGTATATTATAAATGAAAATGTGTACATTATATCCAAGCATTGAAAGTATGATATAATACCAAAATGTAAGAACCCTTTTGGTTAGACACCAAAAAAATGCACCATTTTTTTTACCCATTTGGTTCTAATGACTAATCCTAGTCCACTATGTCTAGAAATAAACTATTTTAACTAATTTGAGTGAAAATATAAAATCCAAAAGCATTATTATTATTATAAAATATCTGTATTGATGGATTAATTTAAAAAATCCCTTCAAATTAAATCTCTATAAAATCATAATACATAATCACATAAACATTAATTATTTTCTTAGATCCACAAAAATTTCCATAAATGATTATAAATAAATCATTTAATATCAATTTTATTATTTATTCATTTAAAAAAAATGTTTACATAATCAATATCTAGACTATAAAATTTACACAATTACATCAATTCTCATAATACTTCAACACATACATAGCTATCATATATTTTCTTGTCTTCAGCACTAAGTTTGGGTTATATCATATCCATACACATCATACAAATGGTTGTGTGTTTCCTCTCCTTTTGGGTGCAAAATTACATCATTTAAAAGTAATAAAAAATAAAATACATCATTTAAAAAAAATTATATAGATAAAATGAAAGATTCCATCCATAATAGGTATAGAAAATTCATAAGTTTTGTTAATGTAAAAAAAAAAAGAGAGGATATCATCATTAAATCTAAGAGTAATTGCATAATATATGTGGAGGAAGTATCATTGATAGATTTAATCACAACCATAGATCCTTGTAAATTCCCCACACACCTCATCTACTAAGAGTTTCCCTATCTTTCAAGAGAAAGGTAGATACAAATTTGATGAAAAATAATAAGGACAATGTGTATATAGTTCAATAATGTAGTTCACTCCATGAAACACAAATAACGTATGATAGTGAAATAGAATATGAAATAATACATTCATAATATATTTAAATCAAGGAATAAAAATTATTACTAGATAAACTAGATATATGTGTTTATGGCCATATTAGGTAGGAGTTGATGAGTCCACCATGTTGGATCTAGATTCAGTTGTTTTCTACGAGTCAAATTGACACAAAATATTTCCATCATCACTAGTTAGCACTCACATTCTTAAGTAAAAAAAAATCCCTAGTAAACCCATTATAAATCACTCTCTTATTTATTTTCAATTAATTTTCCATTCATATTTTGGTTCACCATATCCATCTCTAATGTTTATTTCCATTCCCAACTTCCATATTTCATACTTATTCATTGCCAGAGATCATTTATGTTATTACATAGTTTCACTTATTTTTTTTCATTTATTTTACTAATTATATTTCACACATAGGTCATAAATGGGTTTATAGTTATCCAAATATACACATTTAATGTTTGTTCATGTATTATATTATACTATAAATATATCATAAGTAATTATAACTTTCATAGTCAACATCATCACTTAATTAAATGCTTAATGGTTATCATCTAAAGAAAGTAAACTCAAAAACACTGTCTATAATAGAGTTGATAATGGTATTATAGGTTATTAATTCAATGTGAATTTATATTGATTTATTTTCATCAAATTTTAATCCTACTAAATTTAATCTTACAGTGTTCACTTAAATCAAAAGTGAACTCCAAAAGTGAACTCCATTAATGATTATTTCTCTCTTTTTTATTTCCTTATTTATTTATTTATTTATTTTATTTTTTGTTTTTTTAATTTTTTAGCTACAATAACATTAGATCATATATATATATATATATGTATGTATGTATATGTATATGTATGTATATATATGTATATGTATGTGTATGTGTATGTGTATGTGTATATGTATGTGTATATGTGTATATATATATATATATATATATATATATATATATATATATATATATAATGTAAAATAGTTTTATTTATCCAAGGTTTATCTATCATGTTATACTACCACTTTAATGACTCCAAGTCATTTAAATCCATTGTTCAATTGTATGTTAATATACCTCCTTTATAGCTCATCACTCTTCAAACCTCATTTAATATCTATATTCATATTATGTTCTATTTTATAATTCCACATCTCACTTTTTCCCCTTATATTAAGTTCATACTTCCTTTTTCTTATGTATTAGTGTTTTGGGATTTCATTTTATATTAATGTTTATATAAAAAATTTAACATAATTCACCAAATTATATGTTTCTTACAATATTATATTGGCTTATTCAACATATCCAATAATTTATCATTTTATCAATGCATTTGAC
Source organism: Torreya grandis (assembly GCA_037957365.1). Classification (NCBI taxonomy): domain Eukaryota; kingdom Viridiplantae; phylum Streptophyta; class Pinopsida; order Cupressales; family Taxaceae; genus Torreya; species Torreya grandis. Next base: position 432,355 of record JARHVA010001398.1, read on the forward strand.
ATTCATTACTATTTATTTTTAAAAAGATACCGCTAAGTACAATCTATATGGTATCCATTCATTAATCAACCCTTAGATGTCTCCCAAAATTATTTAGCCATGATTTATTCTAGTATAGTGCCTATGATTATGAGCTTAATGGGTGAGAATAATGATGTTATTAGTGAATTAAAAAACTAATAATGTGTTTGGGATGATTCCCCCCTCCCTTATTTTCAATATACAATTTTTTATTAAACTCACTCAGTAAGAAAATTAAACACAACAAATATATTTTATCAGGAGATAAAATTAAAATTTTATTATTTAGGAAGGAATAAAAATAAGATAAAATAAGTGCCTACCTCATTTAAATTTAAGACAATATTTTTTCCCGTACTTTCACCATACTTTCCTTTAAAATCCTCTATATGCTGCTATCCGATGTTCCATTTATAGCTTCAACTACCTCTATTTTTCCTTCTCTTTTTATTTGAACCTTATTGGAAATTAAAGGTTGGGAATAATGAGCTATATAATATTGAGATAATATATTACTTAAATCAATCGAATTAAATAATTTAATTTATGATATTCAATTTCAGTGTTGAATTATGAAAATACTATATATAGAAAGCATAATGCTAAATAATATTTTGATTGCATAATCACAAAGAAGAAACAATAATTAATTTATTCACATATATAAAAATATATCTAAGATGTATATGTGTGGAAATAGGGAGTATGATGTTCAATCATTAGTCATCATATTCTTGAAATATTATTTCTAGCTACCTGGACAATTATGTTGACACTATTGTCTGAATCCAAATACAACTGTCCTTTATAAAATATTCACTATATCAATATATGACCATCTAGGTATTTTTGGGTTTTATATCACCTTTCATATGACACACACACACACACACACACACACACACACACACACACACACACACACACACACACACACACACACACACACACACACACACACACACACACACACACACACACACACACATCATGCATAGGATATTGATGATTATTTATATCTTAAACCCTAGATATCCACATTAGGTTAGGTTACCTTACCAAAAATGGGTTAGTGAGTTTACAGTCTCAAGATAAACTCAAAACCCTTCTATTAATGAGCATTGACTATGTATTCAATGCTATAAGGAGGGACTTATGTATTTCTCCCTTATGTGTAGGAATATGTGTGTATAAGGGTGCAATATACTATATGACATTGCATGTAGTGATATAGCTTGTAACTTGACAAATATGGCTAATGGAATGTCTTTTGAGTGCTACGGACTTGTAGTATGACTGTTCCCATATTTAATATGAAAATTAAGATGAATAGGGTAAAATATTTTAGTTTTTCAATTGATTTATTGAACTTGAATGTGTGATTTATTTATAATTGTTAGATGTTAAAATGAATTAGCTTTGACTTATATTTATACTAGCTCTTTTGAAACAATCCTCATGGAAGGGTTAATGTCATTCTTAAGTAGACCCATACACTATAAAAGATTTTAAAATTTATGTGTTTTTAAGGTAATGACACTTGTGTTGGATCAAGGTCAGTTACATCAATGTTACTGTCCAACGCTAAATGCAACTATCTAGGCTGAAATAAAGTTGTTGAGGTTGTATAATTGATTATGAATGATATATATCAACATTTAGGCATTTTATGGTTATAGGTGATCTAGCTAATCAAAATAATTAGGGTTAGACTAATAAGTAATTAGTTATACCCATTGAGGTTTTGAGTGCTAGCCTTTTAGATGCGATGGAGTTCAAACTAAAGGGTAGATTCTTGAGATATATTTGTCAAGTGTACAATACTAGTTTAGCATATAAATCTAGATTTAAGCACCTACACTATTTAATTTTTGACCAACTCCAAAATTAATGGTGTTTTTAAAATTATTTTCTATTATTATATATATTTTTTATCTTTTTATTTTTTTTCACTAATTTATAAATTCATACATTTATTTATCCTCTTTTTTTATTGATATTAGTTTTTGACTAGAACTATAACTAGTTTAGGGTCAAAAACTAGGGGCCTAGTCCTTATGAACTATTAAACTAGTATAAATGACTATCACTTGAACACTTTGAAAACACATTCAAATGGCCTCATCCTTCCTATAATGCCCTATGAGATTAAAACTTGGGTGGGGTTGGGCACAACCAAACCACTTCACCAATCCTTCTACATCTCATTGGCTATTTCTTTATCCTCTTTATTATTTATCTTTTAATTTTTTTTCTTAATTTAAACTAAAATATTCAATGGAATATTTTATTTAAGTTCCATGCCTATTTTTATCTAAAAAGGATTAATAAATTTTAAATATGATATTTGTCTGTAAATGTATAGTTATTATTATAATAATAACTATAATAATATCACTTTTAGAATATCCTTCTAAATTTTAAATATTAAATTGATATTAAAATACATACCTACAAATCAAAACTAAAGGATAACTATTGACTTCAAATTTATTGATGTTTCCTATATTTTTGTCAACACTTGACTATCACTTCAAAATTAAAACAATAAATGTTTAAGGAATTTGATAAGGTCTCATATAAGTTTTTTTTTCAAGAAAAATAAAGGAAAAAGAATATTTAATATGATTTATACTTGGCACTATGATTTTGACACTAATTTCGTGATGCCTAATGTTATTTTATATCAGTGCAAAAACATGGAATTAAAAAAAAAGTCATAAACCGACTACATACCCATTCCCAAGGGCTAGTAACGGCTTATAAAAGGTTTCAATATCTATTTATAACTCAAAAAATATATACTAATCTCTCTCTTTCTCTTTTTCCTATGAGATTCACATCTATCAATATCTCCTTGATGATAGCCTCCATTTTTTTCGGAATAACCTATGTTACAACTACACACTTAGTGAAACCTATAAAGTGGTTAAACTAGGTCAATGATATTAAATAAATAATTTAAAATATATATACCAATTTGAGTTTAAATATAAATAGTAAAAGTGCATCATATCCTTTTGACATTAAATAAAATAATAACGTCAACTCTATTTAATGATATTTTAAATTAGGGTTCATTTTAAGAGACTATATCAAAAACTCCCTTAGGTTTATTTAGGTAAATACAATTTGTATCCTTGGAAAATATTAAAATTTCAAAAAAAAATATCTTCTTAAGTTTTTCGTACAGTCATCCATCTACATAGTTAAAACATATAGGTTATGGGATAAATTAAAAAGTAATATAATTTTTTTTATAAAATTTAATATTATTGCATATTGGGATTCCTCTCAAAGAGATATTTAATTTAAAAAAAAAAATCATCTAAAATTGAGTCCGTATATAAAATTTATGGCCTCCAAAAATTAGTGCTCTGTTGTCATGCATTATGTTGTCATACGACAACACTATGTCATGTGATGGAAATATGTCATGTGATGGCATAATGTCATGATACATCATAAAGAAATGTAGATTCATCTTTAAAATTCATAGAGTTTCAATTTTTTTTCTGTCTCAAATCATTTATCTATGCAAAGTTATGGCCTCTAGAATTGAAGTGCTCATATTGATTAATAATATGACCACATAAACAAATAAAATACCTTTTTATGTTTGCAAGTTAACTTCATTTAATGATTAATATACAAGTTATTTTACTTTGTGTAGATACTAAAATATGGTATTAAATAATTGACAATGACAAGTTTGACACACATTTTCCACACATGACTTGGGCACATAAATATTGTCTTAATCCACCATTCTCTCACACTTATTATCTTATGAGTTTGACCCTTCTATTATATTATTACACACATAAATTAACTTTAAATATATTTTAATATTGTTTAATATCCTACACAAACATATCTAAACTTTCAATTCAATCCTCTTGTACAAAATTTGATTCCTCTATATTTATTTAGTATCATTAGTCAATACTAACTTGATCAAGTAAATGATGACCCTTCCTAGTAGAGACTACTTTCTAAAATCAAACTTTTCCTTATAAATGAGACTAAATACTTATCTGGTACTACTTTATGGTTTTAGGGGATTTTCATGAAAAATACACAAACTGATAAATTATTTAAAAGGAATGAGAATATTCATATTTACATTAAATTATTGTCAATAATATATATTTTCCTAATTAAGAATGTGAAATAAATACAATTATAAGGTATCTAAGGGGTAAAAGAGAGAGCATATTTTGTTCTAAAGTATGACGGTGATCAGGAGTCATCATAGGACTACACCATAGGTTTAACCTTGTTCATTATACTTTTTGACTATTTTTTCCCATTAGATAGTTGCATCAAACATGGATAGTAGCATTGAAATAAGTGTCCAACTCTAATGCAAGTGTCTAATCAAAGATACACATAAGAATGTATTCAAATTTACACCATGCCTATGTTATCACCTACATAACTACCCTATGCATCAGTTATAACTATCTATGTGCCAAATTCATCCAATGAAAAAAACTCAGTTATTTTTCATTAGACATCTTATGACTTGGTAAAATGGGTTAGCACATGAGTTGAGATAATCCTAGTAACCCCATTTATTGTTAAGTGTTGCCTATATAACAGATACTCCAAAGAGGGTGTTATGATTCTACCTTTATACACTTTGAAATTATTTTTTAAATGATTGATATAACTTGTGTACTATTACTATTTCACTCCCTTTGTTAGTTGTGCTATGCTATTAGATTATGATGTTATGATATTCGACTACAAGTTGATGTATTTATCATGTTTTTAATTATGCATTGGTGATGTATGGATTATAAGATACACTTGATGTTTGATTATAGTTCATTAGTATTTTATAATTTTATCAATTTTTGGATTAGATACTATTGATGGATCCACTCGGTGGTTGTAGGTACTAACCATGAGCTAGGTTGGATGTTGGCATCAAATTTCAAGGTAGTGGAGTCGTTTTGAGTAGTTGAATGAATTTTGATAGGTAACTTGGTGTTTTTGGTTTGTGCTATTGGATAGTTGTCATATTTATTTATGCAATCATGATTTATTATACCTTGTCTTGGTTGATTTTGTATCATGTCATATTATAGTTATTATTCCCTATCATGTTTTTATTATTACTTGTGCATTATTTAATGTTGATTTTACCCATTTGGACTCCTCTCTTCTCTCTCTCTCCTACATTCACTTCACCACCCCATTTTTGTGGTCTCACCCTTGCCTAACTCAAACTCCCTAGAACTACCTAGTCCTACCCTCCCCATGACACCCTTTCCATGAGATTTATTTTATGAGTGACCTTACAATTAGTAATAGCCTGGTTAATGGACCATTATGGCATTTTGACATTTAGCAATATTTAAAATAATATCTATGTTTATTATTTAATTGATATTATTTGCTTATCTATTTTGTGGCTTCTAAGCATTTTAAAGGCATTTAAATAATATCTATTTATATAATTAAATTATTATTAATAATTATTATTGCCTTTTGCTCATGGTTTAAAATATTGAATAAGGCCATTAATGACCTAGTGAGTTGATGTGGGGGTGAAAAGTTATTATGGGTTGACAGTTTTGAAAAGAAAGGGATATTTCTCTCTCTCCTAATTAAAGAGGAGTATGGTGAGTGGCATGGGTAGGGGAAAAAAGTTAGAGAATGAAAGATGACATAAGGATGGAAATGTGTGGGGAAAGGAAAAAATGTAGTAATAAGAAATAAACATAAATGAAAGATGGAGCAGGGGAGGAGAGAAAAGGATGTGGTGGAAGAAAATAAAATATGGAGAAGAAATAAAGGGGAAGGTAGGAAAAGTGAAAGGAAGGATAATGCATAGAAGAAAAGTGATGCATAGGTAGAGGAAGAAGAATAGAAGGGGGAATAATGAATATGGGAGAAGAATGGAAAAAAATAGAAAGTCAATGGAAAGTGGGAGAAGTGGTGTGGAAGGAGAAATAATATGCAAGGGAGAAAAGAAAGAATAAGTGCATAGCATAAAGGAAAAAATTAATGGAACGTAGCAAGGATTGATAGAGAAAAAGAAAATGAGAGTGGTAGAATGTAAGGGGTAGGGAAGGAGACATGGATGGTAAAAAGGGAAGTAACATGGGGGTGATGGAGAAGAGGAACACAATAGGAAATGGGAAGATGGGTAGTGGAAGAAAGGTAGGGAGAAAACATAGAGGGAAGTTTTGGCTTTTAGTTTAGAAATTGGGTGTTGGACTGGTAAGCTATTCTAACTATCATTAGTTATTTTTCCCTTGAATAAAAATAAGTGTTTTTAAAACCAATATATGGGATCACCACTATTATTTGATACATAAAACTTGCAAAGAGGAGAAATGTAGCTTTAGGCTGATTCTATTAATGTGGACATGATTATTTCTAAACCTAGGAAGTGCCTTTTGTGGATGGATTGCATATTCCTTTAAATTGACTATGTCATGCCTTATAATTACCCCCTTAAGCCTAAAATTAAAAGTTATGGATTGGATTGTGTGGTATATTGAACCTTATGTCATGGGTTTTAAAGTGGCTATGTGTGCTAGTGTTCTTGATGCTATCCATGACATATTTTTTTTAATATAATCCTGGTATTTTTATTGGAGCATTTTAGTTAGTTGGTTTTACCTCTTTATAATTAATCAACATGTGGTGTGTTGGAGGTTATGATACCCTAATTTATCATTGATATAGCTATGGTTCAATTTATGCCTAAAATAGTAAAATAATGATTTGGGTTTATTCAAGTTCAGAGGTAGATTATTCCTTGTCACTATAATCTTCGAATTCAAAATAAATCGACTTGGGTGGGGGCTATTTTAATATTAGAGGATTGTTATCTTGATTATATTTTTGGTTAGTGAATCGATTGAGATCTTATTGAATCTCCATGTGAGATTGTCCATCGTTATTATAGTTTTTAAATTAAATTAAATCAAACTATTTTCATGGACTTTTTGTGAGTAGAGTTTTATGCTAGAAATTTATATTCATTGAATCTAATTAATAACCATATAAATATATTTTGGTTGGATGAATTCCTACATTTTATTATTTTTATTTAATGTGTAGTAACCCAATTGGAATAAATAAATGTAAATCATTGACCCCTTATTACAATTTATTACTTATATTACCTTGATTAAGTTTGATCAAATTAAAAGAGAAAATTATGTATGTGGTTTAATGGAGATACCTATGTAAAATTGTTAAATGTTGAACCATTATGGCATAGATGAGATCAACTAAATTTTCCTCTTAGTGATATGATTATATCAAAACCTTATATAAGTCAATTTGGGTTAAAATTACTTGTGTGTGGGTTTAATTGGAACTTCTTATGTGTAAATATTGATTGATTAAATTTTTTGGGCATAATTATGAGATCTGTATGTTTATGTATTGTTGTCCCATGGGAACCAAGAATTTGTTTTGTTAGAATCACCTTATTATAAAAAGGGTTTTCAAAATTTAAATTAAATCAGTTAAATGGCACGTAGTCCCATTTACTCTTCTTAACCTAACTTCAATATTCAAGGATCATATGAGGTCACAAGACCTCATGATGATCCCCTAAACCTTTTTTATTGGTCATTGGTTTTTAAATCATCTTGTTGTTATGAATGTTTTCATATTAATTATTACCCTTTTGGAACTTGTCAACCTTACTAAAAATTTAAGATGAATGTGTGGACCAAAGGAATTATATTACCTATTTAATTTTAAATAATTTATGATTTGTAACTGAATGTGGCCTCAATAGATTGTTGGATTCCTTCATTATTGCCTTGGCATTGTTGTACGGCTGAGTTGCCTATATATCATGCTTGCTTGATTTGATTGTTAGATCTTGACTAGGTGGTGTATAATGATTGAGTTATACATTATGCCTTTTTATATTTGACTACATGGAGTGTACCCTTGATGTTATTCATTCCCTTTGTTGATGTATGTATTATGTTGTAATGTCCCTTGGTTTGGAACCCAACTTGCTCAAAACTTCATCCTTGACCCTATTTGCTGAAATGACCATCTAGCTGATGGTTGGGGTGGTGAGGGCCATTGATGGTTGGGCTCATAGGGCTGGTTGGGAGGGCTTATCCTAATTATTTTCTATTGATCCATACTTGGATGATGTCATGGATAGATATGATGTAATTGGTAATGTTATTCACATATTATATATATTTTTACTAGCTTAGATGTGTATTAGCTTGATCTAGCATGACTAGTGGTTGTAGTTATAATTATTTCCATTGGATTTCACTTAGTTACTTTGGTTTTGTGTCATGCTAACATTGTATTGGATAGGGACCCTTAAAAGATGAGAAACACAAGTTTATAATGTTGAATGTACAATATTATGGGGATGTTACTTCCATTTCTCAGTTTAATATTTTTGATATACTTGGGTTTTATCTTGGATGGTTAATTGGTTATTACTTACTAGTTCCATAGTAATAAACCATATGGTTATCATGATTTATTATTTATTAAATTACTTGGCTAATCATTATTGTGGTAATAACCTAAAATTTATTTTTTACACACTTAGTGTATTACTAATTCATTATTCCATTTTATAGAACTTCATTATGATCACTTGATATAAACTATTATGGTAAGTTGGGTAGTGATTGCTTAAGAAAAGGAATTACCTATGTGGTTATAGGAATATTTTATTGTGCTAGCTTAGATTATTAGTAAAGCTAGAAATCTTAATTTGAATGATAATTTTTGAGAGATATTGAATTATATCCTTGAGATCTATATTTATATGCTTATGATCCATTTTCCTTTATATACATTAGAACTACTCTGATGTTAGCATGAGTGAATGATGTTATGCATACTTGAGCATGGCATGTATTCTTTATGCAAGTCTTGTAAAAAAAAACTTCTATATAATCTCTCAACTTAAACCATCATGATAATGTTGATGTAGAGATTACTTAGGCAAATGGATTTTATGTAATTAGATGTTTTGACATACTTGAGTATGTTGGATAAAATCACTAGTAAGTTGGAATCTTAAATTGGATGATAAATAATTAGAGCTATTTAATTATTGATTTTGTATACATATGCTTATTCTCATTTCCTTATTATACTCATTGGAATTTAGCTTGATCTAACATAAGAACATATAACTACTTTTAGTTGGTTTTCAATTGGTGTGTAGAGTATAAAGACTCCTTGGGTGTTCCAACTTGTATGTGGTATTATTAGAGTCTGTACATTGTAATATTGGGACAAGTTGCTAGTTTATGAATGGAGAAGGCAATCCTAAATCTCTTGTACTTTTAATTAAATGAAATGTTATTCAATACTTTCCCTTGTTTATATGCTTATATAAATGAAGTGATGGAAAATGTATATGTGGATATCATTTTCATATGTTGGATATGAATATTAACTTTCCTTCAAGATGGTTAGATTTCCTCACTAAGTAGGCATGGCTATTGGTAGGAATTGGTGTGTGTATCTAACCTTGTGTAAAATTTAATATCTGTATGCTTTGGTAAATTGGTTTATTTAGAATTGTTACATGCTTGAAAAAGATATATTGGGAATAGGGGGAACATGTTACTCCATGTTGAAATAACTTGGTAAGATGTTATATGAAGTAAGTTGATTCATTAAAGAATTCCTTAAGAAAAAAAATAAGAGGTTAATGTTGTAAAGTTAATCTTGCATAATAAATTCCTAATTATAGGATTGGCTAAAATGCTATTGTGAGTGTTTAAATTGTAAGGGATAATATGCTTTCCCTACTTTAAACATTAGTTGATAAGATAATAAATGTCAAGGATTATTCATGTATATTTGTTTCCATGTAATTTGAGGGTATTAATTTCTCTTCCAATCATTATTATATCGTATCAATAATTTGTGAATATGGAATCATTATATCAATTCCATGAATGGCTACCACCATATCATTATCGGTTAGATGATGAGTTAACCCCATTTGTACATTTGATAATTATCTTAGGTTATGGAAAGTATGATGTTAAATTAATTAGAACATCTTCATGTAAATGACCTTTTGTTGTAAGCTTTTGAGTCCTAGCATAATATGTATGTACTAAATTGATAGTTGGTTGCTCTGTGTGTTTAGTAAGATGGGTATTATCCCTGATTATCCATTATGATAATGGTTTATTTGGTCCCCATATATCTGGGCATATTGTGATTCTTTAATATCATAAATGATTAATGTTAACTTTTCTAGTTGTGCATGCATGAGTATGCTACATTGGTACCACTTGCTTCAACAAGTAAGGTTTGGGGTCCGTTATGCATCCAATGCATACTCTAATATAAAAATTCAAAAAAATAAAATTGGGGTTGTTTCATCTGGTATTAGGGCAATGTTTCTACTCTAGGGAACTCTGGGACTGGTAGAGTTTCTTTTGGTGAACATCGAGTTATCTCAATTAGGTAGAATTATGAATTAATTTATAAGATACTTAGCCTTCAAGCTAGAGGTTAAGGTGTTGTATTATTTTATTTGTTGCTATAATATTCTATACATCACTTGAAAGAAATGATTCCAAAGAATCTCATTTTTCTCTTATGTCAGTTATTATCACCTCCTTGACTTGGTTGGGTTAACCTTTCCTAAATTTTATTTTTTCAAGGCAAGTCTCACATGTCAACCATTGACTTGTATAGGTGGGTCAATGGGAGTTAGCTGATATAGGCTTCACTCTTAAAATCAAGGGAATGATGTTTGAGTATCTATGATCAACTTATATGGATGAGTCTTATTTATATACTTGGAGCATTGTGACCTAGGGAAGACTGAAGGTTCAAATTAAACCTAGAGGGCATGATAAGGTGCAAAAAGGATTGAATTTCTTGAGTAAATCAAAAAAATTTGAGCTATCTAATCATGGAAAAGGATTGCTTTGAGCTATTGAGAACCTATGAACTTAAATGGGTATACTAGATAGAACTCATGCCATGGATGGTTTTAGTGGAGTGGACACATCTTCACAAGTTGATTTACTTGTAGATAGCAAGGTTGCCCCACCTCTTTCTCTGATTATAATAAGTTGTTATGCTTAAAGTTTCATGTAATGACATTATAATAATAGTTGTGGTAATTAGATATAGATTTTAGCTTAGCCTAGGTGTGATTGTAACTAAGGGAAGTGATACAATAATTTTATTGTGATAGCAATGCCTAAGAGGCATTGGCTCATTCAAAGTAATAGGCTTTTAAACAAAATTGGAAGGTTTTGTTGTCTAAATTATTGCTTTGTTGGCTATGTGGTAGCTATTATGCCTTTTGAAAATAGGTAGGCTTATGTGATGCTAAAAACTTATGAATTTTAGCTAAGTTAAGCTTGACCATGTTGAATTATTTTGAGTTAAGTTGGTGAAGTAAGTGACTTTGTAAATCCAAAAGGGCTGAAGTCAAATAGTTTTGGCATGTTTATTATGATCTTGGATCAATTTTATGTTAATGATGTATGTTTTGTTCATGGATATATTTGATTCCATATGTATGTTGATTGATCTTAGCTGGGTTATGCAACTATGAGGATGTCTATTGATACATTAGATATGTCTTGCAACCATGAAGATGTCTATGGAGACATTGGATATGTCCTACAACCATGAGGATATTTATTTCTAGTTCTGATTGAACTTGCTAATTATTAGGAATTATGATTCCCACAATAGTTATTTTGTACTCTTCTTGAGCCTTGGTTAAGCTCACCCTTTTCCAAATTGATGTTACATTTAAATAAGCATCACCATTCAACCTTTGACATGGTTGGATTAAGTCAATCAATTGAATCATGATATAATCTTATTATTGGAATTTTAAGATAATGCCTAGATATCTATCAATTACTTTCATGAGTAAGCCATCTAATGAGGTTAAGGTATGATATCTTGGAAGGTCTAATGGTATATCTCAAACATAGAGGGCTTGATGGGGTGAGTATGATTGACTTGCATGAACAAGTTAAGAGTCTTGGGATTGATTATGTGATACCCTTAATGGGTATCTGATGTATTTTTCATGGCATCTACACATTGGGTGGATTGATGTAGATATATGGACCCTTGTGCTTCATACATATGTGTGTTTGATAGTTTTAAGGTGGAAAAATACCTTGGAATAGTTACTTATACTCAAATGTGTAATTATTTTGTGCTATCAAGTTGTCTATCCTAGTTCCCTAGTTATGTTACTATGTGATATTTATTGTTAAATTATGAATATGAAGTTAAGCACTTGTGTTTTGTAACTCCCTTTTTGGAAGCTAATTTTTTTATTTTAAGTTGCCAAGGTATAGTGATGCGGTGTATTTTATAACCCCATATTTTTTCTAGTTATGAACATTGACACAAGTATGAAGTTTAGGGTAAAGAGACACTAATTCTATAATGGTTAGATCAAGTAGGGGATAGGGAGTGGAGTCTCTCATGGGCTAAAAATATATTCCACCCCTTTGTACAAGGTAGCCACCTAATTAATTTAAAGTGTGCACCATGAGAGCCACATATTGGCCATGGGATCCTCCTACATAATATTTGACTTATGGTATAATGTTCCTTTAGCCACCTCTCAGAGGTTGTTGCTAAATAGCCTATGTAGAATTTCATTGTGTAAGACTGTGAAGCACTAATTTGTCCTACATTATGGACATATATGTAAATTAACAAGGAGGTACTTGATAAAATGTATGCATATGTTGGCATGTGTATGTAGACATGATGTGATTAAGGTATTACTCGTTATACCTACTATAAACATATTATATATGAATATATCTATATATATTTTTATGCATGACTAGATAGTATGTTGGTCTTGTGTTTGAATTAAACATTGTAAGTCTTGATCAAGAAGATTTTATTATTTTGGGTACCCATGTATTTTTATTTCTTTTATTTTACTACCATGAGGTAAGTACAATATGATGGTAGAATTGTAATTAATGTAACCATCATGTGAGCTCCCAAATTTGTTAGAGATCATGTGGTAAACCTTTGGGTATCATGTAAGGCTTAGGTTGGATTTTCTTATTGTTTAGTGTGGATAATGTGGGATGATGCACTATCCCATGAATGGTATTTGTTATTTTAGAAGTAACTATTAAAAATGAGTTACTCTCATGTGGTAGCATTCTATGATGAATGTTGATTATTCATAAAGCATAATGTGTGTTGGTAAGGACACTATTTCAGGTTGTGTATTTATAGTTAAATCCTGATGGGATTGTAAAATTTTCAACTATGGTCATAAAAGTTACAAATTTATAGTGGTATGTTCTCCTTTAGATAAAAAGGATGATTGGATAGTGTTAGTTCTCTAGCAAATTTTTCATCTATATAGTCGAAGTCTGTTAAAGTTGTCTATCTTTCACAAGCTTTTAGATGAAAGAGATGTGCCCGAAAGGAAACAAATGCTTTTGTTGGTATTTGTTGAGGTGTGGAAATGTAATTTCCATAACCAATAATGTTTTCTTGATTTTAAAACTTAGAAAGTCATGCCTATGATGGGTGAGTTGATGTGGGGGTTAGAAGTTAGTGTGCATTGACATTTTTGAAAAGAATGGGAGATTTCTTTCTCCTCAATAAATATGGGTAAGGTGAGTGGCATGGGCAGGGAAAAGAAAAGTTAGAGAAAGAAGGATGATGTAAAGAGAGAAATGTGTGGGGAAAGGAAAAAATAATGTAGCAAGAAAAAATACTCAAAAAGGAAAGATGGAGTAGGAAAGGCAAGAAAAGCATATGATGGAAGAAAATAAAATATGGAGAAGAAATAAAAGGGAAGGCAGGAAAAGTGAAAGGAAGGATAATGCATGGAATAAAAGTGACATGTAGGTAGAGGAAGAAGAATGGAAGGGGACGTAATGAAGATGGAATAAGAATGGAAAAAAGATAAAGTTAATGGTGAGTGGGAGAAGTGGCATGGAAGGAGAAATAATACACAAGGGAGAAAATAAAGATAAGTGTGTGGCAAAAAGGAAAAAAATAATGGAATGCAACAAGGATTAACAGCTAAAAAGAAAAGGAGAGTGATAGTATGTGGGGGGGGCAAGGAAGGAGATATGAATGGTAAAAATGGAATTAACATGGGGGTGATAGAGAATATGAACATAGTAGGAATTGAGAGGATGAGTAGTGGAAGAAAAGTAGGGAGAAAATGCAAAGGGAATATTTGGCTTACAATTCAGAAATTGGGCATTGGACTAGTAAGCTACTCTAACTACTATTAGTTATTTTTCCATTGAGATAAAATAAGTGTATTTAAAACCAATATATGGGATAATGACTATTATTTGATATGTAAAACCTATAAAGAGGAGAAATTTAGCTTTAAACTGGTTCTATTAATGTGGACATGATTATTTCTTAATGTGGGAAGTGTATTTTATGGATGGAATACTTATTCTTTTCAATTAACTATGTCATGCCTTGACCTTACCCTCTTAATCTTGCCATTACAAGTTATGGATTGGATTGTGTGGTGTGTTGACCCCTATGTCATGGGTTTTAAACTAGCTTTGTGTGTTGGTGTTCCTAATGCTATCCATGACACATTTTATTTTTATATAATCTTGACACCTTGATCAGAGTGTTTTAGTTAGTTAGGTTTTCCCCTTTATAATTAATAAACATGTGGTGTTTTGTGGGTTGCCTCACCCTAATTTATCAGTGACATAACTATGGGTTTATTTATTCCTATAATAGTAAAACAATGATTTAGGTTTCTTCAAGTTTGGAGGTAGATTATTCCTTGTCACTATAATCTCCAAATTCAAAATAAATCGACTTGGGTGGGGGTTATTTTAGTATTAGTAGATTGCTCTCTTGATTATAATTCTAGTTAGTGAATAGATTGGGATCTTATTGAACCTACATGTGATATTTTTCATCGCTATTATAGTTTCTAAATTAAAATAAATTAAACTAGATTTATGGACTTTTTTGTGAGTAGAGGTTTTTGCTGAAAATTTATATTTGTTGAATTTAATAACTAGCCATATGAATATATTTTGGTTGGATGAATTCCTAAATTTTATTGTTTTTATTTAATGTTTAGGGACCCAGTTGGAATAAATAAATGTAAAGCATTTACTAGTCTTTCCCCTTCTTATAATTGATTACCTATATTACCCTGATTAAGTTCGATCAGATTAAAAGGGAAAATTATGTATGTAGTTTGATGGAGATACCTATGTAAAATTGTTAAGCACTAAGTCATTATGGCATAGATGAGATTAGTTGGTTTTTCTTCTTAGTGATATAACTATAGTAGAACCTTGTATAAGTCAATTTGGGTTAAAATTACTTGTGTGTGTGGGTTAGATTGGAACCTCTTGTGTGTAAATATTTATTGATTAAATTCTATTGGGAAATATTATGAGATCTATATGTTTAGGTATTTTTGTGCCATGGGAATTAGGAAAAAAATTTGTTGGAATCACCTTGTTATAAAAATGGTTTTCAAATTTTAAATTAAATTGGTTAAATGGCCTATAGTCCCATTTACTCTTATTAACCTAATTTCAATATTTAGGGATCATATGAGGTTGTGAGGCCTCATGATGATCCCCCAAACACTTTTTATTAGTCATTGGTTTTTAAATTGTCTTGATGTTTTAAATGTTATCATATTAATTATTAACTTTTTGGAACTTGTTGGCCTTGTTGAAAATTTAGGATGAATGCATGAACCAAAGGCTTTATATTCCATGCTTCATTTTGAATCATTTATGATTTATAATCTAATGTGGCCTCAAATTTTTTTTGGAGTCCTTGATTATTGCCTTGGGATTGTTGTATGGCTGAGTTGCCTATTTATCCCACTTGGTTGATTTGATTGTTAGATCTTGACTGGGTGGTATATTATGATTGATTTATAAATTATGCCTTTTTATCTTTGATTATGTGGATTATAACCTTGATGGTGTTTATGCACTTTGTTTATGTATGTATTATGTTGTGATGTCCCTTGGTTTGGAATCCAACTTGATCAAAACTTTGACCTTGACCCTATTTTCTAAAACCACCATCTAGTTGATGGTTGAGGTGGTGAGGGCCATTGATGGTTGGGATCATAGGGCTAGTTGGGAGGGTTTGTATTGATTATTTTATACTATCCCATACTTGGATGACATCAAGGATAGGTATGATGTACTTGGAAAGGTTATTCACACATTATTTATCTTTTTACTAGCTTAGATGTGTATTATCTTCATCTAACATGACTAGTGGTTGCAGTTATAATTATTTCCATTGGATTTCAGTTTAATTACTTTAGTTTTGTGGCATGATAACATTTTATTAGATAGGGACCCTTGAGGGATGATAAACACAAGTTTATAATGTTGACTGTGTGATATTATGGGGATGCTACTTCCAGTTCTGAGTTTAATCCTTTTGATATACTTGGGTTTTATCTTGGATGGTTAATTGGTTATTCCTTTCTAATTCCATAATAATACACCATATGGTTATCATGATTTATTATTTATTATAATACTTGGCTAATCATTCTTGTGGTAATAACCTAAAATTGATTTTGACACACTTAGTGTATTAATAATTCATTATGCCATTTTATAGAAATTCATTATGATCACTTGATATAAACTATTATGGTAACTTGGGTAGTAATTGGTTAAGTAAGGAATTACCTATGTGGTGTTAAGTATATTTGATTGTGTTAGATTAGATTATTAATAGAGCTATAAATCTTAATTTGAATGATAATTATTGAGAGATATCAAATTATTTCCTTAGGATCTATATTTATATGCTTATGATCCATTTTACTTTATATACATTAGAACTACTTCAATGTTATCATGAGTGAATGATATTATGCATACTTGAGTATGGCATGAATCTTTATGTAGGTCTTGTAAAAAAACTTCTATATAGTCTCTCAGCTTAAACCATCATGATAATATTGATGTAGAGATTACTTAGGCAAATGGATTTTATGTAATGTGATGTTTTGACATGCTTGATTATGTTAGATAAGATCACTATTAAGTTTTAATCTTAAATTGGATAATAAATAATGAGAGATATTTAATTATTGCTTTTGTATACGTATGTTTACTCTCATTTCCTTATTATACTCATTGGAATTTATTTTGATCTAACATAAGAAAATAAAACTACTTTTAGTTGGTATTCTATTGGTGTGTGGAGTATAAAGACTCCTTGGGTATTTAAAATTATATGTGGTATTATGAGAGTATGTACATTATAATATTGGGACAAGTTGATAGTTTATGAATGGATAAGGCAATCCTAAATCTATTGTACTTTGAAGTAAATGAAATTCTATTTGATACTTTCCCTTATTTATATGCTTATATAAAAGAAGTGACAAATAATGTGTATGTGGTTATCATTTTCATATGTTGGATATGAATATTAACTTTCCTTCAGGATGGATAGATTTCCTCACTAAGTAGGCATGGATATTGGTAGGAATTAGTGTGTGTATCTAACCTTGTGTAAACCTTAATATTTATATGCTTTGACAAATTAGTTCATTTGGAATAATTGAATGCTTGAATAAGATATATTAGGCATAGGTGGAACATGTTACTCCTTCATGTTGACATAAATTATTAAGATGTTATATGAAGTAATTTGATTCATTGAAGAATTCCTTAGGAAAAAGAAGAAGAGGTTAATGTTGTAAAGTTAATCTTGAAAAATAAATTATTGATTATAGGATTGGATAAAATGCTAATGTGAGTGTGTAAATTGTAAGGGATAATATGATTTCCCTAATTTATACATTAGTTGATAAGATAATCAATGTTAGGGATTATTTATGTATATTGGTTTCCATGTACTTTAAGGGTATTAATTTCTCTTCCTATCATTGTCATATCATATTAGCTATTTTCCAATATGAAATAATTATATCAATTCCATGAATGGCTACCACCATATCATTGTCGATTAGATGATGAGTCAACTCTATTTGTATATTTGACCATTGTCTTAGGTCATAAAAATAATGTTGTTAAATTGATTGGAAAATCTTCATACAAATAACCTTTTATTGTAATATTTTAAGTCTTAGCATAATCTATGTGTACTAAACAGATAGATGGTTTCTCTATTTGTTTATCAAGCTGGGCATTATGCCTAATTATCTAGT
This sequence comes from Torreya grandis, assembly GCA_037957365.1. NCBI lineage: Eukaryota > Viridiplantae > Streptophyta > Pinopsida > Cupressales > Taxaceae > Torreya > Torreya grandis. The sequence goes on from JARHVA010001398.1 coordinate 450,551, forward strand.
AGGATAATGGTTTATTTGGTCCCCATATCTTTCATCTTGTTTTGATCCTTTAATGCCATATGAGGTTAATGTTAACCTTTATAGTTGTGCATGTGTGATCATGCTACACTAGTACCATTTGATTCAATAAGTGAGGTTTGGGGTCCATTATACATCTAATGCATACTCTAATATATAACTTCAAAAATAATTTGGGGTTGTTTCAGAGGGCCTTAGACTTGCATGCAATTCTCCCTTCTAGGTATGTGTGTGGAATTTTAACTATGCAACTATATTCTCTTTCTCTTTGGAACCCTTGGTATAAGTGATTCAATATTATATTTGACATTTTGAATGCTTCTTATATTCAATTAAATATTATAATATAGTTTGATAGCTTGAAGCATTTAATATTTTCCAATTTGGTAAGTGTTAAATTAAATTACTAAGTAGTGTAATTAGACTATAACCTTTGTATATATAGGGACCTCTTGATTTTGAATTAGTATCTAGTGACACATTAAAAGATGATAATCGGATGCAAAAATATTAAAAAAAATGATCATAAAGTGAAAGATATAGAAAAAGACAAAAAGATAATCCTGGACACTTACATTGTAGTTAGACACTAGTGTCTAATTATGTCCATGCTAGTGTCTAAAATAGATGCAAATGTCAAGGGGATAAAAACATGAAAAAATAGGTAGGTATGCCTAGCGTACATCAGATGAATAAAAATAACCTAACATAAAATCCCAAGGGATAGGTAAATTAAGAGAAATAAGATGGAACCAAAGGGGTTCACAAGAGACCATGTCACTAGATATATAATCCTAAATCAAGAGATATATACATACAAACAGGATATGAAAACATGATAAATATTATGCCTATCTAAATATGGATGTATACATCCCCCATTTTAATCTAGTAATGCATAAAAATTAAAATTACTAGTTTAAAGGAAAATAAACATGCATGTTGTGGTGTGGACAACACACCTTGTCTATGCTTGAGCTACAACCAAGAGCATGCCATAAAGTAATCAATGTATATAATATATATGTGAGTAATAATATAAATTAGCATAAATAAAGATCATGGATATGATACACATGTGTATGTGTCGTGTAGTAATAGTTTTAAAGTATGAGAAACTAGAGAAGTAGACATGGAGCTTGCAAATTCATCCATAATATGGTCAGGAAGATGAATGAAATTAAAAGTGGTGAAAAAAGTTTCATCATGGTGGTGATATAAATAGAATAGGGATATTTGGGAGGTGATCATGCCCCCAACCTAGAATAAGAAGAGTGGTGATTCGGCCGTCAAGAGAATTATTTCCCAACTAGCACACTCAAGTGTAAAAGATATGTATATATAAATTGACATAGGATGAGTGATGTAATCAAGATCAACCAAAAATTTGGTGAGACTGTATGATTTAATCATTATAATATAACCAAAAATATCTAATTTTTGTAGATGGGTAAGGCTTAATATAGTCTGTAATAGTCCAACCTGGGTATTAGTGTGTAAAAGTCTGTGATATGGTAATAGTCCATAAAAGGGTTTTAAAATATGAAATTGATTTGGATTTTGTAATATTATGCACACATTGCATAGAATATACACCTTAGGTAAATCTAATGTTAAAACTATGTGTAATAATGGTACCAATGTATAAACATTTTCCATAACTGTGAATCTAAATCATATAATTGTGTGTTTTTGCTAATTTTGATTTTTTCACAAGTGTGGGAAGCATGTTAACATAACATTACCCAACTAGATATGGATAAATATGAAAAAATATATAAGTTCCAATGTGTGGCACATGTTCCCAAAACATATCTTGACTAAATATGGATATGCTAAATGTTTAACAAGTGTGGAAAACACGCTTATGAAGCATGCCCCCATTAAATCTAGATAATGTGAAAATTATAGTTGACTATGAAGAACATGTTTGTAAATATGTTTTTAATAATATTCACCCCATTTTTGGAGGAGGGGAGATATTAAATTATATTCATCTCCTCTCAAAAGGAAAAAATTGATAGTTTGCTTGATGTAGGGACCAAGTTGTATGCTAGTAGTACTGGTGGTGAAATTTGTAACATTAATTTGGTAAACCTAGAATCTAGTATAATACCTCTATGTAGGAATTTTTAGAAATTTTTGGTAATGTTTGAAAATTTAAAAAATTGGTATAATATAGAATATCTCATTTTCTAGATTCCAATGTAACTTGTGGTTTTAAAATTGGACAACTGGTGTTTAAGGTATGGACATTTTAATTTTATGCAAAAATTATATATTATTTACTTTGAATATAATTTTTAAGTCATTTGCATTTTGAAATTTTATAAAATTTGATATCTCAATAGAATATAACCATGCCATGTGGTACAACCCTTTGGTTAGTGTAGTTTGATATACTCTGAACAAATCTAGCAGATCAAGATTTTACTGAATTAGTAACTAGATTTAGTGTTTAATTTACTAGTAATTTTTAATTTTTTCATTTTTTAAAAAAAATTTGGGCATGATTTTTGAGTTGATCAATAGAAACTTATATCAATCTCTGGGACATTTTCATTGGTAATATGATGCTAGTGTCCAATCTCACATGCAAATGTCTAACATTACCATCTTATATCAATGCTAGTATCTGCCATTACCATCCTATAGAAACATAAGTGTTTAAAGCTACCATCCTTTTATATTGTGAATATTTTATTATAACCTCTTATTTTTAGGATAAAAATCTGATTGCTAATGATTATTCATTATCATGTTTATGTTTGTAGAAGGATATAAATATTCAAGAGTTTTGGCATGGTAGACATTTTTCTCCCTTGATAGAGATGGGTCTAGATGTAACCAACTAGGCCATTTTAGATTAGGGAGGTTGGGTCACATGGACCATTTGGGATAATTCTATAGATATCCACCTCCTCATAGCCCAAGCTAAGAGGTGGAACCCAAACATATGCACTTTATGGATTCCTACAAGGGAGATGAGTGTTATATTGGAGGATGTATATTGAATTTTTCATATTCATATTAGAAGTGAGAGGGTTCAAGTTACTAGTGATGTAAGCCTTGGTTATATTCAACGTTCTCACATATATTTCACTAGATATATATATCTAGATGTAGAATCAAGTAGTATGATACATTTGGAAAACATTATCAGAGTTGATGTTCTACAATTGCAGAAGTTTATTTATGTTTTCTTAGCATCATTCATATTATTATAGGGTGGTATAAAGGGTATCTCATATTGTATGTACTAGGTAGTTTGGCATATTGAAATTGGTTATATCAGATATTCCTAAGGTCACACATATTGGCCCACTTATATATATATATATATATTTGTACTGGAGAGCCATAATAGAGGGATTAGAGCAAGGAATATTTTACATGTTTGGGAATATGAACACATTTTAGTGGTATTATTTATTGGTGGACCCATACCTAGATGGGCCCATCCATATATACTTATAGAACAGTGGGTATTTCCATGTGGTAGGCTACACACCATGATGGAGTACCACATTATTATAGATAGGTTAGCTTTAGATCAAATCATATGGCATAAATATAAGACATTTTATGGATGGCCCAAGGATGTACATGAGTTTAAAAGGGCCTATATCAACATTATTTGATCTATTTCTTGGTGTGTATGAGTTGTTTCTGTATGATCATGTTTTATGATAGTTTGGTATATATCAAGAAGTACCATTAGAACACTACCCCTAGTATAAAAAAACATAGAGTGGGATAGGCCCCATGACGTGCCACCACTTAAAACTATAGATATAAATCTACATATTACTAATTAGATAGACTCTATGGGTCCCCTAGATGTAGGGGATGATGTAAGATGCATAGATGGTTATGTTTAGTGGTGGGTGGAAGCTTGATGTCCATTATTGTTTCCTATTGTAGTTTCTCCTTAGGTGTCACTATTATGGCACAAGGGGATATAAGAAGAGAGATAAGTGGAGATTTAAGTGATGATGACCCTATTGGACCAACACCAATAGACAAGGCAACCATTAAAGATACATTTGAGTATTATAGTTTTTAAATTTGGCATTTTATTTGGGTATAATATAGATAAAGTATTTGATTCCATAGATGTATTTCAATGATAAGGTGACCATGGATATAGTTGGGGGTGGTTTTATTGATATGGTATTTAATACTTTAGGTACCCATGCACCTTTATTTTATCATGTAGTGATAATTTTGGCAACATATCCTACTACAACAATTGAGAATGAAGAGTTGTATAGCAAATTAGACAAATGGGACATCCCATAACATAGTACCAAAAAGATAATATAGGATTTTATTTTTAAATATGAAACCCTATAGTGAAATCATTAGGGTAAAATGTGTTGTTTGGGATCCTTTGAGGAGAGAGTACGTGAGTTATCCTATCCATGTGGGCCCTAGTTGGATCCTAGAGCCTTAATATCAAGAGGTGAAATATTCATGGATATAAATAGTGATGAGGATTACACACCTAGGGATATTCCATTGACATATGATTGATGTTTATTATTTATATAAAATATGTATCATTTGATATATGTATGCCATTATTCACATGGTATATTTTATGTTAAATGAATGTGTGACATATAGTATTTTATATATGATTTATGTGTTTATTTACATAATGCATGTTTAAATATGGTAAATTGTATAACTAAATGTTAATTTAATTTGATATTTGAATTAAATTAATAATATAATAATAATTATATTTATTAGAACCCATAAATAAATAATAACACCTAAATGTAATGATCATGGGGTAGTGGAATCATTGATTATGTTTTTGTAGGTGATTCTATTGTATCTATAGGAGTGACCTGTGAATATTTAGAAATGGTATGTGAATATGTAGGTATTAGTTTTATCACCCAAATTTCCCTTGATTTAGGACCTGATCAACTAATGATTCCTTGATAGGATTAGTGTGGGGGTTATCAGTCCTGGTAGAGAGTACATTAGAAAACAATGTCTACTAATGGTTATCTTCTATGAAGGTTTATGGGAAATGTGTTCCTAAAAGGGATAAATTTAGAATGGATCAACCCTCTTAAAAAATAATTTAGGATAAGTATGTGAAATAATTCTATATATATCTTTCTGATATGTGATAATTCCATAATCAGCTAACTGTGTAAACTTTTTCTTAAGAGTAAAACACTCATTATCTATATGTCAATTAATACCATGGTAAGTAAAAAGGTGTTGTCCTTTTCCCTCTTAAAATTGGTCTGGTGGGTAGTGTGAATTAGTAGGAAGTGTTATCATTCATTTATTCAATAGTATGCATAATATATCATGGGGTCTATCAAGTTACCAATCAAACTAAAGAGGCTATCATTTTGTAGAGGTATATGGTCTAAATATATGAGATACTTTATAAGCATGTTCCATTCCTTTTTTAGAAACTTTTATAATTTTTTATTTGAAATATTTTTTTGGTTATAAAAAATGTGTTTGAATTAGTTCAATATCTTTTTTAAGTTGTTTATTTTCTTTGGTAACATGATTCTTAACATGCATAGTTTTTGGTGAAGATATAGGCAACTTGATTTGAGCATTCATTAAAGTGCATACATATTTGTGGACATCCAAATATAAGGTATCAAATGAAGAAAATGGTTTATTCAATTCTCTTTATTTGAGTGGAGAAATAATACCTCTACTAAATATAAATTATACTTCCAAATTTGATGGTGTATATGTCAAGGAATATAAAGCATACTTAAATTGAATAACATAGTCTTGTATGGGATAAATTTATATTTATGCCAATGCTTGAAAATGTTCCAATGTTAAATTAGGTAAGGTATAAAGATGAAAATATGATAAAAATACATCTTTAATTTTTTTAAAAGTGGATAATGAACCATTTAGAAGACTATAAAACCAATCAATGGCCCCTAGGGTTAAGCTATGATGAAAAGACTTTAAGAGTAACCTTCCATTATGGGCCCAATGTTCAAAGTATTGTATAAATTATTTTAAAAAAATAGTAGGATCCCATTGACAATAAAAGGAGGAAAACTTAGGCATAATAAAGTTTGAAGGATAAGGAAATTTAGATACATCCTTTGCAATATGTTACTTTACTTATATATTATCATTAAAAATAGCCTCATGAGAATAAAATTATAGCTTGAGAGTGTTGAATTGTTGTTAAAAATATTTTATGGTAGTCATATTAAATAAAATATAACAATAATAATTTGAAACTTTTTCTAATGGCTGTAAATTATCATGCACATAAAATACAAGATTAATTAAATATTTTCCACTATTAAGGGGAGAATCATTGCGTTTTTTAATTCATTATATAAATGTGTATTAATGGTTAAAGAGGTGAGTATACCCTGTTAGATATCATGAAATTTAGTAATATTACCATTACAAGGTGTTATGATATTGAAAATCTCATTACATTTAATAGGGTTATAGGAAAAAATTCACTTATAATCATTTTCTCTTTTGTATCAGAAAGTGCAAAGGAGGAAAGAATGCACTGTTAAATTTTGGTTTTTATTTTGAAAAGAGGGAGAAAATATGAAATGATAGTTTTTATTTGCTTTGATTTACATGAGTTGATTTTAAAAAATGAAACATAAAATATACTTGGGACTTTACTTATTTCCCCAAATAATGCATGTTTTTAAAGCCCTTCCTTATGATTTTCATATGCACTCTCATTTTTTCTTCAAGAGAGACAATAAGAGACATAGGACATGTATTTTGATCATAAAAAACTATAGGGGAAGAATGTTTTTGATGATTTGCATTTGAATCAGCCAAAGAAAGAATATAATTGTCAACATGAGTATTACTTGGAGAAGAAGGCACACACTTGATTTCATCAATATTTTCATCATGAGAGATAGAGGATAAACATTTGAATTTTTTTAAATTTTCATCATTGGAAAAAAAAGGAGCACACTCACTTTTTGAAGTAACTAAAGGATGTCTACATGAATTTTTTTGATTTTCAATATTATGAAGGATATCATTTTTCATATCTATTAATTATTCATAATCATAAAATAAAGGAATTGGAGAAGTTTCATAACCACGAGGGATATCATCATACTCATAATCATAATAATAAATTTCCCCACCTTTATTATTTATATTTATATTTAAATCATTGGTTCTTTCATTATCATAGTTGTAAGAAAAAGAGGATTTATCATATTTTTACTATTCTATACTATCTTCATATGAAATACCTTGATCATTAGGTGGATTAAAATGATGATCATAATGAATAATACATGCATGGATTTACATTAGTGAGTCCATAAGGGTTTTAACATTTAATAAAATTAGGAAGCACAAAACCACTAGGGCTAAAGACATAACGTAATTAAACATTCCTAAGCTATGCCCATATAACTAGGAGAGAAATTATATATGAACATAAAATATAGAAATATAAAATAAAATTAATTTTAAGGAGAAAATCCTACATGAAAACTAAGGTTTTGGTTTAATAACAGAGGATGGGTTCACCAAATGTTTTATGGTTTTAGTGTATTTTCATGGAAAACACATAAACTGATAAACCATTTGAAAAGAATGAGAATATTTAGATTTAAACTAAATTACACTCAATAATATAGATTTTATTAATTTAGCATGTGAAATAAATACAAGTACAAGGTATCCAAAGGATAAAAGAGAGAGTATATCTTGTTTAATATTCTATTCTGAGGTATGATAATGACCAAGAGTCATCATAAGACTACATCATAGGTTTTTCCCTTGTTTATTATATGTTTTGACTATTTTCCCACTATATGGTTTCATAAAATAGGTATAATAGTGTCAATGCAAGGTTTCTAGCTCTAAAATAAGTTTTCAATCAAATATACACACAAGAATGGATCCAAATTTGCATCAAGATTGTGTTATAACCTATATAACTACCTTAGGCCTTAAATTATACTTATTTATGTACAAAATTAATTAAATGAGAAAAAACCTAGTTATTTTGGATTGGACCTCCTATAAATTTGTAAAATTGGTTAGCACGTGATTTGAGCTAACCTTAACAAACCCATTTGTTGTTGATTACAACCTATATAGACAATACTCCAAAGAGGGCCTCCAACTCGCATGTAATTCTCCCTCTTAAGTATGTGTGTGGAATTGTAACTATGAAAATATATGTTATTTTTCCTATTAAAACTTGGTACAAGTGATGCAATAGTATATTTGATAATTTGAAATATAAATTATTTTATAAGTTGTTAATTGTTTAATTAAATTGTTATTGATGCAGGTTTTGACATGCAACTAGTAATTAGGCAATGCCATTATTAATCCCTAGCCTCTCCTAAAATGAGGGAGATATCATGAATAAAATACCTCCCCAAGGTCTAAATTTATGAGGTCTTGGTATGTTGGTCTTTACTTAGTTAGATATGTGAACTATTCCATGTTAGGGGCTTGTTTTAATGATTTGAATCAAAATAATTAATTCTAGGTAAAGTTTTCAATGATCATTAGGATTATAGGATTTAATTCCTTTTAAAAGATGACTTCTCTCATGAATTAATCATTTAAAATAATTAAAAAATGCAAAAACAATGATAAAATCTTAAGATAAGATGATAAAACCAACCAAGATAGACAGTTGAATTTATAAATTAATTATAAAGAAAAAAACAAAATATTAGAGTTAGATAGGTAAAAATTATTTTTATAAAATCCAATGAACTCTAAGATATCTAAATTAATAAATCCCCATTTGAATCTATTTTCAATTGATCTAGACCTAACACAACTCCAAATGAAGATGATGCAAGAATTTGGGAGAGAGAATGACTACAAGAAAGAAGGGCATCACTACCATAAAAATGCATAGAGAATAACCACTTAAAATTGAAAATATTTCAATATCTAAATATTCATTTTTATTAAAAATACTAATAAATCATAGAATCATCAAATACTAAAAAAATTACTATATAACTGCAAGTTAAAATGAGAAAGGGAAGGAATTATCTTAATAAAGCAAAAAAATGTCTAGTTCTATTTGTTTCTTTTCAGAATCCACATAGAGACAATCCTTATTACACTTATAATTCCATATTATATACGCATATATGCTTAAATATCTCAAAATATGAATTCAAATTCAAATTTAAATTCACCCACTAATGGGGTGGTTACAAAAATCATCAATGTGTCATGCCTAGTTGATTTCCATTAGGAGTGAATCCCACTCTACTGCATCATGAAAATAATAAGGACCATGCTAGATCAAATCAAGAATCAATGATAATGAGAATTAAATTAAAATCACATTTAGATAGTCATCCACCATGTCATATGTATTTAGATCCATACCTCTTTATGGCATATATTTATCTTATTTGCTTTGTGCTTGATATCAATACACATGCCATGTTTTGGTTAATTATGTTGTTCACATTCATATTGAATTCTACCATTATTATTAATAAATTATCTAGTTAGGTCCACTTTGTAATTTATTTTACAAATTAAATTGAATGCACATTCAAATCTTATCTTTTGATAGTTTTGATGGCCATATAGGCCATCAAATATAATATATTGCTTTACTGGATATGCAACCAGCATGTCGTTTACTCTAATGGGTTTCTTTCCACATGGATTCTCTTCACTCCTCCATTACTTAATTTAATATTTAATTACATGCCAATTTTTCATTCCATGGTGAAGTGGTATTTTACCATGTGTCACAATCTTACTCACCTGCTACCTTGACATACTAATATACTTGCACGAACCACCATTGGGCTATGAAGTAGTGGGATTTTACCACATGGAATCATCCAACTCACCCAATTTCTTGGGGCATGAAAACATTTTTATCATTCATATAAATATCTAGGAGATTAGGATAGTGGGATTACCCCACATGGCATCATCTTGCTCACTTAAAGGCTCCATGCTCTATATGAACATATATAGATTAACAAAGTAGTGAGATGATACCATATGGAATAATCTCATTGACCCATTACCCTAGAGGCATTACACTAGTATGATTTTTTTGAGATAATAGAGTAATGAGATTATGCCACTTGGAATCACGCCACTAACCCACTAACCTAAAATGTTGTTGATGTCATTGCCCCATGAGGCAACCTTAAAGAAAATTGACTAAGTCTCTAAAATATTTTTGAACAGGCCCAAGATTGTTAGGTTATTAACATGTGGAAATAGGACTTTATTTGAAGAATAAACTAAGTCTTTTGAATTAATATAAAAGCGCTACATGTCCCAAGGCAACTTTATGAAATCAACTATGTCCCATTAAGCATAAATATGACACGTGGCTCTAGGAAAAAGCATGAAATTGACTAAGTGTTGAAATTATTTTTCAAATGGGTTGGATCCACTAGGATCCATGAAATTATGTTTCATGGAATAAGAAGAGATCCATGATTTACATTAAGTACCTGTAAACATAATATAAAAAGGTATAGTCAATGAGTTGATTTAAAAAGTATCAATTATCTAATTCAAATTAATATGTTTAAGATAAAAGACAAAAATGAATAAATCCAAAAATATTTTAAAATAAGCCCAGGCCACCATGAGTCATGGGATGTCACCATGTGGCACAATAAATTCTCTAGGTAACTATAAATAAAGAATAAGCAAAACCCAGTTAGTAATCTTCAATTTAAAAGCCAATGACTAAGTAAATTTGAATAAAATAGCCCAATCAAAATTTGAAAATTAACTAATTATGTAAAATGAAAAATATGTAGTGATTTAGTTACTTGCTCAATTCATAAGCCAATTTCATCCATTTCAGTGAGAACCAGCTAAATAAAAGGATAAAGCCTTATAATCACTTAAACATTTTGAAACTAGAGGTATAAAAATGGACCAAATTGCTTAGGAAAAGAAGTAATAAACTCTAAAATGTTAGAGAGTTTGCACAATCTTAAGGAAAAATAGTCTAAAAGAAAGCTATAAAATGTGTTTCAAAACACAAACAAACAAAGACTTAATAAAATGATGCAAACTAAGATATTCAAATTAATGCAACACAGGTGTGAATTAAATAAACAAACACAATGGAATCCTTAAGGTATATGATGACTTCAAATTAAAAAAAAAGAGGGTCCCTATTTTAAGTTTGAAAATGGGACATGTTGTGAAAGAAACAAAAAATGGTGACTCTTGCTTGGAAACACTCCTAAGTATTTTGAGAGTTTAGAATCCTTGATTTCATAAAAAAAGGCATTAGTTATAAGCAATTAATTAGAAAAATCCATAATTTAAAGGCATTAAAGTCAATAATATTAAGTGATATAATAATTTATAATCATGCCAAAACCATATATGTGTGTGATTGATTGATTTATTCATTTTTATGCATTCACACATAGTAATTCAAATTTACATAAGGTCAAAACTGCTAAAGGAAAAAAAAATTAAATTTAGCTTGGGGTAAGTGGCTTGGGAATTACTCTGGTACTAGACAAACATTTATATTCCCAATAGAGATACCTATGGTCTCTTTTAAAGGCCTTGTTCCACTGCCAAATAGGTTAGAAAAGATGTTGTGGAAGCTGCCAAGATCACCCTTTCAAAGAGAATTTTAAATTTTACATTTTAACTAAATTATTTTGAAAGAAGATTTTATAATTCATCTAAAGAGGGTTTTAGACCAAACCATGGATAAAACAAATTGAAGACTTGATCCTAGTTTAAATTGACCATAGATCAAATTAACATAATAACCATAGGGTGTTTTGATGCAAATGAGTGTAGATAAAAGGGTTGTGTGTATTTTGGGATAATGAGAATGGGTATGTTAGAATTGATGGCCTTGATTTGGTTGAAGGCCACATTTTTCTTTAGTATTCCAATTCACTTTGGAGTCCTTGTTTAGCATGTTATTAAGTGGTTTGATTATCTCAACAAAACCTGAGATGAACTTTCTTACAAAGTTGATCTTGCCAAAAAACTCTTTAACTCTTTCTTAGTGTTGGGCTGTGGTATCTTCAATATTAATTCCACTCCATTTAGATTTATATATATTCCCCTCTAATAAATAATGTGTCCTAATAGCTTACCTTTAGTTACCCTAAATATACACTTTTTGAGATTTAGTGAAATCCCATGGTCTTAACATCCTTGCAACACTTTCCTTTGGTCCTCTATATGATATGATATTCTTTTGGAAAATAATATAAGATCATCCATATACACAACTATTCACTTTCCCATTAATTATTTTGATTCCATATCCATATCCATATCACTTTGAAAGGTGGCACCTACATTAATCAATCCAAAAGGCATTTTTTTGTATGCATAGGTGTCCCATTTGGTAGTGAAAGTTGTCTTGATTATATCCTTAAAATTGGCCACCACTTGATTGTATCCCAAATACCCATCAAGGAAGGAAATCATTTTGTCACCATTATAATTTTTAATACTTCATCCAATGAAGGCAAGGGATAGTTATCCTTTTTAGAAGCTTTGTTGAGGTTACAAAAATCAACATATAGTCTGATCTCCCCATTCTTTTTCCTCACTAGTACCAAGTTTTCAACCCACATAGAATGTCTCATCAAGAATATGATCCTTACCACCAATAGTTTTTATACATCTTTAAAAATTAGGGGATTTAATAATGTATTCACATGCATTTGTCTTTACCTAAATGGATTGACTCCAGGATTGAGGGGGATATTGTGTGTCAAAATAGAAATGTTGAAGATGTTAGATCTTCATAACTCCATGAAATCATGTCCTTGAATATTTTAAGAGTTTTTTCAAACTCTCATTTATTTTTAAAGGTGTAAGTGGTAACCAAAAATATGTTCTCTTTATTTTCACCACCCATGTTGTGCTGATCATGTTGCATACCCTTGATATGGGTGGACTCCTTATCATTCTCATGATAATCCATATTGAATAACCATTATAGTGAGATCATTAATTTAGGTATGTTATTCATTTTTAAGTTTACCACCTCATCTTTGTCTAATTAAAAGTCTTCTCAACCTTCTTCATTAATGATTTAATCCATAAATACTTCAACGTTAATGATGAATTCTAGTTGTGATGGTCATCATTAAAGACTAAGATATTGTTGATGTTATCTATGACTGAGGGGGTAGAGACTATCTCTACTATGAATCTTCTCATATTTAATGGGAAATTTATTTTAAGGTACTCAAATTAGTGGACAATGAATCTAATACATAATTCATTTGTCTAGGTAATGTTTGAATGTTAAAGGCATTAAAGTCTTCAATCAGGTTCCAAATTTTGCTATGATACCTGGATAAGATTTTATCATTGCAAGAATACTAACTTCTTACTTGTTTGACTACCAATTTAGAGTCACCTAATACTTTATTATTATTTACATTCTTGCCAATGCGAAGAAAATACCATAGGCTAATGCTTCATATTCAACATCATTATTGGTGAAATTGAACTACAAATGAGAGGCAACTAGATAAGACTTATCTCTTGGATTAATTAATTCTACCTTGACATTGCATCTAATTTTAGACTTTTAACCATAGATAATTTTGGGTCCACAAGTTGAATACTATTATTATCACCAACATCTTATGTAGGGGTAGTGTTTATATAATATTCACCCCTTGGTGAATAGCTAAATTTAGACTATCATCCTCACTTATGCCATGGATTTTATTCTCTTGTGAAGAACACAAACATTTTTTAATTTTGTTTAATTCATCACATCTCAATTTATCAAATGTGAATGAAATATATGGGAAGGATACTAACTCATGAACTTTTTATAAGTCTTCTTAATCCATCAAATCTAATTCTTCCATATTTGGGGTCTGTTTCACACTAGGCATGTTGATAGAGAGAGTGTTGTGCATTCCCTCCTCTTTGTTCATAACATATACTCCCATTTCAGATTCCTCATAAAGGATATCATTTATTTTATTTTACTTACTGATCATATGAACCACCTTGGGTTATCATATTATCCTGAGTTAGTTGGGAAAACCTTGCCAAGGTAGCCACATGTGCTAAAATAAGTTTCCATGTAGCCATATAGAGTCCTTGACCAGTCATAACTCAACAACATGCCATAAGCATCTAAGATATCCACTACCTAGACATTGATGAATTTTTGAATCCTTAGATCAGAAACTAATTGCACATGGACATTTTTTAGTTCCCTAATTACTTTTACCTATATTTTATCTAGTTAGGCAACCTTTTGATTTGACTTTTCTAGTGTTAGGCCTAAATATTAGAAGATGTCATAAGGCATGACATTCCTTGAAGAACCTAAATCAACCAAATAGTTATGTAAGTTTTTACCAAATATTTTGACTATTATGAGGAAAGGATGAGTTTTCGTATTCTTATTGTAGAGAGAAACATATGGATGAGAAACATAACATATTATTTCCCTTTACTACTAGACAACTATTTTAAAAGCAATTCTATTTAATTAGAATCTAAAGTAACTGATACATAATTATATTTGATTTATTTTTCTCAAGATCTTTGACTATATCATAACTAATTTTGGTCATCTATAGTTGATTATTATCTAAAGATTATGTGGTAAGATTCTTTGGTGGATAATAAGTTATAGGTCCTTTGGGCGGAGGAGGATTATTACTTAATTTTACATTAGGTGGATTCTTAGTGATATTCAATGGAGTAGATGTGGTCAACAGGTTGGATAACTTACTCCTTAGTTGGTAATTTTTACCTCTCTAGAACTATCTAAAATCATGAATCTTTTCTAGGTTATCCTCATAGTCATTCTCATCTTTGAAGGGAAATTTATAGGTGTCTAATACAAAGGCTATGTCTGGGTTCCCTCCTGCCTAGTTCTAGTTATCACCAAGAGTAGGCATGATTTACATGTTATCCACTTCCTTTTGAAAAATGTTTGAAGTAGATATGAATTTAATATAGTTGGTCTCTGCATGGTTTGTGATATTGTGAAACTTGCACCAAGTATTTAAGGATACAATTCACAAAATGGGGGGCATTGTAGTTATGATTGCCATCATCAAATAGATTGGGCACATTCCAATTATTAGGTAGGGAATTTAATTGCAAATTGAGTCTTTGGAAATTGAAATTACTACCTTGAGAGTAGTTATTAGTGTTATAACTAGAATTTTGAGGCCCTTACATGCGCAGGTTGATCACATCATTAGATAGTTTTTGAAACAACTATTTCAAATTTCTCACTTTTAAATCTATAATAGCATTGGGTTGGGTAGGTGATTGAAGTTATAGGCTAGATGTAGGTGCATGGGTGTAAGTGTTACTATCCTATACTTGGAGTTTTAATTAAGATAAAATGATATACTTGGTGATTCCAAATGCAATATATCCAATAGTGGTTGGTATAAAGTAACATTATTATAACTCATTGGGATCAACTATTGGTTATTCATTTAGGGAAATACATGGTTTGGAGCCATGTAAGGTAGACCATTAGGCTAATAGTTCATTGACATTATATTGTAAACTAGATTAGGGATTGTATATAGGGATCTTAAAATATGATTCATCAATGTAGTATGTTGATGCAGGGCATGGTTAATCATTGGTATTTGGTTATATGCACTTGGATGACCTAATGAGGGTAAAGGGATGACTCTCTAGCCTTGTGGCATAATTTATTTCTCAATTTTGATATCTTCATTATAGGCCAAAGATAATGATGCTAAGGCTAAAATGGTGTTCCTAAGTAACATAAAGGACATAAAATCTAGAGCTCTAGTGTTGGTCTATATGGAAACTACTTCAACCTGGGTGTAAGGGCCCTTTAAATGTTAGTACAAATTATGTAACTAAGCATTGAAAATACTCATGGGCTCATTATATTTCATCTTGGAGGTGATGAATTGATGATATAATACTTTGGGGTCATTGAGACCTATGAAATGGTTTACAAACATAGATTTTAACTCATCCTAGGTAGTAATAGACCTAGTGGGTAGTCTAAGATACCAATCATACACTGCTTATCCTAAGGAATAGGGAAATAATCTATAGGAAACATCCTTATGTTAGACCTAGGTTTTAATTAAATCATCTTTAAAGGATTGAATATGTTCCTCTATAGTTTGGACACTTCCCATTATGAACTTGAGACATAACTTATATAGATTTTTGGGCAAATCATGAGCTATGCCCTAAACAACCACAAGACAAAAGCATACTTATCCAAGCTAGGCCATGTTGGCCATAGGTAAAGGATGGGGGGTAAAAAATGGGTTAGTTTAAGGGATAGACACAATGGTCAAAGAATTACCAATTGAATGGATGGGCTTGACTTTCCCTTTCCTTTTGTTAACTCTTAGTTTTGGTATTCTATGGTTAAGGATTTACAAGAGCTCTACATTATCCCTAACATATTTTTATCAGGTGATAATTATTATAAAAATAAATTAAAATAAGATTTAGCTTAGTAGGATATATGGGTTATGAAATTATTTAAGTTGAGATTTGACTAAAGACTTCAAATCATGGTTCATCCCTCCTTTTAGCACTAGAACATGTTGATGTTGGTTTTGAAATACAATCAATAGTTAGGTAATAGGGTTGTTAATCCCTAAAATCTCTTTAAAGGAGGGAAATAATGTAAAGAAACTACCTCCCCAAGGTCTAAATGTAAAAGGTCTTGGTATGCTAGTCTTCACTTATTTGGTTGATGTGAACTATTTCATGTTATGGGCCTATTTTAATGATTTGAATTAAAAAAATCAACTCTAACTAAAGTATTCAATAGTTTTTAGGATTCAAAGATTTAAATCCTTTCATAAGATGATTTTTCTCATAAATTTATCATGTCCAAGAGTGCAACAATGAAACAATAATAATAAAATCTTGAGATAGGATGATAAAATCAACCAAGATAGATAGTTGAATTTTGATTAATATATCCTTCTATTAAATTAGTTATAAATATAAACCAAAATATTAGAGTTAGAGAGGTAAAAATAATTTTTATAAACACCATTTAACTATGATCTATCTATTTAAATAAATCCCCATTTAAACCTATCTCTAGTTGATCTAGACTTATTATAACTTTAACTTAATATGGTGCAATAATTTGGGAGAGAATGGCTACAAGAAAGAAGGGCATCACTATCATAAAAATGCATAGAGAATGACCACTTATACTTGAAAATATTCAAATTATCTAAACATTCCTTTTGATTAACAATAATAAAAACTCATATAATCATCAAATTCTTAGAAAAAAATTATGTAACTACAAGGTAAAATAAGAAAGGGAAGAAATTATCCTAAGAAAGAAAAAAAAATGTATGGTTTTATCTATCTCCTTTCAAAATACACATAGATCCAACCATTATTACACTGATAAGTCCATCTTATATAGGCACATAGACCTAAAGAGTTCAAAATATGAATTAAAATTAAAATTTGAATTTACACACTAATGGGGCAGTTACAAAAATCATCAAAGTGGCATGCTCACTTGAGTTCCATTAAGGGTGAATCCCACTCTATTACATCATGAAAATATCAAAGATAAATTTGGACCAAATAAATAATGAATGTCAATAATAATTTAGTTTAGATTACATTCAGATAGTTAGCCACCATGTTTTTTGGATAGTTAGAACCATGCCTCTTTATGGCATGTATTTGTCTTATATGCTCTATGCTTGATCATGATGCACATGCCATGATATGATTAATGTCATTTTTCACATTCCCATTGAATTATTCCATTATCCTTAACCAATTCATCATTTAGGGCCACTTTACAATTGATTCTATAAATCAAATCAAATGCATAGTTGAATCTTGGTTTTTGATGGTTTTGAAGGCTAGACAGGCCCTTAAATTTAGGATAGTACATTACTGACTACATAGATAGCATGTCATTTGCTCTGATGGGTTTTATGCTATGTCTTTTCCTTGTTCCTCTATTTCTTAGTTAAAATTTTAAGTTCATGTCAACTATTCATACCATGGTGAAGTAATATTTTACATCACGTCACATTATTGCTCACCCACTACCTTGGCATACTAATTTGCTTAAACAAAATAATAAGAGGATATAGAGCAGTGGGATTTAACCACATTGAGTCATCCCACTCACCCATTTGCTTGGGTATCTGACATAATTTATAGCCTAAACAAAAATATCTAGGAGAGTAGGGTAGTGTGATTATATCATGTGGTGTCATCTTGCTCACCCACACACTCATAGGATATAATATATATAAAAACATCTATAAGATAGTAAATAAGTATGATGATTCCACCTTACAACATCCTACTAACTTACTAGCCTTGAGGCATTACATTGGTATAGACATTTTTGGGATAATATAGTAATGGAATTATGCCATTTGGCATCATCCTACTGACTAACCAACTTGAAATGTTGTTAATATCATTTCCCCATTAGGAAACCTTAAATAAAATCAATTAAGTATTTAAAAAACTTTTAAATAGTATCATGACTATCAGGTGATCAACACGTGGCACTATGAATTTCTTTTAAGAATCAACTAAGTCTTTTAAAGTAGCAAAAAAGTGTTGTGTGTCCCTATGCAACTTTATGATATTATCTAAGTTATTTTTATCATAAATGTGATAGGTGGATCCATGTAAAATCAAGAAATTTATTAATTTTCAAAACACTTTTTCAAATGGATTGAATCCATTGGGAGCTATTAAAGGATGTCATGTGGAATAAGAAGAGATCCTGGATTTATATTAAGTGCCTTTAGGCATAATATAAAAAGCTACAATCATTGAATTGATTTAAAAATAAATGGTTAAATAATTTATATGAATTCATTAAAATTAAAATAAAAAAAATAAATTCCAAAAATATTTTTCAAATTGGCCCAAGTGATTGGGATTTGCGAGAATTCACCAAGTGGCACAAAAAATACTTTGGGTATTTACAAGAAAAGAATAAATGAAGCCTAGTCAACAATATTTGATTTAACATCCAATGGTTGAGTAAATTTGAATAAAAAACCTAGGCAAAAGTTGAAAAGCAATGAAGTATATAAAATGAAAACTACATAGCAACTTAGTCACTTGCTTGATTCATAAGCCAATTTCATCCATTTCTATGAGATGCAACTAAGCAAAATGATAAAGCCTTATAATCAATTCACCTTTTTGAATCAAAATGGACCAAATTGATTATGAAAATAATTAATAAATATATGACAAATTGAGATTTTGCACAATCTTAAGGTGAAATAGTAAAAAAGGAATCTATAAAATGTGTTTAAAAACACAAGAAAATAAGTAGACTAGGACTTAATAAAATGAAAAAAACTCAAATATTTAAAGTAATGTAACTTAGGGTAGAACTAGATAAAAAACCAAAATGGACTCCTTGAAGTATAATATCAGACTTCAAAGCAAAAAAAAAGAGGTTCCTAATTTTTAGTTTGAAAATGGGGCGTGTTGTGCAAGTAACAATAATTGCTAGGTAGTGTAATTATACTATAGGCTTTATATATATAGGGACCTATTTGTTTTGAATTAGGATCTAGTGACATGTGAAAATATGATAATAGGATTGGAAAATAGGGTTAAACAAATGATAACAAAGTGAAATATATAAAAAAGGACAAAAAGATAAGCCTAGACACTTGCCTTGATGCTAGTGTCCAAAATTGATGCAAGTGTCCAGGGGTTAAAAACATGTAGAAAATAGGAAAAAATGGGTAGGGATCCATTACATACATTAGATAAAGATAAATAACATAACATACATGCCCAAATGGTAGGTAAATCAAGTGAAATAATATGTAACTAAAGAGGTCCACAAGAGGCTACATCATTAGATATCTAATCTTCAGTCAAGACATGTATACATGCAAAGAGTCTATAAAAACATGTTGCTAAATTATGTTTGTACCAAATATGGGTATATATAGGTACACATATATACACCATTACAAATTGATAAAATATTCCCTATTATTCCCAAATTATGAATCTATCACTAGGATTAGTCACAAAAAAATGTGAAGTATAATTCAAATCAAGCATTGTCAAGTATCAAAGCCAAATTATTAGCTACATACATATAGTGAATGAGCATAATGACACAATGAGACTAGGTGGGAAAAAACATGTGACTTGATTTACCTCATTATAGTATCAAATACATAGGAAAAAACCATTAATAAAATGAGGGTGATTTGGGTCAACTAATCCCATTATAGTTTCCAAAAATTTACATGTTTCTAGCCCTCACAAAGAAATATATGGTTTTAAGGTAAAAAAGACTAATTTATAGAGTTGTGCACATCATTTGGGTTAAAGATCACATGTAAATATCTTATATATATTTATGAAGGTGACCATATGGTCATAGTCCCTCATTTACACATAGGTCAGTACAGACTAGCACATGTCTCTATTGACCAATGATATTTACCCAAGTCTGATGGAACCAACCCTACATAGATAGAAATACAATACCTATACCAAATGAATCACAAGCATAATTTAATTTAATTTACACTTATAAAATACAATTAAATTTATAAAATAAACTATAAAATCTAAATACTCATCCCTTTGTTTTACTGACCATATTTAGCACAAGCCACTTGTCAGATCATTTCAATTAGTTTCAGTATTTTACATTCAGATGTATGATTGATTGACACATCTTAATATCTTAATTATTATACTAGTTTATATCCTATTATATTTTATAAAACTAAATTATGGAAAAAATACTAGTAAACCCAATGTAAATAATCCACATTAAGGACCTATACAATCCACATCACGGTGCATTCCTTGGACATATTACTATTATCTACTAGATTTGTACCCTTGTGAAGGTAGTTTTAAGTCTTCATAGTCTAAATAAATATGGAGAAAATCCTAGGTTTTGTGTGGCCTAATAAATGGGTTGAATCTCTAGATTCTAAGGGCTATCTCCCTTTGATGTATCAATTAGGATCTTTACTCTACACTACCAACTTGCAAGGGAAAAGAGAAGAAGGTAATTGAAAGGAAAACCTATCTAACTAAGGTGGTACATAAAAATATGTCCTCAAATTATCTAATATAAACTAATAAGGATGAATAAAGACATGGAACTAATTTCACTTCTCAAATGAGAGACTCCAAACATCAACATTTCAGATAGAGGCTTAGTTTGATGTATGATCTAAGGCAGTTAATTAATAGGTCTCTAAAAAAAACTAAAGAAAGATTGAACTTTCCATAGATACATGATTGTTAAATCACATTATTCAATTTTTAAGGATGATATAACACTTTCAAATAGGTAAAGAGGAGAGGACAAAATGAAAGAAATCATACACTATCACTGTCATTCATCAACAAACCATGAACATACACTAGCTACAAGCATTGAGGGGGCCAAAATTCAGTCTTATTCATTAAAAAGATGCAAGTACAAGTGTTTTTGTGAGAATTTCCTTGACACAAGTTAGGTTAAGTATTATTTAATATTCTAAAAATAGGGTTACATGTAGATAAAAATGAGAGAGGAGAGAGAGAAAGATAGCCAAGAAACTAGGAAATATGACATTTACTTAGTCTTATTCAAAACCAATGTATCACTCCCTTTATTATCTCTTATCCAACCTTATAAAATGGAACATAGGTTGAAATGAGAATTGTTTTAAAAATTGAACGAGTCTTGATCATTCATTTTTGATCTTTGATCCATACAACCTCCTAGATCTTTGCTTGCATAACCTACATTTTAGCTCACATGTCTTTGATGAAGAATGAGTCTCATTCCTAGAAAATAAGACTTAAATTATTAATTTATACTCTATTTAAATATTATCCTAAGATATTAATGAGGTATTTCCATATTTATTAGGCTATTATAAGCTTTCTGATGATTATTTGACTTTGTCTTTTGACTAGGTGTTAGAGAGAAAGAAGGTTCTCTTAGGAGTACTAGAGATTTTTTCCACCTTTGAAACCTTATTCCAACAATTTAATGACTTATTAAAATGTTATTTTGTGTATGAGGGATAAATAAAAATTAATAAATCCCTTTTAAATGTTTTATGCATCATTTTAGTACTTTGATCACTTAAATCCTCCTTATGAAAAAGTAGCATAGGGGAGAGAAAGGTTTTGATTTGAACCAGACAAATTCTATCCATGAAAGGCTTATCAACATAAATTAATAGCTAAAAAAACATTTGTAACCATAAATTATCCCGAAATATATTATTTTGCTCCATTTGCTTGCTAAAGCACCCATTCCTTGTAACCCTAAAAACCTATAAGGCTCCTTGTCCAAAATATTGTATGGATCATATTGGAAACTTGGGAAATTTTTTGAGTACCTTATATCCCCTTACAACTCCACACAAAATTTCATGATCCAAATCTAATTATAAGTATCTTCTTTTTTCATTTCTCTCTTAATTAGGTCTAATTAGGCTCCTTAGGCCTAGAAAGAGAAAATTGGCCCAAATGGACACTCAAATGTGTGAAATTGGCCAAAAGTGTTTGATTCAATTTAACTGGCCTAAGATAATCCTCCATACCAAATTTCATTTTCTAGGACACTATAGAAGTATGCAAACCATGAAATGGGTTTTATCAAGGTTCTCCTTATAAGGCATTTTTCAGACTACCTTAAAAAATATTATTTGTTTGAACACTTATGGGTTATATTAAATGTATTTTTAGACTTTTATAGGTATAATAACTCTAAAATAATCTCTCCTAATGATTGGCATTCATTCACACACTTCAACACCCCCTTTTTACATTAAAAACTTGTAAAATTATAGTTTTTCTCAAATTTGTATAGGTGTCGGTACATGAAAGTACCATGGTGAGGACATATTTTTATATAAATAAGTTTTTAAGAGGTTTCATAATCGTTCTAGGTCATTTTATGTGATTTAGAGATTAATTTCTTGAAACTGGTCAAAATTGGCTTTTCTAATAGCCTGTGAGTGGCTCAAGTTCTTAACAATAATTTATAAGAAACATGGGTAATTTTCCAAAAAAATGAAAATAATTTGTGGTAGGGGGACCCATATAACATATATTATGGGATTGAGTTCCCATGAAACTTCTCATGAAATTTTTGAGCAAACCAAGTTACCTCTTCAAGCTCCTTCTTGAGTAAAATAGGGTTCTATGCATTCTAACTAAATGTTTATGAATTTTTGATACAAAATGAATGGAATAATGGAATTATTTTAAAGAATATTACATACCTCAACACATCCTAAAACCTCAAGTTACCATTCTGATTCTACAATATGTTTTATCACTTGCAAAATTACTACTCAAGGTAGTGTGACTATGTATTAAGCTAAAGAAGGTCATCTTGGGTCTTAAGACCTCATAACTCACTTTATTTATATATTAATATCTTATAAATTTTCTATGTGATTCATTACATTATCCATGATGATTATCTATCAATGTTGGCCTCTTAAATAGGTTTGGAACATTGCATTTCACCACTAAAGGTTTATAGTAATTTGAGCATTATTGACCCTAGAGGTCAGTTTTGAGTGTTTCCATAATTACCTAAATATATGAAACTTTATGTATGGATTCATGCATTATTTCTAAATTCTCACATTTTTAGACATCAAAATCCTAGTGAACATCATATTCTCTCACCATGTTTGTAAGTGGGCCTATAGGTCACTAAATGACTATGTATATTGACTATATTCTACCCTCACAATATTTAGATGGAAATTTATTCCATATATTTTACCTCTATTATATCTCCTCTAACTTCATATCTAACACTCTTCATCCAA
This sequence comes from Torreya grandis, assembly GCA_037957365.1. Taxonomy (NCBI): domain Eukaryota; kingdom Viridiplantae; phylum Streptophyta; class Pinopsida; order Cupressales; family Taxaceae; genus Torreya; species Torreya grandis. The sequence continues at coordinate 474,397 of JARHVA010001398.1, forward strand.
TTCATAACCCTTGTCTACACACTCACTCATGTCCTTGACTACTTGTAGGTAGTCATTTGATTGTAGGCATGTATTTTGAGTTTACTGTAAGCTATAGGTGCATATTTAGATGAAATGATACCTTAATAAAGGTTTATTTCATGACCTTAAAACATATTAGTATCTTGTGAAGTGACTTTAAAACTCTAATCTCCTTTCCTTCAAACACATCTTCAGGGTTGGTATAGGTTGGATGACTGTGTTCTCTTTAAGAGCCTTTATGATATTCAAGGACATTTTAATGGGAATTAATCATATTAAAAACTTACTCTAAACCAATCCAATATTATATATAAACTCACATTTCCTCTTCTCACTTATGACCCCTATCCACATATTCAATCTATCCAAAAATTGTCTTTGACTGCATGTAGTTATACTAGCTATAGGTGTAAATGTTGTGTTGTTTGTATAAATTGAGGTGGAGAAATGAATACAAAAATACCTCAAAAGGTCTATGACATGGATTAAAAAAGTTCCTAGTAACCCATGAAAGCATTTTCAAACCTAAAGTCTCCTTAAATTACATAAGTTTCCTCATCAAGCTAATACATAACTAACTGTGCTAGCCCAAAGGTTATTTTTCCTTATCTTGACTAAACCTCTCTTTGGTCTATGACATAAAGTCATTATTAAACCAATAATACATAATATTTACAAGTTATTTACCATATTATTAGGTTATTAACCTTCTTAATTTCATTTTGCATAGGAAAATACTGATTATTTTATAAGGACCATGGGTGTAGATCATTATTTTGTACTTGTATAGAATATAGGCTAATAGTCACTTTACCTTTATTGGATTACTAATATTATTTTTTATTAAATTATGTCATTTTTTTAACCTTAAATATTCATATCATAAACTCAATTTGCATCATATTGACCTTATACATGAGAAGTTCACATTTCATAGAGACTTGACTATATGTTCATCCTACTTGTGAATGCTCTTTGAAAGAATTTTTCATTGAAAATCCTCATGATATTGGATAAAATTCATACAAAATTCAATAAACTACTGTAAATCCTTATGAAATTTACCATTTTTTTCTTTGAGTCTAAGTCCTTCAAGCTTAATTAGGCTCCCAAGCTGATTGTAGGTAAACATTAGCTGTAGGTGCCTATTTGTACTCATTGTATGGACTGAGGAAGAGAATATGACATAGACTATGATATGAAAAAAATGATACCAAAACATTGAAGGAGTTTTATCTACCTTGAATCAAATTTAATAGCATAAAAATAACTTGATAAACATGAAGACCAAAGCATTTGATATTACCTTAATAACTGCTAACTTACCTTAAACTCTACTAAACAGGGTTTTAAGAAAGTTTTATTGCTTCTAACCTGCACCTTGGTGACCTTATTTATCACTATTATCCATTATAAGTGAATTATTTCACCTTCAAAATTCATCCTAACACCTCAAAAATATATTTATGAAGATACCAAGTTCATTGAAGTTCTTACAAGTTAGCAACATAATCATACACAGTCTTGACTATGTTCTTTAGGCATTTGAGGCTTAAAATGGACTTTTTTTATCCCAAGAGTGACTATTTTATTCCACATCTCCTTCCTTTCCCTCATGAATCTTATGCTCATTTTATTTGCCATTATGTCCTTTTAGCTTGCTCATTAGGCCTACAACTGAGATTTTGAGCTTTTAAGAGAGAATGGTTTTAAGACCTTATATATAATGTCTTTAAAAAGTAAATTTATAATTTATAATATTTTATATACCCTTAAAAATAATGATAACCTCACTAAGATAACTTCATAGACTGAGAATCTCATTAGACCTATAATTGTATCTTGTGGGATGACCAAATGACCACCCAAGATATCTTAAGAAAGACCTTTTCAAGATGAAGGTAAATACAAAATTTTCTTGGATGAAAGATATGTATTTTACCTAAAACATGAGATTTAAAACTCTTTAAAATTAATACATTTAATTGATCTATCAAAAATACTTGAAAACTACCAAAACTCAAGCAAGACAAGCAATCAATTTCATATCAAAAGACTCCTTATCAAGGAAAAGTAGACGATGAATAAAACATGAAAAATGTCCTATTTAATGTTGAAATCATCCCCCTAAAACTATTTTTATCCACTGAGCTCTAAAGTGAAGAAATGGGGACAAACCTAGACCTTGTTTGGATGACTAGGTCATAGTGACCCCCTTTCACTCTCAGCAATTGTTCATAAAGATGGGGAGTTGAATTTGAAAAAAATACCTCTAAGTTGAAGGTAAATAGGGTCCTTATAATTTAACAATATATTTGGACCTAAATCTCTCTCCTACTTATATAGAGCAAAAATTGATGGCCTTCTTAGAGTTTCCAAGGAGGTTGATATGAAAAATAAACTAGTTTTCTTCATTTTAACACATGAAACTCCTTCCAAATCATGGATTTGACTTTTTTATGAACAAATAAGGTATTTAATATGGATGAATATTAATTTTACCTTGAGAATTATATGGATGGACTTAAAATAGTCCTTTTTGTCACTAAAACTACCAAAATCACTTGAGAAGCCTAATGAAAATGCTAAAAAATGTATCCATTATACCTTTTCATACCTGAACAAGTACCCCATGTCCTTCTAATATTAAACTATTATTAACATGAAAAACATATTATAAAAGCCACAAAATAACCCAAAAATGTAGTCAACTAGATCATGAAGTTAGTCAAACATATCAATAACCAATATAATTAATTATACAAGATGAGATGAATTTGACACAAGACATAAGGCATATTAGGATGTTCTAGACTCTTTTAATCATTTGAAAAAACTTTAAATTGGTCAAAAGGTGGATATAAAAGCACATGACCATGATGATCAAAACCTTAATTTTATCAAATCTAACTTAAACTCTACTAATCAAGGTTTTGGATGATCATTTTAGAGGCATAACAAGGAAATCATACCAATAAATAGGGAAAAAAACATGACAAACAAAGTTTCTAATGATAGTGGTGATAGTTTGAGCTATGAGGTCAAACTTATCAACATTTTGGTGACTCAACTAGGAAGCATGATTGCTATGCTTATGAACTATACCATTGACATGTCTCATGGAATCATAAAATCACTCTTACATTATGAAACAATCATGATTAAGCCTTGAAAAAATAACACAAATCTTGACTCTAGATAAGATAACTATTTCTCATCCAAAATAAGGAATGAAAACAAAACAAAGTAAGGAAACTTGGCTAATAAAACACATGTACTAGCTAAGCACTGATTGAAAAAAGAAAACATAAGTAAACTAATGTGATAGACAACACTTGAAGGAAGGATAAACTGACTACAATTAACCTATAAAGAATCCTCCTCTAGGATCAAAAGGAAATTTTTTTAGATCACTTATTACTTGGTTTATCCTTATTTCTAACTAACAACACATTTTACATGTCTTGTAATAGGTCTACATCAACTTTTATATTTCTAATGAACACATAGTATTCATGGGCTTCAACCTCTACCTTCTATATTTCTTCTTATTTTGTAATAGTCTCTAAGATGGCCATATATTGGTTTGTAAGACCTATTTCATAATGAAATTCATATGATTGATTAAATTAGTATACCTGGTCCTTAGTATCCTCTTGAAGACTCTCAACTTATCCATCATTGTCTCCAAAAGTGATAATTTATTTTTCCATGAGAAATTATAGCTAAAATAGATCCTCACTATCTTCCAAGAGTAAATCAAGGTCTACAAATGAGATGAGATGATGATAACCTATGATGAGTATCTCAAAAAAATCACCATATAGGGAAGCTCCCTCTTGAAAAGGCAAGATTGTCACTCTCTAGAATGTTAATTGGTTTACCAAAAATGCCTCCTATTACATTAACTCATAATCACATGGGATAAGTGAGTAACCTGATTCCAAAGCTTCAAACAAGTCTTCACTATGCTCTTGACTAATACTGAGGAGATCAAAAAAAGGATTTATCTTCTCTTCTTCATGCTCAATCACATCAAAAGGAATTTCTTGAAACAAATCAACATCTCCTTTTTATTCTACTGCAAATTCTTCATTATATCTAAAAATTAGATTGCCTTTGCTCTCACTAAGGGGAGTACCAAAAAATATTTATTCTTCATGCACACTTTCCTCATCTTTATGACATTTTCCATGAAAATAACTTGTAACTGTAAATTTTTAATATATCTTCCATATAACAAGCTCCTCTTCAACATTGGAGATGGTGGGAGGGAAATGAATATTCTCATGAGTTTTCTTGGGAGTCAAGGGAGTAATTTTTCAAGTTGAATATTTGAGGATGGTGGAATATTATAGGAATTCTTAGAGAGAAAGAGAGAGAGAGAGAGTAAGTTGAGTTGTCTCCTTAGTGATTCATCCTTCCCAACAAGCATTTAAAATTTTTTTAGTCTTCTTGAGGCTTTATATTAGCTACAATTTAATTTTCAGCCTTCTCAACTAGGACCTCTATATTTTCATGAGATCCTTCTTGGATCATGTTGGGAAATTGATGGTAATTGTTGTAATTGATATCTACAAGGCATGTCCAATGACAAAGTGGTCTAGAAAGTGTAGTGAGATGGAACATGGTGGTCTAATGTACTTAGTGTAGTGAGATGCTTGCATGAAGGTTGACTATATGAATGTATGGTGGCATGGAATATGGTATGGTATTGAAAGACATGATATTAGAATGTTCTATGCAAGTTAGAGTGGTTTCATGAGGTTCTCATGAAGTATACAGGTTTGGTAGGTTTGACCATGCATGGTTGCCTATAGGGTTTTGAGTCCTATGGCTTATATGCCATGGTAAGGAGGTTAGTGTGCTTAAATTATACATATTGGAAATTTATAGGATGCTGATAGGTCAGATGGATGATTTTCAAAAGGTGGATAGGGGTCTGCAAGATAGTTTGGATCTTGGCCTAGTTGGCCTAGGTGGGCTTGTGAGGCCTTGTGAAGGGTCAAAGGGTGTTTTTAGGTTGGTAAATCTTATATTTACATGGGATATGGTTAGGAATATTTTTTAAATAATTTTTATTAGGTCTAAGGTCATATAAGGAGAGATAAAGTCAATAAAAGTCTTCATATGCTTTAGAGGGTGCTTGAATGGTGCATTTTGAGCTCGAGAGGAAAGTTATCACATTATTCAGCTCATGTATAATTTTTATGGGGAGATGAGAATTTTTTAGATACTGGGGAATGTTCCTAATAAAGTTTTTAAAGCATTATTTCATATATTAAGGACCTATTCTTTATGAATGATTTCTAAGAAGGTAAGCAAGTTTTAATGCACAGAATTCTTAGTCTTAAGATCCAATGTTTATTATATTTCTTGTTGATGATTAAGAATGTGTTGGATGGATATAATTATGTTTAATGTTTTATAGGACTCTTATATGATTTTTATGATTTTTTTGGTCAAACTTTACTATTTGTGGGTCCCATAAAAAACTGCTTCTTAACAGTGTTTTTGATATTGTGAGAGATTTATGAAATAAACTACGGGAAAAAATTGGTGTGTTAAAGGTTATAAATTTATTAAAATATTAATGGAAATTTTTATGAATATTCATTTCTCTATGTCAAATTTCTAGGTCTTCAAATTTTTCTAGTCGATATGAAGGAAAGGGTGCCATGAGTGAGAAAAGCCAGTCCGAGTGAAAAGTGGAATTAAAAGGCCTAATCAGTGAGTAGAGATGGGTATAATCTCTTAGAGGTTATATATGGGATGTATTACCTCTATTAATGAAATTTTTATTATTCCTAGTCACTTAGAGTTGAGTTAATGGTTGACTCATAGTTGACCATGATGGTTTTGCTATCAAAAGGAACTCGATTTGAGTGATTGAGTTTGTTTATAGGACAAACGGTTAGATCAAGTGTTATTAATGGTTGGAGAGTGTTGAGGACTCATTTAATATATTTTATATTTATTTTTAATGATTTAATAATCTCATATTGGTAAAACATAGTCTTAAAAAGTGAACCTATGCTTCATTTGTAAGGAGTATGAGAAATATGCTCACTACATGAACTAAAAATTTGTTGCAGAGGTTCATGGCCAACCTTGGAAAACATAAGTAATTATTTATAAATATCCTAAGGATAAATATCCAACCATAATTAATTATGGTATATATACAATATATTTTTATGCTCTTTGGGTGTATATCAATCTAGACAAGCAAGTGTGTGTGTTGATATTTGAAGATCTTATGTGAATGTTGTTGGGAGTATTGGTGATAAATGTTTATATGAGATTAAGCAGAGAAAAAATTCATTAGAATTAGAATAATTTTATGATTTTATTGATTATTTTTACTATCTTTATGAGTGCATATTTGTATATGAGTGAAATATTTTGTGAAGGGATTATTGCTTATGTTGAAGAGATAGCTTGGTGTTGGCGACTTGTGTGGAGTTTTAGACTTGGAAAGGAGTGTTATTGTAAGTTTTATCTATTATATTAATAATCAATTAGAGTTCAAGGATTATTCATTTGATAGGTGTTGTGTTGGTGCTCAACATCTTAGGCAAGTTGGTGCTTGTCATCTTTAGGGGTTGGTGCTCCTTGTGAAGTGGGTAGGAATTTATTACATTGTTTTGTAGACTTGAGAGTGGGTTTTATCCCCCATGAGGGTTTCCCACATAAATATTTTTGTAATGGTTGCATTCATGTTTGTTCTTTGATTCATATATCTTGCATATTGATGTGATTGGTTAAGTAGCTTAAAGAGTTGGAAATTAGATTTCACTATTGTTAAACATTGATTAAACCCCCTATAAATGGTTTTTACCTCTATAAATTGGTATTATATTAGGTCCTTTTTGAGGCTTAATATCTTTAAAGGTGATTTTAAGGTAAAATGGAAAGTCGAGGAATGCAAGGTGGTTTCTCTTCCAAACAAGCTCCATTATTTAATGGTTCCAACTATGCCTTTTAGAGTTCAAGGATGCAACATTTTATCATGGATCTAGGATTTGATGTTTGGTAGATTGTTGTTGATGGATATTTTATTCTTACTAGTTCTCCTACTAGTTCTATTGATAAGAAACTATTTAAAAGCATTTCAAAGGGTATGAATGCTATTTCTATTTCTAGTGGTCTATCAAAGACTTAGTTCTCAAATGTCATTCACTATCAAACAACTAAGGATATATGGACTAAGTTGAAGACAATCTATGAAGGAGACTCAAAGGTTAAGCTAGAAAAATTATAAACTTTTAGAACATAGTTTAAGAGTCTTAAAATGAAAGAGGAGGGTTATATGGCATCCTTATTGAATAGAGTGGATGATTTGGTCAATATATCAGGGGTCTTAGATAAGATCTCAAAGAGGGTGTTATTGTTTAAAAGGTCTTAGATCTCTATCTTACAAGTTTGACTCTAAGGTATCTACAATTGAGGAAAGTCATGATCTTACTCTAATGAATATGGATGAGCTTTATGGATCTCTCATTGCTTATGAGACGAGGATAAATGAAGACAAGCCCCCTAAGAAGGATGTTGATTTCAAGGCAAAGAACAAGCCTAAAGAAAAGAAGACACAAAGTAAGGGGTCTTAAAGAAAAGATGCTATGTTAGATGATATATTTGATTATGATTTAATTACTTTATTTTCAAGAAAGTTGAAGACTAGATCAGGAAATAAAGAGGCAAGCTTCATTTTAAGTGCTTCAACTATGGTAAAATAGGTCATTTTGCAAGCAAATGTCCTCACAAGCATAAGAAAGATGAGGATGAGGATCAATCAGAGGGTAAGAAAGGTTTTAAGTTTGATAGAAATAAGAGATCATTCAATAGGTTTGATAAAAAAAAGGAAGGCATATAAGGACAAAAGGAGTCTATACACAAATATGGATGATAGTGACTCATAAGTAAGCTATGACTGCCAATATGATGACAACCATAATGAATGTGAAGCTAAGGATGATGAAGTCCTTTTCATGGCAATCAAATAAATGATGAAGGTGATTGTTTATATCAAATTAAAGGAAATTATAGTGGATCAGATGAAGAAGACATTTTAAACTATGAGAGTGAACTAAAAATTGATCTTGAAGATTCGAAGATTGAAAGAAATCTATGTAAAGGTTTCAAGTCTAACTTGAAAGACTATGAATTTCAATTCAGTGTTTTTGAGGCTAAGATAATTGAAGATAATAGGGAGCATGAAGGAGTAATCATGTTCTTAAATTCCAAATTGAAGTCTATATCCTAAATATTAAAAGGTAAGGATAAAGAGTGTTCCAAGTTGATTATAAAAAAAACAAGATTTTGAGAGATGAATTGGAGAAAGCTTTGAGCAAAGATAAGTCATTTTCCAAATTTAAGAAAAATTCAAATGATCTTGACAGTCTTTTGATAAGTCAAAAATATTCAAGTGATAGGATATGTCTAGGTTTCATTGAGAAACCAATATTTATATCTCAAGCAGAGGATAAAATAATTGAAGTGAAAAAGGGTAAACCTACAAAGGTTAATACCCAAGTTGAGGGTGTTAGCTTCAATAAGGTAAGACAGCGTAATTCCATAAATCATTTAAACTTTAATAGATACTATCATGTTTGTCATGAATTTGGTCATAAGGATAATGATTTCAAGATGAAGGCTAAGAAAGTCAATTTGTCAAATCTTGTGAATGAGGTAAAGTGTTTCAAATACAAAAATGAAGGACATGTCTGACCAATGTCCTAGTAAACCTAATCTCTTTAGGAATGCACCTAAGATTGTAACATGCTTCAATTGTCAAAAAAATGGTGACATGGATAAATATTGTGAATATAAAAGAAGGATTGTATGCTTCAATTACAAAGGATTTGGTCATATTTTTAAATTTTTTAAGAAAAAGGGGACTCTTAACCAAGACAATACCAATCAAACTTCAAGTTTTCAAGAAAGAAAGAACAAAGTTTTATACAGGCCAAAGGAAGAAAAGAAAGTGATAGTTGATATGTCTATAGATTAGAGTAGTGAATTTATTAAGGTAGAGAATGTTTATTTCATTGAGGAATTCTCATTATTTTCTCATGTTTTTAATGAAGAAATAAAAAACAATGAGAAATTGAAGAAAGAAGATAAAGACAGTCTTAAGATAAGCGTTGGGCATTCTATAGTTGTAGATGATGTTTTCTAAATAAATCAATCATTTATAAAACTTGGAGAAGTTATTTTAGCTAATAATGTGAGTCAAAACATGGTATCATATTCATTTGTTGGTTATTCAAGTTTGGAAGAAGAGGAGAAAATTTCAAGGTCAGAAAAGATGGTCATAGGCAAGTCAAAGAAGAAGAAGAAGAGTAGGATTGTGTTGACCAAAGAGGAAGAAGAATATGAGAAGATGTGAGCCACTCTAGGATTCACACTATTATAGAGTAATATTGAGGGATTGGAGGTCTATTTATATGCTTCATAAGATACTCCTATAGGTGAAGAAGCAATAATGTTTGTTCAAGAGGTATGTTCAGGTCTCCTAATCCTAAAGTGCATTTTTGATCAATTTTTGATGCTAGATTCGAGAGGTGATCTAAAGGAGATAGATGAAGATATTTATATGAGAGGTCATGAGGAAGATATTCATGAGTCATTTCCAGGTGGTCTAAGTCTTTGATGAGCTTAGACATGAGTTTTATGGTCAAAAATCAAAGTTAACTAATTTTGGCAGTGATGACTACCTAGAAGGTGCTCTTATAATGACTTATGATAGATATAAGTTTTGAAATAGATTATTCAAGGTGTATTTGACATGTCAAAATCGGATAGGACATTTTTTATATGTTTATAAGGTGCTTAGATGTGTTTTTAACCTTTTAGTCAAGGTGTCTGCTGTAGATAATGAGCTTATATGCATAGATTACTTGGTTTCAAGGGTCACTCTAATAATGAATATGTGTCATGAATATTTTTTTTCTTAGGAAGGTATATACATTTGATTTATACATGTTCTAGGTCGTTTCATATGTTGATGAATGATTTTGTGCCAGGTGGAGTGTTTTGAGTGGTCTCTAGCTCTTCTTCTCAAGAGCATGTGTTTGGAGGCTTAGAGGAAGTAAATGTTACCAAATGTGTGGAGGTTTTAAATTTGGAATTAAATTGAGTTTTGATGGTCTCTAGGTGTGGTATCCAGCTCAAGTGTTTGCATTGACCAGAGGTTGACTTTTGACCAATTGTTGCTTTGAAGGCCTAGTAATTTGGGCATGTTTGGAAAAGTGATCAAGATTTGGAGTTGAAGGTTGGAAGACTAAAACGTAGTTGAATGGGAAAAATGGGTATTTTAATAAAATTTTAAAGTGGTTTTCTAGTGAGTATATTTAATTTTATTTAAGTTTTAGCTCACTAGGAGGCCTAATTAGCTAGTAGGCTAAGGAAGGAAATATGCTGAGGAGAATGATTTGGAGGCTCATTTTTGGCATGATTTAGGGGGAATGATAGTGGTATTAAAATATTAAGTTTCATGGCTTGAAGTGATTAGGATATATATTTATGAGGTCTACAGTGGCTAGATAGGGCTACAAAGGGTCTAAATAGGTCTAGTGAAGAAAATGAAGATTGTTGAAGAAATTTTCCAAAGAAGGATGGAATTTTTAGTTATAGATAAGTATCTTGGTCCACTATAAATGTGTTTTAGGTATGGTGGTGTGATTGAAGTGACTTTGGTTTTCTATAGGGTGCCTTGAGTGCAATGATAAGTGAGTTTGCATGATACTGTGATGATCCTATTGTTGTTTGAGTTGATGGTATCTATTCTTAAATGTCCTAAAGGTATGAATGGGTTTTTTATACTAAGGGGGAGCATTAAAAGTTGAGTGTGGTCTTGGGGGGAGCTGTGTTACTATGTAATTAGTGATAAGTCCAAGGATCTTGATGGTTCAAGAACAATCTCTAAGTGAGATCATCTTCTAAGGGGGAGTTGTGCTTGTTCAATGTGATAATGGTACTATTTTATATTTATTCCTATAGGTGAGATTTATTCCATGTGTTTCTTGTAGCTTACTTGCTTGATTTATAAGGTGTTAAGTGTTGAAAGGTGTCCACTTTGTCATTTTGGCAAAGGGGGAGAGAGAAAAGGAGTGTTTCAATAATTGAGAAAGGGGGATATTGTTAAGAAATTGATGGTATGTGTTGTCATTGGTGCCTACAAGTCATGTGCAATGACAAAGTGGTCTAGCAGGTGTAGTGAGATGGAGCATGGTGGTCTGATGTGCTTAGTTTAGTGAAATGCTTGCATGAAGGTTGATTGGATGAATGTATGGTGGCATGGAACATGGTATGGTATTGAAAGACATGATCTTGGAATGATCTATATATGTTAGAGTGGTTTCATGAGGTTCTCATGAAGTATTTAGGTTTGGTAGGTTTGACCATGCATGGTTGCTTATAGGAGTTTGAGTCTTATGTCTTGTATGCCATGGTAAGAAGCTCAGTGTGATTGGAATATATGTATTGGACATGTATAGGACATTTATAGGTTATATATATGATTTTAAAAATTTATATGGTAGTTTGCAAGGTAGTTTGGCTCTTGGCCTAGATGGGCTTATGAGGTCTTGTGAAGGGTTAGAGGGTGTTTTTAGGTTGTTAAAGCTTGTATTTGCATGGGATATGATCACTATTTTTTTTTAAAATCATGTTGATGTTTTTTGAGGTTAGATAAGGAGAGATAAAGTCAATAAAAGTCTTCATGTGTTTTAGAGGGTGCTTGAATGGTGTATTTTGAGCTCGAGAGGAAAGTTCTCACATTCTTCAGCTCATGTAAAATTTTCATGGGAATTTGAGTCTTTTGGATATATTTTATAAGGTTATTAAGAAATTTTTATAATCATTATTTCATGTATTAAGGACCTATTCTTTATGAACAATTGCTAAGAAGGCAAGCATGTTTTTATGTGCAAAATTCCTAGTCTTAAGACTTGATGTTGAAGATATTTACTGTTAATTATTAATAAGGTTTTAGATGGATATAATGATGTTTTAAGGTTTTATAGGATTCCTATAGGATTTTTATTATGTATTTGGTCAAACTTTACTATTTATGGGTCCCATAGAAAAATGCTTCTTAACAGTGTTTCTGATATTGTGAGAGATTTATGAAAGTAACTAGGGGAACAAATGGGTATGTGTTAAATATTATAAATTTATTCAAACATTCATGGAAATTTTTATGAATATTCATTTCTCTACATCAAATTTCTATTTCCTCAAAGTTTTCTTGTCAATATGAAGGAAAGGGTGCCATGAGTGAGAAAAACCAATCAGAGTGAGAAGTGGAATTGGAAGGCCTAATTAGTGAGTAGAGATGGGTCTAAGCTCTTAGAGGTTATTTATGGGATGTATTACATATATTAATTCAATTGTTATTATTCTTATTCATTGAGAGTTGAGTGAATGGTTGACTCATGGTTGCCCATTATGGTTTTTCTAGCAAAAAGAACTCAATTTGAGTGATTGAGTTTGAATATAGGGAAGATGGTCAGATCAAGTGTTCTTGATGGTTGGATAGTGTTGAGGACTCATTTAAGATATATTTTTATTGATTTTTAAGGTTTTAAAAATCTCCTATTGGTTAAACATAGTCTTATAAAGTGAAGTTATGCTTCGTTTGTAAGGAGTATGAGACATAGGCTCACTACATGAATTAAAAATTTGTTACAGAGGTTCATGGATGACCTTGGAAGACATAGGTTATTATTTATAAAATATATTAAGGATAGATATCTGACCATAATTGAGTATTTTATATATACAAGATGTTTTAATGCTCTTTGGGTGTGTATCAAACTAGACAATCAAATGTGTGTGTTGATATTTGAAGACCTTGTGTGAAGGTTGTTGGGAGTCTTGGTGACCAATGTTTGTATGAGATTAAGTAGAGAAATCAGAATTACTTTCTAATTCTATTGATTATTTTTATTATATTTATGAGTGCATATTTTTATATGAGTGAAAGATTTTGTGAAGGGATTATTGCTTGTGTTAAAGAGATAACTTGGTGTTGGTGACTTGTGTGGAGTTAAAAACTTGGATAAGAGTGTTATTATAGGGTTTATATATCATATTGAGAATCAATTAGAGTTCAAGTATTTTTCATTTGATAGGTGTTGTGTAAATATGAGGGTTAATAAAGAGTGATGGGAGGAGATTCATCCATAATAATTGGTATGGTATAACCAAGAGTCATATCTCAAGAAAGCCTTCAAGATGGAATAAGCTTGTTTTCCTGAGGAAGGATAGGTTTGGTTGGAAGGAAAATTGGAATACATGAAGTTTGACCAAGGGTAGGAAGAGATGGTTGAGGTTTTTTGGGTTGGATATCTTGATTCTCCCACCTCACTAACTTGTCTGCCCACTATTGGATCGTGGTTCTCATTTCAGATAACTCATAAGTCATGACATACTAGTTTTCCTCTTCATTTTATGCCCACCTATTTGTCAAAATATACACTATTTTCCTCATCTTCTCTATGAGGTGAAAAGGAATCACATCCAAATATATATCCCACACTCTCATCACCCATTTAGACTTTTGTTGAGAATGGTCATTGATTTATTAGGTTGTAATTAATTTCAAAGAGAGCATATAGTTCTAGTGCATAATGACAAAAAAGTTGTGTTTTATAGTTTGGAGAGATATGGCACATTTATAGGTTTGTAAGGATAAAAAAGAAGTTGTGAGGCATTAATAGATGTCTTGGTAAAGTTCTAGTGTGTCACTTGATCATTTAAAAATATCAACATACATATTATAGCTTAAGAGAAGCCAGACCATCACTACACATCATATAGATATTAATGAACCAACAATTTTGTGCATTTAATGTAGGTACTCAAAAATTCAACTGATGTCAAATGTTTTCATGGAGATTTTGTCTATAGTGATAAGAAGTTACCTTGAATATTTGGACTCTTAAAGTGTTTTCTAGATCAAGTTATAAACCTTCAAAGTTGCTCTTATAAACTATTATGGGATAGATACCATCAAGTCTATCTAAATTGAAGTATGAGGTCAACTAGTCAAGAGATCTAATGGTGAGTGTTCATCATATATATTGTGATCCAATGGTGCACATGAAGTCAAATTGTCAAAAGTTCCTAAGATTAAATGTGCTAATAACATGTGTGTCTATCTCATTGATTTGATAGAAGATCAATGTTTCATGGGTTTTTGTATAGATAAATATCAATGGTGCAGGATAAGTCAAAGATTTAAATATGAAAAAGGCACATAGAGATTCCAAGTGGCATAATCATGAGGTCTCAGATCAAAGATCAATGATGAGAATTATAAGATAAAGACCAGGCTACTTCTAAGGATATTGATAGTGCATATTTATTAAAAGTTACTAGGGAGAATGAGATGAGGTCAAAGTATCTGATGTTTAACATTTTCACAGTGATCATTAGAAGTTTAATTTTCAAATTAATGGAGGAAAACTAGTCTATAATTTTTAAGGTATATATTTTGATCCAAGATGAAATTATTGTTGGTGTAAAAATAAAATTTGAATAAGACTCCAATCCACATCTAAAGAAACTAGTTAAAAGGTTTGAATATATTTATATTAAAATATATCAAGATCCAAAGTTGACTATATATTCATTCATGATGGTTGTATATACATAATAATGTTTGAACAATTTGTGATTTAGTAGAAAAGTGTTTTGGCAGGAGTAATCACCTAAAGATTTCTTATAGGTAATATGGAGTGGACCCATGTATTTTAAAGTGATATTATGTTCTTAATTTGTTTGATGAAGTGCTAAATGGGTGAATAGGTCTCCATGAGACCTATAAGGGATACTAAGGCCTAATTGAAAGGCATAACTACTTAAGTGTGACCCATGGATGATATGGCTAACCTATGAGGATGAATTTGAGATATTTTTTTAGCATGATAGATCTATAAAGGGTTAAGGAAATGTTATAGTTGAACTATAAGTTGTCATTCAAGAAGACTCTATAAAGAGTGGAGGCCAAGGCAATGGTTTTTAGACTTGCATGTGAATGTGTTAAGAGAGTAGAAGATAGAGATGAAGGAAAGATATTAGAGTTAGCATACTCAGTGGATGGACTAAAGTATAGAATAGATTGAGGATGAGTGAAGAATCCTAGAGTGATCCAAAAGGATTTTTACATGCATTACTTGTATGAGAAAGTTTGAATGTGTGTGATGATTTGAAAGAGAGGAATTATACATTTTTTCTCCAATCAGATTGAAAGGCAATCAAAGTTCTAGAGTTATTGATTTCATAAGTATTTGTGTGGGTGCTCAACATCTAGAACAAGTGGGTGATTTTTTATACTTAGGGGTGGGTGCTCTTTGTGAAGTGGGTGATTCACTAAAAGGTCTCATGTTTGCAATCATCTTATAGGACAAGTAATCCATATGTTTTTAGGTTTGAGAGTGGGTTTTATTCCCTAAGAGGGTTTCCCACATAGATCTTGTGTTATGTGTGTGATCTTGTATCATCTTTCTTATTCATTGTTATGAACATCTTGTATGCTTTATGAATGCTTATGGTCATTAATTAAGAGTTTTAAAGAATTAAAATTGAAGTTTGAAATATGTTTCATCATTGATTCACCCCATCCTTCTCAATTGTTGTAACTCCAATAATTGGTATCAGAGCAAGACCTTTATTATAAATTTAACCTCTTGAAGGTGATCATAGGTACAATAAAAGACAAAGAGGCTGAGATTTTTCTTAAAGGTGAACTAATATGTGATTTATCATAACTCAAATGTTCAAGGGAAGAAAATGAATGTATAAAAGATTGAATAACAAAGGGACTAAAAATTTAGACTTGAATTATTCTACATACCATGAGTTGCTTGCAAGTATTGATAATGTGAAGACACAAATAGGAATAATAGAAACAACCATAAAAAATTTATAGGTTGTGGTTGATACAAATTTGAATTAAAAAATGGATCAATTGGAAGGTAAATTTACAACTTATATTGATGTAATTTTATCTAAAGACAAGCAAAAATCTAGCTCTACAAAATAATCTATGGATGAGATGTCTTGGGGTATTAATGATCAAACTAGAGGGGTGATTAACATGAATAACTATAGTTATGTTTTCAATGGAGATTGTTATAATTTTAATGAAAATGGTCATAGATATAAGGACTTTACTTACTCTCCAAGGAGAATAAATTAGGTTATCTACTATAATTACAATCAACAGGGACACATAACCAAGTATTATACAAGGGACTTTTGGAAAAAGTAATTTCAAGTTTTTGAAACCATCAAATGGTTCGATAAAGATAAAACTAAGATTAAAACAAATAAGGAGAAAGAATCAAAAGAATAATTCATGTTTGTAAAAACTACCTTACATACTCAAGAGGATGAAAATAAAAAATGGTACATAGACAATGGATGCTCAAGTCATATGACAGGAGACAAGAGTAAGTTTAATTATCTCAAGAAATAAAATTCAAGTTCAGTAAGGTTTGGTGATAAAAACTTTGATAACATAGTTGGAAAAGGATCTATAAGTTTGGATAATGGTCATACTAGAACTAAAAATGTTCTATATGTAAAAGGTTTGAAACACAATCTTCTAAGTGTTAGCCAAATGTGTAAAGAAGTAAATGTTGTGACTTTTCATGATAAAGGGTGTGAAGTGAGATGTTCCAAGTGAAAATTCACAAGGAAAATAAAAATTTGTATGTGTTACA
Organism: Torreya grandis; assembly: GCA_037957365.1. Lineage (NCBI taxonomy): Eukaryota > Viridiplantae > Streptophyta > Pinopsida > Cupressales > Taxaceae > Torreya > Torreya grandis. The sequence continues at coordinate 491,154 of JARHVA010001398.1, forward strand.
TGAATCCAATAAAGAATATTTCTTCATGAATCAATTAGAGGAAAGCTAGCTTTGGCATAGAAGACTTGGACATAAAAACTTTGATAATTTAGTAAGGATCAATTCAAAAGGACTAGTGAGGCATATGACTAAAATCACTAAGATTCCTCATACTCTCTACAAGGCATGATTTCATGGAAATCAAGTAAAAATAAGATACAAATCTAAGGAGCATTCCACTATAGTACCATTAGAGTTGATCCACACAGACCTTTGTGGACCTATGAGAACTTAAGGCATTAAAGGTAATATCTACTTTATGTTATTAATTGATGACTTAATTAGAATGACTTGGATATTTTTTCATAAAGAGAAATCATAAGCCTTTGGAAAATTTAAAGCATTCAATGCTCTTGTTAAAAATGAAAAGGATCATGAATCAAGTGTGTAAGATCTGATAGAGGAGGTGAATGTTTGTCTTATGAGTTTGATGAATTTATGAGGAACAAAGAATTATAAGATAATAATCTACTAATAGGACACCTCAATAGAATGGGGTATTTGAGAGGAAAAATAAAACTATCTAAGAGATGATTAGAACCATGCTTCAAGATTCCAAACTTTTATATGGTTTTTGGAAAGAGGCTACCAATACTTCTATTTATATCTTAAATAGATTCCAAGTTAGAGAAAATAGTGATAAGACTCCATATGAGCTATGAAAAAATAGGGCAACTAATGTCAAATACTTTAGAGTATTTGGGAGTAAGTTTTTATCAAGAAGAATGAATAAAATCTTGGAAAATTTGACTCAAGATTTGATGAGGGCATATTCTTAGGTTATTCCTCCATAAGTTCTACTTATAGATGTTTTAATAAAAGACTCCAAAAAGTTATTTAAATCTCTAATGTGAGAGTTAAAGAGGTAGGTGCCATCAATAAGCCCAACTTATAGACAAATGACACTATTGAGGATGTTATTTCAAATAATGAAAGCATACCTAATCAATCAGATGATGAAGAGGAAGAAGTAAGACATGATACTAAATCCCCTTCTAGGATAATACAAAAGGATCATCCAGTTTACCAAGTTATTGGAGATGCAAAGGCTAGTTTGTAAACTAGGAAGAGAAGGTTGATTAATTAGAATAAAAAAGACACAACCTTGTTATCTAATATTGGACCTAAAACGTTCTTAGAAGATGTCAAATATGATAATTGGACATTTTTCATAGAGGAGGAAATTTATCAAATAGTAAAAAATGAAACATGCAATTTGGTTCCTTGGCCAAAAGACAAAAATGTGATAAGAACTAAGTGGGTTTTTAGAAATAATATAAATGAGAAAGGAGAGGTCATAATAAATAAGGCTAGACTAGCATGTAAAGTTTATTCTCAAGTTGAATGGATATATTTTGATGAGACATTTGATCCTATAGCAAGAATGGAAGAAATTAGACTCTTTCTATCGTATACAAGATTTAAAGGTTTTAAAGTTTACCAAATGGATGTGAAATATACATTTTTAAATGAAAACTTAGATGAAGATGTTTATATTGACCCACATAAAGGTTTTTTTAATGACAAGTAATCATGATTGTGTTTATAATCTAAAGAAGGCTTTATATTGTCTTAAGCAAGCTCGTAGAGCTTAGTATGATAGATTAGACAAGTATCTATTGAGCCAAGGATTCAAAATATGGATATTTGCTAGTAATTTATATATCAAGATAAATGGAACTCATTAATTACTATTAGTAGTCTATGTTGACATAATATTTGGTTCTGATAATGACAACATGAGTAGATAGTTTACAGATGCTATGACAACTGAGTTTAAAAAATTCAATGCTGGGAAAAATTTCTTCCTTCTTAAGATTAAAAATTAACCAAATTAATGAAGGGATATTAATTTCATAGGAAAAATACATCAAATATATTCTAAGAAAGTTTCACATGTTGGATTGTAAGATAATGAGTACTCTAATGATCACTGGATGTAAGTTAAGAAACAAGATGACTCATCAAAAGTTGTTCAAAATTTATATAGATCCATGATTGGAAGTCAGTTATACTCTACTACTTCTAAGCCTAATATAATGCAAGAAATGGTAATTATAGGAAGGTTTCAAGTTGATCTTAGATAATCTCACTTGAAAGCAATAAAAAATATCTTAAGATAAAAATAGAGTATGGTTTATGGTACCCCAGGAGTAAAGAATTTACTTTAAATACACACACTGATGAAGATTAGGTAGGATGTGTAGATGATAGGAGGAATGCCAATGGTGGTGTCTTCTTCATGGGTGAATGCTTGGTATCTTGGCTAAGTAAGAAGAAAGCCTCTATATCTTTATCAATTTAAAAATTTGAGTATATAGATGCTACTTCATATTGTACTCAGGTAATGTGGATGAAACAAACCTTAAAAGATTATAAGGTAAGATAAAATGGACCTTATCCTATCTATTATGAAAATACTAGTGCACTTAGTATCTCTAAGAATTTTGTTATGCACTCAAAAACCAAGAACATCCATATTATATATCATTTCTTAAGAGAATAAGTAGGTAATAAAATTGTTAAAATGGAACACGTGTCTACAAAATAATAACTTGCAGACATTATGATAAAACCATTGACAAAGGCCACATTTGAGTATCTAAGATAAAGCTTTGGATTCATCTCCTTGTCTATAAATAATTAAAAGGTCATTTGAGTAGGAGGAAAATGTGTTATCATATTGTTGATATCATGAGGAAGGTCTCAAAGTTTTGTATATGATAAGTTGTGTATGTCATGGTTCCATGAGAGTGCTTTGAAAAGGTTCTAAACCATGATGGCTTATGGAGGATAAAGTGTAATTATTTTATTACTATGAGATCCATATTGTTTTAAGTGTTACTAGTAGATCTAGTTCATTGAGAAGACTTATTGAAGATAATCTTTTTTAGATAGAACATGGAGTTAAGGGGAGATAACACAAATAGTTTGAGAGACTTGAAGAGATGTGCATAATGTTAGGGGGAGCTTTCTAAGCTCTATGAGTAGTTTATTAGGTCCAAGGATCAGAGAAGTCCAAGTTTAGATTATTGCATGTCAAAGGGGGAAAAATTGATTCATATTATTGAAAGTATGTAAGTATCTTGAGTATATGAAATAATATTTGAATACATACATAATGTTGAGGAATGATTATTGTCATGTTGAGGAAGAAAGTTTTTTTAATTAATGTCAAAGGGGGAGAAAGATAGAATGAATAAGTTCAAATGAGTAAAAATTAATTCTAAGGGTGTTTTACCATCAAAAACAAAGGGGGAGATTATTGAGCATGGTCATTAATATCTTAGGCTGTCATTGATGTCAAAGAGATCATATGGTTCCAGTGCATGAATGACAAAGAAGTTGTGTTTGATAGATTGGAAAGATATGGCACATTTGTAGGTCTGTAAGGACAAAGAAGAAGTTGTGAGGCATCCATAGATGTCTTGGTAAAGTTCTGGTGTCACTTGATCATTTGAAAAGAGAAATATGCATCTTCTAGCTTAATATAATCTAGACCATCACTGCATGTCATGTAGATATGAATAAACCATCAAGTTTGTGCATTTAATATAGGTACTCAAAAAGTCAATTGATGTTAAAGGTTTTCATGGAGATGTTGTCTATAGTACCAAGAAGGTACCTTAAAGATTTGGACTCCTAGCTTGAATTATAAACATTAAATATTTCTCTTATAGACTATGATGGGCTAGAGACCATCAAGTTCAACTAAATTGAAGTCTGAGGTCAACTAGTCAATAGATCTAATGGTGAATGTTCATCATCTAGATTATGATCCAATGGTACACATGAAGTCAAATTGTCAAAGTTTATTGAGATTAAATGCACTAGTGACATGTGTCTCTATCTCATTAATTTGATAGAAGATCAATGGTTCGTGGGTGTTTGTATAGATAGAGAATGATGGTGCAAGTTGAGTCAAAGAGTCAAATGTGTAGAAGGCATGTAGAGCTACCAAGTGGAAAAGTCACAAGAGATTAGATCAAAAATCAATGGTGAGCATTGTAAGATAAAGACCAGGCTACTTTCAAGGAGATAGATGGTGCATATTTTTTCAAAGTTTCCAAGGAGCATGAGATAAGGTCAAAGTGTTTGATCTTTAACATTTTCATAGTGACCATTAGAATTTGAATTTTTAAATTAATGAAGGAAAAAAAATCTATAGTTTTTGAGCTATATCTTTTGATTCAAGACAAATTTATTATTGGTATAAAAAGAAAAGTTGAAGAGTACTCCAAGACACATCTAGAGACATTGGTTAAAAGATTTAAATATCTATACAACCAAAGATAATGAGCTCCAAAGTTGATTGTATGTTCATTCATGGTAGTTATATGTAAAAAATAATGTTTGAGTAATTTGTGCTTTAGCATAAAAGTGTTTTGGTAGGAGTAATCACCTGAATATGTCTTAGAGGTCATATGGAGTGCACCCATGTATTTGAAAGTGATCTTATTTTCTTAATTTGCTAAATGAAGTGCTAAATGGGTGAATAGGTCTCTCCATAAGACCTATAAGGGATACTAAGGCCTAATTGAAAGGTGTAGCTGCTTAAGTATGACCCATGGATGCTATAGATGACCTATGAGGATGAAATTTAGCTATGTTTTAGCATGTTATATGTCTTAAGGGTTAAGGCAAGTATTATGGCTGACCTATAAGTTGTTATTCAAGAATATTACATAAAGAGTGGAGACCAAAGAAATATTTTTTATACTTGCATGTGAATGTGTTGAGAGAGCAAAAGATAGAGGTGAAGGAAAGAGATCAAAGTGAGTGTGCTTAATGGATGGACTGAAGTATAGAGTAGACTAAGGAGAGTGAAGAAGCTTATAGTGATCTATAAAAATGTTTGGATGCATTGATTGTATGAGTAATTTTTAGTGTGTGTGATGAGTTGAAAGAGAGTTTTTATTCATTGTTTCTCCAACTAGATTGAAAGGAAATCAAAGTTTTGGAGTTGTTGATTTCATAGGTGTTGTGTGGGTGCTCAACATCTAGAACAAGTGGGTTTTTTTTCATACTTAGGGGTGGGTACTCCTTGTGAAATGGGTGATTCACTAAAAGGTCTCATGTTTTTAATCATCTTAGAGGACAAGTAGTCCATGTGTTTGTAGGCTTGATAGTGGATTTTATTCCCCAAGAGGGTTTCCCATGGAGATCTTGTGTTATGTGTGTGATCTTACATCATCTTTCTTATCAATTATTATGAACATATTATATACTTTATGAATGCTTATGGTCATTAATTAAGAGTTTAAAAGGATTATAATTTAAGTTTGAAATATCTTGCATCACTAATTCACCCCCTCTCAGTGATTGTACCCCCAATAAATTTACATATTTGGCTTGAATGACAACAAGGATATGATAGGGGAAACATGATTTTAAGTTAGAAATGGAATAGGAGGAGGTGTTTATGACTACTTCAAGTATTGATAACACTGTTGAGGCATATATTTAGGGTCATATTGAGGATGATAAGAATCATGAAACTATTGATAAGGCTCATCATACTCTTGAAAAGACTAATGATAGGATTGATAATACTCTTGGTAAGGCTGATTAAGTTCATAAAAAGGTTGATATGGATAATTATAGTGATGATAAGGCTCATCATAAGAATGATAAGGATTACCATAGAATTGAAGTGTCTTATCAACTTGCATGAAATTGCCAGTTTTCTATACACTTACTTTGAAACTATGCTTGGAATATTATAATCAATTAATTGAGATTGGATCCACCAGATCCTTTATGAATAATGGTACTATAAATAAAATTTAAAAAATACCAACACTAATTTAGTCCTATCGAGTGTGCCAAAAATTGTTATCTATTAGAATTTCACCCTTGTGAAGGTAGTTTTAAGTCTTCACAATCTAAAGTAACATGGAAAAATTCCTAGGCTATGAGTGGCCTAATATATGAATTGAATATCTATATTATAATGTCTATATCTCATTGATGTATTGGTTAGTATTTCTACTCTACACTACCAGCTTTTTAGGGAAAAGATAAGAAGGTAACCTAAAGAGAAAACTTAATAAATAAGGGGATACACCAAAATGTGTCCTCCACTTATATCATATTCACTAAGAATGATGAATAAAGACATGGAACTAATTTCAATTCTCAAATGAGAGTCTCTGAACATCAAATTTTCACATAAATGCTTCGCTTGATGCATGATCTAAGGCAACTAGTCAATATGTCTCTCAAAGACACTAAGGAAAGATTGCACTTGCCATACATACATGATTATTAAAGAAAATTATGTAACCTATAAGGATGAGATAAAACATAAAAATAGGTAAAGAGGATAGGAAAAAATGAAAGGAAATATACATTATCACTATCATTCATCAATAAACCATGAACATACACTAGTTACAATCTTTGAAGAAGCCAAAATTTAGTCATACTCATTAAAAATAGTAAAGTATAATTTATTTTATGAGAATGGCCTTGAAAAAAATTAGGTTAAGGATTTTTTAAAATTCCAAAAATAGTCTTACATATAGAAAAAAAATGAGAGATGAGAGAGAGGAAGACAAAGCCAAGAAACTAGGAAATATCACATTTACATAGTTTTGTTCAAACCCAATGTAGCACTCCCTTGATTATCTCTCATCCAAATTTATAAAATGGTTTATAGGTTATAATGAGACTTTTTTTGGAAAATTTAAGGTTATTAAGAATTTATTTTTTTCTTTGACCTATACAACCTCCTAGATCTTTGCTTCAACCCTACATTCTAGCTTACATGTCTTCGATGAAGAATGAGTCTCCTTAATAGAAAATAGGAATTCAAGGAATAATTTATGATACATTGAAATATTATCCTAAGCCATTAATTATTTTTTTATATCTCCTTTGGATGTTATAATCTCTTTGATGATTGTGTGACTTTGTCTTTTGACTAGGCATTGAAGAGAAAGAATGTCCTCTTAGGAATCCTAAAGACTTTTTACACCTTTGAAACATTATTATAACCACTTCATGACTTATTAAAAATTTATTATGAATAATAGGGAGAAATAAACATTAATTAATCCCTTTTAAATGTTTCTATGCATCATTTTAGTACTTTGATCACTTAACTCCTTATGCAAAAGTGGCGTAGGAAAGATAAAGAAAGGTTTTTATTTGAAACAAAAAAATAATATCCATGGAAGGATTATAAAAATTAATTTAGACATAAAAATAATAATTTTAAACCATCAAGTTTCCTAAAATATATCATTTTTATCCGTTTGCTTGTTAAAGTACCCATTCCCTGTAGTCATACAAACCTATAAAGTTCCTTATCCAGAAGATCGTATAGGTTAACTCAAAAACTTGGCACATTTTTGAGTATCCTCTATCCCCTTAAAACTATAAACAAAATATAATTATCCAAATCTAATTATAAGTATCCTTTTTCCTTTATTTCTCTCTCTAATTAGGCCTAATTAGGCCTCCTAGGCCTAGAAAGAGAAAATTGGTCCAAATGGACACTAACAATTGTGAAATTGGCCAAAAGTGTTTGATTCACTTTACCTAGCATAAAACCATCATCCATACCAAATTTAAGGTTTTGGGACACTGTAGAAGTATGTAAACCATGAAATGGCTTTTGGGAAGGTTATCCTTTTAAGGCATTTTCAGACCACCTTGAAAAATCTGATTTGTTTGAACACTTATGGGCTATATTGAATGTATTTTTAGACTTGAATAGGTATAATAACTCAAAAATCACATATAAAAATTATTATCATTCATCCACACACTTCAACATCCCCTTTTTACCTCAAAAACTTGTAAAAGTAATATTTTTCTCAAAGCTATACAAGTACAGGTACATATAAGTACCATGGTGAGGACATATTTTGAGTCTATATAAAATTTTAGGATGTTTTATAAGAATTATAGGTAATTATATTTTCTTTTGAGATCAATTTATTCAAACCTATCAAAGTTGACTTTTCTAGCAGCCTATGAGTGGCTCAAATTCTTAATGATAGTTCATAAAGAATATCATTTATTTTCAAAAAAAAATGCCCATAATTTGTGTAAGGGGTACCATTATAACATATCCTATTTTATTGATTTCCCATTCATATTATCATGAAAATTTTGAGCAAACCAAGTTACCTCTTCAAGCTCATTCTTGATTAAAATGGGGTTTTCTTCAAAATAATACCATTAGTTTAGTCCTTTGGTCTCACAAATTCATGAAAAATAATTTATAATGAACATATGAACTCCATAAACATATAATGAAACCTTAAGTTACCATTATTATTTTAAAACATGTTCTATCACTTACAAAACTTCCACTTGGGCTAGTATGACTATGTGTATTAAGCCAAGGAAGGTCATCTTGGGTCTCAAGACCTCCTAACTCAATTTATCTACAAATTAAGATATTAAAAAAGTTATATATGATTCATGAGATGATACATGATGATTATCTACCAACATTGACCTTTTAAATAGGTCTAGAACATTGTATTTCACCACTAAGAGTTTCTAGCAATTTGAGCATTATTGACCCTAGAGGTTAGTTCTGAGTGTTTCTCTCATTATATAGATATATTAAAATTGATGTAGGACTTCATGGAATTTATCTAAATTATCTCACACTATTAGACATCAAACTCCTAGTGAAAAACATGTTCTCTCACCTTGTTTGTAAGTGGGACTATAGGTCACTAGATGATTATATTAGCAGACTCTGTATATTAACTATATTTTGCCCTAAAGATATTCATATGGAAATGGATTAAATATACTTAACCTATCTTATAGATCCTATAAATTCATCTCTAACACTCTTCATCCAATTCATAACCCTTGTCTACACACTCATTCATGTCCTTGACTACTTGTAGGTGGTCCTTTGACTGTAGGCATGTATTTTGAGTTTCCTATAGGCTATAGGTTTAGATGTAATGAGACCTTAATAAAGGTATATGACATGAAATTAAAACATATTATTACATTTTTAAGAGACACTAAACCTCTAATCTCCTCTCCTTCACACACATCTTCATTCTTAGCATAGGTTGGCTGAATATGTTCTCGTCAAGAGCCTTTATGATCTTCAAATACATTTTCATGGGAATAGATCCTCTTAAAAAATCACTATAAAACCAAACAAAATTATATGTAAACTAACATTTCCTCTTCTCACTTATTACCCCTATCCACTTATTTAATCTATACAAAAACTACTTTTAACTTCCTGTAGGTATACTGGCTATAGGTGTAGATGTTGTCTTGTTTGTATGGATTGAGGTAGGGAAATTAATTAAACAAGACCTTAAATGGTCTATTACATGGATTAAAAATTTATTTTTAACCCATGAAATAATTTACAAACCTAAAATCTCCTTAACTTACACAAGTCCCATCATCAAGCTGATACACAACTAACTATGATAGCAAACCCAAAAGTTACTTTGCCTTATCTTCATTAAACCTCCCTTTGGTCTATGACATCAAGTAATTATTGAACCAATAACCCATAATATTGACAAGTTATTAACCATATTATCTTGTTATTTAACTTTATAAGTTCATTTTACATAGGAAAATGCTGACTGTGTCATAAGGACCATGGATATATATCATCATTTTATACTTGTACAAATTATAGGTTAACAATAACTTTACCTTTCTTGGGTTAATATTATTATTTTTTATTAAATTATGTAATTTTTTTACCTTAACTATTAATATCACAAGATCACTTTGCATCCTATTTAACTTATACACAATAAGTTCACATTGCATAGAGACTTGAGTCTCCTTACTTGACTATGGGTTCATCCTACTTGTGAATGATCTTTGAGAGGAATTTTCATTGAAATAACTCATGATATTGGATTAAAATAATATAAAATTAAATAAATTATGGTAAATACTTATGTAATTCACCATTTTGTTCTTTGATTTTAAGTCCTTCAAGCTTAGTTAGGCTCCCAAGCTGACTGTAGGCAAACATTGGCTATTGGTGCCTATTTGTACTCATTATATGGACTAAAGAAGAGCATATGACATATCTTAATATATGAAAAAAATGATCCAAAAAAATTGAATGAGTTTGATCTAACTTTCATCAACTTGAAGATAATCCAAATAACTTGATAAACATGAAGACCAAATCATTTGATATTACCTTAAAAACTACTAACTTACCTTAAACTCTACTAAATAATATTTTAAAGAAGTTTTCTTGATTCTAAGCTGTGCCTTAGTGATCTTATTTATCACTCTTATCCATTATAAGAGACTTATTTTACCTTTAAAATTCATCCTAACACCTCAAAAACATATTTATGAAGATACCATGTTCCTTGAAGGTATTACAAGTTAGAAACATAGTCATATATAATCTTGACTATGTTCTTTAGGCATTTGAGACTTAAAATGGACTTTTTACTCGTAAGAGTGTCTATAGACATCTTAAACCCTTAGAGAATTCTTTCTGTTATCTCATTTTCTCACACATCTCCTTAATTTACCTTATGACTCTTATGGTCATTTGATTTTCCATTATGTCCTTCTAGCCTGCTTATTAGGCCTACAAGTGAGATTTTGAGATTTTAAGAGAGCATGGTCTTAAGAACTTATAAAGAATGTCTTGAAAAGGTAAAGTTAAAATTTATCATGTTTAATATTAAAAAAATGACACTAACTTGAAGTTTATTATGGTCCTTATCATTTCCCAAGTTATTTGCATCTGACTCTCTCTCTCTCCTTCCTGTACTGAGCACAAGCTTATGGCCTTCTTAGAGCTACCAAGGATGTCATATGAGAGATAAATTGGTTTTCTTCATTTTAGCACATGAAACTCCTTCCAAATCATGTATTTAAATTTTTCATTAATAATTAAGGTCCTTAAGATGCTTGAATCTCACTTTCACCTTGGGAATTATACAAATGGCCTCAAAATAGGTCATTTTGGTATTAAAACTACCAAAATCACTTGAGAAGCCTGATGAAACTACTAAAAAATGTATCCATTATAATTTTAATAGCTAAAAAAGTACCCCATGTCATTATTATGATATTATACTATCATTAACAGGAAAAAACCACTCCAGAAGCCATAAAATGATCCAAAATGCAATCAACTAGGTCATGAATTTAGTCAAACATGTCAGCAACCAATATGATCAATTACACATCATGAGATGACTTTGAAACAATCCATAAGGCCTCTTAGGATTTTTTTAACTCTTTTCATCTCTTAAAACAACCTAAAACTAGTTAAAATGTGGCTAGATAAGCAAATGGCCATGATGATCAATGTCTTAATTTCATCAAATCTACCTTAAAATCTATTAATTAAGGTTTTGAATCACCATTTTAAATACATAACAAGGAAAAAATACCAATCAATAGGGAAAAAAACATGAAAAGCAAAGTTTTGAATGATAGGGGTGAAATTTTGACTTGTGAGGTCAAATTTGTCAATAAGTACCATACCAATTGTTTATGGTCCAAAGGTTGTTAATACATCTAGATGGGTAATACATTATATCACCTAGTCAACACTTTAATTATGATTAAAATATATATGTTTGATGCAATATATAATGAATAAATCATATCAATACATCTCCTCCTCATATGAATAAAACACAATCAATATTAAACATAATGGTAATGGTACTCACTAAAAGGGAAATATGTATAAATAATAAGAACAAAGTATGAACAATTAGGGATGGTAGAACAAAAAGCAATGTGATTACATAATTTCAAGTATAAGCTCAAATATATTGAATTTAATCTTAATAAATATTAATTATTCATGAATTCATGAGTACTACGATCAAATATTCCAATAAAAAATAAATAAATAAAGAAAATATAAAAACATTCACATATACAAAAAATGAAAAATTAGGACATGAGCATGACAATATTATTGGATTACACTATTTAAATATGTTATTCATCACATGTTTCATATATATCATATTCTTTTCATATACACATGAATTTATAGTAGGTGAGTGTGATGCAAGACATATAGGTTGCACATGGACACATAGGTGTTTGAATTTCCTCTACCTAGTAGCCATTCTGATAATCGAGGAATCTTATTACATAGGTTTTAGTATTATAAGTTATACATTTTAATTACCTTCTACCAGTTGAACTACCTAGATTGATTACACATATCTTTCTAGTTACTTATATCTTACATAATGCTACATAGATATGATATTATACTATGGTGTGACATTGATACATATGGATGGAGTAGACTAGTTTACTAGTTCTATATGTCATTGATGGTTTTACTCTCTTACATTATAGGATATTTTGTGATTGCTTATTATGTGTGGCCCTTTAGAGTTATTTGCAACATATTTATGTCCCTTCTACATGGCCTTTGGATTTATTCAATGTGACATCCTTGACGTCCCTTATTTATGATATATTTATGTACCTTGTGTTGATGCTCAACTACCCTTATTCCTAGAATGCAGACCCTCTTGTTTTAAATTTTATAAAATTTCCTAAGACACCAAGTTCACTAATCCATTTGACTACATATTAATGGATTTAATACTTCTTATCAATTCTAGGTTATATATTCATCTTGAATTACATATTAACATTTAGAAATATATATATATATATATATATATATATATATATATATATATATATATATATATATATATATATATATAAAATAAGTTTCTTTGAGTTTCTCTGAGTTTTCAATGAATAATTAACCATGAATGGATTCAAAATGTGTAGGCAAGCTTCACTGAGAATGCTCCACCTAGTTCCTCAATTAGCATAAACATGACCAGCTTTGCAAGATCCTACTGCATTAACCTTTCTCTTTATTTAAAGCATTTTCTTGCCAGTTTTGCTTTAAAATTATTATTATTCACTTTTGATAGGGATTTGAATTTTCTTGAAGTGTAACTTAGCTTCTTACATGACTTCATAGGATGTAAACTTAAACATAGTGGTTTGTGATGCCTCATAAGATGTCAAATTATAGATGAACTTTTAAAATAAACTCACCCTACACATGACACTTGGAATGAATCTATTGAACCTAAAAGATATCATGTGGTGCCATCTCAAGAGCTCACAAAGGAACTAGCCATTGGAATTCAAATTCATAGGCTATGTGTCAAGATCCTAGCCCATCTAAGTAAGCCCATTTAATCCAAGTTATCATGTGCCATACTAAAATCCTAGAGGCCCACAAGATGCCACCACATGTCCTCAATGAATTTATCCAAACTTGAGTAACCTTTTGAAGTGATTTGTGTCTTCTTCAAAATCATATGAGATTGATGTGTGTCAACACTACATCATATATGATCTAAATCTCATGAGAGATTGCCTAATGACCATGTGGATGCACCTAAACCATCCAATCAAGGCTCGACGATATCCAACTATCCAAGCCCCTTTTGAGAATAAAAAATGGTAGAATAATAAGGAGAAGATCATGAGAATGATGTTAGTCCCCTTTGAATCTACATGATGATGACACTTGTCATGCCCAAAATAATTTTATTTAAAGAACTACTTGATCACCTTTGAAATCTTTTCAAAGGAACACATGCTCCCACTAGACCCATGAGATGATGCCAAGTGTCAGCCCTAGAAGGTTACATCTAAGATCAATAGATTGTCTCAAAGAGTAATGTGTGGCTCCCCTTGAGCCATATTTTTAATAGATAGTTGTAAAAGGTTGTTAAGACTAATTACAAGGTAACACCTATCCAAGAAAGATCATGATTGCCTATGAGAGAGCCACCTATCTAAGTAAGGTCCTTATTACTTACAAAAATGACAAGTGGCACTCTCACAACTGATAAAATTAGAGGGCCCTTCCCCAAAACTCACCACCAATCAAAGGATGCCATGTGGAACTGAATAGATGAGTAATCACATAGAGCCACATCTAAAGTTCTTGAGACCAATTAGAAAGTACCACATGTCCTAGTTTGAGCTGACTAAGTAGCCTAGTCACTTTTAGGACATATAAGTGCCTAACTAGATCCCAAACAGCATGCCACATGTCAAATGGTTGAAAAATTTAGATTTAAAGATAAAATTGATGGTGAATCAAAAGAAAATTAGTGCTAAATTTTGAATTCAATGGTGATGATCTCATAATTAATGTGGTATAAACTAGAATCTCTATCTAACATTACATTAATCAAGGCAATCTTTGAAAGGTTACTCAACTTGATCATCATTACCTACACTTGTAGTCAAATCACTAATAATTTTATCTCTTCAATATACATTCTCAAAGTTTGACCAGGACTGAGATCTTCTCAGATTGCACCTAGACCACCATTTTTCAAGCTCTAGAGTTGCATAGAAATGCAAGAAGATGCCAATTGTGACCTATGAACATTATGGAAATGGAACAGACAAGACCTTACACTTTTTGGTAAGGGAATTTCATTCAAAAATGATTATTTGTTATTTTAATTTAGTAATTCCATCATCTTTATTGATACAAAGTTCATCCCCGATAGCATAGACATAGGGGAAAAGAATTACAGTAGTGTGTATTATAATTTTGAAGAATCTAGAGACCTTGATGATTATAACACCATGTCCCACATTATTCATCTTATTTCTAATTTACTAGAAATATAAGTTATCAGTCTTTATAAAGTCACAAAAAAACTAGAGGTCATGTCATGGATAGACCTAGTATATAACATCTTCAAGATGTCAAAGTGTGAGGATGGATGACTCAAATCCATGCACCAATGATTCCACATTGCCTTCATTAAGGGGGAAAGTTTTGAAAAGTATTATGACCTACCTCTACCATAGGTGGAGTATAACTAGAGCATAATCAAAACTTGGTATGAGGTACACACTCTGGATAAAGTCCTAGCCTCATGACTAATTGAGCCAAATGGGATTCTCTACATGAATGACTAGTGAGACCTAACCATACAATAATTAAGAAAAGGGGTAAGGATTGGCATGACCTTACTAAATAAGATATTTGGCAATGCACATATTGGATATGAAAACATAAATATTATACCATTGTTACAATTAATTATGGAGGAGAAATAAATTCCCCCACTTGGGGTTATTATTAGTGAGAATTTGGTTACTGCTATGAATGACACATGCTAAAATGGAGATCCATTATATATGATGAACCATATATTGGATTCTATTTGTGTAACCATGCAATTGGGTCTATATACCTATTCCCTTGAAAGATAAAAAGTTGTGCCCCAATATTTTTTTCATTACACATCCATTTATTTAGGTAGAATATCAAGATAATAGTAGAATATTTCTACCCCCTATCAAAATTCAATTATAGAATGTGAAATGCAAAGGGTTCCATCAAAGGTTAGAATGACACTAAGAGACATAGCCAATTTCTAGCTTTACCCCAATTGTACAATCACTTGAGTATAAGGGGTAATAGTAGCTCCCCTTAGGCTATTAAGGTATGTGCTAATGAAGCTGGAAAAAAAAGAGAGCATACCAAATGATCCATGGAATTGATGCCCTCTTCAAGATAAAGAAGAAGACCCCCACACACAAGGATCCTTACCAACTAGGGAAAGCTAAGTTGAAATAATGGCAATATTTAATAGTGATAACATGGCATAGGGATTCATACCTATTACCCAAAGATGACCTAAGAATGTGGGATTCAAACCAGGTCATTACAAAGCACCTCTCCAAATTCAAAAGAAATGTGGCTATAGAGTATAAACATCAAGACAAGGTGCATGACTAAATATACCTCAATATAATGAATGATGAGGTAGTCTTGAGAAATGCTACAAGAAAAAAATATACTGCTTAAACTGAGGCTCAAATGAGAGAGGAGGAAATAAGACATAGTAAAGCATCAACTCCCACCAACTCATGGGAACATGTTTAATGTGGACAATAAGGAAAAAAATAAGAGGAAGATGACATCTTGTCATCAGAAATAGACCCTACAAGCCTCCACTTTAGGCTACTCAAAGTGGGCAAGACATGCTTCTAAGATCTAAGTAAGGAGAGGTAGGAATCAAACCTATCCATTCATAAAAACATGTAACAATCATTATATCAATTGAAGAGGCTACCAAAGAAAACTTGGGCTAGTCAGGTCCCAATATAATTGATCTTGAAGGAAGTTTCCCACAATGAATTTAAATTTTAATGGAAGGACTACATGCATTCGATAGAGGATTATTGAATGAGTTTACACAAGGAAGAAATCTCCTAGAACCATAGTAAGAGGAGTAGTGTCTTCATCATTGACTTTCCAACCTCCCAATGCAAGTGCTACAACTTTTCCTTCCTTGTTATTGGAACTTTCACAACTTTCCCTTATTTGATTACTACTCACACTCCCATATTCACATCCCTTACCACTACTTCCTTTGGAGGCACCATTCCTAATTCATCTCCCATGGCATAGATAACATTCTAACTTCACCTAGCTACCAAAGCACCAATGATAGCCAAGCTATGGGTTTTACCCCTTCTCAAACTACCACAACAAGTGCATCACTCTCCCTTGGTCCCATTACATTCATCAAGCCACTCAAACCCATTCCTAATTCATTCACTTGGAAGTAACCAAATCATCTCACCCTAATAATCAAAATGATTGGACTTCCAACACTTCCCTCATTTATTTTAGATGTGGGCCCTACCAAGTATTTTTTTATCCTCTTAGCCAATTAGACCCAACAAATATATATATTCCAAATAAAGCCCTAGCTTCTTCTTCTACTAAGGCACTCCCATTGCAATAACCCTCATTACAGGAAAATTATACAAATGTCCTAAATTGGGTGAGGGACATGATGAAAAAATAAAGAAAAGGAGACCTTAGGTAAGCCAAGCTGTATCTTAAATTAGCACGATATTTGACCCTACCATTGGAACTATGAATAGGGTTATGATAAGGCAAGTAGAATAGCCATATTCAAGCATGACTATGATATATGAGAGTGGAGAAACATTCTTCACATTGACTATGAAGAGGAAGCATATGAAAAGGATCTTATATCCTTAGTGAAAGCATACTCAAAACCAACTATTACTTTAATGAAGGGGATGCAACAAGAACTAAAAAGGTTAAAAGAACAAACTCTTCCCACTATGTCAGAGGGCACACTCATTTAAATAATTAATGATATGATAATTATTTTCAACCTCTACAAGGTCATGAAGAAGAAATAGGGAGATGGGATCCATCAAGCCAAGGTAGTCATCAAGCTTAACCAAAGTCTTGTCTACTATGACACCAAGTTAGTAAATTCGTTGAGAGTGGTAAGAAGTAACAAATTTCCTAATCTCAAAGTTTTACCTCTCAAAGACATTGTGCTTACACAAACCATCCTTATGAATATGAGGAGAATTTTAAATGCATGGTTTGACCAACTCAAGGATGCAAACACATCCTTTGAGAAAATTGAATTTAAAATATCCCACTTACTGAAAGACACCATGATCACCAAAGTGACCAAGACCAATGGATATTTGATGGATGACCAATAGTTTAGGTCATAGATGAAGGTATTCATTACATGATTCTAGAAAGATGTGGCTAGTGCCAAGATAGCTATAGAGGTGATATAAATTATAAAATTAGCTAATCAGAGGCTATGAAAGATAGAGGCAATTAAAGAGGCACTCAGGTCAATACCCATAGAGTACAACAGGTTGATGTAGGACATACTTGAGTTTTCAGGCCCATGATCCTAGACTTTGCCTAGATAGATAGAAAATACTAGGCATGTGCTAAAGTTTAGACCTAGGAAGAAAATGAAAAGAAGCAGTAGCAACAAAAATAAGCATCTCGACCATCTTTAGGTACTTAGGGATATTCAATTATTTTTTTGTAATTCAAATTTAGAACATTCCATTATTTTATGGTAGTTTAACCCACTTGGTTGTATTTGGGTGCTGCTTGTGGCCCTACTTAAACACATTTTAGGCATTTTTTGAAGCTTATAAGTAGGATTCCTCCCCTCATTTTTTAATCATAAATAATTATTTTTCATGAATCAATATAAGAGAGATAAAATAATTCATGAGATTGTTTGTAGTTCTTAATTGTTTGTTTTTCTGTTGTTTCTTCTCAATATTTTGATGTTTGATTGTTTCCTTTTTGAAAATTAATCTAGCAATTACATTCTATACATGCATCTGTTAGTTTGAGCTTAACACTAGACTGACTACTTTGATAGTATATTTTCTCTATTTTCTCTCATTTACAACTAGATGTGATATGCAATTTATTATGAGTAGTTATCTTTGTGCAAAGTATGCTATTAGATATATGCATTCTCTTCCCTTAAAGCTTCAATTGAATTTATTTATTTTTGAACATTACACTATGGATGGTAAATGTTAGTTTCATGTTTTTATCTTATAAGTTAGCAAAATTGGCATTTTTATGCATCTCAAGCACAATCTCTTTTCTTCCCTACCCTACTCTCTCTTAGATCCAGCCATGAATCACCCTAGCTTAGATCATGATGTATATATCCATTGTTCATTCACCATTCAGACAATAATTGGAAAATACTAAGATAATTCACAAAAATTAGCTATAAAATGTGTCACTGCATAACATCTATTATCCCTACAGTAGGGTTTGCTTATAAACTTTGAAGTGGTGATCACATCTCTACTATTTATGCTATTCCAAGAAATAGTTATATAAACAACTCAGTCCCCAAGTCATATCAGGAATTTAAATTGAGTTTCTTACTTCTTGTTTTTCCCTAGTGACATAGAGCACTTAAAGTGCATCAACAAGAAGGGAAAAATTGATTCTAGAAGGAGGGCCTATGTGACTATTCACATAAATCTTTTTAGAATATACCTATACTTCATCATATACATGATTAATTGTTTCAAGGCACATGAATATTGTTAATAAAAATTAATTATCCACATTATTTACATGAATCTTAGCATCATTTTTATGGATATTTGTATTCTTTGAAAGATTTCATCAAAATTAGTCTTCATTTATGTAAATTTGGTAAAATAATCTAGATATTTGATTAGATTTAAATATAAGTGTAATGCCCCATTCTTTACATATATTATAGGTTATTTTGATCATCTTTAAAAAATTTGGCAAAAATTAGTTAAAGAATTTGAGTATTTATGTAAAGAATATTCTCTAACACATTGCTTGTACCAGATCTAGGTGGATAAGATCTTAATTACTCTATTTCATTTGGATTTAAGTAAACCTTTACATATCTTTGTGCTAAAACATTATAATGATGAAACACTCTTAGGTCATTAAATAAGGCATATAAGCACTTGAATTTGTTGGGTTAACATTGATATTTATAGGTTTATGTGTAAATCTAACCAATATTAATGCAAGTTTTGAGGAATTTGAGGTTTGAAGGCTTAGATCTTCAAATATTAGGGTTAAACCTACCTCCATAATAATAAACTAATAGTAGAATACTTCACATGATGATCAAAGACTAACCACTACCTCCTATATATAGTCTACTTAGCCAAGGTTATTCCATAGGCTGACTTATCTAAGAACATAGAGAAATGTAATAAGTAAATAAAAGAGGTATGTAAGCTATAAGTTAGCTACACATATCCTTAGACACACCAATGGTTAAGGGAATAACAAACACTTCCCCTTCAAAACAACATTGTCCTCCACATTGTGGTAACTCTAAATACTACTACACAAATGTTTCATCCTCCCAAGTGGCATCTTCACATGGTAGATTATTCCATTTGATCAGGTATTCTGTAATTGCTCTAAAATGTAGTTGTTTGGTGTACCATTGAAGGATCACCTTAGGATCAAGAATAAATCTACCTTATTCATCCAATTCTAGTAATTATATTTGAATGGTAACTTTATGTCCAAATGACTTTCTTCAAGCATGATACATGAAATACTAGATGTATGTGAGTGGATGAAGGAAAATCTAACTTGTAGACCACACTGCTAATTTCCTAAAAGACTTTATAAGGCCCATAATACTAAGGGGATAGCTTGTTATCATTTTTTTGTTGCTTCAATGACATATATTTGTATGGATATAAATGAACAAAGACCCAATCACCAATGTCAAAATGCTTTTCACTTCTATGTTGATCTAGTTGTTGCTTCATGTAATTCTGGGCCATAACTAAATTTTTACACAAACTTGCAAGGACCTCTTGTTGATGGTGAATATGTTATTCAATTGCATGAACCTTAGGATGGACCTTTAAGGTTGAAATGATGGATGGAGGGTGGTATCCATATAGTGACACAAAATTAGACATTTTGGAAGAACTATGAATAGAAGTATTATACCACCATTTATCAGGTGGTAACTAATGAACCCATTTATCCTATTTATCAGAAACAAAACAATGGAGATATCCTTCTAGATATTTATTTTACCTTAGTTTGTCCATAATATTGAGGATGATAGGATGAACTATGAGCCAATTGAGTGCCTAAACATGTAATTAACTCAGTTTAAAAATTACTAGTAAAAATGGGATCTATATCATTGACAATGATCTTAGGGGTCCCATGCAATTTTTGAACTATATTGAGAAAATTAGAAGCTACTGTACTATCAAAAAATGGCTGGGATAATGAACAAAAATGAGCATACTTACTTAGATGATCTAAAACAACCATGATACCATTTTGACCATAAGATCTTGGTAACCCTATAATGAAATCCATAGATACCTCTTCCCAATGCTGGCTAGGGATAGATAAATACTATAAAAGACATGGAGGTTTGATGGTTTTGCCTTTGTTTTGTTGATAGATCATAAATTTATCCACATATTTTTGGACATCCCCCTTGAGACATTCCAAGAAAAATCCTACTTGATCCTGTGATAGGTTTTCAAAAATCTTGAATGACCCCCAATTGAAGTTGCATGACATTCTTAAAGGATTTTTTATTTAATAATAGAATTCTTACATAGGTATAATCTATTTTTGTACCATAATGCATTACCTTTCCATGTGAATTTTTCAAATCCATCAAAACCTTTCTAAAGATTTTGAATCAAATCATGAGAAATACTATCATGTTCCCATTCTGATCATGCTTCCTCTTGCCAATATGCCTACAAAATGGTTATGGCACATAGAAATACCTCAACTAATTCATCTTTTTTTGATAGTGCATCTACCACCACATTGTCCTTTCCTTTTTTGTATAATATTTCAAAATCATAGCCTAGCATCTTAGTTACCCATTTTTGTTGTTCTTCAAATGAAAACCTTTGTTTTAAAAAATATTTAAGACTATCATGATCAATTTTTACCTAAAAGTGATGACCCATCAAATAAGGTCTCCATTATTTGACTAGATGCAAAACGGCCATCATTTCATTCTCATAGATGGGCTTGCACTGATTTTTACCCTTAAGTTGATGAATTTAAAATGATAGTGGTCTACCTTCTTACATGAGTACAACACCCATGCCATCTCTAGATGCATCACATTCAACCACAAAAGTCTTAAAAATTTAGGAGTGGCCATACTAGAGTAGTGCACATAGCCAGTTTCAATTTTTCAAATGCTTGAGTAACTACATCAATCCACTGAAAGGAGTCTCTATTTAACAAAGAGGTAAGTGGGGCTGTAATACTACCATAATTTTTGAAAAATCTATGATAATAACTAGTAAGCCCAAAAAATCCTTGAAGTTACTTGAGTGTCTTAGGAATTGGCCAATCCACCATTGCTTGGATTTTTTTAGGATCCACTTTCACTCCTTCATAAGACACCAAATGACCCAAATATTCAACCTCACTAGCCCCAAAAGTACTTTTGGAAGGTTTGGCATACATTTGATTTCGTTCCAAAATGGAAAGTACCTATTTCACATGTTGAAAATGGTCTACCCAATTTTTAATATAAATGAGGATATCATCAAAGAATACCAAAAAAAATTTCCTTAAAAATGGATTAAAAATATAGTATTCATCAAACTTTGAAAATTAGATGGTGCATTTGTTAGGCCAAAAGGCATAACCAAAAACTCATAATGGTCCTCATGAGTCCTAAAAGTGGTTTTGAATATGTCTTCATCATATATCATAATTTGGTGATACCCAAAATACAAATCTAACTTAGTAAAATAAAGAGCACCATTCAATTCATCTATAAAATCATCAATGACAATAATTGGAAACTTATCTTTGATAGTGTACTTATTGAATTCTTTGTAGTCAGGGCACATCCTCCATGTGTCATCTTTCTTTCTCACCATGAAAATTGGTGAAGAGTATTCACTTTGACTATTGTGAATGATTCCTACATCCAACATCTCTTGTAACATATTTTCAATTTCAATTTTTTGGGCATAGAGATACCTATATGGCATGATGTTGGGTGGTGTGCTACCAAGAATAAGTGTAATAGCATGATCATGCATGTGGCTAGGTGGAACTCCTTTTGGCATGTCTCTAAAAACAATAGAATGAACATCAATTATTTGTTGTAGATCAAGACGTGGAGATGGTTGAGTTGGCTGTACTTCCATAAAAAAATAAGTGAGTTACAAATACCTTAGCCCCATTATAGAGAATATTTATCATTTGATGGGAGCTAAAAAGTTGAGTAGATTTAGCCTTTAATCCTATTAGCTCAAATGTCCTTTCTTTATAATGAAAATGCATGAATAATTCTTGAAAAGTCATCTCAATAGTGCCCAAAGTGGTGAGCCACTGGACTCCCAGAACAATATTAGCTCCACCCATCGAAATAGTAAACATAAGAGAATCTAATAAGTAGTCTCCTATGGCCAAATTACTACTATGAAATTTTATAGAATAGTTGATAGTACTACCGTCTACAATAATAACCTAAAATTTTGGAGATGGATAAATGAAACAATACAAATGAGCAACCAACTTACTATGGATGTTGTGTGTGTTCCTAGAATCAATCAAGATAGTGACCTTCTATTTCTTAAGCAAACCCATCACCTTAAGAGTTTAGGGAGTGATAATACTTGACAGGGCATGGAATGAAATAGTAGGCTAAGAGTCTTCAGATTCCTCCTTAGGAACTTCTACATCCACATCATGTACTTCTACATCATCTTCATCATCATTGACACCTTCAATGTAAAATAGCTTATTTTCAACACAACAATGGTCTTTTCTCAATTTATTGTCATAACCATAACACAACCCTTTGGATCACTTATCCTTAATTTGTCATTGTGTTAATCTGGTGGGCTATGGAAATGATGGTGCTAGAAAGTTGTGATCATGACTAGTAGTAAAAGTTTTCCTTTTGACCATCTCTTTTTCTTCTATCATGCATACCTTAGGGATAGCTTTTGATACAAATGTTGGGATAAACATTAAAACCTTGTATTGATGCTATCTTTGAGGCCACCCAAAAATAGATCCATCAAATTTCTCTCAGTGATATGTTCCACCCATAAAGAGAGATTCTAAAATTGATGAATATAATCCTTCACATGTCTTATTTACTGCATCTTGGATAATTGGTTGAAATAGTTCTCAGAGATTCTAATATAAAACTACTTAATACAAATAGTCCATGCAATAAGAGCACCATTCTTTTTCTTTTGAGCACATAACTAGTGATACCAAATGAATTGCTTAGATTCCATATACATGGATTCCACCATCACCCTTTAAGAATAAGGGGTTTGATGTAGCTCAAATAAATTCTCAATTTGGTTAATCTAAGTGAGAGGATCCTTACCATCAAACTTATGCATGTCCACTTTTGGCAACATTAGTTTCATACCAGCATGGGAGTTGTTGAGAGGAGGATTTGAATGCTAAAGTGGAGGGTTGTTCGGCTAAAAATAAGATGTGAGGGAAGCCAATTGCATAGTTATATACTAAAATTCACTATGAACTCCATTAATCTCTCCACACATCCCTAAAACATCAACTTAGACTGCAACAAAATCATCATGCCTCACCAAGTTTTTTATGTCCTCTTGAAGTTGAGAAATAATTGGATCTAAAGTTCTAGATTTCATGTCATTGATAGAAGGAGTCTTAGGATTTTATAGTTCCCCTTTTCTTGCCCAAGTTAAAGGACCTACCATAAACAAACTCTATGAGGGGTTTCAACCTAAAAAAAAGTGTACCAAGAAATGGTACCATTGTGATCACCTTGTCAAGATGAGTCCAATGATTACCTTTGTGCAATAAAGTAAAAGTTTTGGTACCAAAATAGTGTACCGATAATTTTTTTTTATAAATATTTTTTTTTCAAAAAAGCATTTCGAGCAATAATACACTAACAAAAAAAATTAATTCTTCCTAGATTGCAAGTTATGTTTTTTCACTTTCATTGCTCCTAGAAGCCATGCCTTACTAGATCCATTAAAAATTCCATAGGAAAATTACCCAAATTGAAGCTCTGATACCACTTGTTATGAAACTACTTAGATATTCACACATAATGATTTTATATTGCATATAATAAGAAAATATGAGAGATCACACAATAATAATTGACAATAGAATAGAATACTGGATAATATAGCAGAGCCACTTCGAGGGGAAAACCTCCACAATAATGCACTAATAGCATAATAATTCACATGATGATTAAATACTAACCATTACCTCCTATATATAGTCTACTTAGCCAAGGTTATTACATAGGCCAACCTATCTAATAACATAGAGAAATGTAATAAGTAAATAAAAGAGGTATGTAAGCCGCAAGTCAGACACACATATCCCTAAACACACCAATGGTTAAGGGTATAATAGATTCAATCTAAAGGACTCAAAAATCTATCTAATAATTTCTTGGATCTCAAGAAATAGATGGGTAACACTATTGAGAGATCCAATAAGAATTATAACTTTCAAAGATACAACAAGCCTTTCAATAAGCCTAACAATAATAGTGATCCCCCTTTGAGAAAATTACCTAAAATCAATATTTGTGAAATGGACTTGCATAACTAGTGTCAAGTACACAATATTTCTAGACATGGGGAACTTGACTGTGTTGAGTTTTGTCATACATTTGAAGCTATCAGAGCTAGATGGAAGGATTCAATTTGAATCCCAATGATCAAAATAATGTTAAGATATTTTATAACTCTAATGATTCTTATAAAATAACTAAATTAGTCTTCATGGTTGAGATTTATGTCTTTCTTGATGAAGATGAGAATGAATTTGAAGATAATGTTGAAGAGGTACATGCTTTCCAATAGTATTAGAGAAGCAACTATGCCTTGAGGAGTAAAGGTCAAAACCCACCTCTAACAACTTTCACCCCACCTAACAAAATATACACACCTCTGAATGGTAGGATAGACAATAACCCTCCACAACCTAAAGGTAAGAAGAGCCAATCAATAACAAAATCTCCCTGAACCATACCAACAAAGGGTAGATATAACATAGTAGAGGACATGAATAAAATCAGGGAAAACATAGCATTGCATGAGCTCACATGGATTACTAAACAACATAATTTTCTATTAAAATCACTGAATGAGATACCTAGCTTTGGTAAGGCTAAGCAATCTCATGTAAATGTAGTGATGTATAAGACCAAGCATGAAGTTCCACCATTCCTATTAACTATTATAATTTTTGGTAAGAACTTCCATAATCTCTTACTTGATTCTTGTGCTTCAACTAATATCATGCTTCTAGGAATTTTTGAAAAATTAGGGTTAAACCTAGTTAAATATGAGAAGGTGGTAGTATATTTGGACAAGTTATGAGTGAAGGTGATTAGAAAATTATTGAACATCCATATGCATTTATCTCATGAGCCTAGAATACAATAGTTCATCAACATTCAAGTCATTGACATACCTATATCTTATGGATTATTACTAAGCCATGATTGGACCAAATCCTTAAATGGATACATGCCCACATATTGCTCTCACATGTGGTTACCTTGGTGTGGGATCCCTAATCAGATCAAGATAGGCCATAAGCCCAAGATGAAGCATATGATTATAGATTACAATTCCTATAATGAAAAGGTAAACTATAAATCCTATGACTTGGGTGTTTATACTATGAAAACAACTAACATTATCATAGGTAATATCAAGATAGATGAGGAAGCCAAAAAATGTCTATAGGCATTGCACTTTGAAAGTTTGAGAGCTAAACAAGGCTTAGATGTGGGAATTATTCTAACAAATCCCAAAGGCAAAGAGTATCTAGATTCTTATAGATTATAGTTCTCTTACACTAACAACTTAAAATAATATGAAGCTCTTATTTTAGGACATTAGTTTGTAATTAATCATAAGCTTAAAGAATTGTTAGTCTATGGTGATTCTAAATTAGTTGTGAATCAAATTATAATCAAATATCAATGTAAACTTTCTTTTTAAATAAATTATAAATTTAGAGCATGGGATTTAATTTATTATTTTGAATCATTCAATATTATTTCCTTGCCCAAGGAATGGAACTAGCTGGCAGATGCTTTGGCTTCAACAACATGAATTTTGATACCTTTGGAAGCTTTGAACCTACAATAATTCACCATGGAGATAATTTCATGCCCCTCAATGCCTAATAATGTCAATCATTTCTAATTCTTTTATGATGATTGATAGATAATTAAAATTTTGAGAAATATTGAAGTGTTCAAATCTCATATCATTGATGAAAGTCCTATACAAGTTTTAAATGACAATGAGGAAGGAGTAATCCAAATTAAATAGAATCAAAACCCTAAATGTATGATTTCCTTGGAAAGGATGTTTGATCTAGATAAATAATAAACCAAAGGCAAGTATCCTAAATTAAGTTGGAAGGACTACAAATAAATCAACTTAGGAAGTCCTAAAAATGAATATAATGTCAACATTAGTCTAGTTTGTATCGATGAAGAAGTTAAGAAAGATGTTTCTCACTTAACCAAGTTTAAGGATGTTATTTCATGATTGTATGATAAAATCAAAATATTTGATACCAATGTGATCACTCACACTATCCCATTAAAGGAAAGTTGTAAACCTTTTAGGTAGAGGCAAAGACTAGTAAATATAGTATTAGAACCACTAATTTACACAAAAGTAAAGAAACTGCTTGATGAAAGGATAATTTTCCATATACGACACTCGACATGGGTGGCCAAACTTATGATTTTCTAGAAGAAGAATGGAGAAATCAAGATTGGTGTTGATTTTTAGAACTCAAATAGATCTTTCAAAAATGATAATTATCCCTTGCATCCTTGGAAAAAGTCATACAATTGGTAAGTGATTATAGAATGATGTCATTCCTAGATGGATTTTTAGGCTACAACTAAGTCTTGGTAAACAAGAGTGACATTATGAAGACTACCTTTAGAATTAAATGGGGAATATTTACCTATAAATGAATGCCATTCAAGATCATCAATGTAGGAGAAACTTTATAGTGACATGCATTTCATGTATTGATAGGTAAATGCATTATTATTTACATAGATGACCTAACTCTTTTTTAAGAATAGGGGAGACCACATGATACATTTAGAACAAGTGATGGAGAAGTGCAGAAGGTATGACATTTCATTAAACCCCAATAAAATCATCTTTTGTGTGATTGAAGGTAATATTTTGGGACATGTGATCACTCAAAAAGGTATGACCATAGACCCTGATAGAATCAATGCAATTTCAAAGGTAGAAGTTCTGAATAGAAAAAAAGAGTTAAAATCTTTCTTTGGCAAAATCAACTTTGTGAGAAAGTTTTCTTTTGGTTTTATAGAGATTGTGAGACTTCTCAATGAAATGCTAAAGAAGGATGCTAAAATAAAATGGATAGTTGAGGTGAAAAAGGCTTTCTAGGACATCAAAGACATTATTTTTCAAGCCTCTATCCTAATAAGTCCTGATTTTAATAAAAAAATATATTTGTACTCTTTTGCTTCTAATCATACTATTGTTTCTATCTTAACACATAAATAAGATGAAAAAGAGCACCCCATAGCCTTCATGAGAAATAACTTTAAAAATGTTGAGCTAAACTATCCTATCCTAGACAAACAAACTTATGCACTATTGAAGGTTGCAAAAAAATTTAGGCATTACATCCTCAAAAACAAAACATATGCCATAGTGTCTGATCTAGCTATCAAGTTGATGTTGGGATAGAATGAACTTAGAGAAACAAGAGGCAAGTGGATGACCAAACTTCAAGAATATGATTTAGAGATAAAATTTGATAAATTTTTTAGGGGTCAAGGTCTTATCTAGCTCATTTCAAACACTAATCCTCACATTGATGTTCTACAGGTTGAAGCAAATCACATACCTAGAGGAGATTGGCATAAAGACATTATTCATTACTTACTGTATAAAGTGTGTCCCTTATACTGTAAAAGATAACATAAAAGATCCATATAAATGATATCATCCCACTTTGTGAACAAGAGAGGGGTCCTCTATAGAAAAAACTATGAATGAATTTACTTAAGGTGTGTTTCCAAGATGGAAGTTGCAAAGATCATGGATAACTTCCAAGACAAGTTGGGATGTGGCCATCTTTCAGGGTGTACTAATGAACACAATATATTAAGGGTTGTCTATTATTGGCTAACTATTTTCAAAGATGCACATGCTCATGTGTGAACATGCTACCAATGGAAGGTGTTTGATTGAATAGAAGTAAAGGCAACCATGATTTTACAACCAATAATTGAGGCAAAACCATTCATACAATGCGGTCTCAATTTCATATGAGTAATCAATCTTAAATCCTCAGTAAAAAAAGGTTTGTACTTATTTCTATTGATTACTGCATAAGGTGGAATGAAGTAGTGGCCACCAAAAACAATAGAGCAATTGACATCATCGAGTTCCTAAAAGAAAAAATTACCACTTGGTTTAGGATACCCCTATCTCTAGTGTGTGATAATGGCTTGGCCTTTGCATCAATTGAGTTCACTAAATGGGCATATGAAAATCATATCATCAACAAGTCTGCTTCAAACTATCACCCTCAAGATAATGGGGTAGATAAATGCACCAAAAAAAACTTGATCAATGCCATAAAAAAGTATACAAAAAGAGACCAAGAGAACGGTAGTCCCTACTAAAGTTTTCTAAATGGGTAGACATGACCAAATACAAATAGATGCTCAAGGCATCCCTATTATTAATATTTTATGGGTATAAACCTATATTTCCCATCACGTTGAAGATTAACACCTATGAGATCATGGCTAAGTACATGGAAGATGATGAAAGAGTGTAGTCCAAGATAGTAATCATCATCTAAATGGAGGATGTTAGAGATGAAACATTGTAAAATTTTAGAAAGAATTAAGATGTTATGAAAATATAGTTCAACAAGTGAGCCAAATTTAAAGTGTTTTGAATCTTAGACTTAGTCCTAATATGGGGAAAATCCCATGAGAAAAAAGGACAACATGACAAGTTCACCCCCTCTACATTAAACCCTATCAAGTAGCAAAGATACTCAATGAAAACACATTCAAACTCAAAGACCTTGAAGGGAATGGTTTAGCCTTATTCATCAATGGGAACACATGAAACATTACTTCTTTGCCTCTCTATCCCAAATTCCACAAGGAGAGTAAGCTTTTTTAGAAATAAAGTAGGTAGGAGTAGAATAG
Source organism: Torreya grandis (assembly GCA_037957365.1). Lineage (NCBI taxonomy): Eukaryota > Viridiplantae > Streptophyta > Pinopsida > Cupressales > Taxaceae > Torreya > Torreya grandis. Next base: position 520,805 of record JARHVA010001398.1, read on the forward strand.
TTTGATTTTCTTTTGTTTTCTTTCCTACTTTCCTCCTTTGTTTTCCTGTGTTATTCTTTCTCGCTTTTCATTTGTTTATTTCTTATTGTGTGATGTAGTTTAGAACTAATTCCTCTAGATAAGAAATATTTGGCTTAAATTTGTGTTAACCTAGTCCTAAAAGGGGAAGAAGGGATTTATGATCTTATACATTGGTAGCCCAAAGTTTAGAAGTTTCTAGCATTGTTTTGATTCAAAAAAGTTGGGTGGGGTTAATTAGAAATTAGTTTTATTATGAATATCCTAGGTTATTTTAAATCTATAATACAGTACAAATGATTAAACATTTTCTTAAACAAGAGTTTTAATCTATGTATACAATCACACTGACACTCAAATTCACTAAATTAATTACCTATGTAGAACTTGCTATCTAAAAGTGAATAACATCTAGATTAGGTCTTGACACAATCCTTACACTTGGATGATTTTGGTTCCCAACTATTTTGATTTATGAAATAAAGTATTAAAAAAATAAAAATATGATACACCGATAAATTGAAATCATAAAATACTTCATATTACATGAATGGTGATTTAGGCAACCTCTACCAGGGTTATGAATGCTTGCTTGGTAGTAGAGCAAGGCCCAGAGTAGAACCAAAGGTATCTATGTTAGGGCTATGGATTCCTAGCTAATAATAGAGCACTACCCAAGCCATCCCTAATTTAACAAAGAATTATTATTTAAATATAAATAATTATTAAGTCATTTCATGTATAATTAACCATGAATGGATTCAAAATATGCAGATAGGCTTCACAAAGAAGGTTCCACCTAGTTCCTCAATTAGCATAAACATGACCAACCTCATGGGATCCTACTGCATTAACATTTATATTTATTTAAAACATTTGCTTTCTAATTTTTATTTAAACTTATTATAATTCTCTTGTGATAGGTATTTGATTTTTCCCAAAGTCTAACTTAGCTTATAACATGACTTCATAAGATACCAACTTAAATGTTGTGGTTTGTGATGCCTCATAAGATGTCAAATTATAAAACAAGATTTTAAAATAGATTCACCTCACACATGACACTTGAAACAAATATACCAGACCTAAAAGATACCATGTGGTACCATCCCAAGAGCTCGTGAAGGAACTAGCCATTGGAATTCAAATACATGAGCTACATGTTAAGATCCTAGCCCATCCGAGCAAGCCCATTTAGTCTAAGTCCACACACACCATACTAAAATCTTAGAGGCATGTAAGATGCTAGAACATTTCCTTGATACATCCATATGACCCTAATTAACCTTATGAAGTGATGCATATCCTCTTCAAACTCATCCAAGATCAATGTATTTCAACACTACCTCGCATCTAATATAAATCTCATGAGAGCTCACCAAATGAACACGTGGATACATCCAAGCTATCCAATCAAGGATCAATGGTATCTATATATCTAAGCCCTTTATAAGAATGAAAAGTGTCATAAGAATGAATATAATCTCATGATAATGATGCATTTCCCCCTTGGACCCACATGATGACACTTATCATGCCCATGCTACTTCTATCTAAATTACTACTTGATCACCTCTAAGATCTCACCAAAGTGATGCGTGTCCCTACTAAACCCAGGGGATCATGTTAAGCATTATCCCTACAAGGATAAATTTAAGATCAATATATTACCTTTAAGAGTGATGCATGGTTCCCCTTGAGCCACACATTTAATATAGAATTGTCAATGGTTGTGGAGACCAATCATGAGGCAACACCTATCCAAGTAAGAACATGATTGGTCATGAGAAAGCCACATATCTAAGAAAGGTCTTGATTGATTATCAAAATGACAAGTGTAACTATCAAAACTAATCAAATTAGAGGGCCATACCCTATAACTTGCCCCTAATCAAAGGACACCATGTGGTACTAAACATATGATTCATCACATAGAGGCACATCCAAAGTGCCTGAGACCAATCAAAAGGTGCCAACACAATTTAAATAAGCATCCTAGTAACTTTTAGGACTCATGAGTGCCTAGATGAATCCTAGGTGGCATGTCACATGTTAAATGGTCACAATATTTAACTTTAAAGCTAAAATTAATGGTGAATCAAAGGCAAATCAGTGCTAAATTTTAATGTAAAGGTGAAGAGCTTGCCATTAATGTGGTACAAACTAGAATCTCTATCTATCCTTGCATTACTAAAGGTAATCTTCAAAAGGATACTTAACTTGATCATCATTACCTAAACTTGAACTCAAATCCCTAAGAATTTTCTCTCTCTACTATTTATGTTCTCAAAGTTTGACCAGGTTTTAGCTCTTCTCAGATTACACCCAGACCACCATTATTGAAGCTCTAGAGTTTTAGATAAATATAAGATGTCAATTATTACCTAAAAACACTAAAAAAATGGCATAGTTGGGATCTTATACTTTTGGTTAGGGAATTTCATTTAAAAATGATAATTTCTTATTTCAATTTGGCAATTAAATCATTTTTAAGGATAAAAAGTTCATCATGATGCCATAGACATAAGGGAAAAACATTATAATAATGTGTATCACAATGTTGAATAAGCTAAAGACCTTGATGTATCTGAGACCATGCCTCACGTTATTCAACTTACTTCTGATGTCTTGGAAATCCAAGCTATCAATCTTTATAAATTTGTAGCAAAACTAGAGGTCATGTCATGCATAGACCTAATATATGGCATCTTGAAGATGTTGAATTATGAGGATGGATTAATCAAATCTATGTACCAAGGATTCCCCATTTCCTTCATTATGGGGCCAAGTTTCAAAAATTATTATGACCTACCTATACCATAGGTTAAGTATAACTAGAGCATCATCAAAAAATGGTATGAGGTGCATATTCTAGATAAAGTCCTGGCCTCATGGGTATTTGACCCAAATGAGATTGTATACATGAATGACTAGGGAGACGCACCAATCCAAAAATTCTAAAAAGGGTAAGTATAGGCTTGACATTACTAAATAATATATTTGGAAATTAACATATTGGATATGTAGACATAAGGGTTATCCCATTTTTATAACTAATTCTAGAGGAGAAATAGATTCCCCCACTTAGGGATATTATTAGTGAGAATTTGGTTACTGCTATGAATTACATATGTTGGAATAGATATACATTCGATATTATGAGCTATATTTTGGATGCCATTTATGCACCTCAAAGGTAGTATGACATAGGGATTCATACCTATTACCCAAGGATGACCTCAAAATATGAGATCCAAACTAGGTCATTTCTAAGTACTACACCAAATTTAAAAGATATATGGATGTAGAGTATAAGCATTAGGATGAGGTGCATGACTGGACATACCTCAATTTAATGAATGAAAAGGTAGTCTTGAGAAATGTTGTAATAAAAAATATACCACTTTAACTAAGGCTTGACCAAGAGAGGAGGAGAGAAGACATAGTAAAGCCTCAACTCTCACAACCTCATGGGAGTATGTTCAATTTAGACTATGAGGAAAAATAAGAAGAAGAGAATGACACTCCTCTCATTAGAAATAAAACCTACAATCCATCAATTTAGGATACTCCAAGTGGGTAAGACATGCCCTAAGCTCTAAGTAAGGAAATTCAAGTAGCTTGCCTAGCCCCTTACAAGAATCTATAATAGTCATTATAGTGACTGAGGAGGCTATTATAGAAAACTTGGGCTAGTCTAGTCCCTATATCATTGATCTTGAGGGAGGGTCCCAACAAGAAATTGAAATTTCAATGAAAGGACTACAAGCATTAGCTAGGAGGACTGTTGAATGAGTTTACATAAGGAATAAGTCTCCTAGAACCATAACAAGAGGAGCGATATCTTCATCATCAGCTTCCCAACCTCCCAATATAAGTGTTATAACTTTACCTTCCTTCCCTATTATTGGAAATTTCACAACTACCCCTACTTCAACTACTGCTCACACTCCCATGTTCACATCCCCCACTAGAGCTTATTTTAGAGTCACCATTCCACAATTCATTTCCCATATCACAACTAACATTCCACCTCCACCTAGCTCACAAATCACTAGTGATAGCTAAGCTATGGGTTATACCCATTCTCAAGCTACCATAACAAGTGCATTACTCACATTTGGTCCCCTTGCATTTACCAAGCCACTCAAATCCATTCCTAAATCATTTACCTAGTATCAACCACCTCATCTCACCACATCAACCAAAATGATTGGACCTCCAACATTGGCTTCAATTATTTTGGATATGGGCCCTACCAAGTCCTTGTTTGATCCTCTCAACCAATTGGACCCAACCAATATATATATTCTAGCTATAACTATGGCTTCTTCTTCTACCCACACACTCCCACTATAGCAAACCCCATTGTAGGCAACTTCTATAGATGCCCTAAACTGGGTGAGGGACATGATGCAAACAATAAGGCAAGGGAGACCTCAAGCAAGTCAAATTGTATCTCAAATTGGCATGAGATTTGACCCTACCACTAGAACTATGAATAGGGTGATGAGAAGGTAAGTATAATAGCCACAATAAAGCTTGACTATGATATATGAGATTGGAGAACCACTCTTCACTTTGACTAATAAGAGGAAGGATGGCCGTTGAGAAGTACAAAAGTATGAAGAGGATCCTATATCTTTAGTGAAATCATAGGTAGAATCAACTATTACTTTAATGTAGGGGATGTAATAAGAACTAAAGAGGATAAAATAATAAATTCTTCCCATTGTTCCATAGGGCGCATTAATTTCAATAATCAATTTTGTGATCAATGTTTTAAACCTTTATAAGGTTATGAAGATGAGACAAATAGATGGGATTCAACAAGCCAAGGTATTCACAAATCTTTACCAAAGTCTTGTCCACTATGACACCAAGTTAGAAAACTTGATGAGAGTAGTAAGAAGTAACAAATTTATTGATCTCAATTTTTTTCCCCTTAAAAACATTATGCCTTCAAAAACCATCCTCATGAATATGAGGAGAATTATGAAGACATATTTTAACCAATTCAAGGATGCAAACACATCCTTTGAGAAAATTGAATTCAAAATAGCCTATTATCACATAAGATTGCACCTACCTTGATTCTATAGATTATTATGCAAGAGCCTAATGAAATAATGGAAAAACCTCCAAATCTATGGGACCTTGGTAATTTGTGGTTAATCTTCAGAGAAGGCCAACTTCTTTTCACTAAAATATAATGCAAACTAATATAAATATCATCCTTTTAAGAATTTTTCTCTTTAGTGCTCTCGTACCCTAAACTAGGGCTTTGATGGGAAAAGGGTTTTAAAGAAAGTAAAATTGCATAAAAAATTAAAAATATGGTGATTGCACCAAATTTATATAATGGATCTAGATGCTTGCTTAGAAAGCATAATAGGGAAAAAAATAGATTGAATTTATTTTAAGCATAGACTTATGCAAATTTGGAAATCAGAGGTAATATTTTAGCTATTCTTCAATAAAGGAAAAAATATATTTATTTCAAATAATACTATCAAGAGGGTAAAATACCATAGATGAAATCTCTTGAGACTAAAATAAAAGACAAAACTTCCACAAAGAATTAGATAACTTGCATAACACAGAGATTCCAAAGACAAGAAAGGGAAAACTTCAACTTTATTTCTCTTTAAAGGCTATAAATTATATCAAATACATTCAAAATGCATAAATATATCACTAACAATAAAAATATATCATTGGGCCATAGGGTCTACCCATTTTTATACAAAATAAGCCTTATAAGACATGTAGTTGTCAAAACATTAACACCCAACAAAATAAATCATGCAAACTGGAATGCCACATGCAAAGGGGGTGAGCTCCTCTATTTTTGGCACTTTGGACTCATGGGAGTGCTTGTGTTGTGTGCATGAGTGAGGTGTGATTATAGAAGTGATCTTAGCATAACTGGATATATTCATACAAGGCTCTTTGGATGATGAATGAAAATAAATATCCATGTAAGAAGTGGCACCCAAAAGGACTTTGTATTTTCCCAAATAAAAGATAATATTGAAAATAAATTTTAAAACTTCTTTTCATGTAAACCCTAGCATGTAAAACTAAAGTGAAAAATTTTCAACATCCAAGTATTTATCACTTTTACCAAAAAGGTAACATGCAATTTGTTTTTATGACTTTCCACCTTTTTATTTTACATTAATAAAAATAGAATGTGCAATTTGTAACTTTAACATCATTTTAATCTAAAAAGATATAAAGTGAAAAATACATGTCTTCTCTTCCCCAAAAGAGTTATAAAAAATACACAGCTACACTTTGAAATTACAAATTATAATGTCTTCAAAAATGAAAATAAACATGATAGAAAAATTAAAAAATATCTGAAAGAGAGGAAAAATTGATCAGTCTTTAGAATAGCTTCAACTTTCTTGTCATTTTTTGTCGTAGCTTCTTTGAGTATGAATCAAAGGCCTTGAATATTTTTTGTATTCACTCTTCATCTGACTCGTAAGTATAAATGTTAGAAGCTATGTAGTCTACTTTTACATCAAATAAAACTCTTTGGAAAGTCTTGATACCCTATATTATGGTTTTCATTTGATCAATTACCTTCTTTTATTTGATAAACTTGTGAATCAAACTTAAGGCAAAGACTGTCTTTTGCTGACTCCTCAAATATTACCTTAAAATGTTCTTGGACCTATTTTGACTATAAGAGATTGCTGGCATTATCCATTGGTTAGTACGATATTAAATTCATCATGCCATTAATATCATATAGCACATCAATAACTTTATCATGAGCTTCTTTGGCTCACTCAACATACTCAATCAATAACCTTATCCAAAATTAGGTAGCCCTATGCAATTCCAAAAGCTTAATATAGCTCTTTAATATATTCTCAGCAATAAGGGTATTCATATCAATTGAATTTATGGCTATCAACTTGGGATAATACATGTTCAAAGTTTGGACCTCTCCTTCATAGCTACTGATCTATGATTTTAAAATTTCCTTTCTCCCTATGATGATACATAATGTTCCATCATTGCTAGAGGGCCCTGTTTCCCCTTATAATTAGTTACTCAAACCATTATTTTGTATACCTTCTTATGTGAGTAATCTCTTACACTGAATCAATTGTATCTTGATCTAGATTGATTGGATACACTACATGTGGTTACTACAATGTTTCCCTAAGATTTATGGATTGGTTAAGTGCTTCGATCAACTAATCAACCTTCCTTTTGAGTTCATCCTTGGTGGCTTTGTCATAGTCAATTATTTGGAAGAGAGAGTTGATACCTAACTATACCTCATTCTTGAGCCCTTCTCTTCTCTACCAACCAAGGTATATATGAGAGACCTAATAATCTACTACCATAAGATCTTCTTTTGATTTGTCTAGTGGGGGACTACAATCTCAACATATCTCTCTCCCTTGTCATTAGTGAATGCTATTGAGAGGGTTTTGGGAGTAGGTTTTGATTTCTTCTTGATTTTGTTCATACCAAAGTCTAAAGTGTTGGGATCAATCATGGTTTCCCTCTTTTTTCTCATTATTTGGGCTAACCAGCTAGGGGTAACCTTCCATGTATCTATAATAGTCACCAAAGAATCTATAGTTGATGTAGCTGCACTAATTGACACTGTGACCAAGGAGGCCTCTTGAGAAGATGAAACTATTGACAATTCAAGAGGTGTCTATGAAGGATTCTTCTCACCAATATTTTTCAAAACATTATTTTACCAAGTGTTTGAGTTTCTCTAAGCTCAACTAATGATATGGACGAAGTAGTAGAAATGGGGGAAGTTGGAGTAACAAAATTGGGGATCATGAATCTAGGAACTAGTGAAAGGGTGAAAGTCAAGGCATTGAATGTGTCAATTAAGTGTGTGGAGAAACTCTAGGTTGGTGAGGTGAAAATGAAGGGTTGATATGAAGAGGGAAAAATACTCACTCTAGAGGTTGAAGCAGCCCATGGGACGGTATTCAACATGACTAACTTTGAGGCAATGTACTATTGAGTGGTGTTGGGGATTAATGGTGATGAAATAGAAGGAATTGTGAATGGAATAGAAAATAAGAGTGGATCAAATGGGGAAGGATAAGTGGGAAATAGGGAAAGTGAAGTATGAACTTGGACTCCCACTATAGGGGGACCTTGAGTGCTCCTTAGACTTGTTTATGTTATTTATACTTGGATTATTGAGGTGGGTGTAGTGGTGGATAAAGTGGAGATGAGTGGAGGGAGAGGATATAATACTTGTGATGTAATGGAAAATTAAGGTTCTTGGGGATAGAGGCAAATGGTGGAAGTGTTAAAAATTCCTATACTATAAAATTAGGAGTAGGGGGGACAATGGAAATATGAGCCAATGCAAGAAGATCCAAAGTAGTAGATCCTTGTACTGTTAGTGTTGTCTTTTCTACTAAAAGATCTATGGGTTCATTTTCAACTTCTCCTTCTTTGATTTATCATCCTTTCCTCTATTTTGTCTTTGTGTTCCTCTTATTTTTTTGCTTAGGTCTCACTGATGATTCACTTGGGCCCTCTGTTGTTGGTGTTATAATTTATGCTTTTAATTTCAAGAGCTTTTCTTTAACTCCTATGGTTTCTCTTATAATCTATACTCCTTTACTCCCTATCCAATTAAAATTCCTATTGATGACATGGGTTTTTCCATCAAATATAGAAAATGTCTTGGGAACTAACCAACTGACCAGTGGTAGGGGTTTCAAAGTTATCTGGGTGAGGTATAATGGATCCACTTTGGAAACATCATCTTATAAGTCATCATGACTTATGCTAGATCACAATCCTCTATTTTCTAAAGGGAAATTCTTGAGTAGTACCTCATTATAATCATATCTTCATCATCACAATATTCCTAATAATCTTCATAGTATGGCATATGTTTATATGATGCCAACTCTAATGCATAAATGATTTTTCCATATGGGTCAAAATATGGCCTAGTTTTTAGGGTCCTCAATGTTACTTGGCTCATCTCTAAATCTATACCTCTAGACTTTAGAAGAGTTTGGCATGTATAAAGGAAAATAAAAATAGGGAAATGAACCCCTACCTTGTGTCTATCCAATAGGAGCTTATGGGTTTCCACTAGCTACTGTATCAACTCCAATAATTCCCATTTATCAATTATGTACTAGGGGAGGGTGAAAGGATAGCCACTAAAGCTTGCTACATTAATGTAGGAATATGTGTGGAATTATATAAATAATGATCCCCATTTAGTGATTTCCTCTTTTTCCTCACTTAAGAAACTCTCCCTCTTAAGTTTTGGATTGAACATGGTGATGATGCTATAGATGAAAGCATCATTAACTCTTCTAAACTATTGCTTATTAGCCTGAAGGATGAGGTTAGGGTAGTAGTTGTACACTCATTTTATTTCATTGGGAACAACATTGAGACCTAGGAATAATCTCCCTTGAGAATAAATACAAACAACATATGAGGTCATGTAAATTTTATTTTAGGTTTGAACCTCCAACAACTTATGATGGAGAGAATCATTAATTAATTATGCCTAATGTATATATATATTTCCTATTCTCTTAGATGGTCTAGATATACTAGTACATCCACTATTCATAACACTAGGCATTAGGTTTGCCAATGACTCTATGCAAAAATGTTATAACATTTCCCACCTCTTCAATAAAATCATACCTATACATTGTTTTGGGTAATCTAATGGATGAGTGCATAGGGGTCTTATGCCATTTTATGTTGATCATATTTTGTCATCCATTTGTATTATCCTCATAAAACTAGGTAGATGTTTAGGGAGTTATATATAGATAACTTTTGAACTTAGGAATGGTAAACAGTTATTTGATGTAGTCAGAGTCAAGATCTAGAATCTTTTCTCCCTTATCATTATACACATGCCTCTTATTGGGGTCATAGTGTTGGGCCATCATCAAGATAAATTTAGGACTTTGAATAGATAGGGAAAAATCCACAACTTGTGGAAGTCTAGAGTCATAAATACTATGTATCTAATCATTTCTAAATTTTGGCCCTATTCTGGCCCAGAAGTCTCCTAGGTAGATATAACCTAAATTTATAACATGAATTTATGTGAGGTTGGATTCTAAACAAGAAACTACTTTAGGACCCTTAGATTTGAACTTCATCTCTTTGGGAGGTATGGATATTATATAAAATTCCTCTAAGTAACCAACTATAGAAGTTGGCAAAAACTATAGGTGTATGAATCACTTGTTCCTTTCGATAGAACTTGGAGGTGTTCAAAGTACATCCAATGTATTTAGTGCTTATGAATCTATAATGGAAGTGGGATGTGCTTAATATAGATAAAATATTAATGATGCTAAAAAGATGTTGGGTTCTTGATGAAAGTGAGAGGTGCTTGAGGTACGTCTACCCTTCATGGTGCACTAGGAATCTACAGAGGTTAAGGGTGCTTGGAACATGTCTAGTGTCTATAAAGATGTTGGGAAGGAAATAATATTGTTGAGAAGATTCACATTTTTTAAATGGAAGGATATGATTTAAGAATAAAAAGGACTTGATTTTGAATGCCAAATCCTTGGATAAAAAATTGGAGGAATCTTTGGGAAGATTTTTTTGGATACTTACCTCAAAACCCTAATATGCCCTAGATTTAATAGCTAATCCCTAAAGAACTAACTGATACACCAGATGCAAAACTCACTCAAAATGATTCACCAATTGATTAAAAAATAGACCTATGAAGAAACCTTAAGAATAGAAAGGAAAATCTATAAGAAACAAAAAAAAAAACTTTTAAAGATGGAGATATAAAGGAATAAAACTCAAGAGGAATACCATTAGGTGGGCATAGGTGATGTAGCTTAGTGTAGCTAATGTGGCTCAAGGTTGAAGTGGTGAGGATGGTAGATTGGAGCTCCAAAATGTACTTATCAAGATTAAAAAATGATAATAATTTGCAAATAGACTTAACTTTATATAGGAAAAACCTACATTAAATTGAAGTAATGATGGTTGGTGGTGGAGGTTAGACATGCTTGAAGTAGGTCCACTCTCCATGGATGGATATGGCTCGATGGAAGGTGGGGTTCATCATGAAATTTACACATTTGTACAAATGTGCAATGTGTACTTCAATATTTGCTTCCCATGGGAAGGTTTAGATGGGTTGGGCATAGGCTGGACTTGTTTGGAGCATGTCCACCCTCTGTAATCAAGTTGATGACTTGTGAGGAACAGAGCTTAGTGTGCACTTTACAAAATCTAAAAACATGAAATATGAAATCAAAATTGTATCTCCCATGAGAAAATAAAAAAGTGAAATGGAGGAAGTTGGACCTGATTAAAGTAGGTCCACTTTCCATGAGTGGGTGACTTGGTTGACAGGATCTAGAGCCTGTCATGTACTTTGCATGTTGTGAAAATGTGTAATGTGCATGCCAAGTTCTGGATTCTACCAAATGGGTTTGTGGTAGGATTTAGATCCTACCATGCTTTTTTCATGTTTGAGAACATGAAAAATGCATGGTGAGTTTTAGATTTCATGAATTTTGGGGTTTGGTTCCTCAGAGGACCTGAAACTCATGAAGTAATCTATAGTGGTACAAATTTCATCTAGAAGCCTAGACTTTTCAAGTTAAAGGAAAAATGGATTCTAGAGGGTTAAGATTTTTCCCTAAAAAACAAAGGGGGTATCCATTAGGGTTCTAGATGTAATCAGATTTTTAGGATTAAAAATCTCAATATTTTTGGTGTGACTTCTATGTGATGATTGCTTGCTAATCATATAAATCTAGTATCCTTTCAAAAAATGGGCATGGAGTCAAGATCACTCTAAAAAAACTATAAATTTGAAAATAAATAAGCTGGTTTTGCTAAAACATAGAACAAAATAGACAACAAAATAGGAAAACAAACCAAATAACAATACCTAAAGACTAAGACATGTGTAGAAGCACTTATTGAAAACACAATCTAACCCTAACATTTATAAAACTTTTTAGGACTTTTAGAACAAGACCTTACCTCAAAAAAAGTTTTGAGGTATATCCCATTAACTAGGATTGGTAGTTCTTCATCATCAAGCTTGGGGAGATGGAATGCATTGGGCCCTTTGCACTGAGTGATGGCATGTAGACCACTCCATATTTCATCAAATTTAGTGTGCCTACCTAGCTTTACTTTATGTACATCCCACTTCAGGACCATGTCTCCATCACTGAAGCTTCTTATAGTTACCCTTTTATCAAAAGTCTTCTAGACTTGTGCTTGATTTGCTTCCAAGACTTTTATAGATCGACACCTAATTTCCTCAAGTTCCATGAGTTTATCTAGTCTTATCGTTATCTTATCATTATCTCATCATTATCAATCAAGTTTAACTAGTGATTGAGCTCCAAGGATGGTATCTTAATTGATAGTGGTACTAAGGATTCCCTTCCATACACCAACATAAAAGGAGAATTACCGATGTCTCTCTTTGGTGTAATTTTATTAGTCCATAGTGTTGATCTTAGTTTTGTATTCCACATATTTTGGTTATCTTCCATAGTTCATTTAAGAATTCTAATTAAATTCTTGTTGGTGGACTCATCTAGGCCATTAACTTAAGGGTAATAATTTAAAGATGTGCTTAGGTACATATTATGCTTTATGTCCCATTCACTGACCTGAGTGCCCATAAAAGTCTTAGCATTATCAGATATAATGGTATGAGGAACACCAAACCTTGAAACCATGTTGTCCATAAAATCCACAATGGATGCTTTTGTGGCATCTTTTAGAGTAACTACTTCAATACATTATGTAAAATAGTTTTTTTTTGTTAGAACCCACTTATGACCTATGCTTGATGGAAGATTAATCATGTTAATGAAGTATAATCTCAATTAGGCAAATGGTTGATTTGTTTGAGTTGGTTTGAGAGGAAGTGCAACTAGTCTTTATTTACTAGTGAAGTAAGCACACTTTTCACAATTTATTACCCACTGATGGGCATCTTTAAACAACTGAAGACAATAGTAGTTTCCTCTCATTACCTTGATGGTTTTAGTCCTTGATAAAAAATGTCCTCTTGATAGTCCATCATGAAATTGTTTGAGCACTTTGGGGACTTGCTTGTACTCAATATATCTTAACAAGACTCCATTCATATCCTTCTAAAATAAAAATCCATAAAAAATGACATAAGGAATTTATTGGACTAAAAAATACCTTTTCTTTGACTAATATAAGTCATAAGAGTATTCACCAGTCTGTAGGAGATGGGTCAAGTCTTGAATCTAGCTATTAAAAGAGAGTAGATTGTCTGGTTGAGGTATATTTTGAGTGTACACTACATTAGAAACTAGTTCAATAGTTTTGATGTTGACAACTAATTGCTCACACATTCATTTCCACATTATGAAATTTTTGATCATGATATCTATGCCATACTCCATGATCTCAGTGATCCTTCCTACTCATTTTTCATTTATTTCCCTACTCAATAAAAATTATTTGACACTCTAGTGACTAACCATCAGATGTACCTTGTTGTTAGAGGGCATATGCCTAAATTTATTGAGTGGTTTGATTACTTCATACACTTTTTTTTATGAAGATATAATTCTCTTCATGAACTTTCAAATATTGTCTGAAGAAATGTTGCTCTAAACCTTCCTGATTGTGCTGAGTTAGAATTGTTGAGATACTCTCCTCCCTCCAAATGCATAGAGGATAAAATACTTCTGATAGTTTGGGTTAACCAAGGTGGGAGATTGGGAGATAGATTGTTTTATATCTTCAAATATTTTTTTCCCTTCCTACATCCAATTGAAAATATTTCCCTTCTTTAATATTGCAGTAAGAGGTTTCGCCAAGGATGTGAAATTTGGTATAGATCTCCTCACAAAGTTAATCTTCTCTAGAAAGATTTGTAACACTTTTTATGAATTATAAATGCCAATTTAGATATGGATTTGACTCATTAAAGGTCTATTTAAATACCTTATTTTGACACTATATGTCCCAGTAACTTGCCTTTGTGTAATGTGAACATGCACTTCTTTGAATTAAGAGAAATGTCAAATTCTCTACATCTTTCAAAAATCTTCCTTAGGTGGTAAAGATATGTACTAGTATGATTTTAATAGACTATGATATCATCTATATATACTAATAATATATCATTTAACAAACCTTTGAATGCCATATACATGGTTCTCTAAAAAAATTCCCCTACATTTGTTAGACTGAATGGCATCTCCCTGTACATATATATACCACATTTAATGGTGAAATAAGGCTTAAATTAGTTTTATTCCTACACCAATATTTGGTTATAACTATAATAACCATATAGAAGAGAAAATATCTTAGATCCTAATACTATCTACAAAATTTTTTCTATAGGGGGGAGGGGATAGTGAGATTTCAATGATGCTTTATTTAGGTCTCTGAAATCCACGCATAGATGTATTTCACCATTATTATTTATAATAGGTGCCAAATATTATACCAAAGATGAGTGTTTGATTGAGAATATTATATTATCCTCTATCAACTTAGAGAGTTCATTTTTCATCAAGCGTTCAATCTTCAGATTGATAGACCTTTATTTCTACCTGATGGGTTTTATATTTGGATCTAGTTTGATGTTATGCTACATTAAACTAGGGTCAAATTCTCTTAAATAATGATAAATCTAGGCAAAATTATCATAAAAATATTGTCATAATTGAACAAAATCATGCTTTTCTGAAGTATTACATACCTTACATATCTTGAGTGACTTGCCCTCCAAGATAATGATGGGTTGTAATCTTATTAATTGATGGTAATGTTATTCTAAATTTTCAATTGGTCATCCAAGTTAAACATATTTTCCAATGTAACAAGACCCATAGGCAACTTATTCATTTTCAATTATATAATTTGATCACCATATAGGTCTTTTAACCTTGGCTAATTTCTTTTTGAAAACTTAGGCTCTTCTCTTAAAAAATTTATGATCTACTTTTTGCTATGAAAGGCCTACCAGTTAATTCTATTATTAGGGGTAGAAGGCCTTACACTTAGCCTCACATGCTAGATATTTTCCCTCATTGTTTGAACTAGTATATTATACTGAGATGTAATTGAGGCCATGTGATTAACATCTTTATTCTGTGCCTTTGGTATTGCTTGAATATTTAGGGTAGTCAAATCTTCTAACAGGTCCCAAACCCTATGTTTATATGACCTTAGTAAATTTTTTTTGGTAACACTTTTTGATATAACCTAGTGAATGATGAATTAACTATCCTCAAATACCTGTAAGATCTTGATTCATCTATCCTTGGCTAACTGGAGGCTTTGAATCAATTTTTCATATTCAGCTACATTATTGGTGTAACTAAATTGAAGTCTAAATGAATAGAAGTAACTTTCTTTGTGTAGATATATCAATACATCTCCTAAGCCTACACCATTTCTACTTATCAAACCATCAAAATATTACTTCCACATCCCTTGTAGATCCTTAGTTGGTTTCACTAAATTTAGGATGATTGTATCTTGCTCATGAATACAACATGTCCCTAACCCTATTTATTATACGTAATCATAAGGGTCAAATTGTAGGGTTGATTCCCACTCATCCAAGTGAGTGTCTAGGATTTATTATATAGGTTTTTCATTCTCTTGAACCATTTCTTCCTCTTGATCTTGAAATCCATAGTTCATCTCTATGGGAGGAGTAAGATTATATGGTTTGATATGGTCTTTCATAATTGGCTTAGTTCTTATTATTAGTCTAGTTCTATATATCATTTTAAATAGCATATGAGACCAATCTACAGATAGATATCCACTCATTTTTGTAGTTAAATCTCTTGATAGACAAATGGAAAAGTATTGGGGGAGGTCTATAACAAAAATGTCTTGAGTAATTGAAAAACTAGGGCAATCATGAATAGTGAGGTCCAATATTTTTAAAAATCCTACTATTTGAATAGTGGTCCCATCTAGTTGCACTGATCCTTTATTAATAGGTGTGTACTTTATACCCAGAGTGTTAGCTATTTTCTTAGGCATCATGGAACTACTAGCCCCTGAATCCACCATGTAATTGTGTACTAGATATTTTCCTATTATAAGTGATAGGTAAAAGGGGGAAGGCTTACCATTTTTGCATATTTTATTATTAGTCTAAGGCTGACATAAATTTATTTTAGGTGTATGCCCCTTGGTTGGAGCCTTCTAAAATATTTGGATATTCTTCAAAGCCTCCTATAGTAATTCCCTTTATGTTAGTATAGATAGGGATTCCCGCATAGTGACATTGAAATTAGTTTTCTTTACTTGATCAATAATGCTAAAAGGGATATTACCAACCTTTTTCAATAATTTTGTAGGGGTTACCTCTTCCTTTACATTATTTTGAGTGGACACCTTCACTTTGAATTGATTGGTAAGTATGAAGGGTGGCCTTTGCACTGTATTCTCTTTGCTAGTTTTGCTATTGCTTTATAAGTTGAAGCCTAGTCTACTCTAGGGAGTTGATCAGCTTCTATTGTTATTTTCTTGGAATGTGTATTAGCTATTAAAAGGCCTCCACTATTAAAAATGCTTCATTTCTATTCCATTAAAATCATCTTGTTTCCAATTTAGAAGAGTTGCTTTACTCTGAGCAGGTTCTTATGTTTCTACTTGTTGATAAATAAATCCTTCCTATTGTCCTTGCATACTTTCTAAACCTTACACCATCAAGGTTTGAATGATAATACCATTAGGGAAAGTATTATGATTATGTGGTTGATTTCATGGATAACACCACTCATATTCTTGAGCCAAATTATTTCGAACAGGGATAATGGCTTTATAAGATCTAGGTGCTTGTAATGGATGAGTGTTTAGAGGTCATGACTGTGCATTCTATCCTTGCTATTAGTTTTTTCCTTGATATGGTTACCTATTCCCTTGGTAGGATTTCTTTTTCCCTTGAAATGTAGGGTTAGATGGCTGAAAAGGTTTATAGTTTTGGGTTTGTTACCTTTTCATCACCACTAACTTATTTACAAAACTCTTGAGTAATGATTTAACCTCATGTAATTCATCCATAGGTACAAGGGTTAAATTAGGTGCCTTACTCATAGTGGTGTTTAGAGAAAGTTCAAGTGGTAGAATAGGGGCTATTTCTAGAAATAGAGGCATTGGGGGCCATGGTGTAATTGTCATATCTTGAATCAAATAATTCTCAGCTCTTATTACAATATCATATGTTACAATAAGTGTGGTACCACCCATTGATTAAATCATCACAACTATATCACTATTAATGGCTTTTAGGTAATATAAGAAGTCATTATTTGTAGTGGGTTTAACCAAGATTAGAATTTTATTCTACATCTTCTAGAAATGGTAATTTAAGTCAATCATTTATTCATGAGGAGCTCATTAAATAGCAGTCAACTATTCAACCAAGGAAAGGTAATCACACTTATCCTCAAAGTGGGAGCACATTGTAGTGCCTAACTCATCCCAAAATTGGATTGAGGTGGAAGGGAGACCTCTATACCATTGTAAATTTTTCCCCTTAAAAGAGGAGATTAGGAGTCTAATTGCAACATTGTATTTGACCATGTTATGGATTGAGAAGAGGTTAGCAATGTCCTATATATGTTCTAAAGTGGTGGTATAAGTTTTACCAATGAAATATGGTAGACTTTTTAAGGTTGATATTGGTATATCATAATGCTAGGCCATAATTAGTAGACAACCTATATTGAAAGTTACAAAATTTTGATTTCTAGACATGGTGAGTGGTATAGAGCTAATTAGAGTGACCAAAGGGGATGGGAATAAAACTATTGGATAAAACTTAGGTTAAGGGGTGATTTTTTTGTTCTTTTTTTAACGAAAATGACAATTCTAAAAAATATTCCTCTTACCTTTGGTAGATGATCTTGTTTGCATGATTGGCATACATCACCTTGAGCTCATGAGTCTGTAAGCTAGTGGAATCACCAGGTGATTTGATATTTTCACAAAAAACATACAATGGTTGATGAAAATAACATATATATTTTTGTAATTTTTGGGTCCCATTGAGTGTGCCAATTTTTTTTATCACATAGATTGCACCTATCTTGATTCTGTAGCTTATTGTGTAAGTGCCTAATGAAATAATGGAAAAACGTCCAAAGTTGTGGGACCTTGGAAATTTGAGATTAATCTTTAGAGAAGGTCAGCTTCCTTTCATGAAAATCTAATGCAAATTGATAGAAATATCAACCTTTTAATAATTTTTCTCTTTAGTGCTCTCGTATCCTAAACTAGGGCTTTGACGAGAAAAGGGTTTTAAAGAAATTAAAATTGAAAAAAAAACTAAAAGTATGGTGATTACACCAAATTTGCATAGTAGATCTAGATGCTTGCTTGGAAAGCACAATAGGGTAGAAAATAGATTGAGTTTATTTTAAGCACAGACTTATACAAATTTGGAAATTAGAGGCAATATTTTAGCTATTCTTTAACAAAGGGAAAATGATCTTTACTTTAAAAAATACTATTAAGAGGGTAAAATACCACAAATGAATTCTCTTGAGACTAAAATAAAAGATAAAACTTCCACAAATAATCAGATAACTTGCATAACATAGAGATTCCAATGACAAGAAAGGTAAAACTTTAATTTTATTTCTCTTTAAAGATTACAACTTGTATCAAATACATTTAAAATGCAAAAAAAATCACTAACAATAAAACTATACCATTGTGCTATGGGGTCTGCCCATATTTATACAAAATATGCCTTAGAAGACATGTCATTGTCAAAACTTTAATGCCCAACAAAATAAATCATGAAAAATGGAATGCCACATGTAAAGGGGGTGAGCTCTTCTATTTCTATCACTTTGGCTTTGTGGGAGTGATTATGATATGTTCATGAGTGAGATATGAATCTAGAAGTGATCTTGGAATAGATGGAGATATTCATGTAAGGATCCTTTGATGATGACTAAAAATAACTCTCCATATAAGAAGTGGTGCCCAAAAGGGCTTTGTCTTTTCCCAAATAAAAGATAATATTGAAAATAAATTTTCAAACTTCTTTTCATGCAAACCCTAGCATGAAAAACTAATGTGAGACTTTTTCAACACCCAAGTCTTTATCACTTTTATCAAAAAAGGAGCATGTAATTTGTTTTTATGACTTTGCACCTTTTTATTTTATATTAATAAAAATAGAAAGTGCAATTTTCAACTTGTTTTTTGCAACTTCCATATTTAAAAAGATATAAAGTGAAAAATACATGTCTTCTCTTTCTCTAAAAGAGTTATAAGAAATACACAATTGCACTTTGAAATTAAAAAGTATAATATTTTCAAAAATGAAAATACACATGATAACAAAATTTAAAAATATTTGAAAGAGAGGAAAAATTAACCAGTCTTCAGAATAGCCTTAGCTTTCTTGTCTTTTTCTGCTCACAGCTTCTCTGAGTATGAATCAAAGGCCTTGAATATTTATTGTATTCATTCTTCATCTAGCTCATAAGAATAAATTTTAAAAGCTACATAGTCTACCTATACATAAAAAAAATATCTTCATAAAGTCTTGATACCTTGCATTTTGGTTCTCATTTGATTAATTACCTTTTCATATTTGATAAACTTGTGATTCAAACTTAAGGCAAAGACTATGTATTTTTCTAACTCCTTTTCAACTAGTGCCTTGAAATTTTCCAAGAACTATTCTACCTATAAGAGATTATTAAGATCATCGATTTGTCGATATGGCATTAAATTCATCATTCCATCAATCTCATATAACACATCAATAGCTTTATCAGGAGCCTCCTTAGTTTGCTCAGTAGGCTTAGTCAATATCATTATCCAAAATTGCAAAGCCTTATGTAATTCTTCATGCTTAGTAGAGTTATTCAATATATTTTTATCAATGAGGGTATTCATATCAATTTAATTAATGGCTATCAACTTGGGATAATACATGCTCAAATCTAGGACCTCTCCTTCATAGCTCTTGATCTGTGATTTTAAAATTTCTTTTCTCTCTATGATGATATCATAATGTTTCATTATTGATATGAGGGTTCTATTTTTCCTTGTAATTAGTTAGTCAAACCATTATTTTATATCCCTTCCCATGTGAGCAATCTCTCATACCAAATCAATTATAACTTAATTTATATTAATTGGCTACATTGCCAATGGATGCTATGATGTTTCACTAGGATTTATGAATTAGTTAAGTGCTTCAATCAACTGATCAAACTTCCTTTTGATTTCATCCTTGGTGTCTTTGTCATGGTTAATTATTTGGAAGAGAGATTTGATACTTGACTACACCTCATGCTTGAGCCTTTCTCTTATTTGTTGACCAAGGTGTGTACGAGAGACCTAATAATCCATTGCAATAAAATATTCCTTTAATTTATCTAGTGGGGGGAATACAATCTCAACATGTCTCTCTCCCTTATCATTAGTGAATGTTCTTGAGAGGGTCCTAGGAGTACATTTTGATATCTTATTGACAACAATCATACTAAAGTCTAAAGTGTTGGGATCAATCATGGTTTTCCTTTTTTTCTCATTGATTTGGATAACCAATTAGAGGTAGTATTTTGTGTATCTATCATAGTCACCAAAGAATCTAAAGTTGATGTAGCTATACTAATTGACACTATAACCAAGGAAGCTTCTTGGGAAGATGACACTATTAACAACTTAAGTGGTCTGTGAAGGCTTCTTCTCACCAATATTTTTCAAACCCATTACTACACCAAGTGTTTGAGTTACTCTAAGCTCAACTGATTGTATGGATGAAGTAGTGGAAATGGGGGAAGTGGGAGCAATGGAAATAGGGATCATGAATTTAGGAACTAGTGGAAGGGTGGAAGTTAAGGCACTGAATGTGTCGATTAGGTGTGTGGGGCCACTTAGGGTTGATGAGGTGAAAATGGTGGGTTGAGATGAAGAGGGAACATTAGTCACTATATAAGTTGAAGTGGCTTATATGATGGTAGTCAAGATTATTTAATCTAAGGTAATGTATTTTTGAGTGGTGTTGGGGATTAATGGTGATGAAATGGAAGGAATTATGAATGGAATAAAAAGTAAGAGTGGAAAGAATAGGGAAGGAGAAGGGGGAGGAAGGGAAAGTGATGTAGAAACTTGGAATCCCATTATAGGGGGACCCTAAGTTTTCCTTAGACTTATTTGTGTTATTTACTCTTAGCTTATTGAGATGGATATAGTGGTGGATAAAGTGGGGATGAGTGGAGGGAGAGGAGTTGAGCCTTGTGATGCAATGGAAACCTAACGTGCTTGGGGAGAAGAGTCAACCCATGGAAGTGTTGAATCTTCTTTTACTATAAGAGTAGGAGAAGGGGGGATAATGGAAATAAGAACTAGTGTTATAGGATCTAAAGTAGTAGATCATTATGCTACTGGTGCTGTCTCTTTTGCTAAAAGATCTATGGGTTCATGTTTAGTTTCTCCTTCTTTGCTTGATTATATTTTCCTTGCTTTTATCTTTTTCTTCCTCTTCTTTTTTTTTTCAAGTCTTATTGATGATTCACCAAGGCCCTCCACTATTGGTGTTATACGTTTTGCTTTTAATTTTAAGAGCTTTTATTTAACTCTTATGGTTTCTCTTGTAATATGCACTCCTTTACTCCTTAGCTAATTAATAGTCCTATTGATGACATGGGTTATTTTGTCAAAAAGAGAAAAAAACTTTCTGGTGGTAGGGGGTTCATAATGATCTAGGTGAGGTATAATGGATCTACTCTAGAAACATAATCTTCCAAGTCATCAAAGACTGGTGCCAGATCACAATCCTTTATTTGTTGTAGGGACATTCTTGAGTAGTCCCTCATTCTAACCATATCTTCATCATCACAATCTTCCTAATATTATTATTATTATGGCACATGTTCATATTATCCCAACTCTAATGCATGGATAATTTTTCCATATGGGTCAAAATATGGCCTAAAATCTAGGGTCCTCAATGTTACTTGGCTCATCTCTACCTATACACCTCTGGACTTCAAAAGAGTTTGACATGTATAACAACCAATATAAATATGGAAAGTAATCCCTACCTTATGTCTATCTAAGAGGAGCTTATGGGTTTTTATTAGCTACTACACTAACTCCAACAATGCCCATTTCTCACTTACATACCAAGGGAGGGTGAAGGGATAACCACTAAAACCTGCTGTCCTAATATAGGAATGTGTTGGGAATTGTATAAAAAATGATCCCCCTTTAGTTATTTCCTCTTTTTACTCCCTTAAGACCCTATCCCTCTTAGTTTATAGATTGAACATAGTGATGATGTTGTAGATGAAAGCATCATTAACTCTTATAAACCATTACTTACTACCCTGATGGGTGAGGTTAGGTAGTAGTTGTACACTCTTGTTATTTCATTAGGAATAACATTGAGACCTAAGAATAATCTCCTCTTAGCCAAAATATAAAAAACACATGAGGTCATGTAAATTTTTTGAGGTTTGAACCTCCAATAACTACGGATGAAGAGAATCACTGATTAATTGTGCCCAATGTATATATTGCTTATTCTCTCAATTAGTCCAAATATACTAGTATATCTACTATTTATAGCACTAGGCATCAACATTGCCAATGAATCTATGTAATAATGTCATAACATCTCTCACCTCTCGTATAAAATCAAACCTATACATTGTCTTTGGTGGAGTGCTTAGGGGTATTGAACCATTGTTTGTTGATCATTTTTTGGAATCCATCTTTATTCTCCTCATAGAACTATGTAAACATTTAGGGAGTTATATCTAGATAAATTTTGAACTTGGGAATGGAAAACACTAAGTTGATGTATTTAGAGTCAAGATCCAAAATCTTTTCTCCCTTATCATTATATGCTTGCCTCCTATCAAGGTTATAGTTTTGGGCCATCGTCAGGATCAATTCAATAATTTGAGTAGTTAGGGAAAAACTCACAATTTGTGGATGTCTAGATTCATAAATATTTTGTATCTAGTCATTTTTTAATTTTGGCCCTATTTTAGTCCAAAAGTATCCTAGGTTAATATGACCTAAATTTATATCATTTATTTTCATGAGGTTGGATTCTAGACAAGAAGCTACTTTTGGACCCTTAGATTTTGAATTCATCTCTTGGGGAGGCATGGAGATTATACAAAAATCCTCTGAGTAACCAACTATGGAAGTTGGCAAAAACTATAGGTGTATGAAGCACTTGTTCCTTATATAAAAACTTGGAGGTGTTCAAAGCATGTCTAATGTTCATGGTGCTTATGAATCTCTAGTGGAGGTGGGATGTGCTTGAGATAGGTTCACTCTTTGTAGTGATAAAAAGATGTTGGGTTCCTAGTGGAAGTGGTAGGTGTTTGAGGCACGTCCATTATCCATGGTGCACTAAGAGTCTATGGAGGTCAAGGGTGCTTGGAGCACATCTAGTGTCTACAAGGATGTTGGGAGGGAAATAATCTTAGAGGGAATATTCAATTTTTTTAAATGGAAGGATATGTTTTGGGAATGAAAAGGACTTGATTTTGAATATGAAATCCCTAAATAAAAAACTAAAGGAAGCTTAAGAAGATTTTTTGGATACTTACCTTAAAACCCTAGTATGCCATAGATTTATTATCTAATCCCTAAAGAACTAAGTGCTACAATAGATGTAAAACTCATTCAAAACAACTCAACCAATTGGTAAAAACCTAGACCTATGAAGAAACCCTAAGACTAGAAAGGAAACTCTACAAGAAATAGAAAAAACTTTCAAAGATGGAGATATAAAGGAATAAAACACAAGAGGAATATTGTTTGGTGGGCATAGGTGATGTGTCTTAGTGTAGATGATGTGGCTCAAGTTCAAAATGGAAATGACAATAGACTGGAGCTCCAAAACATACTTAGCAAGATAATTAAATGATAATACTTTATAAATAAACCTATATTTATATAGGAAAAATTTGCATTAAATGAAAGTAATGGTGGTTGGTGTTGGAGGTTAGATGTGCTTGAAGTAGGTCCACTCTTTACGGATGGAAATAACTCAGTGGAAGGTAGGTTTCATCATGCACTTTGCACATTTGTGTAAATGTGAAATGTGCACTTCAATCTCTTCTTCTTATAGGAAGGTTTAGATGGGTTGGGCAGAGGTTAGACCTGGTTGGATTAGGTCCACCCTCCATGGTTGGGTTAATGATTTGGTGGGGACTAGAACTTAAAATACACTTTGCACATTGTAAACATGTGCAATGTGCACTCTCAACCCCACCTCCCATGAGAAAAGTCAAAAGGGAAATGACAAAAGTTGTACCTACTTGAAGCATGTCCACTTTCCATGAGTGGGTGACTTGGTCATCCGTATTTGGAGCCCATCATGTACTTTTCATGTTATGAAAATGTGTAATGTGCATACAAAGTTATGGATTCCATTAGATGGGTGCATGGTGGGATTTAGATCCCTCCATGCATTTTTTATGTTTGATAATGTGTAAAGTGCATGGTGAGTTCTAGATTCTATAAATTTTGGGGTTTGGTGCCTTACATGACCTGTAATCTATGAAGCAATTTGTAGAGGTACAAATTGCATTCTCTTACCTTAAATATTAAACTACATTTATTTAGTTTTGAGCATTATGCTAGGGATGGTAAATGTTAGTTTCATCTATTTGTCTTATAAGTTAGCAGAATTGACATTTTCATTCATCTCAAGCACAATTTCTTTTCTACCCTACCTTAATATATCCTAGATCCACCCATGAATCACCTTATCTTATATCATTCCATATATATACATTGTTATTTCACCTTTTAGGAAATTATTGGCAAATACTAAGATAATTTACAAAGATTAGCTAGAAAACATGTCACTGCATAACATCTACTATCCCTATAGTAGGGTCTACTTGTAGAATTTGAAGTGGTGATCACATATATTATATTTATGCTATTCAAAGAAATAACTTTATAAAAAACTAAATCCCCAAGTCATTATAAGACTCTAAATTGAGTTTCTTACTTTCCCCTTATTCCCTAGTGACACACGAAACACTAAAAGTGAATCATCACCTTCTCCATGGCCATTATATTTGTTTGATGTGGTATATTTATATCCCATTACATGTGGCCCTTGCTTTTATTTCTTACAACATTTTTAAGTCCCTTGTATGCAGCCCTTGGCATTATGTGTGACACTAGCACTTGAGCTTGTTGTGATTATTGAGCTTATTAACATAGAGTGGTACCATGATCCATATCATGCAATTTTAATGTATAATATTATTAAAGTATCTTAATACTATGTGCTTCATTAATAAATCTATCTAGACATTGAAATTTTATGCCATGCATTACATATGTTACATAAATGCCTTGATCAACATATAAACTACTATGATGACATACTCTCCACATGTTCACATGATTATACATGATGCTATATTTATACATAAAATGATAGAATTAACTATTATATTAAGATGAGTTAATTATAGGACACATCACTCGTCTCAAAATGTGTGCATTATAGTGGGCTTGTCATAAAGGCATAAGCCTCCATGAGAGAAAAACCAAGTTAAAGTAAATATTAATTTTTTTTATAATGGCTTAGATATTATATGGCCTAGTTTGATGGCATATAATCATACATTAGTATAAATTATGGGGTCATATTCCATGCATATGCACTAACTTTATAAACACTTTAATTATATATTCATACACTTTGGTGTATATGCATGGGCATATACACCTATTTTACATGCACAAGAATTATAGGTTTTCACATACACATACATTTGAGATACATGTTAAAAAATTATGCATATAGATGTATATAATTTTATATCAATTAGTACATATTTATGGGGAATGATATTGATTCATACACATATACACAATTTTATAGTCATGATGCATGATACTATTTCATGCACATATACAATAACATAATTTATAGTTGAGTAAAAAATTATTTTCATTCCATTTTTCACTTATCATATCTATGGTCATGATGTGGACATGAACATTGTTCATTCTCTTTTAATCATGAATTATATTCTACATTGAGAAACTTGAGGAAACTTGAGAAAAACTATACTATAAAACTTGCATTCATGATGGTGGAATGAAGATTGTTCATTCCCTTTCAATCATGATTTTTTTTTACATGGAGAGAAGTTGAGTAAAAATAATTGAATCTATAAGCCATATATAATAGTTGATTTAGTTTTATTTTAAGTGAACCCGTCATGTGGTTCTCTATTTTACATGCATATTTATTTGGGTTAGTACATTATGTACTTCTCCCCACATTCATGAAGGTTTGTACATGTTGTATTTAAAGCCCAAGAACCTTCATAGTTACATAAATTTGAGGCAAAATCACCACAACTCTTCATGTGATTCAATAAGGAAGCACATGTTTATCCAATGCTTCATATAGGAAACATCATCTATAAAAATATTCAAGGGAAACATGGGTTTTCACCAACACATGTGTACTCCATTTCTCTTCAAATTTTAAAAACTTCAAATTTAGATTAAAATTGTCCATATATAGACATTTACTACACATTATTATAGGTTTTGTTATTGAATGACCTATAAAATTGGAGATTCATACCAAAGAAAAACTGTGTTGTACATATTCATGTATATATTATCCCTTCAATCTAGAAGTTTCATTACTAGAATAAAAGTGGAACATGTGTAGATACTAAAATACAGTATTAAACACTTGACAATGATAATATTGACACACATTTACCATGTATGACTTAAATGCACAAACATGGTCCTAATTAAAAATTATCTCATATTTAAATGATATCTGATGAGTTTAAAACTTTGAGTATGATATCAAACACCTACAATAAGCTCACTCTATATTATAAACATGCCTAGTATCTTGCACAAACTGTTGGGGATCAACCAACAAACTTGATTACTATGTGAAAGCAATAAAACACAAAATTGAACCAGAATGATAAGTAACTAGAATCATAAAACAACAAACAATAAGAGATACAAGAAACCACCCTAAAAACTTGTATTAAACTCTTTACAGAAGGAATACAATTGAATAAACTTTTTTCTTCCACACCTCTCTCAGATGTACAGATCTCTTTCTAGATCTCTTTCCTTCAAGAGCTCTCTCTCTCAATTACAATCAACTCCAACAACCTAGATTGATTCACATATACAATTCTTGTACTGTTACTCTACAATTACAATAAGCTATGAAGATCTATCCCTATTATATAACTTTAGGGATCATGAGCATACAATTACAACCATTAGATGCACCTCCTAATCAAGGGCTCAAAATAGTCTTAATTAAGATAAAGATGCAGACTTAAGACTAACACTTAATCCTATCATGCAAACATTATGTTCTGTCCATGAAAATAGATTTTGGATGCATAAGTGATCGATGTCGGTCCCTGCCTGTCTGTCTGTGACCGATGTCGGTTGATACATGATCGATCCTGACATCTCCTAGTTGAATCCTGACCGACGTCGGTCGTTCCTGACCGACATTGGTGACTATGTAATTCCTATAACCTGCAACTTTCTCATTTGGTGAATCTTTTAGCTCCACACCTCAACAATCTCCCACTTGGAGATAAACAGCTGCACCAGTACCTATACAACAACATCTTCTAGCTTCTCCATCTTCAAACTCAATCATGAAGACTTATAAAAGTTGAATGAAGATTCAACTTCTCCTTTGTTACCAGCTTGGTTAACATATCAGCATGGTTCTTATCTATATGGATCTTCTCCAGCTTCAGCTCACCATCCTCCAATACCTGTCTAATGAAGTGGTACCTAAGCTATATATGTTTAGTTCTTAAATGAAAGGCTAAATTCTTAGCCAAATGAATTGCACTCTGACTATCACTGTATAATCTGTAACTCTCTTGCTCCTTTCCTAGCTCTTCCATAAACCGTGTCATCCATATCATTTCTTTGCTAGCCTCTATGACTGCAATATATTCTACTTTTATAGTTGACAAGGCAACAACCTTCTACAACTTTGAAATCCAGCTAATCATCGTTCCACCAACAGTGAAAACATATCCTGTGGTGCTCCTTCTACCATCCAAATCACCTGCCATATCTAAATCTACATAACCATGTAGAGAAGTTTTTGACCCACCATAGCACAAATGCCTACTGCTAGTCCCTCTCAGATATCTAGGGATCCACTAAACTGCTCTCTAGTGCTCCTTCCCTGGATTGGCCATATACTTACTAACAACTCCCATTGCTTGGGCAATATCAGGTCTAGTACATACCATTGCATACATTAAAATCCCAACTATGGAAGCATATGAAACTCTACTCATGTACTCTACCTCATCATGTGAGTTAGGACACTATTCTTTACTCAACTTGAAGTGTCCTACCATAGGTGTGCTTACCAATTTTGCATCCTACATATTAAACCGTTTCAACACCTTGATCACATAATCCTCTTTAGACAAAATCAACTTGTGATTTTTCCTATCTCTCTTAATGCTCATGCCAAGGATTTTCTTTGCTGCTCCCAAATCCTTCATGGCAAATGTGTGAGCTAATTTCACCTTAAGCTCAGAGATATCTTGCATATGTGAACCTGCAACCAGCATATCATCTACATATAGCAATAAGATAATATATCTACCATTATCCAATCCCTTAAAATACACACAATGGTCAAATTGACATTTACTAAAACCATGCTCAGTCATAAACCTGTCAAATTTCAAATACCATTGTCTAGGAGCTTGCTTGAGACCATAGAAGCTTTTCTTCAATCTGCACACAAGTTTCTCCTTACCTTTGACCTCAAATCCTTTTGGCTAATCCATATATATTTATTCATCTAAATCTCCATGAAGAAATGTTGTCTTAACATCAAGCTGCTCAAGATGCAAATCCTCAATAGCAACTAAAGATAGTACAGTCTATATAGAAGTCATTTTAACAACAGGAGAAAAAATCTCACCAAAATCAATAACTAGTTTTTGTGCAAATCCTTTCACTACCAACCTAGCCTTATATCTCATCTGTCCATTCTCACCTTCCTTTAACCTGTAGATCCATCTATTTTTCATTGTCTTCTTTCTTACTGGCAACTCAACCAAATCCCATGTTTGGTTCTCTTTCAAGGAATCAATTTCCTCATTCATGCCTAACTCCCACTGATTCTTGGATTCCACCTGTATTGCTTCATCAAAACTCTCTAGTTTTCCACCATCAGTAAGAAATAAATAGAATAATGAAGGGGAATATTGAATTAGAGGTTTACTTACCCTTTCTGACCTCCTGATGGGCATCTGAGACTCATTCACAACACGCTGTCCACCCAAATTCTCTGACAGTGATTGACCTCGATCACCTCTAGGCCTGTTACTGGCCAATGTCAGTTCTCTCTGATCGATGTTAGTTTCTTCCTGACCGATGTTGGTCACTGTCTGACTGATATCGATTCTTGTATTGCTGACATCGGTTCCTGCCTGACTGACGTCAGTCTTTGTGTTTTCCTATTTGTGATTATTCTTTCCCACGAGCTCATTTTGGACCATCACCTCATCCAATTCTCCATTGCTCTACCTAGATTGATTCAACTTCTTGAGCTGATCACTAAACATCACTTTTTCATTGAAAACAACATCATGGCTCCTAATTATTTTTTTAGTTCCTAGATTCCAAAACTGGAATCCAAAATCATCAGAGCCATAACCAATAAATGTGCACCTCATAGACTTAGCATCCATCTTCTTTCTATTTTCCTTATCAATGTGCATAAAAGCTTCACAACCAAAAACTTTGAGAAATGAGAGATCTAACTTTTTACTTGTCCATGCCTCTTTTGGAATTCCACCATCTAGAGCTATAGAGGGTCCTTTATTAATCAGGTAAACTACAGTATCCACAGCTTCTACCCAAAACTCTAAGGGCAAACTAGCATGCAACCTCATACACCGTGCATGCTCCATTACTATTATTTTCATCCTTTCAGCAACTCCATTTTAATGAGGTGTCCTTGGAACTATCCTTTGCTTGCGTATTCCATGCATATAACAATACCAGTTGAACTTGTGGCTGCAAAACTCACCACCATTATCAAATATCAGGCACTTCAATCTCCTGCCTGTTTCATTCTCAACCATAGCTTTCCAAATCTTAAAAGTGTCAAAAACATAAGATTTATTCTTTATACAATAGACCCATACCTTTCTTGTAGCATTATCTATGAAAGAGACATAGTACTGTGATCCTCCAATAGAAGCAACCTGAGCCAGTCCCCACACGTCTGTGTGAACAAGCTCCAATTTGTGCTTCTTCTTTATTGACCCAATCTTGAGAAAACTCACTCTCTTCTATTTCCCAAAAATATAGTGCTCACAAAAATCCAAATCTATGCTTTTCAAATCTGAAAGCTTACCTTTTGACTTAAGAATAGACATTCCCTTCTCACTCATGTGGCCGAGCCTAGAGTGCCACAACTTTGCATCCACATCTAAAGTAGATAATATAGAAGGAGAATTATTAGTAATACAATTACATAAATAGAGAGTACCTACTCTCTTACCTCTGACCAATACAAGTGCACCCTTGGTCACCTTCCAAGATTCACCTATGAGAGTTACTGTACAACCCTCATCCCCCAACTTTCCTACAAAAATTAGATTCCTCTTCAAGCTGGGAACATGCATGACATCTTTCAACACCCATGTGTTTCCATTCTACATTTTCAGCTGCACTTTTCCTTTGCCAACAATTTTGCAAGGCTCATCATCCCCTAAATAAACTATTCCAAAATCTCCATGGACATAGTCACTAAAATATTCTCTATTTGGGGTAGCATGAAAGAGGCACCAGAATCTAAAACCCAAGATTCTATATTATTATGCAAAGAGAATATAAGAGCATCTTGTGTAATACCTGCAACTTTTGCTTCTTCTTTACCTTCATGCTGATTGTCCTCTTTAGGTTTTGACCAACAATCTTTGCTTATGTGCCCTATCTTTCCACAATTCCAGCAGGCTATCCTCCTACCATTTTTGGATTTGGATCTACCTCTCATCTTTGACTTAGACCTTGATCTCCCTTTCTTGCTCTTCTCTTTTTGCCTTCCCCTGCTCTCAAAACTTAAAGCGTTCCCTGATGTTTCCTCTGTGCTTTTCCTGTGAATTTTTTCATTCAAGATTACACTAACAACATCATCTACTTTTAAAATATTTGAAGCAGATGCAGTATTACTAACTGCCATTACCAAGCTATGCTATCTCTCAGGTAAAGAGCATAAGATTAATAGAGCTTTAATTTCATCATCAAAAACTATTTTGATTGAATTTAATTGATTTACAATTCCATGGAAATCATTTAGATGATTAGATATAGATCCACCTTCCTGCATTTGCAAATTAAATAACTGCTTCATAAGATATACCTTATTTGAAGCTGAGGGTTTTTCATATAAATTTGCTAAAGTAGTCATTAACTCTATCATTGACTTTGCTTGTGATAAATTAGATATCAAAGTAGATGCCAGACTCAATCTTATAGATCTAAGAGCCTTTCTATCAAGAACATCCCATTCTTCATCTTCCATGTCTGTGGGCTTCCTTGAAACTCCACCTAACGATAAGTATAGATCTTTCTGATATAGATAATCCTCTATCTGCATTCTCCATAATTGGTAATTCTTGCCATTGAAATTCTCCATTCTCAGTTTACTTTCTTTTGCCATTGTTTCTCCCACTCAAACAGAAATCCCTGTGAGTAACCTGTAATCAATACACACTAACCATATCTGAAACACCTGTTAGTCAACCTGAGCTCTGATACCACTTGTTGGGGATCAACCAACAAACTTGATTACTATGTGAAAGCAATAAAACATAGAATTGAACCAGAATGATAAGTAACTAGAATCATAAAACAACAAACAATAAGAGATACAAGAAACCACCCTAAAAACTTGTATTAAACTCTTTACAGAAGGAATCCAATTGAAGAAACTTCTTTTCTTCCACACCTCTCTCAAATGTATAGATCTCTTTCCAGATCTCTTTCCTTCAAGAGCTCTCTCTCTCAATTACAATCAACTCCAATAACCTGGATTGATTCACATGTATAATTCTTGTATTGTTACTCTATAATTACAATAAGCTATGAAGATCTATCCCTATTATATAACTTTAGGGATCATGAGCATACAATTACAACCATTAGATGCACCTCCTAATCAAGGGCTCAAAATAGTCTTACTTAAGATAGAGATGTGGACTTAAGACTAACTCTTAATCCTATCATGCAAACATTTTGTTCTATCCATGAAAATAGATCCTAGATGCATAGGTGACCGATGTTGGTCCCTGCCTATCTGCCTGTGACCGACGTCGGCTGATACATGACCAACGCCGGCATCTCCTAGTTGACTCCTGACCGATGTCGATCGCTCTTGACCGATGCCAGTGATTGTGTAATTCCTACAACCTACAACTTTCTCATTTGGTGAAGCTTTTAGCTTCACACCTCAACACAAACATCTTCATACCTTTAATTTAGTCTACCTATACATAGGCTGGTTCTACTAGATTTGGTTAGTATCACTAGTTAGTATTGACCTAATTTGGTTGGTACTAACCCTCTCTTAGAAATAAATAAATTTTAAAATAAAAACTTTCCTTAGGTTCCTCACATATTCCTAACATGTCAGTGGGGTGATAAATTACCATATTGAACTCATATATAAATAAATCAAGGTCTCATTTAGAAAGAGGACTAGGAACTTATTTAGTACAAATATATACACTATTTTATATTGATAAAATTTTCCTTGTTATTCCCAAATTGTTAATCTATCACTAGGATTAGTCATAATACAAGTCTAAAGCACACCAAATCTGAGTCAAATCAAGAATTGTCATGTATGCAATCCAAATCATTAATTGTATACATATAACAAAGGAACACAATTAAATAATCACATTAGGTATGAGAAATATGTGTGGTTTATTTTAACTCATTAGAGTATTGGATACATAGGTAGTAATCAACCATTAAATGAGGTTGATTGGGGTGAAATCAACCCATCACACTTTCCCAAGTTTTGTATGTTTTTATCCCTCATGAGCATGCATAGATTTTTAAGGTGAAGGTTATAAATTTTATAGTTACCTCATCATTAGGAATCAAGATGGTACATAAAAAGGTTAAAAAGGTAGTCAAAGGTGAGTGTACCATAACAATCCTTCATTCCACATAGGTCAATACTGACTAACATAGGTCAGTATTAACCATCAATATAGACCTCGATCTAACAAATCTAGCCGTGTAGATAGAAACATAGTGCATGAACCAAATGAATCAAAGGTATTATTTATTCTAATTTTCAATTATAGAATATAGTCAAAATCATATAGGAAACTAGGAAAGATAAGTAATCATCCATTTGTTTTACTTACTATATTTAACATATTTCACTTGTCAAATCATTACAATCTATTTTAGTATTTTACATTCAGATGTATGCTTGAACACCATATATTGATATTTGAATTATTATAATAGTTTAAATACTATTGGGAGAGACTTGAATTTAGATTATTTAGTGATTGAGTATAAAATGATTTGATTAATTTAAACACTATTGGATGCAAACTAAGAAATATATTGATCCAATTTAAAAATCTTCCATGGTTGCAATCTATATCCTACTAGTAAATCTATTGATCCAATATAACGCATGCTTGTGATCATTTATGAATTTGAAGGAATATATAAAATTTTATTAAAAATAAATTATTTTATTATCTATGATGCTTTTACATCCTTTCAAATATTTTATAGAATGTAAATTTTTTTCCATCAATTCATTGCTTTTATAAGCTTGTGATTTTTTTCTAAGAAATTATGATGATTTATATCCCATGATATTTTTATAATCCTATCATATGTTTACATCAATGTGTAATTTTTATAAATATATGACATATTTACAATAATTTGATGTTTTTATAATATTGTGATGCCTTTCTATGCTTATGATGCTTTTCCATCACAATGATGCTTTTCCATCACTGTAATACTTTTCCATCACTACAATGTTTTTTCATCACTACAATGTTTTTTCATCATTGTGATGTTTTTCCATCACTATGAGATTTAATAACCCTATTATGCTTATTTAATCCCATATTGATTCTCTAATATCATGATGGTTTTCCATGGAAAGATATTTTTTCCAAT
The DNA here is from genome assembly GCA_037957365.1 of Torreya grandis. NCBI lineage: Eukaryota > Viridiplantae > Streptophyta > Pinopsida > Cupressales > Taxaceae > Torreya > Torreya grandis. Next base: position 555,077 of record JARHVA010001398.1, read on the forward strand.
GCATGTGATGATTTTTCAATGCATTGTAATGATTTTAAATAAGGACAATGATTTTTTAGGCACAAGATATTGTTATAGGAAAGAAATGTTGGAAAAATTAATGATTAAGTAGTATATATTCTATTAATAAAATGAATTACAATATTAATAATATATTTTATTATTTACATTACATGATTTAAAATATACATAAATAAATAATAAAATATATGTTATTAAATCTTATTGTTGGGTGGAAGGTTGAACCTATTGGTTACAATGGTTCACTCTACTTATAAATGATTTTACATGGTAAATAATTATTCAATTTATACTAAACATACCCAAAACATTAAAATTAAATCATTCAAAGATATGTGAAGAAATTGTTTGAGAAGAATTAAGAAAGAGAAGGTTGATTGTATTGGTCCAAGTTTTTTCCTCATATATGAATAATATTTTATGGGTTTTTTACCTCCATGTGAGGTTTTCCCATGAAACTCTATGTTATTATTATGTGAATGTATTTGTATTCATTATTAATATCTAGATCCTTTATGTGCATTTAAATTATTGTAACATGGTCTCAGAGCAGGTTGATAAGTAGTTAGCTAGAAAGTCCTAGTTTTTTAGAAATTGGATTAATATGCCTGCTTAAAACTTAAATATTAGCCTTGTATGACTTGGTGTATGACTCTATTAGGTAAAAAATGTTTAAATTTTTATTTGGCATCTCTGTTGAGCATGTGTAATGGTATCTCATCATTTTGATCAATCAAACACTCAAATTGAAGCAATAGACAATAAATATACAAGTAAATTTCAATTCAAACTTATCCTAGGGTGTCATTATATGATCCTTGTATGAAAAAATAAATATTTCAAGTAGTAATATGTAATCCATTGATTGGGAAACCCTTTTTAGTGTTTTATAATATAAATATCATTCAAACTATAAACCAAACAAACACTCAACAAGAAACATAGATTTACAACTCCTTTGGGCATGATTATATGACATTGTACAACCTATGAAAGCTAACAACTTAATAAAAATACATTACAACACTCCTAATACCTATAAATCATCTTTTATGGTGTATATTTAGTTTTTGGCTTATCAAAACATCCTGTAGTGCCTCTAAGGCATCAAACTCAACTTATAATAAATTTCAAACTCTTTTGTAGCACTTATATAACCTAGTATTTCCTATATGGGCTTAAAATAGTAAAAAATTCTATGTTTGGTAGTATAAGTTAATTTAATTTGTGTTTGGTTACATTTTGAGATTTTTAAAAGGTTTTAAGGTTGTTTTCCAACTCATGTTTGGCCTCCTATACACCATCTACTAAAACTCTACCTCCATCCCTACACCATTTTTTCTATATGGCATTCCAAAGGTATGATATCATTTAGGAAATTTATTTATTAAATATTGTTTTTTATAAATATAAAATTTACATGAAATCTATTGGTGGTCCACTTTTTTATCAATTATGTTTTTTACCAAAAATTCAAAAAATATATAATTATTTTTACAAGCACATAATACTTATTTTAAAAAAAAATAGAATTGGATTAAATAAAATTTAAATACAATATCTCATATAAAAAGATTCAGAAAGTATTGTATGTGAGTTGGTTAGTGTAATTTTGTAGAAATTTTTTAAAAGGTAAGTTCAAGGTTCAAAATATGCTACCACCAATCTTTTTGGTCAAAATTATTATTGGTAAAAATTATTTTTAAACATTATAACTAATTGTAATCACCCAAAAGTGGTATTTGAGTGTTAATAGTGCTAATTGAGATTACCTATCCCTAACTTAGCCCCTATACCTATCCTAGATCCTATTTTTCACAATTATCCAACCTCCATGTAGGCCACAAACATCCTTAGTCATCCCTAAAGTAGTCCTAGACCATCATTTATTGATCTTAGCCCTTCATACATAATGTTATACCACATGGACACTAGTGACATAATAAGGACACTAGAGACTCATGGTGATAGTGTTCCAATAATGGCATTAATTTTCTTTCCCTCTCTTTTTTACAAACATATATCTTTTCAAATATATAACTTTCTACGTCAGCCTAAACCTCTTTTAGCACCTGCACAAGCATCAGAATGGTATAAATACATGAATTTAGCCCTATAAACACTAGATGGATATTAGATGAAAAATACACATTAAAAATGAGAACAAGTTGTGCAAAATTAAGGTTATCAATCCCTATTCTACCCTACTTCTACATAATACCATCTAAATCTTTCCTAAGCTCATATTACCCAAATTTCCCATCTTAAGCACATTCCAGGAATTCAAGGCCACTATCATAATAGATTCACTTGTACTAGTAATTAAGTGGGGATAAATACATTGGTATTGAACCCTCCTTAGAGTATTTGTATGTAGGCAACTCTCATCATAAAGGGGTATTGAGGATGTCCAACCTACCCAACTAAAAAACACACTTTTTAGCTTCTATCAAATAGATGCTTTTAAAACATGGAGTATTAGGGTTTATTACAAAATTAATCATTATAAAAAATATACATGGTTTTATAACTCATTCACATAGGAAAAACCTTCAAATATCTAGACACAAGTGCACCTAAAAGCTTGGGATAATCTTGTATAAAAGACACTACCACCAATAAAGGGACACTACTACCATAGTTCCAAAAATGGTGCTTCTATATAATTAGGGTACTACTATATAGTAGGTATTCTAAAATTGGGATCCCATTTTCAACACTCAGACCATCTTCTACCTCAATTTTTAGCCTCTAGATCATCCATCTTAGCTATTTTCTAGCTAAGTTCTTATTTGCACAATTTATTACTATTTTAAAAAAGTCAAAGTTGGTCAATTATATAAAAAATAAATGGCTATATTTATTTCATATTATTACCCTAATTTAATATACTTATTTCTTTGATGAACATAATATTTACATTCACTAAGTCTTAAAAGGTTAAAACATTTGGTGAACCTAACTTACTTTGAATATTGCTCAAAACCCTAACCCTAAATACTCCTAGGGTTTGTATCCTTATTTTTACTATTTTCATCAGATATTTTAAGTTTTTTAGATTTAATATATTCTATTTTATTATCCCTATTTCAATTTGTTTATTATATGTAATCTAAAAAATCTATCTCTTTTCCATTAATAATAAGTGTTAGGCCAGGTGGTAATCTTATTAAGCATATTAAGATTCCTTTTATTTGAGCTTATAACATGGAAAAGGGACTAGTTATAACTAATGTAATTTATCCTTCACACCCTAATTACATGGAATTCAATAATAATTCATCTAAATATGATCAATATAATCAAGATCAAGATGACACACAAGTTGGAAATTAGGATACTTTCCCTCCACTTAACAATGAAAACCTAATTATCAATGTGGATGAGATCCTATAGATCTTCAAAGATAGAATTTTAAAACAACCCCTTTTCATGCATAGATTTTACAAGCCATAATTTAATTAAATAATAAATCAGACAATTTCCAATATTCAAATCCCCTAGCTAATAATATTATTACACCTACATTGGGGCCAACTTAGCTAGCACAATAACCAGTTGTAATTCAATAACATTTGGTGATAGATACACCTCTTATGGATAGTCCATCCACTTCATATGGAAAATAAATTATGCATGAGGACCATAATCTATAGGCTAAGGAGTTAAATATTGTGTAAGGAGTCTTTAGGCCATCACATGACTTGTATTCTCATGTTATTTTACATACACCCTTGGCATATCACATAGTGACAACTCTTTTGCCATCTAGATTTATGGCATCTAAGCTTTTATTATTTGATGGTAAGGGTGACCTATAACACCATTTATGATATTTTCATGCAACATGTTTGACTACATATCCAATGATTATCTCCTTAATACATTATTCCTATGCATTTTAAATGATTATGCCTTACAATGGTTTTATGATCTATTGAATTAGTCTATCACCACATTAAATCCATTATAAAACATGTTTTTATCACACTTATAGATAAATATAAATAATAATATCTCATATGCTCAAGTTTCATAATTGAAACAAAAATCAAATGAGCATATTAAAAAATACATCTTATGATATAGGATTATATTAGCTAAATTAACTAGCCCCATGGTAGATAAAGAGCTTCAAGACATATTTAAATAGAGTCTTCTACCAACATTGAAAAAATATAATTGGTTTAAGAAGTTTACAACCTTCACATATTTGTACCACATAATGAAATAAATAGAATTCAATCTTTTCTTTATGGGAAAACTATAATATACAAGTGGATCAAAATCAACTACTAGAGTTATAGTAATACTCCATATAACATAAAGACCACTAAAAATAAGAGTGATGTAAATGCCACAGTTAATTTAGCTTCATATCTATCTCCTTGCCTATTTATTTTATCTTCTGCATAGAGTTTTCACCAACCTTCCAAAATTTCTAGCACATGTTTTACAATAGCTCTTGGAATGCAATTTCATATCTCTCCCTCCCATCAAAGAGGTTTATATGACATTAAATCTTCCAAATAAATATGATTCTAATGCATTCTAAAAATATCACATGGCACCAAGCCATACAACAAATAGATAAATTATCTTAAAACATAAGATAAGATATTAGATTGAGGCTAACATTATTAATGTGGGCATAGCCATAGAGGTAGCCAAAGTACAAAAAATAAAAGATAAGGCATTCAAAATATTCTTAGATCCATTTTCAAAGCACACAACAAATGAGGTAAGGAACACTTTAGGTGTTCAATACATGTATCAAGCACATCCACCAAAAATATCATATCAAACTAATTCAGAGGAGGCACACCCACTACACAATATCATTGGTGTATACCACACCATAGTTCCAACTAAACCACTAATAACTTTCTCAGAGCATTATATTGTTGATGATGATACATATCTATATGCACTCTTTGTATGAGCCTATATAGATCATCATCATATTTAGAGTATTATGGTTGACAACAAGCCAATTATTATTATGTTCACTATCACAGTTATACAAAATTTGGGGTATTTAGAGTAGGATATATCTCCTATAGACACAATTATCTATGGTTTTAGAGCTCCATCAGGGATATTGTATTTCCACTATAGGTTGGAACAACACATGTGGCACCTAGATAATTAGTAGTAACTAGTGTAGGTGTATTTGACATGTTATTAGGTAGGCCATGGATACAGTAGATATGATCCATAGTGCACCAATGACTAAAATATATACATGAAAATTAGGTTCATAATTGAGGGTTTTTCATATGAGTATACTCGGCCTATCCCATAGATAATTACATCATAGTTACTAATTAAAACATAGTTACCAGTTGCAATAAAGTTACCAAATATAGTATAGATCCTAGCTACAAATCCAAGCATAGTTCCTATCATTAAACCATATATTTTAGTAGAGACACTAGTGCAGGTGAGGTCTACTCCTATAGTGTTTCCACATACACATACTCTCCCACAATGACTATTATTAGAGATACCCTTGCATCAGAGATATGTTACATATTTTTTAGGGCCTCCCTCTCCTCACTTTATTTTAAGTTTATTATTATTTAGTTATTGAGGTTTTAATTATAGGGAACCTATGCAAGCTACAACATCTTATATTAGATGAGTCCCTAAGACCCCTACAATTCATAGGAAACCATAGTCAGTGTCACAGATTCCCAAGATTAATTGATAGGTAGGGCTAGATAAATATCACTTAGTGTAATAGATTCTGGGACCATAATTACCTTTTCATATAGCATGCATGATCACAATTCCTTTATTTGACATAGGCCACATTAATAGTGAGTCTCCCATGAGACTCATCAATTAATATTACTCCTCCCTTATTATACATACTTTCCCTATCTCTTTCTCCATGTATATAGTTTCATTTTAATGATACTTGTACATAGCTTATATCTAAAAATACAAAAATACAAAAATATTTAAAAAACACAAAAACATTCAAATATTTAGTCAAAAAATACAAAATTATATATTGTATGCATTTCTATGTTTATGTTTCTTAAATTTTCTAGACACTACATATGTTAGCTATCTTAGTATAGTTGTTTTATCATACATACATGCTTCATTTTTCTTGTCAAGTGATTGAATATTGATACAAGACTTAGGTCCACTACATTGATCCACATTTACTATTATCTACCCATTGGGGGAATATACACCAATACATGGGTTCTTCATTTGACACATTTTCCCATTTGGGGGCACCCTATACATAGTTCTGATTACTAGGTTTTATCTTTATACACTTTACATCAAAAATTTAACATTATTACATATTGATATTTATTATGCTACACTTATTTAAATGTTTTACTAGCTATTACTACTTTAGACTCAATATATGTACATCCTATTTCTTACACATGATTGTATTACATGTTTGCTTACTTTCATTTCTAGTTTTCCTAGTTTAGATTTGATTTTATCTCTATCCTTATCCTATTCAAGGAAATTTGAATATGCCATTGATATTTAGCTCTATACCACTTATATTTCATAGTATGTATGCTTTGGACATGTTCTCATGTTCTTGTGTGTGCCTTCCTGATTGTGTAGGTAAACATTTGAACATGTCCTTCTATCTAGCTCTAATCCAACTTGACTATTTCTCGTGTATGTAGACATTTGAACATGTCCTTTTATGTATTATTTTCTCAAATTTAGTTACATGTGATCATGTCCCTTGTATTGTGGCCCATTGTCATACTTTAAGTTCCTCATGTGTGTTGCATGTATGCTTTCTTATATGCATCATGGCCATGTAAATTATCTCTTGCTTGGTACACACTCTATTTTTATATGCCATGAGGGACATCATGTATCTCCCCTTCCTCTTTGGGTTATATTATGTAAATAATACCCCATACCCCTAGGTCACTACTTAGTTTTACTCAAATTTATTGTTACATACATTTTTATATCTATCTTGACATCCTTGAGAATTCTAGACATGACATACATCACACATTAAAAACTTATGCTAATGTTATCTTACATTTTGACATTATGTATGCACATTATATTAGATTATTATGTATATATCATATATGTTTTGGCTAACACATCTTACAAATTTTTCTATTTTGAGGATAGTTCTTACATAGGTTCAATAGCTCTCCTCAAAAGAAGGGGAATTCATAGGGGTTTCTCTTAGAAATAAAGATCTTATATTGCATTCTCAATATAGTTTTTAGAATATAGGATCAAATTACAAAAATTAGACTCAGGTAAATATAGTGGGAAAATAGTGACATAGAGATTAGTATAGTTGCACAAAAATCAAACCAAAAAGACAATAACACCTAAATTGGGACACTAGCACCAGATTTCCAATAATGGCACTAATGTCCAAGAAACAATGCTACTATCTAGTATCCTTAGTTTTAGAGAAACCTAGATTGGCTAGAAAGGTACAATAGGTTAAGTACATGTTTGCATAAGTTTATTTAAAGATTTATTAGTTTTGCTCAGATTCATACCATTTTATCTCATAATAATACCATTTTGGTCATATTATAGGCATCATGTAAGGCATGACCATTACCATATTCAATTTAAATACCTATATATAGATTATTACAACTCAATTTAGAATCCATATGCTCAAATATCAGATTTGGGGGCATGTTTTCAATACATTATTTCTATATGTTCACTTACACAATGCTTGATCAAATGGAATGAAAAATTCCATGTCATTCTCTAAGCTTTATACATCAATAAATTAGTTTCATGACTTACTCCATCCACAATGGTTGGCATTCTTGAGTGGCTTGGAACTACCTAATATACCTAAGTAGGCACAAAACTGATATACCTAATTAGACATTTCTAGTTGTATCACATAGTTTCAATTTCATATGCATCTAAAACACATGGGTATGAAATGATGGAGTCATAGCCTACTTGAGTTTTTGAGCCACCTTTATGAGAGGGTTGGACACACCATTAGTCTAATCCAAGTTATTCATAGGTCATGATCCATAAACTTAGTCCAAGATATTCACTGATTGATCACTATATACATGCACACACATATGTTATCACCATATTAATGCATTGATTCATGTACCCAATGAGGTGTATCATTACTTTTCTTCTCTTTTATCCCTTAACTTGATTTTAATTATTTTAGTCTTTATTTTTGAAATCTCTTAATTAAGGATTGACTTATGCATGTTTCTCTTGTAGGACACACATTAAAACATACTTCACATACACAGACTCAGATTCACAAGCTTCATCTCTTAGGTAAATCCAAAAATTCTTATTTTTCCTTTATCTTAGTCATTTTATTGTGTTTCATTTCTAGAGTAAATGAGGGGGGGGGGAAATATAATCAACTAAAAGTGGTAATTGAGTGCTAAGAGTGCTACTTGATAATACCTATCCCTAACTTAGCCCTAAACCTATCATAAATCCTATATTTACACTTGTCCATCCTTCATATGGGTCATAGGCATCCCTAGTCATCCCTAAAGTCATCTTAAACCCTCATTTATTTACCCTAGCCCTTTGTTCCTAGTGATCTTCCACTTAGACACTAACCTCACATGGCACTAGTGTCTCAATAATGGTGCTAACGTCTTTTCCCTCTCTTTTTCATAAACAAATATCTTTTCAAATCTATAACCTCATAGGGTTAGCCTAAACCTCTTGTAACACTTGAACAAGCATGAAAATGGTACAAATGCATGAATTTTATCCCTCTAACCATTATATGGAAATCAAATGCAAAATACACATTCAAACTCAAAATAATTTGTGCATAATTAAGGTCATCAATCCCCATTATTTTCTAATTTTGCATACTACCATCTAGAGTAGTCCTAAGCTCAAATTAACCAGATTTCCAATCTCAAGCACATTCAAGGCTTTCAAGGACACTATCATACTATTTTCACTTGAAATTTCACCATCACTTAGGTTGGGATAATTACATTAGAATTGATCCCTCTTCAAAGTATTAGTTTGTAGGCAACTCTCATTATAGCGGGGTGTTAAAGATGTCCAACCTACCCTAATAAAAAACACACTTTTCATATTATATCAACTAGATTCCATAACAACATGGATGATTAAGGTTTGATCATGAAATTAGACATTACAAGAAATATATGGGGTTTAAAAACTTGTGCATGTATGAATAGACCTCATAGATATAAACATAAGTGCATCCAAAAGCTCAAGATATTCTAGCACAAAGAACACTAATGCTAATATAGGGACACTATTGCCACATTTTTAATAATGATAATTCTATCCAATTAAAATTATACTATCTAGGGGGGATTTTGACACCAAGATACTATTTGTGATACTCAAACCAACTTCTTATCAGAGTTGTTGCTAGAATTCGGATAACATGAGTGCAATGGAGACATGATCACACAAGATGAACAAGTGCACACCACTAAAGCAATTTGAAATAACAAGAAGATAAATCACACAAGACAAAATGGAGAAAACCAAATCTGAATTAGCATGGAATAGCCAAAATGAGGACTACAAATAGGAGAGTATGAATGTAACTCCTCCACAAAAGGTGGACAAGGCAGCCCAAGAATAGAATGTAACTCCTCCATGAAAGGTGGTGACAAGGTGCTAAGAATAGAGAAGTAACTCCCATCAAGGGAGTTACTCATGACATTCTTATGACACGTATGACACATCTATGACACACACCTCCACATAAGCTAGCCTATCCCACAAATGTAGGAAAACTCCATGTATGCACAAAAAATACAATCTCCCTAATTAATAAATAGGGAAAAATAAAAACCTACACTAATACCCCCCCATAAGCACAACTTAGGTGGGTAGTGTGGAAATATAAAATGGGTCCCATCAACTAGGCCTGATGAGGTACCCATGTACAAATGAAATCTCCCATAAGATAGAGAAAAGGAGAAAACCCATAGGAAAAAAACTCCCCCCCAAAAGAGAGACATAAAAGAAAGAAGAGGCTAGAAGGCCCCCCCTAAAGATGATGATGCTACAGATGTAGACTGCACCCCAAGAAGAGCTCGTAGATGAAGGAACTTGCTCTCGGTGAAAGGTTTGGTGAAGATGTCTGCAACCTACTCTAAAGATTGGCAAAATATCAAGTCAATGACCTGACTATGAATAAGCTCTCAAATGAAATGCATGTGAATCTCAATGTGCTTGGTCTACTGGTGTTAAACTAGATTCTTACAAATTTGCATGGTACTCTGGTTGTCACAATAGATGATGGTGGGCTGCCTGATAGGAATTCCAAACTCAAAAAGAATCCCCTAAAGCCAAATAGCCTCAATAGCTGCATTAATAACTCCCCTATACTCTACCTCTATGGATGATATAGCAATAGCATTCTGCTTCTTGCTAGACCAACTGATAGGACCAAAACCTAGAGAGAAACTGTAACTAGAAGTGGACTTGCGAGTCTATGAATCACCAGTCCAATCTGAATCTGTATATCCAACCAAGTCAACCTCTGTGCCAATCTATAATTAATCTTGTATCTATGTGAACCCTGTATGTAATGCAAGATCCTCTTAGCTACTTTCCAATGCAGCTCATGGGGTTCCTTCATGAATATGGAAACAAGTCTCACTATATATGAAATGTTAGGCCTGGTGTGAGTCAAGTAGTTGAGACTACCAACAAGTTGGCGATACCAAGTGGCATCAACCAATGGTGAAGAACAATCAGCCTCAAGCTTGACTCCTAATAGAAAGGGAGTCAGAGATGGCTTGTAACTAGCCATGTGAAATTGAGCCAATAAGTCGAGAGCATACTTACGCTGTGCAAGAGAAATCCCTGAATCTGACTGTGAGATCTCAATGCTAAGGAAGTAGTTCAACAAGCCCAAGTCTATCATGTCAAATTTGTCTTGAAGAGATGCATTCACCACTACAATAGCTGATGAAGAACTCCCAGTGATCAAAAGGTCATCAACATATAAAACCAAAATCAAGAGCAAATCATCTTGTCGTAAGAAGTAGACATTGGGATCAAAATGGCACCTAGTGAAACCTGTTGTGAGAAGGAAGGAATCCATCTTGGCATACCAAGCTCGAGGGGCCTGTTTGAGGCCATAAATAGATTTCCTAAGTCTGCATACTAAGGAAGAATCTTGAATAAATTCTGGTGGCTGCTCCATGTAGATCTCCTCCTCAAGGTCTCCATGAAGAAATGCACTCTTCACATTCATCTGATGCACATCCCAACCATGTGCTATGGCAATAGCCAAGGTGAGTCAGATAGAAGTCATCTTTGCAACAGGTGCAAAGGTCTTTGAGTAGTCAATGCTTGCCACCTGTGAGAAACCCTTGGTGACTAATCACACCTTGTACTTATCAACTAACCCATCTGCTGCAAACTTGGTCCGATATATTAACCTACATCAAACCATCTTTCTTCCTTTAGGAAGCGAAGTCAAATCCCAAGTGTGATTTTTGATTAAGGAAGAATATTCTTCCTCCATAGCACTATCCCACTCAGGTACCCTCGATGCCTCTCAAAAAGTCTATGGATCCAAAATTGAAGCAAAGAAGGCATGTGGATCTCTCTAAAAATCCCCCCTAGTACATTTGTCATCTGTGGGATCTCCTACCCAAGTGCCACACTCTCAAGTGTCTATCTGGCTCAAAGTGGCTCAGAAGTGGGTGAGTCAGGGGCTAACTCCTCATCCTCTGACTGACTAGAGGTGGATGACATTGCATCACTATTGTCACTGTCTAAACTTGAAGAAGAAGAAGATGTCTCTGGCTTAAGAACATACTATGGCTGATTTGAATCTGATGAGGAATCATCATGAAGTAGATCTAATGAGGGAGAAGTGTCAAGTGTTGAGTCTCTAGGACTCTCCCAAAAATGGACATTTCTCTCAATGAACAACTCATGTTTGACTAGATCTAGAAGGTGATATCCCTTAATACTATCCAGATATCCTATAAAGATGCAAGGCTTGGACTAACATTCCATAGATTTGCATTTATTCTTTAGAATGCGGGCCATGGCTGGGGATCTGAAAACTCTGAGGTGCTCAACATCATGTTTCCTTTTATGCCAAGCTTTAAAGGGTGTTATCCCTTTCAAAGCTTTGTGAGGAACCCTGTTATAAATGTAGCAAACACAATTGATGGCTTCAGCCCAGTACTATGGTGCTAGGGATTTAGAGTGAATCATACATCTACCCATCTCTTTCAAGAACCTATTTTTGCGTTCTACAACCCCATTCTATGAAGGACTATAGGTGACTATGTGATGCAAATCAATTCCCTCTATGGTGCAAAATTGCTCAAACCTGATGCTGACATACTCTCCTCCATTATCAATTTGAATAACTTTGATGGATTTCTCACTCTATTTCTCAACAAGAGCCTTGAAGTCTAGAAAATTTTCAAACACTTTAGACTTTTGTTTGAGAAAATATATCCAAGTGTACCTAGAGAATCATCAATGAAAGTGAGGATGTACTTGCCCCTTATGAAAGATGGTTTGGGAAAGGGTCCTGATACATCACTGTGGACTAACTCTAAAGGTTGTGAAGCCCTCCAAGCTTTGCCTTTGTCAAATTTTGGTTCGAGATGCTTCCCAAGGGAGCACCCCTCACAAAGTCCTTTTTAGAATTAGACACGAGGCAAGCCAATGACCATGTCATGTTTGCAAAGTTACTCAAGATAGTGGTAGTTAAGGTGGCCAAACCACTCATGCCATAATTTGCTAACTCCATCTGAATGAGTCAGCAATGCTGTAGGAGAAGAATCTGATGCAAAATGTGAAAAGGTGTATAACCTAGCTTGGTGATCTGCCCTTCCCACTACCACTATAGTATCACTATGCAACTCCCTGATAGACACTAAATTTGGTGAAAACTCAACTCTCATGCCCTGACCAATGTGAGTGATTTGGTACACTGATAGGAGATTGGTTAAAAGAGAAGGAACACTTATAACATTATTGAATGTTCTTCCTTCCATTTCAACTAACCCTCTCCCTACAATGGAAACTGATGTGTCATCACCCAAACTAATTGAAGTCATGCTACAAGGCTCTAAAGATGAAAACTCAACTAGTGAAGAGCCCATGTGGTGAGAAGCACCTGAGTTTATGACCCATGAAGATGTAGAAGCTATAGTTGCTACAAGGGCCTTGCCCTTTTCTTTCTCCTTACCTTTGCCTTTTGCCTTAGTAGAATCTTGGGTTGATGAATTCTACTTGATGGACTCAGGAACACCTATATCGTTCTTCTATAGAATATGAGTTAGGTGGTCTATTTGTTTCTTCATGGACTTGTGTTCATCATGCCCTATATTTTTACCATAGGCACACTTAACCTTCTCCTTCTTAGGTTTAGCTTTGGAGGATGAAGTCTCAGTGTTGTTTTTGGCAGGATTAGTGTTTTCTTTCTTCTTCTCCTGATCCTTGTTCTTTTTCTTTTTCTCCTTTGTTGAAGTCTTATCCTTACCATTTCTAGCTATCAAGGCTTGGGGTTGAGTAGTCTTCATTGTGCCCATCTGAATTAGTTTATCTTGCTCCCTAGTCAAGTCGGCAATGAATGAATCCAAAGAAGGCATTTCCATGTAGTGCCAAGGGCACTTTTTGTGGCATGGAAAGTGGAGACAAAGACTGAATAGCTAGGACCTAACTTTGTGAGAATAGAAAGAATAAGCTGATCATCTTTCTTCTCTATCCTGCACTCTTTCAATTGCAATCTAAGGGCCTTAAACTTAGTGAAGAAGTCCTGTAGGGTGTCAAAGTTGCTAGGACTTAGACTTATGAGTTCATTTTTGAGCTCATGACCTCTCATCTCATCAAGCTTCCCAAATAAATTTTCTAAGGTGTCCCATATGTCATTAAGAGTTTGGGAGGATTCTAAGTGGAAGAGAAGCTTTAGATACATAGACAATCTTAGTAACCCAAAGGCTTCATCACTACGATTGTACCACTTAACCTTTTCAGCATCTGTGTTGGGTTTTACTTGTATACCCATTATGATCCTATACAACCCTTTGCTTCTAAGAATGATTGACATTTTAACTTTTCATTCATGATAGTTGAAGGGTGTTAAGATTTTAAGTTGAAAATAATCCATTTTTAGCTGAGATTATGTGAAGTTGTGTTGATTGCAAGTTGTGAATGTATGTAGAAAGGAGAATGAAAGTGAAGTTTGCAAGTTGTGGAAAGCAATCACACCCCCTGAAATATTGAGCCCCCCTAAATATGCATGTGCATGCTCAAAATACGTTGGACTCAGTAAAAAATGCATCTTAGAGCAATCAATGCAAGACTAAAGCAAAGAGGACGTCGGACTCAATCGAAAATGTGCCCCGAGAGACCCAAAATTTTGGCACTTTATAAACTAGTGCATTTTTGAGAAATAACAAGTCTAGACTGTGGATAATTGAATTACAAGCACTTTTGAAAAAAATGGCACCCAAAACTGAGCTACTATTTACAAGATTTTAAAGTTACAATTTTCTCGTAAACTAGTGTTTTTACAAAAAAGGCACTAAAACATCAAAAAAATGCCTGTTATGGGGAGAGAAAGTGGCCTTCCAACCACTCATTAGATTTGGCATGGAATGAGAAATCGAAAGAAAAAGGTCTTTATGAAAAAAAGTTTAACTGATTGTCTCGGTATGTGTGAAAGCAAGTTTACCTTCCTCTTTTAGTAAAAAAATACTAGTAAGGCAAAAATGAATTCACAGCTAGTTTTTTTTTTACTTTTTTTTTAATAAGAGAAAGGGAGATAGTTATTGTGTGATATTTAAGACTGGATAGGCACTACCAAGAAGATGAAATCAGGGCTTCACCAATGAACATGCACCCTTCAACTCTTCCAACGCAATGCAGATTTTAGTACTTCAACATAGACTGCTAGAGTTAACACTTCCAGCTAGTTTTTACCACAGAAGAGACAAAACAAGTGCAGAAAAAGAAGCACCAGGTGTAGGAAAAGGGATGCCAAACAAGATAAAACAAAGCACCATTTTCAAAAAAGATAGTCCTGGCAGAATTTTCTCACAAAAAAAAGTGCAGTTCAGTTTTTTTGCTCGAAAAGAAACTTCCAGACCTGCTAAATGGACAGTGGAGTGGCAGAACTGGAGGCGCCTGCTACTGCTTAGTGTGGCTAGAAAGGACACAGGCAAGGAGAGAGAAACTATGTGACCTCCCTACACACAAAAAAATGGCACCCAAGTGCATCAAGTCCGTAGATATTTATCTGCAAACAACTTTATCTTCCATGTATTTATTGATCTGTACGGCTGGAGATTTGCTTGTCTATAAGTACAAGAACTGGTTTAGCCTGCTTACCAGTCCCCCATAGGTGCAACTTAGGTGGGAAGACTACTTACTAGCTTTGAAATAGAGAAAATCTATATAATCCGTACAAATTCAATGTAGAAGTCAATGCCTTCAAAGCAGAATGAAACTCAACAGAAGTAAATTTTTTTTTAATAGAATTTCGTATGGATTTGCATGAGTTTTCAAGAAACTCTACCAAAACTCTCAAATTTAATGGAGTTAAGCAAAAAACTACTAAGAAATCAATGTAAGAATTTCAAAATAGCATAACCAGACACACGATTACTGGAGTGGCTCTGATACCATATCAGAATTGTTGCTAGAATCTTGATAATGCGAATGTAATGGAGACATGATCACACAAGATGAACAAGTGCACACCACTAAACCAATTTGAAATAATAATAAGATAAATTACACAAGACAAAATGGAGAAAACCAAATCTAAATTAGCATGGAATGGCCAAAATGAGGACTACAAATAGGAGAGTACGAATGTAACTCCTCCACAAAAGGTGGACAAGGCAGCCCAAGAATAGAATGTAACTCCTCCATGAAAGGTGGTGACAAGGTGCTAAGAATAGAGAATTAACTCCCATCAAGGGAGTTACTTATGACATTCTTATGACACCTATGACACATCTATGACACACACCTCCACATAAGCTAGCCTATCCCACAAATGTAGGAAAACTCCATGTATGCACAAGAAATACAATTTTCCTAATTAATAAATAGGGAAAAATAAAAACCTACACTAATACTTCTACCTTAGTTTCTATCCTCCTGATCATTCATATTAGTTATTTTCCAACTAAGTTCTTATATGCACTATTTATTACCATTTTTAGAAAAGTCAAAGTTGGTCACATCTATAAAAAATAGTCGCTATATTTATTACATATTATTTCCCTAATTTAATATATTTATCTCTTTAAAAAACATAGGATTTACACTCATTAAGTCTTAAAAAGTTAAAATAGTAATTAAGATTTTTTTTTAAATCTCTTTATCCTCGTTAAAGCCCCCACTTTCAACACTAGTAACACTTCTTGTGACTTTTATCTAGTCAGTCTTTTATATGAAGTTGGTCATGACTAGTCTATATATAGTTTTTTTTCACATTCTTGACACATTTTAATGGTCCATTTTATGATTTAAATATTATTTATATGTTTTTTATATAATTGTAATGAAAAAAGTTTTTATATATCTTTATTTTACAACACTTGTGACTCTTGCTAAAGTGAAATTATTTATGATTTCATCAATTGTTTTACATATAATTAATCAATTATTATTTTTATATACTATAATATATGTTTTATTAAAAAAATAAAGTGTAAAACCACATTAAAAAGTTCATTTTAACCCTATTTAGTGTCATTTTAGTATAAAACACAAACTAGTAAGTGTCAAACTTTGAAGGGAAGTTATGATTTCTCTAAATTTTGTGATAGATAAGTCAAAAATGTTAAATGGGTATAACTATAACATTTTGAAAATAAATATTAAATCTAAATTTATGGATCAAAGACTTTAGAACATTTTTGGGATTAAAAAGCCTCTATGAGGGAGACATGCCACGGTTGAACTTACAATGCATTTCAATAGAAATCATAAGAAGCCATATATATAATTTTTAAGAATGTAAAGGATGAATTTATACTCCATATCAGTAATAAAGAGTTACCCAATGATGCTTGGGAACTTCTTGAATATATGTCCGATGGAATTTGTCTCTCAAAAATCATTCAACTTATACTTTAATTGCTTACTACTCCCATGAAAAGCGATATAAAAGCAGTTAATTTTCTTGAAAAAAAACTCTTAGTTAGATGGATGCAATTTTAATTTAATTGAATATCAACTTATCTATTTAATTATTTAGTTAAATCTTCAAAAAAAAATTTGTAATTTCATTTTTATTCTTAATTATACATACGAAATAGAATAATACATCCCTGACCTCACAACCTTTTTGACTCTTCTTATTCAAGAAGAATAAATGATGTTAAATTTTGATTCTAAAGAGAATGCCACTCAAATAATTATCATGCTTAATAGTGTTTCTGAAAACACTAGAAACCAAAAAACTAAACCTAAACCTACCAATAGAAAAAATGGGAATTAGAAATTTGGTAATAAGAATTATAAATTCAAATTTAATGAAAATTGTAATCTATATGGTAAATTTAGAAAAAAAGGAAGGCTGTTAAAAAATAATAGAACTAATAACAAAAAATCTAAAATAACACATGAAATACATGTTATAATTAGAATCAACAAAAAAATCAAGACCAAAATCAAAAAAATAATAATAAACAAAATTCTAACACTATTTCACTGTATGCTACCTTATATGCTTCTTACAAAATATAATGGATTTTAGATAGGGGTGAATTGCATCACATGACATGTATATCCAATATTTTATCTGAAACTTTATATATATATATATATATATATATATATATATATATATATATATATATGAAAGTATTTATTTAGGTGATAAATAATTTATAGAATCCACTAAACAAGGAAAAGATAAATTTGTAAATGTTATCATAAATGATGTTTTCTATGTTCCTAAAATTAATAAAAATATGTTATCCTATTCTCAACTTATAAATTATAATTTCATAGTAAATATTATTAAGAAAAAATGGTCTATTAGTAATTAATTTGGTTCTATGATTGCTTAAGAAATTCAATAGAATGGTTTATACATGTTTTCTACTTCTTTTGTATGTTGTCTTTCATTATAAAGTAGAGTTTAATATCAATTGTGGTATGAATGATTATGTCATTATTTTTATATGATATGTCTCATCATGATGCTATGGTTGGTATTCTTATTATTTATTCTGATCATGAAACTTGTGAGGGTTGCTTACATGCTAATCAACATATTAAATCCTTTCATAAAAATAATGATGCTAAATCCTTTCATCCCTTAGATATTATTCATAGTGATATTATATAAAATATTAAATTTTGATTTATTAGTGGTTCTTTATATTCTATTACTTTCATTGACAATTACTTTAGAATGATTTGATATTATTATATTAAAAAGAAATATGAAGTGTTATCTAACTATTGGTGTCCTAGATTGTACCCTAGCTAAGCAAGGGGATTGTATAGGTCCTCTTACTCAAATATATTCCAACATGGGAATGAATTTAGGATGTGGGTCACCTAATATTGAGTTATATCTCTAAGGAAGGATCGTTTCCTTCTAGATCTATCACCTAAACTAGACCTAAATTAACACTTGCTTGGTAAAGGGGAGAGAGATTAATGATAATCTATGAAAGCTTGTAAAATGAGGTGATACACCATTAATTTAAACACTTAAACTTTTCACATGACACACTATGAGACACATTCAAGGTTAAAAAAGATCAATCCTCACATAATTATTTCACAGAAAGACATTGATTAGCTATCAACTTAGTATGGTAGGGTAGTTGTCTACTTCCAAACTAATCTAAAAATTATATATTTTATTTAGAATGACCTGTGAGAACTACAAGTAACTTCATGTAGGTGAGGAAAATTAGATAAATGAAAATAAATCATACATTCACTTAATCACATCACATAGATTCATATAACACACTTCAATTAGCTTGCAAAAACTAAGGAATTTAGTCTTTATTACATAAAATAGGTGTTAGAGTACAAATCTTGACATAGCATGAGCAAGCCAAAGGCATAAGAGTATTTTATCTAAAAATATCAGAGATTTCTTTTCTAAAAATTTCTAGAGAGAGCCATAACGTGGAAGAAAATGGGACATATATAGAAAAAATGGAAGAGAGTGAGGGAGTTGTGATGAATTAACATTAATTTGAGGATGTTGAGTCATGATTTTATCAAGAAGGATCGAAATTTTAAAATATCTATAAAGAATTAAATGCTTTATTGTCCTTATCTAACCACCATGTCTCCTTCTTGGGACTCTGTATCATTTTCTACTTGATCTACTAATGAGGACAAAGTTTTCATATCTTGGATTTGATAGAAATATACCATATCTTCTTTGGGTAGCCATAGGTACTTGTTTTAAAAAAAATGTGACTATATTAAAAGATGAGACACTTGATAATAATCACATAGTATAGACATACTTTGAAACATGATCATAGGTCTATGATAAATGAAAACCAATTCATTTATTGGTTTTCATATAGCAAGAATGTTAATGAAAACTATAGACACTTTGATCTTATTACAACTTTTAGCTTCCCATCTTTAATCTCTATTAGGCCTAAAAAGACTTATTTTACCTATGAGCATTTATAGAATCCAAGAGTTTATTATATGCATGGATTATATTCAATATATGGTAAACACAATCAATAAACCATACTAAAACTTTAGGTAATACACCCTATATGTTCTAAAACTTTAAACTAGAGCTTCATATTGAGCTTTAATGGTGATGAAGCTTCATCCTGACTATATGACTATATCTCATTACTTAACAGTGCTTATCTAAAATCTAATGGTGACATATATCTTTGAAACACTTAATTTGGTTCAACCTCGACCATAGATTTGACCTCTATATTGAATCCCCATAGCTTTTGACTTTCAATCTCACTCATCAATTTGATTTACATAGAATGCATGCAAGTAATTGATTTACCTAGTAGCTTAACATGCTCATGAAACTTGGTAGTCTCTCATTCTTTCTCAGGATCCTTTAACTTATTTAGTTTACTTGCATCAACAATCTTGATCTATATGAATAAATGCATACCATTGATCTTATACCAATTTAACGTGCTTATGACACTTGATAGTTTCACATTAGCCTTCAAGATCCATTAAATTTTTGACTTGTACTCACCATCGATCTATTCAATACAAATAAATATACACCATTAGATCTACTTGGTCCACTATCCTATCAGGCACCATGTACCTTTGATCCATCTAATAGGTACTTGAGATCTTAACACTTGATAAGAGTTCATTCATGTTGACTATTTTACTCAATGCCCACCATTAATCTTTGATGCACAATAAAATTCTTACCATTAGATATTTGGGACTCACTAACACTATAGATCATCACTTGTCATTATTTCTTTGGTACAATTAAAAATGGACCGTTGATCTTGATCATTTGAATTCCAAAGGCTATTTTATGAGGCTTGAACTTGATGTCTATGTGCCCATTTCATTCTATAGTACTAAATTTGGAGCTTTATATCTTAAGATAGCAAGGTCATCAAGATATGAATTTTTTAGAGAATGTTCAAGGCATGAAAAAATTTAACCCATGTATTTCTTTTGACATGAGAGGTTCTCCAAGTAAATATATTAAATGCACAACCTACTTATTCTATTTTAAAATCTTGAAACTAAAAAGGGATCTTTCCCTAAAGTCCATACACTCCTTGTGACATTTGGATCACTCCTCAATAAGGACCCTACTCATGTTCTCATCAAAGGATAGGCACATTTTGGTATGTAGGCCAAATTTGGCCAACATATTTGGTTAGTTAGCTAGTTAGCATGCCTGTTATTCTTTAAGAACTTGGAATATTTACATGATTTTTGGACTCACCAAAATGATGAATCTATTGACTTGCAAATACAAATAATTCCACCAAATAGGGAAAGAAAAAAACTTTAAAAGGAAACTATATACACATAATATTTTCATTTTTTTTATTAATCACACTTTATATTTTGTAAGAACCTATCAAGTCTCAATGTTTATGAATGCATGCCTTAAGGGGTATATTGAGAAAGGGGTGGGTAGACCATTGGTGCTTCATAAGATTGTTGTCCCTTTTACCACTTGCCATCTACACACTTGTCTCCTAAAAACATTAACCCTAAGCTTATTATTCTCATCCTTATTCATTATATTTATTTTCCTCTTTCCGTCCTCCTTTTCTTGTCTTAATTACCTTTTGGATTGCCAGATGTACTAGGTTGACCTTATAAAATTAAGGGGTATTCTTCACTTTTTGGTTTTTAGCCTTTCAACCAACCTAGATCAGACCTAGTGAATTATCCCTACAAACATATAGGGTTGACCCTATTTAGATGAAAATTTTGGGAGGATTTAGGGAAATATATCCCTATATATACAATTTCATTTCTAACCATTTGTAAAAGGAATAAAAGTAAAGAAGAATAAGTGTGAATGAACATATGCTTATTGACCATTATATTTGAGGAATAAAACTTAGGATTCTATACTTTCTTTGGAGATATGGGTCTTATCTTATGGAGAAGTCTTTTGGATGCATAGATAGGTTATGTAGCCTAGAGTTGATTTGTGTTTTTTATGCTTCCATACCACAACAATCTCTTGTAAAGCACCTTGGCTAAGGGAGAGATTGAAGCTTGATGGGTTCATCTTCAAGGTAAGTATTCCTAACTTTATTTCTTATTTGTAAGAGTAAATAGATAATGTAGTTGTGATTCTCTTCCATGCATTAAGATTTTGTATACATTAATGTGAGTATATCACTTCTATACATGTTTAGTTTATTTTTTTTTGTTTCTAACCACCAATTTATGCCAAAGTATTTGGTGTGAACTAGATTAGATTTAATTTCTTATTTGTTAGAATAAGTGAATATTAAACATTAGGACTCTTTTAGGGATATTGCATGATTGTGTTCAACTTTAGGCTTTGGAACCTTACCTCACATGGTGTATTATGACAAGTGATCCTATAATTGGGTATAGCGAATCCCTATATTGGTCATGTTCCCACTTATCAAATGTATCCCTAATCATAAGTGTAGGTATATTCTATCTTCTCTAAGTCAATATTGACTTATAAACATGATGCATTTATAATTACATACATTCTAGTGAACCCAACATGAAACTAAACCTTGCATGATTTATTTCACTTTCTTTCATTATTTTTATCATATATCTATTATATTAGATCAAATTTGTCAACCTAGTTCTAATCTCTATGAATAATTTTTTAGGAATAGGCAACTGGATCAAATTAGATGACACAATACAAGTTTACAAACTTTTAGACTTCTAGATTAGACCACTAGGTCAACCCAGTTGACCCTGTACACTTTTAGACATCCAAATTTAGCTACTAGGTCAACTAAGGTCAACCCTGTACACTTTTAGGCACTCAGTAGTATGATTTTATAAATCTTAATTGACCCAATCAATCTAATCAATAGAGTCTTCAACCATATTCCAAGGTTCTTGACTAGCAATCTTCATCTCAGCATCTCTGATCCACCAAGGTTACTTTTTATCTCTCTATCTCTTTCTTTTTTGTCTCTCCTTTTATAGTTTGTAGTCTTCAAAACTACCCCTGCACAGTCAACTAGATCGACCTTGTTGACCTAGTTTTGTGTTCTATGTGATGTTTGAATAACTAGGTTGACCTTGGTCAACCTTGTTCATTTTTAGACCTTGATTCCATTGTATAGGTTCAACCTTATCGACCCTATTCTATATTTTGTACATATATTTTCAACACTATACCTTGTTTCAAGTTGGAATTAATCTTTATATGCTAGTAATTAGTTCACACCTTTCTTTCCTTGTTGATTACATACTTAGAATAATTCAAATAGTCTAATTAAGGGTTTTTAATTAACCATTTAGTTTCACTATTTATATTTTATGCACACATGGCCAAATCACAAAATATAAACAAGCATTTAACATTTGTCTACCCAAATCCAATATACTTGGATTTCATCACCAAGAGGGAAGCCGACTTAATACTCTAGTCAAGTATAAATCATGGTTAGTGGTATATACTAGATAAACACTTGACACCCTTATCATTTTGGTGTGTGAAGTGAGGGGATAGGCCCCAATACCAAGCATGTACCATTTCCACTATAGTTCCTTTTAGCTCAAACTCCCTGAAACCATCCTTATATTGATATCTAGTTCTTACTTTACAAAAAACTTATCATAACATTTAAAATCATTTCTTAATAATCTAAAAAAACTTCTTAGGTTGACCAATTAGTTATTTCTTTACTTTTCAAGTTGATTAGTTACTCCTTGCTCAATTATATATGCAAAAACTTACATTATCCAATGTTAGTGCATTTTATTTTTTGTGCCTTAATTGGATTGGCCAACGTTAATCAAATTAACTATTTATTTCCTTTTCAGTTCTTACTTATTTACATTATTTTCAAAGTTATCTTATTTCAACTCACAATTTGTTACAAACTTTCTCATCTTCCCTATCTACTGTACTGGGTTGACCCAGTTGACCCTATACCTTTTCTAGCCTTTATTTGCTATACAATATTAACCTAGTTGACCCTTTACTATTTGAAAACCCTTTTCAGCCCCTATTTTTTATACATGATCGACCTAGTTGATCCAGTACTATTTTATATCATTTTTTATTCTCCTTGTGTGGTTATCTAGTCTTGTTTCATCATGATGATGTCTTTTTAGCTTAAATTAGTGTAGAACATTGCATAATCAAGGATTTCAATAATAATCTCATTTATTTCATTACTTCAGATAAAACTATCTAATTTCTTGCTTCATCTCCTCCTAAACTAAAACCACTCACTACACAATGTAATGTAGTTGAAGTCATTCATCCTAATCCTCTTCCCAATATTAATTTTGGGAATATTTCACCAAGTAATCCATTTCATATAAACACTGATACCCTTACAACCAATGTTCACAATCCTCTTGTTACACCCATAACTAGATCACCTAGCATTATCAATTCTCAAAGTAACATGGTTGAAACCACTCAAATTGATAATATAGATGGTTCCCAATTATTAAAAAACCTTGATGATAATACTATTTACACTCCTCACAATAATCATGGCTTTACCAAGCTTCCTTCTTCTTCTACCACACTTAAGAAAACTAACACTATTGTTAAAAATACTCTGCCTACAAAGAATCCTCTTCCTACCAACACTAGCAATCCTCTTCCTAACAACACCAATACCCCTCCTACAAATAATAAACCAACTATTGATAAAACTCAACTTATTGTGCATGTAGTTCAATAAATGAACATCATGCAAACAACCAATCAATCTCAAATGATGAACATGTAAAAAATTTATTAAACATGATTAGCCAATCACCTCAAGTCATCATGTCTCAACCAAATCAAAATTTTATCCCTCCTCCTCTTAGATATGCTAATGATAATATCATCCCCCAACCTCTAATGAATAATAAAATGCTTCAACATATTCAAAATGAATCTTTATCCCCATTCATTTCATCTATATATATTGGAAACATTTCTCCAACTATAAAATATAATGGGAATAAGGACCCTATTATATTTCTTAATTATTTTTGTAATATCTATAAGGAATGGGTCCAAACTAACACCTTTAATATCACCAAGCTATTATCCAAAAAATTTATGGGTGATGCACTTGAATGGTATAACCAACTTTCTAGACATTCCATCTCACAACTATAGGATTTAGTCAAAACTCTAGTGAAGGAGTTCCAACATGATGACCTTCCTAAAAACTACCTTAGTCATTTCATCAATGTCAATAAACTTCCTAATGATTTTACTCATATTTTCATCAAACGATGGAAGTCTCTTGCTCATAAAGTGGACCATAACATGAATTATGACATTCTTTTAAAAATATTTATCACTACTTCTAATTCTAAACATCCTCTTCAATACAAAGTTCAAATATTTTTACCTCAAACTTTAGAAGAAGCCTTAGACCAATAAAAAAGGCAAGACTTTTTTATGACTCAATTTTAACCATCTCAAACAACTACTAAATCACCTTTCCAATCATCTTCTCATAGCATTGATTCATCCAAGCCACCCCAAACTCAAAATAGAGCATCCAATTGAACAAATTTTAACCCAATCCACCCACCTTTGAATCTTGAACAACTTAAGAATAAATTTCCACCCTCTGAAACCATGAAATTTGATCCTTCCAAACCTCCTCCAAAATGGAACAATACTAATAAATTTTGCTGGTGGTATGCTACTATAGGTCATTCTCATGAGTCTTGTCATGATATTCACCAATTTATTCTTTCTTCCTTACTTGGTCCATATTTTAATCTTGATACTCTAACAAAACAATGTTATCAAGACTATCTTCAAGATTCTCAAATTCAATCTCAAGAACCACAATCACATTAAAATCTCCTACCTAATGATCAACAATAATCATCCCATATTGATACCTCATCCACTAATTTTTTTCAAAGCACATTTTATCCTTCTTCTTACACTAATAAGGAAAGAATAGCTCATATAAATAGCTTTAAACATATCATTACATCCATTTAATCTCAACATCTTAGGTCACATGGACCAAAAGAGTACCTAGTTCAAATGCCTACTCCAAATCACATCATCTATGGTCCTCCTTTTCCTCTTCATACCTCTCTTAAAAATCATATGTCACATTCAACATCCTTAAAATATAACAAACCAACACATTTACCTATTTCCAAATTCACTTATCAACCTAATGCAAATAATTTTTATGATTCAATTTTACCTCATTCTAAACCACATGTTGGGGCATCTTGTGATGCCCATCCACATGTCCCTTCAGACTTTGGGGCATCTTACGATGCCCATACCTACATACAATTATATTTTAGGGCATCTTATGATACCTAATCTTATTATACAATGCATATTAACAAACATATTAAGCTTCAAGAAACATTTTGAGACTTATAGACTTGTACTTAACATGTTCATCTTTGATACAGATGTTAGCATATATCTTACTTATTCTTTTTGTCTCATGTTTTTATGCACTTTCTTTCTTTTAATTTCACTTTATAAACATCATTATCTTAATTTACATTATTTGGTTTTATTTCACATTACATTTGGCATTTTATTTCATTTTTGTCCTCATATATTTCTTTCATTTTTGTCTCTTTATATCATTCTTTACCTTCACAGCTTTATGATTATTTCCCCCCCTTATTTAGAATTTAGCCCCATGGGTTTATCTTTTGTGAGTTTACAGTATAATACCATGGATAGGACCTATCCCTCCTCACAAAATGCCACCTTTTCTTACCTCATTTATTTCACATGTTTCTTTTTGGCACCCTCATGGGTTTTTATTTTATGAGTTATAGTGTAAGACCATGGAAAGGACTTGGCCCTTCTCATATAATTACCATCTTGTCATTCCTTTTCTATAAAATTCTTTTGATCCTTGTTATTAGCTTTATTTTTTGCTTTTTTATATAGATGGAATCTGTATGAAAATGTATGTTAGAATGTTTTCCTCCATTTCCCTCATTCTTATGATAAGGAAACACACTTTACTGTCATTGTATCCCTTTTTCACCTTTTGTCACATTTTTTATGATTTGAAGCAATTAAAATTGTTTCATGTGTCACTCTTCTTGATTTCCCCTTATTTTTACTCCATATTGGATAAAAAATGGTTGAAGTCAAGATATCACTTTTATTTCACCTAAATTTACAAGACTCTTAGACCCCATACTCTTTGAAGTTATCTCTCTTAGAAACCTTGTCCCAAGTATTCAAATCAAAGTCATATTTAACACCCATGTTTGGTCTTCCAAATCCATATGGAGGAGGAATAGAAAAATCCATCAAGAAAGTTAAATCCAAATCATTTGAATCAAAATACAATGATATCTAAAAGGCAACATAAAAATCTCAAAAGTCAAATTCACACCAAAAGACATGATTGTAAGCACATATCCTATCTCTAATAAAAACTCAAACTCCAAATTTGGCCTCACACAAATCCAAGGTCCTTTGGGGTATAGTAGGCTATTATATTGGAATAGGGGAATTCAACAAACTCTATGGGGCCACCTAATTTCTTACGCAAGCACCCAATCTTCGTATTAGACTGATGATTCTGTAAGGGGTCCTAAGGAATGGGGAACACATTGTGGGAAGGTAGGTCCATTTTAATTTTCATGCATATAACCTTC
The DNA here is from genome assembly GCA_037957365.1 of Torreya grandis. Lineage (NCBI taxonomy): Eukaryota > Viridiplantae > Streptophyta > Pinopsida > Cupressales > Taxaceae > Torreya > Torreya grandis. The sequence continues at coordinate 582,401 of JARHVA010001398.1, forward strand.
ATGGGATGATATATATACTTTATTTGTTGACCTAAGACTTATGTGGTTAAGAGAAGTTCTTGATACTCCTTAAGGTAGAAAGTCCTATTATTTTAACAAAACTAATTTGAGTGTCTTGACTTTGATAAAGAGTTCGTATACCTTGATTTTTCCTTCATTATACCTTTAACACATTTAATTTCCCCCATTTATAGACAAATTATGATTCCAAATCTATTTTTCCTCTTCTATTTTTCCTTCTTCTTCACCTCTTAAAAATATTCTAGCATTACTTTGTTTCAGTTTTATCTATCCTTAGAGAAAAACATGTTTGAGAAACTATGGATTACAATTTTACACCATTTATTTACCACACCATCTCATTGTCATACTAATAATGTCATTATGTGGTTTTGTTTTCTCACATTATATCTTTGAACAAACACTAAGTTTGAGTTTTCATCCTTTAGATTTTATTTACTTTCATTTCTCCATCATGTTCTCATTTGATTTTTATGGAATTCACTTATCTTAAATATGACATTTTCCATTATTACATGTTCCTCTTTATGTATTATTCCTTGATGTTTGTCTCACATCTTCAATTAAATTTCATTTTAAATATTTCATGTTTCTATTTTTGGCTATCTTACATGAGCTTACCCTTTTTCCTTTCTTACATATCTTTCTTCAAGATTTCTTTCATTGATATTTCATTTTTAATTTTTTTTTTTTAATGCTTCCCAATATGATTTAGTATGTTATACATTAATTTTTTCCATTTATGTTTTCTATACTTTCCAACATGATTTACTGTGTTTTCCAATCATTTTGTCATTCATTTTTCTATCATTCATCATTCATTTTCCAACTATTTTATAATTAATTTGCCATCATTTTATCATTTATTTTCCTTCAATATTCTAGAATTACCTTAAAAATCTTAATTTTCCAAATTTTACCTCATATCTTTACCTTAACTCATTTTATACGATCCTATGCCTACTTTCTAAAAATTTTGATTTTATGTTATTTTTTGCACTAACTTCTATAGGTTCACCTAGTGTTATTCACTTTGGATGCCTTCAATTTCCCTTGTAATCTAATTTTTTATCTACAACACTAAGGTAAGTAAATGTATACATTTTTATATTTTGTCCTTTCATTTATCTTATTTGATACTTACTGCACTTTGCTTAGCATCAGTGTTGTGTGTTATCATGTTCTATTTTTTGAAGCACCATCCCATGTTGCATTTACATGAGATATGATGAGATTTAAGTGGGGTATATGTATACACATAATATTTTTTAAAATTTTATTGATTACTACCAGTTTGTGTCTTATAGGAACCAGTCGAGTCTCAATCTCTCTGAGTGCATACCTTAATGGGTGTACTAAGAAAGGGGTGGGAAGACCATTGGTTATTCATAAGATTTTTGTCCCTTTTTCCACTTTCCATCTACACACTTGTATCCTAAAAACATTAAACCTAAGATTATTATTCTTAGCCTTACCTATTCTAATCATTTTCCTCCTTTCATCCTCATTTTATTAGCTTAATTCCCTTTTAGACTATCAACTGTACTAGGTCGACCAAGGTTGACCCTATATAGTTTAGGGGTATTTTTCATTTTTTGGATTTGTTATCCCTTTGGCTGACCTAGCTCAGACCTAGTGAATTATCTCTAAAAACATATAGGGTCGACCATGTTCGACCTTGTATAGCTGATTTTTCTGAGAGGATTTAGGGTAAGATCCACCTATATATACAAGTTCATTTACAACCATTTATAAAATGAATAAAATCAAATAAGTACATGTAAATAAACATCTTGTTATTGACCATTCTACTTAAGTAATAAATCTTCAGGTTCCATGCTTTATTTTAAGATACAAATCTTATCTTGTGTAAAAGTGTTTTAGATGCATAGATAGGTTGTGTAGCCTAGAGTTGATTTGTGTTTTTTATCCTTACATACCACAAAAACCTCTTGCAAAGTACCTTAGACAAGGTCAAGATTGAGGCTTGATGGGTTCATCTTTAAAGTAAGTATTCATAACTTTATTTCTCCTTTGTAAGAGTAGATAGATAATGTAGTCATCTTTATTTCTTCCATGCATTAGGATTTCATATACATTGATATGAGTATATGTCTTTTATTCATGTTTAGTTTAGTTTTTTTTTGTTTCTAACCCCCACTTTGTGCCATAATATTTGGTGTGCACTAGATTAGATCTATTTTCTTGTTTTTTAGAATAATTGAATATTAAACCTTAAGACTCTTTTAAGGTTGTTTCATGATTATGTTAAACTGTAGGATTTGGAACCCTACCTCACATAGTGTATTATGATAAGTGATCCCCTAATTAGGTTTAGTGGATCTCGATATTGGTCATGATCCTACTTAACAAATGTATCCCCAATCGAAAGTGTATGTATGCTCTATCTTCTTCAATCCAAAATTGATTTATAGACATGATACATTTTTGATTGCATACATAAACTATCCTAAAAAAATAGATATATAAATAAAGTGCTTATTTGGGATAAAAATAGAAATAAACTAATGTGCTAGAGCAACACTTGGAGGAAAATAAGACCAACTAACTATGTACAGGGAACTTAACTTCTTCAATAGTAGTGTTTCAGATGTATCCCATTGAATATGACATGAATCTCTTCACCATCAATCTTTGCAAGTTGGAAGGCATTATGGGATTTTTAGCTGGTGATTGTATATTTACCACTCTAAAGAGAGTTAAACTTTATGTGCTTTCTTGGCTTAGATCTATCCTCATCCCACTTGAGGACCAAATCTCCTTTAAAATTTCTTGAAAAAGCTCCTTTGTCAAAAGATCTCTTCACTTATGCTTGATGGGATTACATAGCCAACATAGCATGGTGTCTTATCTCTTCTACCTCTCCATGAGATCAACATATTTTATTTCCATTTTCTCATTCTCTAACAATTCAAGTTGATGCATCATTTATAAAGCAAGGAATTCAAGAGAAATAGGCATTCTTGCTTCCTTACCATATACCAACTTGTATGAAAATTTGACCACTTATTTTTGGTAGGTGATCCTATTATCCCATAGATATAACATAAAATTTAGATTCCATGACCTCTGATTATCTTTAGGAGTATTTCTAATGATCTTTAATAGGTTCTTATTAATGGACTCAATAAGGCCATTGCCTTGTAGATAGTAATTTGATGAAGTGATGAGAAAGACAATAGTTTAAACTGCTCATTAGATGATTCTAAACCCCATAAAAGCCATATCATTTTTAGAAATAATGGTTGAAGGGAATCCAAATCTAGTAAGCAAACCTTTATATAAATCTAGAACATTAGACACATTTTCCTCTTTCAATGCCACTACTTCTATCCATCTAGTAAAATAATCTATAGTAGTCAATATTAATTTATGTCTTGAGCTTGAAGGGGGATTAATGAGACCAATAAAGTCTAATATTCATTGGATAAAGGGTTGATTCAATATAATTGGTTGGAGAGGTAAGGATATTAGTTTCACTTTTTTAACAAACATAACACATTGTCTACATTTCCTGACCCATGGATGACAATCACCAAATATGCTTGGCCAATAATACCCACTTATCATGATCTTGTGGGATGTGGTCCTAGATGGATGATTCCCTCCACCATGTCCATCATGGAACTATATAAGTAACTTTTCTTTTTTATGTTGTTCAATGCATCTTAACAACATGCCATTGATATCTTTTTTGAACAAAATACCATCAACAAGAAGAAATGGAATGGATTGCAAAATGAAATATCTTATTTTTGAAGGAGTTTTATGAGAGGGATAAATACCAAACTAGAGGTATCTTACCAAATATTGGGACTATATGGAATGTGAAGTATGATTAGTTGTAGCTTCTTTGTCATTTGACACCAAAACTATCTCATTTGTCTCTTACAAGTCTTGGGCTAGGTGTTCACAAAGTCCTTTACCTCTAATCATCTTTGTGAACTTGATCTCCACATCATACTCCATTACCTTGGTTATCCAACTAATTCTCTTATCATTTATATCCTTGTTCAAGAGAAAATCCTTGACACTTGGATGTACAACCATTAGGTGTAACTCATTATTAGACAAGAAGTATCTAAACTTCCTAAGAGACCTTATAACTAAAAGTACATGCTTTTCAACAAAATAGTACCTTATTTCATATTCTTCCAAGCCTTTATTGAATAATACTATTGTCTTCTCTAAGGCTTCATGATTTTTTTGCATAAGAATAACTAAAATACTGTCAATGCTAGTATAGGTGTACAAGATAAAATCCTTTGTGAAATCAACGTTTAGGAATGTAGGAACACTGGATATGGCTTTCTTGATCTCTTTAAATATTTTTACTCTTTCCTTGGACCATATAAAACTATGACCCTTATTTAACATGGATGTAAGTGGCTATCTAAAGTGGAAAAATATGAAATCTACCTTCTTATGAAATTGATTTTTCCTAAGAATATTTACAAATATTTCTTGTGTTTAGGCAAGGAAAGTGTAAGAATTAAATCTATCTTATCGGGATATATACTTGTACCATGTTTTGAAATCACATGTCTAAGAATCCTACCTTAATGAAAAGAGAAACCACACTTTTTAGGATTAAGAGACACCCCGAATTGCCTACACCTTTCAAAAACTTGCTTGAGGTGAATCATGTGCTCACCTGCATTCTTAGAGAACACTATTATGTAATACAAATAAACAAGTATAAACTTGTCAAGGAGACCCTAAAATTCCATATCCATGGATTTCTAAAAGTGTTCTCCAATATTGAATAAACCAAAGGGCATCTTTCTATATGCAAATGTCCCCCACTTATGGTGAAGGTTATTTTGAATTGGTCTTCTTTGACCAAAATCTGATTGTAATCACTATAGCCATCTAACAAGGAGAACCTTTTTGAACCTACAACTAATTCTAAAATTTGTTCCATAGATGGAAAAGGATAGTGGTATTTAAGGGAATCCTTATTCAAGTCATGAAAGTCAACACACATTCTAATTTCACCATTATTTTTCTATACTAGAACAAGGTTTTCCACCCAATTTGAGTGCTTGATTGGAAATATAATAAATAACTCAATGAGCTTATGAAGCTCATCTCTCATCAAAGCTTCAAGATTTGGATTGATAGGCCTTTATCTTTGTCTTATTGGCTTTGTTTTACTTTCTAACTCAATGGCATGTTCAACTAGACTTGGATCAAATCCTTTGAGGTCACTGTATTACCATGCAAATACATCCATAAAAATTGAACATAACTTAATGAAAGTTTCTTTATCTAAAGGAGTGTAAACCTTACCTAACTTCAAGTTCTTAATAGTTACAATCTCCACATTTGTATAGTATTATTCTTTTGTTGATAATTAATACTTTTCTTTTATTAACTCATAATATTTGTTGAATATGTTCTTAAGGGTGACCAACCCTTTAGGCAAATTATTTATTTTAATTTGCACAATCTGGTCACCATACTGCTACAATAATCTATCTTGGTTCCTTAAGAATAATTTAGCTTCTTCTTGTAATAACCTAATAATTTGATTGTCATATTCAAACACCTAATAATTTTCATGGTTATCTAGAATATAATGTCTTATAACCACCTTAATGTATGACTGAAAATTTTAACTCTTTATATTAACTAGGATACTGAATCATGATCCAATGGCAACCAACCTATCTACATGTTTGTCCTCATTTCCTGATATGGTAGAAATATTGAAATATTAAAAGTCTTAAAGTAAGTCCCATAATATAAGCTTATATAACCTAAGTAATTTATTCTTGCATACATTAATAAAACTTACTTGGTTAACTACCAATTCACTATTACCAAAGACTTGTAAGGTATTGACCTTCATCTTTCTTGCCCATTGCAAACCATGAACTAGTGCCTCGTATTTAGCAACATTATTTGAACAACCAAAATAAAACTTGAGAGAATATAAATACATTTGATTATATGGATAAATCAACATCATTCCATCCCCATTATCATGTTTGTTCCTTGATCCATCAAAGTATAGTTGCCATAGGCCATCACTAGACTCAACATCCTTCACCAATGCTAGAATTGGTGTATCTTTTTCATGAAGGAAATAAACACAAAGTCTTTCTTATTAAATCAACTTATAAGTATCATGATCATGAAAATTTGAGGCCCATTCATCAAGGAATAGATTTGGAACTCCATTTAGAGGTGACTTAGTTTCCACTTCACTATTTTCTAATACCTTATCTAAGATAATACAATTAGTGTTCACTATACATGGAATATATGGATCCAAATGGAAATGTATAATAGGTTTATAATGTATTTTTATTAGTACCATACCTAGTCTTGAGCATCAAATATGTCTAATAAAATGATAAGTATCCTCTGATTTTTAAGGTAAAGTCCATTGATAGACACATGGTAAAATAGGGGGCAAGTCTACCACTATCACATCTTATTGAATGGTATCATTAGGACAAGCATGTGGTGTTAAATTTATATATTTGATAATTCCTACTATCTTTTTTACCAACCCATCTAGTTTCAATACTTCTTTAGTATTTGGTTCATAGACAAGACCAAGCTTATCTATAATTTGTTTAGGCATGACAATGCTACTGGCTCTACTATCTACCATATAATTATGAACTAAATAGTCACTCACTAATAAATTGAGGTAAAAAAGAGGATTTTTGTGTGATTTTAAATTAGTTTTATCCACATTTACCATTTTATGTGTCTACTGATCTTGTTGCTTGGTTGGCTGGTATGAATTACCCAAGACAACACCTTGTTTCTCAAGTGGTTCTTGAGATAATTTGAGGGCTGAAAGCTCTTAGATGAGCATGTATTTTTTCCATATAATAGTAAGGGAATCCCACATTATAATACTAACATTATATTTCTTCATCTAATCTATTATGCTGAATGAGGTTCCACTAATCTTTGGTTATACCTTGTAAACCACTAGTTATTTTGTAATTAGAGGTATTTAAGGGACCATCTCAGCCTCTACATTCCAGTTTTTTTGTGTTATATGGGTATAAATTTAATCCTTGATACTATTGATAACAATATTAGGAGTAATAGAAGCATTTTTCACATCTTTAAATTCTTTAATGGCTATTATTTTATCTCTAGTTAGAGCTATAATGTGATCACTTATGTTACTAGTCTCACCAAATTGATTAAATGTAACATGATCATCCATTTTCCAATTCACATTAATGGCATCAGACTACCCTTTAACTTATTGATCCTCTCCTTGGGGTACCAAATTTGTCTCTTAATACTAACCCTCTTGAAGAAAAAACTCTTCTTGTGTCATTTGTGGCATAGTAATACCTTGTGATACTAAAGCTTGGTTTTGAGTATCATTTAGATTAAAAGGGTACCAACTAGAATATTTCATAAAGTTGTTTTGGATAGGTGTGTGAAAATTAACTCTTGAATTGGAGAGTATATTATGGTCAAGGGATGCATATGGTTTAGCTTGAATTATGGCTCCTTGAGATTGGTAAGGTGGTCTATTCTATCTAAAACCTTGATAAGGAGGCCTTTAATCTCTAAAAGGTTGATAAGAGGTCTGATTATAATGTTGATAAGTACTACCTTAGTAATGTTATCTATTGAGTTTAACTATTTCATTCCCAAAATCTTGTAACATACTTTTCAAATCTCCAATCTCATTAGCCTGATTAGAAGGGGCTACAACTTGGGCTTTAGGGGATGGAATAAGGGATATAAATGGGATTTGAGGAACTTTAGGGGGTGGGATAGCTTTTAAATATAGGGATATAGGTATTAGGGGCCTTGGAGAAATCTTACCAGCTTGTATCAAAATTTTATCTACAATTATTGTAACCTCATAGGTATTTGTCAAGGTATTACCACCCGTGAACTATATCATCACACTAATATCAAAATAAAGGGATTTTAGATAGCACAAAAGTCATAATCTAAGAATGGTATAATAAATGTAAGTATCTTATTCCATGTATTTTTGAGTCTGAGGTTAAAATTAGACATGAACTCATGGGGGTTTAATGGTAGTCAATTGTTCAACTAAAGATATGTGATCAAATTTGTCTTCAAATTTTCTGACTAAGGCTGCACCTAACTCATCCCAAGTAGAAATGGTGATCAAATGAATATTTTTGTACCATTAAAATGCTTTTCCTTTGAAGGAAGCAACTATTAGTCTGATAGCCACATTATCTTGAATAACATTATAAACAGAATAAAGGTTGACAACATCTTAGATATGCTTAATAGTAGTTATTTTATCCCATTCTCTTGAGAACAAAGGGATAATCTTAAGGAAAGACACATGAATATCATCATACTAGGATAAACTTAGGGGACCACCCCTATTGAATGGAATAAACACTTAATTCTTGATGACCATTTAGGTAATGAGGATTTGGGTAATGAGGACAATAGCTTGGACTAAAATAATAAAATGAATATTGATTTTGAGGATAAGGACTTGTCTTATTAAATCTTGATTTTTTATAAGAAGTAGAAGGTAGTTTAATGAATTAAAAAAGAATAACTTTACTTGTTGACCTTGTAGTAACCTTTGGCATGAAAACACTATCTAGATGATGTTATGTACTCTACAAATTCAAAAATATTCAAAATTTGATGATGGTGAATGTCTCTTACTATTACATATATTTATTCTCAATCCCAAAATTTATCTTTTCTAAGGAAAACTTGGTCCCATCAAGCATGCCAAAACTATAGGTGTCCTAGATTTCAACCTAACTGAGCAAGGGGATTGTTCAAGTCCTCCTACTCAAATCTAGTCCAACATAGGAACAACCCTAGGTTGTGGGTCACCTGATATTGGCTCAAACCTCTAGATGATGTCAACTTCTTTATAGATCAATCACCTAAACAAGACCTAAATTAACACTTTCTTGGAAAAGGGGAGAGAGATTAATAATAATCTATGAAAGCATGTAAAATAAGGTGATGCACCAGTAATTTGAACACTTACACTTTACACAAGACACACTATAAGACACATTTAAGACTAAAGAAGATCAGTACTCACATAAGTATTTCAAAAAAAGGCATTGATTAGATATTAACTTAGCATGGGAGGGTAGTTGTCCACTTTCAAACTAATCAACAAACTATATATTACACTTAGAATGACCTATGAGAAATAAAAAACACTTCATGAAGGTGAGGAAAACCAAACAAAGGTAAGGAAATTACACATTCACTTAACCATAACACATAGATTCATATAACACACTTTAATTTATCTTACAAAAATTAAGGAATTTAGTCTTTATTGCATCAAATAGGTGTTATAATATAAATCTTGGCATAGACTAAGCAAGCTAAAGGAATAAGAGTCTTTTCTCTAAAAATATCAAATATTATTTTATAAAAAATTATAGAGATAGCCACGATCTTAAAAAAATGGGACATATATAGAAAAAAGGAAGAGAGAGAGGGATCTATGATGGATTAGCATTAATCTAAGGATGTTGAGTCATAATTATATCAAGAAGGAACCAACTTTTAAAATCTTTGTAAAGAATTAAACACTCTATTGTCCTTATCTAACTACCAGGTATCTTTCTTTGGACTTTATTCCATTTTCTACTTGATATTATAATGATGACAAACTTCTCATAACTTGAAACTGACAAAAATGTGCCATATCTACTTTGGGTAGCCATAGGTACTTATTTGTCAAAAAATATGACCATATCAAAAGATAAAACACTTCTCCATAATAATCACATAGTCTACCCCTAGTTTGAAACATGATCATATGTCCATGATAGATTAGAACCAATTCATTTATTGATTTTCATATATCAATAATATTAATGAAAACCTATAGACTACTTGATATTATTGCAACCACTAGTTGCCCGTCTTTTATCCCTATTAGGCATAGAAAGACTTATTTTACCTTTGAGAAATTATTATATGCATGGATATTATTTAATATATGGAAAACACTATTTATAAACCATACTAAAACTCTGGAGAATAGACCCTGTATGTTTAGAAACTTTAAACCAAAGGTTTAATGGTGACAAAGCTTCATCCTGACTACATGACTACATCTCATTACTTAGCAGTGCTCATCTAAACTCTAATGGTGACATATATCTTTGAAATAACTATTTAGGTTTGACCTCAACTATATATTTTACCTCTATATTGAATCCCCTTAGCTTTCAACTTTCAATCTCACTCATCGATTTGATTTGCATGGAATGCACGTGAGCCATTAATTTACCTGGTAGCTTAACATACTCATGACATTTGGTAGGCTATTGATCTTCCTCAAGATCCTTTAAATTTTTGAAATTTATCTCACAATCGACCTTGATCTATATGAATTAATTAATACCATTGATCTTATGTTAGTTTAACATGATTGTGACACTTGGTAGTTTCTCACTAGCCTTTGAGATCCATTAACATTTTTATTCTTATTCACCATTGATCTGCTCAGTATAATTAAATATTCACCATTATATACATTTAGGTCCACTATCTTGTCAATCTCTACATATCATTTATCTATATAATAGGTACCTAAGATCTTGACACTTGGTAGGAGCTCATTCATGCTAACCTTTTAACTCAACTCAAATCATTGATCTTTGATATATGATCAAACACTCGCTATTAGATCTTTGGGACCCACTGACACTAAAAATAACCAATAATTATTTTATATTTGGTATAATTTAATTCCCACCATTTATCTTGATCATTTGAATTCAAATGGATATTTTATGAGGCTTGACCTTGATGTCTACATGCCCATTTCATTATATAGTTTTAACTTTGGATCTTTATATATTGAGATAGCAAGATCATAAAGATATGAATTTTGTACATAATGTTCAAAGCATGAATAAATTCATGTCCACACATTTATTTTAATCTAAGAGTATTTTTAAGCAAATATATTAAATGCATAACCTGCTTACTTTATTCATTTGTGCATGATGTCTAATGATGGTCTGGTTATCCAAGATCAGCAAAATCACATATTATTCTTGCTTAAAGTTTTTCAATAGATTTTAATTGACAAGGGATATTATCCTTAAGTCCATACACTCCTTGTGACATTAGATCACTCCTCAATTAGGACCCTACTTAGCTTCTCATCAAAGGCTAGGTATATTTTGGTATGTAGGCCAAATTTAGCCAACACTAACTTCAAAGAATTTAAAGTTTTAATTGAAAATTATTCTAACTTTTCTATTAAGAGACTAAGAAATAAGAATGGTGGTGAATAAATTAGTAAATAATTTATTTAATTTTTCATTAATTATGGTATACAAAGAGAGTTAAGAACTCCATATTGCACACAATAAAATGGAATTGTTGAAAGGAAAAACTGAACCATCCTTGAAATGGTTAGAATAATGTTACATTCTAGAAATGTTTCTAGATTATTGTGGGGCTGAATCTATGACTAATATTGTGAAAATCATAAATAGAGTCCCTACTAAAGTATTGCATATTTATACACCCTTATAAATTTGGAATAATAATAAACCAAGTGTTGCTCACCTTAGGATATTTGGTAGTCTTGCTTCCATCCTTATTCCTAAAGAAAAAAGAAAGAAATTTGATCTTACCTCCTATTATTTCATTTTTATAGGTTATGGAGGAAAAATTAAAGGATTAAGAGTTTATGATCCATATAAAATACATAAAATTGAAAATAAGAATGTTCAAATCCTTGAGAATTTTTTTGTGAGCCTTCTGTATACCCCCTCAAATTGGTTCTTTCGATGATCTTGACTCTTATGTTACTCCTTATGAATAAACAGATACCTTAGAGGAAGTTAATAAAATATAGATAATTTAGAGTCTAAAGGTTAACCTTCTCCACTATGTGTTAAAATTTAAAGACCTAAGTGGGTTGAATTCCTAATTTAATCATATAATCCTAATAATATTAATAAACTAACTATTAATTAACATACCTATCATGTTTTGATGACTTTATATGAATATAAACCTAAATGTTTTGAGGAACCTATTCAATATGATAGTGCTTAACCCTAAATTTAGATGTGTAATGTTATATAGGGTAAAGAATATATAAATTATTAATTATAAGGGTGATAAACACACACACACACACATAGTAGGAAAATTAATTTAAAAAATTAGATAAACAATATTCTAAATTTAAATACTGAGATATGCCAAAAATTGAAAGTAAAACTATTGATTGATATTGAAATAAATGGGAGATAAGAGTACTTAGATGGTTTATTATGTGTATGTATATTTGGGATGAAAATGTTGGATGTGGACTAGATTAGGATCTTGGAATAGTCATAACAAATTATAAAATTTTGCACTTTGTGGCCTCAAAGGCTAACATCATATTTGAATAGTTGCTTCAATGCTGATGTCTAAGTTAGACATGGGTGTCTAGTATAGATACTGACTAGAACTTTATGTGATCACCTAAAACCTTATAGGTTTTCTATCACCTTTATTTTGATATATATAGATAGTGCACATAATCTATCATTTTTTATCAAATGATAAAAACCCTAGATTCCTCAGCCTTGGAGTGACTATGGGAAAAAAAGGTTAGTGGGGACATGGTGTTGATTTTCCCCAAGAAACCCTCTATTAATGGGCACTACCTACATATCCAATAATTTGAAGAGGGCTTCATATTTATGTAGTTCTCCCCTATGTGTTGGCTTGTGTTTGTATAAAGATGTAATGTGTGATAAATAAATAGATAGAGTGACCTAGCTTGTAATATGGAAAATATGGTCATGGGATGATCATCAATTACTTAATATATATATAAGGCATTACTCCTATTACTTATATGTAAATAGAGATGAATATGGTAGGTTTTCTCATGTGAATGCTTGATTGAGTGATTTTTATTAAACTTCCTTATGAGTTCTTGATGTTCGATAAGTGAGGAATGAATGAGGGTTGATCTTGTATATATACCAATATATTTTGGAAATATCTCAAAATATATCACTTAGGATGAACTTTAAGATATGTTTCATTTGTAAATCTGATCAATTTTAGGCACTAGACACTTAGTTGGAGCATGGACAGTTGCATTACCGTATGCATCTAGTTGGGATACAAGTGTTCAGGAAGATAGGAAATAAGTAGACCTAAAACTGGTATAAAATGATAATGATAAATTTTAGATAATTTTACATAGTATATAAGGCTTGTTCATTATAATAATAATGGTATTGAATAAGAGATAAGTAATTTAACATAAAAATATAGTAAATGTGAGCCTTTCAAAAATGAGAAGGTATTATAACTAAAGGGTATATCCATGATAGGTATTTTAAAAATGTATAAGACTAAGGTGATATATAATTCATATTTAGTGTCTACATTCCCCCCTTTAATCTAGTAATGAAATTTATATTTTAAATGAAAATAAATGCATACCTAGATGTGCATATCACAAATTGTGTTTGCATGAGCCCAAATTAAATGATTTGATGGTGAATAAAATGAAATTAAAAGCATGTTACAATATATAATCAGTGAATGAAATATGAAATTGAAGGAATTTTAAATGTTTTAAAGTAAAGAGAGTAAGTTTAGGAGTACACCTGTGTGTTGGTGCAACCATCTTGCCTTTTAAAAATTTGATTTAAAGAGATACTTCTTTCTGAAGAATTAGAACAAGATTAGGATAGTTTTGAAAATTAAAAGCGCGCGCGCACACGCGCACACACACACACACACACACACACACACACACACACACACACACACACACACACACACACACGCACACGCGCGCGCGCGCACACACACACACACACACACACACACACACACACGATGACACCATGCCCCAAACCTTGGCAAAAAGGTGAGTTACCACATGACCATTGAGCTTATCTCAATTGTGTAACCCAATCATATTTATAACCTAGTGAGTGTGAGTGATTTAATCAAATCACACTATATATATATATATTGAAGATGGATTATTTATCACTCCATACTATAAATATGGTGAATTTAAATGATTTAATCACCTCAACTTTGCCAAAAGATGAACCAACTACTACAATAGATTGAATTAAAAAAAGTTCATAAAATTCCATCCTAAGTATGATACTAGTCCATAGTATTATTTGAAATATAAAATTTGATTTTATTTTATAATTTAAGGTTCAATTTGCATGGAATATGCATCTCATATATATATTAATTTGAAACCTAGATATAATAATAGTAACAATGTATATAATGCTAACCTAAAGAATCATATAACTATGAAATTTTGCCAATTTTAAAATTTTAAAGTGTGGAGGACACATTCCCATGACATGCCCCTAATGAATTTGGAGAATCTAAGAACTTGTATAATTGTGTAGAACATGTTTCGATAATATGCCCCCCATTATGATCTAAAATAGTGAAAATGTGGAATCCATGCCTCTACGACATACCCCCTCTAATATGCCTCCATTTTGAGGTAAGGAGAAGTATAAATTATTAGTTACATTACCTCAAAAGAATAATATAACTATATAATCTATGCATGGATAATTTATTATATAAAATTAACATGTCTAGGTACACCTAACAATGAGGTACATAATATATGATCACATTAATCCCTAATATGCATGATTTAGATCTTGTAAATGTATAGAGAGTAAAAATACAAGATAAAAAAACAACAAATCACACTCACATGATCACTCAAAATCAACATAAAATAGGATGGTCCAATGAGTCACATACAAAGGGCATGTTCAAATGCCACAAAATTGAAGTGTTATAACTTAGTCAAATGTCCACAAAGCATAGAAAGATGTTCAAATGTACACATACAAAAAAATATGCATATGTAAATGAAAAAGTAGGAAAACATAGGCATTGGGGCAACAATAAATGGATCATATTCAAATACTTGAACAAGTAATATAATGCAAGATAATATAAAATAAGGAACATGCTCAAGGAAGTGAAAAAAGGAAAAAATGGAATCATAAGAAAGCAACAAAAGAATATCATACTAGTCCATAGATATATGTGTTAGTAAAAATAATTAAGTACATAATATATCAATTAAACTATGAAATATATAAGCATGGATAAAGGCATGTTAAGTATATAAGCCCAAACATGATAATGGAAATGATAATATAGTAATATAACCTTGGTGTATCATGCTCAAAGAATCAAATTCCCCTAATGCATTGACGACATGAGCAAAGGGAAGGTCCAACATCCATATGTGCATATATCATGTGTATGGGTATGATTATATCACACTCAAAATATGTATGAAACATGCGTATATAGAAAGAAATGATATGATATCTACCTACATGGAACCAATAACATAGATTTAAAGGAGCTAATAAGGTATGGAAATGCTAAAAATTAATGGATTTTTGAGTTTTATAAATTTTTGGTATTTTTTAAAAGAAAAGACTAGATTATGATCTCATTCAAAGGATGGTAATATGTATCTTCCCACTCAGAACCTAGTGTAATAAACTAGTGGTATCTCCAAGGAGCATGTATAGGTGTAATATTTGGCATTATAGAATTTGTGATGCTCTACATATGTATATTAGGACTTTGTGGTTGTGAGGAAAAAATAAAAGGAATGGGGGTTCATGTAACCCATAATTGAGTGATTTGGTTTATTTGTAATAGTAAAAATAGGAACATCTTTGGTTTCTATGGATGACTGAATACATTGTGTAGTAATAGATGATGATTTCATGGAATCCAATGTGCATCTTTAATGCAATGGTCTCTAAAGTAATGACTACATAGGAAAGGGGATTAATTGTTGTTTAGCCTTTAATGTAGGATTACCCTAAGTGGGTTTGATAATTATATATTTGGGTATAAAATTATTTTGTTTAATTAGATGTTCATATGGAATTCTAGAAATTGTAACTACCATATTGGAATAATTGCATTTAACACACTCATGAATTGTAGAAGGTATGACATGTAGCATATGTATTTAAGGTTATAAAAATAACATATAAAATACTCTCATGGATGGTATAACTAAGAATGTAATGACCACATGTGTTGGGCCAACTTGTAAAGGTAAGTCAATCTCACCAAGTACCTATTATGAGGTTCCATAGAATACTCTGACCAATTTGGTCAAAGGGTGTAAATTGTCATGTTTATAAATAGAATGTGTAAATAATGTTATGGTATAAACATTATCTCTATCACCATTTTCAAACATAACACTTTTTATAGACTAGTGATCAAGGTATGCTCAAATGAATAATGAATGAAGATCTTAGTCATCATCCACAATCTCACTATCATCAAAATTAATGGAAGGCATTTAAATCATGGGAGGTATTTATCATTTATAAGTACTAATAATCCCATATAGTGGGTGAATATAATGTGATGGGGGAATATGAGCATTATATTCCATTTGAACTTTGGTTCCTTATTAAAATGGTCTTACAAAGGATTTTTAAATATCTTTTGATTTAGGTGAGCACAAGGTTATGAACCTAATTGGTTTTGAGGATCATTAAATGTATTTTTTTGTTATCGATAAGGTCTTGGATTTTATTATTAAAGATAAAACATATATTTTTATAATTCTTAGGGCATTTGTGTTAGTTAAAATAATAATCTTTATCATATTATTTGGGTAGAGGTTGACTCATATCAACCTCTATAGGATGAGGAAGAGATATGAGGTTACACTCCATAAATTTTAGAAGTAGTAAAGTTATAGACTTGGGTAAGTGTGAAAATTTTCTCCTTGGTGAATTAGATAAGATAATCTAATTAGGTTGTTGTGAAATTGTATTAATCATAGTAGTTTTTTGGTTTTAGGTTCTATAATTTTTAACTTGTAATTGGGTTTGATTGTAAACTTGGTATTGAATGTAGTCAATGTGTTTGATACATACTTAAATTTCTTAAATGAGATAAGTTTAATTTCATGATAAAAAATAATATGGCATAATTTATCCAAAGATTTAAAATTTTTGACAATAATGGACTCATGCAATGGGTAAAGCAAAAATTTATTGAAGATGTATTGAAGCTATTTATCTACCATTAGATTAGTCATTTTTTTAACATTATATTGTATGTCAAGATAAATTCATTAATAGGTTCATTTGTTCCATTTTTAATTTTTGAAATATAGGCATAATAAACCCTTTCAATAATGTTGATAGAGAAGTGTGATAAAAATGATCTGCAAGAGGTTTACATTCTTTTACTTACTGGATTAATAAATACTAGAACCACCTCATAGCATAGTCTTTGAGGCTACTTGGAAATAATTTATTTATAAGTTTATCATTAGAGGCATAATTAAGGAATGTCACATATAAATATTGAACATGTTATTCAAGATAACCATTTCCATCATAAAATGTGAACTTAGGCATAGAAAACTAATTTTCAAAGAGTTGTCTTCTAGTTCATTATCATCTTCTTCTAGGAAGAAAAACTCATGTATTTCAAATACTATTAATGTGTTTAAAGATCCAAATTATATATGGAAATATATTGGATTATTAATCAAGTATTTCCTTAACATTTCTCTCTAGAATATTTTAAACCTTGCACATAACTACACACATTCAAGTTTACCATGTTGTGATGTATTATGGACTCTACACAAATTGGGCAATGTCATTTCTACTATGTTAATCTACGACAACTTATTAGGATGTTTCTTTACATTATTAGTAGAAATATTGAAGGGCCTATTATATATTTGAAACCCAAAATTATAATTATTATTATGGATAGTGGATTTTCCCATCTTCCTCTACATATTTGAGAAGTCCTTGCTCAGTTTATGGACCATTCTTTGGATGGAATCCAATTTTGCCTTAGTAAAATCAATTCCTTGTTTAAATATAGTAGTAGAGGGCATTACATGTTAATTATATTAATGAATATTCACATGTACATGGTTATCCAAATAACCATAGTTCTAGTCGGTAACTTGCTATATTATAGGAGGTAGTGTATATAATTGATTCTTATTGAAAGTAGGGACATTTTGATTGATGTGAAGGATCAGATTTAGATCTAGAAAACAAACATTGATATTCATAGTGATGGGTATTTGAGGGTTTAATTTTATATAAATTTTAATAGCCTTTTAATATTCAAAATATAAATTAGTGTCAATAATAGCTATCCATAAGAACATTGCAATGATTGGGTCGAAACCATTTCTATACATATTTAATACAATGGTTCATCTAGTGTGTACTCTAGGTTAAGTTAAGTGTACATATTTTATAATCTAGTTTTGAAATCCTAAATTGTATCATTAGTTTTGGAGGCAATATGAATAAGAGGGGGGGGGGTGAATCAGTCTTCAAAACCTTTCATTCAAGTTCACTTAAGCAATCATGAACCATTCAAATAAACATATAGATCTAGTAAACATAAACACTTATCCACATAAGCATGAAACAAAATAACACATCACATATGTGGGAAACCATCAAGGGGAATAAAACCCACTAATATATGAAAATTTATTACAGTCCTATAAGATAAAAACTAAATTTAGTGAAGCACCAACCCTAACTAGCCAAGCACCTACTTGACTAGGCTTTAGCAAGAAACCACTTGCAAGGAGGCATCAAACCCATAGATTATTCAACAAAAAATTATCCACCTAATTAATTTAATAAACTTTAGAACATAATTTTTCTTTCAAAATATATTATTATCACCATATTTAGCTCTTCACACTCTTTAACCCTCGTAAACTACCTTCTAGGTTTCTTCACTCAACCAAGTCTCTTCAAGATTGATTAGGTCATATGACCTTGATTTTCATGAAAATAACACATATTATATATTCAAAAAATATTTATACACCCCTATAATTATCTAAAATACTTCCTTTTTCTCAATAATTTGCTATTTCATTCGCATATTCTCTGCTTACTTTAATAGTCCTCAAACTACTTTGTATATATACCATTCCTTGTTCATAAACCACTTAATTAGCCAACCACCCTTGACCTCTTAGGCAAGACATATAATAGGTATTAATACATATTTTTAACATTATTTAATCATAATTTAGATACATGTTGGTCATCCAAAAATCAATTAGGCCTTATTTCTCTATTAGGACTCATGGAGACCTAATTGCATTAGGTATGTTCTCTTAACACCAAATTTTTATCTTCTTGTGACACTCTACACCTCTATACACAACAAAAAATTTCCATAAAACAATAAAATAAGACTCATAAAATATAATATAAGCACCATGACACTTTTTAGGTCCAACTGCCACTTAAAACACTTTGTTAGCACTGCTCACATTAGGCCTTTGAAAACAAAAATATATATATATCTTAAATAGCTAAAGATAATAAATCATTTAGACACAAAAAAATGATAATAAATAACTTATAAGTAACCTAAAATACCTCATAAATATCACCATATTCATTGTAAATTTCAACTTAGGGCATAGAGCCTCAAACTCATAATTCCAACTTGCTTATTAAGAACTACTAAGACCGTCAAAAATATAGTCATGAAACATTAAAATTAAACACCTGTATGATAAATTTAAAATACTTAAAATTCATGAAAATTATCCTCTATTATCTCTAGACCATATTTAAATATAAACATCATATGGTCTAGTGGAAACTATTTGTCTTACAGACTAATTTGTGGACCTCACTACACATAGACCTCACTGAGTCAGACAAAGCATTTTGGATTCATAATTTTCACCACTACACATAACTTAAAATATATATACCAAGACCAAATAAGACATAAAAATCTAAAAAAACATCTCCATACACTTCATTTCATCATTTTATCATGAAAACACATTCCAATTCATCTTCTCACTATTGCTTGAGTTTTTCACTATTTGCACCAATTGGCTTGTTAGTGACTGACTAACTTGGATGACAATTTTATCACACATGAGGGATTGAAAATATCCATAAACTTTCATGGACATGAAAAATTAGACTCTACCTTCTTCTTCCATCCATTTTTTTACTATGTCCAATTTAACTTTTGATATGTACAACATCTTATTCAGAAACAAACTATAACTCAACATTTTCTCTCTCTTATCTCTAACCAATACCAATTATAGGTACCTATGAGAGCATAATACAATATATAATATATTTCTTAAGCATACCAATCCATTATAGGTAATTTTAATCAACATCTTCAACACTGGGTCCTTATTAGGGTTCTAATAGGGTTTAAACCTATTTCTACTCTTAACGATCATTCATAAAGAATATCCCTTCAATAAAAAAAATAATGCCTATAATTTTAAGCTAGGACCTATGGGTAATTATTTTTGTCAAGGATAAATACCAATCCATATATTTTAAAAAATTTCTTGGAACTCTTACAAGCCTCTATATGGTGGTCTACTAGGTGTATTTTGACTAAAAATGAAGTTTTTGGGAATTAAAATGATAAATTGGAGTAAAAAAAGGTTAAAATATCCAAATAAATTCAAATAATTTCATTTTTTATGTCATTAACTTTACTCAAAGTTTCATACCTTGAAAAGTATCTTTTCATGCAACTAAAAGGCATATTTTGGCCTCAAAGGACTCACACATGCCAATTTTGGTTACATGAAGATGTAAAAATGTTTAATTCTTGTTATAACATGCTAATAAATCATGGAAATCCTATTCAATCCCTAAAAGTGGTGGTTAAAGATTTAAATTTGGGAAACATGCAAAGAAAAGAGTTATTTTAATGTATTTCTATTTGAAAGTATGGACTTTTCCATACATCTTAGGTATAAATCATGAAGATAAGGGCATAACATGTATTAAAAAAGAGTTTCAAGGAAATAATATTCCATACAGGCCCAAAAACAGTTCCCTCCATTCACCTTACTTCTTTGTTTATAGTGAGAGCCCTTTAGGTTTGCAGGTGGTATGACTATGAGAGAGAAAATCAAGGTCTACAATTTTGGTAAAAGAAATTAGTCTCAAAGAGATTATATCTATGTCAAGTGGTTCTCAATTTTTTCCTCTCACCTTCATGAACCATTCCTTTAAAGTCAAGAAATTCATTATGGCTCCTTCATCCAAGCAGGTAGTTGATTTTCTATGTTTTATCTTCATCAGGGCATCATGGTAGAAAATTTCAAGATCATGAAGCTTTTTAGGAAAATAATTAATCTTTTCATGGAAATAATAATTTATTTTCCAAACATTTTAGGATAAAATATATCTCAATAAGACAAAGGGATGCAATTCTATAGTCTACAAGCATATGAAGAAGAATTGTATGGTCCAGGGAGAGAAAGGGTTTCAATGTTTTATTAGATTATTTTTTTAAAAGGTATCCTTCATGTTCAAAAGTTCATAATTAAATATCCTCAAATATTACTCAAATATTCATGCTAATTATCCTTCCATAGGCTCTTAACATGCCCATTAGAGTTTCAGTTTAGCAGTGATCAAGGTTCCTTAGCATATTTTAAAGATTTAGTAGAATCCTAGGTTTCATTTATATAGTGTATACCTATTACAAAGGTCTCCAAACTGATATGACTTGTTGAATATGTGCCTATGATTGATTAGGAATCTCAATATGGTGCCAACATACACTCTTCATGATTTTAATCACCTCTATCTTTCTTCATCCATCTACATTGTCTTGTCAATGCTATTCCTCATGGATTCATCCTTTTCACACTATCACCATTCCATTCTCCATAGTCCATCATCATCATCACTTTACATATCACCTTCATATCATGAAAAAAATATCAAGAAAGAGTTAAGGGTGTTTAATAAGTTTCATGTTCATGCAAGTGTGCTCAACAAACCTTGAAACCCTACTAAAGGAGAGGAAAATCTCCATCTATAACCATACAATAAAGATATGAGATCAAGAATACAAGTGAGGAGAGGTTCATAGACTATTTTAAGTGAGAGATGAGATATTGGAGAAATTAAAGGAGAAACAAAGGTTATAAGTGGTTTTTCAAGTGTGTTTTTAAGACCAAGAAACTTCTACTCAGTCTGTACAAGAGCCAAATATCAAGGATACAATCATAAGTATCATAAGGAAAATCTTATTTTCAAGAAAATAGAGCAATAAGTATGGAGGTGATAGTGTATCAAGAGTGCTCATGAGAATAGAGCCAAATATATACCATGAATGGAGATTAAAATCAGATTTGGTCATATTTCCATGCTAATATACTCCTAGAGTAGGTTTGAATAGTTATTGAAACATGTTAACCCCTCACTAAGACCAAGACTATCAAGAAACTATTGATATGCATTGAGGATAAATTATTTTCTACCTAGGGTTGAAAGTTACATGGAATGGTGGAGATTCTATCAAGTTATGAGCTTCAAATTGCATAATGACACAATCATTTACCTTAATAATGTCCACTTACAACCTTCTTAGACATAGGTATATCTCCAAGCTACAAGGACATGAGGGTAGAGTGATCAAATGGAATATGTCACATGAATGGTTTATAGAAAAATGATGATGTGAGTGAGGTTAATACCATGAAGGAGTACTCCAAATAAGGACACAGTCAAGGTCAAACTAAAAATTGCACACCTATAGCCATAAGTAGACATGCATATATTCAAGCTCATGAAGGATGAAGGAAAAGTGGTCCATGGTGGAGTCTCATGGTCATGAATGGTTCATAAGATAAATAATGGTGATATGAACTAATAAATTATAAAAATGGGGGTTAGACACATTGATATAGTTAAGGTAAATTATAAAACATACACCTATAACCTTCTCATAAAACACAAGCTTATTTCTAAAGGTTATGAAGGAGAGTCTCATAGCATTATAGGCATTTAAAGGAGTTTCATGATATTATGGAGGATTCATAGGATCAATGGATTTTAATTAGGTGAATAATATAATGAGGTATAAATTTTAAGCACGTCTACAAGTTAATTATACCTTAAAAGGCACACCTACAACCATCTAAATGGTAATTTCATTGACTCATACACTCATATGCATTAGAGTGTAACTCAAAACCTTTCCATTAAAGGTTAATATTTTGAGGTCTCATATATAATTCAAGTGACAAATGTACATATCCAATATTTCATCAATACCACTTAAGCAATGCTAGCTCATGAAGATATAGTACACAAACTGTACAAAATTAGGACTATGTAAGACTTAAGAACACAATTTGAGGAGTGAATATGCCAAAGGAGTGAGAAGAAGTTTGAAAATACTTAGGAGTTATCAAGGCTATAATTTAAGGTGAAATGGAAATCAAAAAATTATAAGTACTTATAACTCTCAAATCAACACCTACAATACTATTGATAGGGGCAGCGATCTTGGATAAAATGAAAGGAAATGATGTTTTGATAGAACATACAAGGTTCAAAAATGACTATTAGAAGGTGTAAATAATATAAATAACAATTTTTATGACATGTAAAAAGTATATCAAAAATTCTTAAGACAAAATACAATGGTAAAACATGAAAACACAGTCCCTTAGAATGAAAATATAATCACAGTCAAACTCATGAAGCCTATTTTGGAGGAAATGGTGAATTTAAATAATATATAGGTCAAATAAATAATTTTTTTTGGTAAAAATAATAATTATGAATATATAAAACATACAATTCCATCATGAATGTCATACAAAAGGTGTAGATGCTTATTGTTTCAACACATGCAACTACTTATCTCATGATAGTCAAAAGAGTTAGGAGACCTTCTAATATATTTTCAAGGTTTTTCAAAGAGTTTTATATCATGTGAGGACTTATGAGGCATAATAATGTGATGATAAGTCATTAAATACATACTTTTAATGTTCATATTGATTAAATCCATACAAATCATGCCCTTGAGGGCTAACTAAGTGTGAAAAACCAAAACAAGCATGTATGCTCTTAAGACTCTTTTCTTGTTTTGAGTGTTGTTGAAAAGGTATGGAATTTGTAGAGGGGTTTTGAAATTTTAAATTTTATACATTTTTTATAATATCACTATAAATGATAATATAGGAAAACTTAGTCTACCAGGGTTTAACAGGCTATGACTGCTTAAAACACTTAAGTAGTGAAAAGAAGACATTTAGAGAACTTCATGACTTTGAGAATAGTTCCAAAGAGTAATATAATTATGATAAAATATTTTATAGGTTTAAAAATATTTTAAATCTTCTCTTTAATAACAAAATACTTGTATATTTTTATTTTATCAAACACATAGTCTAGGCAACCATTCCTACATAGGCAATCTTAAAGGAATCAAGACAAAGTGGAGTAAGGATAGAAAAATAAGTAACAAGGGGTGAAATTGGATTATAAAAAATGATTTCAAATACATTTTATACTCTTATAGTTTCGTAAAACCCTAAAAATTATATTAGTCTAAAACATGCCTAAAGTCAGTTTTAGGCCTATAAGGCCTACACCACATAAAGGCACTTTTAAACACTATAATGAAATATGACACATTGAAGATGGTATGATGAGATGTTTTAGGTACAAGGAGGATGATTTAAATTATGGATAATAAATGAAACAACCATATTTGGTCTTAAAGATAAATTGAAACTATGTAGTCTAAGACACCCATTTGAACTGCCTGATCAAGTGTTCATATATTTCACCACAAGGAGAGTTTGGCCAAATTATCTTAGAGTGATTTTAAAAACACACATACACTTATAATACATGATATATTGATGATTTTTTAGGGCCTAAGGCTTATGAACAATTGCTAGGAGTATAAGCATGTCTAGATGCATTCAAAACCCTATAGGCAAACTTCATTACATACATATCTTTGCACACCATTTACATGGGAAAAAAAGATTATAAATAAAGTTGAGAGGGTATATGTAATAAATATTCATGGAAATAAGTTTTGGTTTGGAGGTCTATACTTTATGAACCATCATTAAGAAGGTTCACATCCAAAACCCTCCTAAGGATTAGTTTTGAGAAAAGTCAAATTTATTGAAATAAAAAATTCATGAATCATCCTAAAACCTCTTGAAAAATCTAGTAAACTCAGAGAAGGTCCTAGAAATGGTACTTTTTTGTATGTAATTATATGGACATGGTAAAAAATAGAGTTTTTTGAATAAAAATTGATGAAAGTAGAGGTATAAGGTAGTTTAATGGATTCCAATCCATGGAGGTTGAAGTTTGTAACTTTTTATTCCTCCTAAAACAATCAATTGCTAAAAATAATGCCTATAAATGCCTTTGTGAGTCTCTTAAAAATAGTCAGTCTACAAAAATTCTAAGTAGATTGACCTAGTCAACTATTTTGACTAAGTTGTAGGTGTTTTTTCATCAAAAAGACCTATTTCATGATATGATGAGTTATTCTAGGCCTAAATATCACAATATTTTTAGGTTATAATGGTTTTCTATCAAATAAAATAAGTTATGATAATAGGCCTATTTGATCAATCAAGTGAAGATGAAATTAGAATTATAGGGATACCAAATGAGTTCATTGGAGTTATCACACCACATATCTGGTCTTCAGGTGGAAATGACATGCAAAATTAGTCTTTAATTTCTAATTCATGTAAAAGGAGGACTAAATAAGGAGTTGACTAGTCTTAAGTGCTAATCAATCATGAGTTAACTAAGCTAAAAAGGCAATCAATGCATATTTCAAATCTAAAGCATGAAGAAAAATCATTAAATTAACTTGACCTCATTTCAATTGGAGTTATTTACCAACTTATGGTGTATAATTCTTCATGGGAAGTTTGAATAAGGCAAATAGGGCCCACCATCTTGTTTTTAATGCCAAGGATCTCATGTAAAGCTCATGAAAGGCATAACACATAAAAAGATGTCATGAAGGACTATTTTGTATAAGTTATAACTAAATTTAACTTGAGTGAATATAAAGTTAACTTCATGCTCTCTCTTATATTCCAATCTCTTGGCTTATTCTCTTCTCATGTCCATATATTTAGGCCTTTAGGCCATTTTTCAAGATCCCTCTCTTGGGCATGATGAAAATCTACCAAGACTAAGCTTTGTAAACCTCTTAAGATAATAAAAATGACTATTTTAGATTCATTTATTCATGTTTAGTTTGACTATGTTAGTTGATTTGCACATGTGGAGGTATTTTCTCCCTTGATAGGTCATAATATCACCTAGTTAGTAGTATGCCATCTTATGCAGGTAATATATAGTGTTTAATGTTGAATGACTAAGCTAACAATGGATATATTGATTGGTTAGTGCCTTAAATTAGTCCTTCCATTATTTCCATCATGCTTTGATCACTTGATGGAATGTTTATATGAAATATTATTTCATAGGAGTCATTTGGCATTGTAGATTCAATGATTTTCATTATTCATTAGTGTTGTGGAGCTAAAATAGAGTGGATGAACTAGTAATATAGATATATCACCATGAGTAGAATATATTTCCCTTTCACTTATCTTTTTAACCCTTTTCATCATAAAAAGTAAAGTAGATTTTAGAAAGCTAAACAAAGTTGATATATTCAGAGGAGATAGCCTCAAAATATAGAAGTCTAGTCTAAGATACATGTGTCCCATAGCCTTAGACCATTCTAATGTTACTCTAGGTTTGAAGGAGATTCGATAAATCTACCTTCATCTGGGTGCAACTTGGGTTGCTAATAGTTTTTTCATGCCCAGTGGGACACAAATCTAACCATTGGAGTACACATTTGCAACATATTGGTCTTCATAAGTAGTTTCAAGTACTCATATGGTCCTCATCTTTGAGGTAAAGGGAATTTTTTTTCATAAATTTAGTTTCTCATGTGTCTTTTGATAATATATGGTAGCCTATAGAGAAATGTTTTGTCACTATGATCCCTATCCATCTCATCTCCACCCCTATCAACTATACCATGATCTATATTAGCATTATGATGGTCCTCACCAACTATATATAGAACCTTATCAATATTATGTTGACTCATACCAATCTTATAATAACCCTCATGAACCTTTTTATCTTCTTGATGAAATCAATCAATTTCCAAGATAATCTATATCAAGGTTTAAACAAACCTTATTTGGCTATGAGAAATAGATGGTGAGCATAGACACTCAAAAGAGATATGGACAAGAGATCTCTAATAATGAGATGTAGAACATGAGAGCTTCATTACAACAAGTTAAGGATGTGTGTGCATATTTCATAAGACCAGGCCATTTGAAATTTGGTAGTGATATCCTTGATATAGGTGGTCTAACTATGAACATTCAAGAGAAGTTGGTAGTTCATGAAAAACATCAATTCCCCTTTGAGCTTCCGTTTTACCTTCATGAATATTAAGAAAATGTATATCACAACCCTCAAGATTCCATCCAATCCTTACCAAGCTTCCCTACTTAGGAGTCTATCCAAGAGAGACTCAAGAGGTTGAAGAAGTGTGTTTTTTGAAGTCTAATTTTCATGTTTCATATCATATCATACAAGAGCCTTCATATTATAATAAGTAGGGAGAGATCTCTAATGAGTTAGTTCAAGAATTTAAGGATCACCTAAAAGAAAAAGTTGAGCTTACAAATCATCATCTTCATTAATCAATAGTAGATGCAAATAAAACACAATCTCAATAATATATGTCTCCATTCATACCCATGGATATAACAAGTGTAATTCAAGAGGTCCCTAAACCCAAGTTTATGACTTGGAAACAAATGCAATAATCAATAGAGAAAGAATAAAAGTCAAGCATAAGCCAAACTATTATTTTGGAAATCAAGAAAGAGATCATTTATCCTCCTCTCCTCCCTCCACAAAATCCCAAAGCCTTTCCTTCATGGAAAACTATTCAAAATAACTTGAAATAGAGAGAGGAGGTGATAGTTTTCAAAGCTAAGAAGCTCCATGAGCAAAATTAATCATCCATGGTAGTACCTTTAGACTTTTCTCATCTTCTTGAGCATTTTTAGGGGTTTATCATGCCAATTATTGAGAAGGAGCCTCTCCTTTGAGGTAAGTGAAGAAGTTTCAGCTGAGGTATATGAAAATGGAAATGATTTAAATTAATATGAAGAGAACACAATTATTGATACACTCCTTGTCAAGGAAGAGCATGATCCAATCTCTCAGATTATAAAATAAGATAAATTCAAAAAGGTTTTTGTTGAGATAGATGATGAGCTATAAGTAGAAGATTAGATACAAGAGAAAGAGTTTTCAATTGATAAATAATAAGATTATTCCCATGAATACATTGGTCATATAGTAGATGTTATTTATCATGATAGTTCACATGAACTTGTAGAAGTGATAGAAGACAAGTACCAACTAGCCAATTTAGATGAAGAACAAGTTGACTTTTTGATCATGTTAAATCAGAAATTAGATATTGAAGATGAAATAAAATATGATTTTTATCTTCATGATCATGACTTGTTTGATGTCAATAATTCAATGTATTATTTACTTGAATGTGATTCATTGTAGATTGAGAGAAGTACTTTCATCAAGTGAGTAGGAGTTAGTTCTTCAAGAAAACCAATCCAATAGGTTTTTTTATTAGAACATGATCTTAAGGAAGGTTATCAACTCCTCACTCCATCTTTTAATGTTTTTAAATTATTTGAGGTTGAAAATGAACTCAAATGGCCTCAAGAAGTCTTGAAATCAAATGTTGCATCCATAACATAGGAGACACTTCAAGCTACCTAACATGATCATAATCAACAACTCATGGCTCAAGAAGAATTGATATTGTTCTTGAAAGGTAAGTTCATATGGGAGGAGTATAAATGGGTCTTAGACTCACATCTATAATTCATGCTCTTGAAATTGGCATTATAACTAGTTGCTTCCCTAAGATACTATGAACATACAAATGTTCTTAGCTATAATAAGGAGCCCTCAAGAGGTATCAGTCATGATTCAATGTTCTATGGTGGACAATATAGCTTTCCATTTGACCCTAGATAAAGTATTTTGACTTTAGGTTAGTTCTTTTAGGTTGTTTGTCATATTTCAATAAGTAAATAACATAAGTAGTAGTCTGCTACCTTGTTATTTTGTGTTTGTCTTATTTTCATATTTCCTTAGGTTGGTAGTGTTTGCTTCTTAGTTTAGTTGTTCCTCTTGTTTTATTTTTCTTATCTTGTTTTTGTTTCTATCAAAAGAGGTGTTTCAAAGTTCAAAAATCTATTTGGTAGTCAAGAGAGTCATCAAACCATGTTTTTGTGTTTCATACTATCATTGTCATATAGAGATTCAGTGATTTATATTGAATAAAAATATGGTAAACCTATGTGAGTCACTAAAAATGTTGGTAATTTTTCCTATCAAGTCCAAATACCAACCCATATAATTTAAAACTTTTCCTATAACTATTACAAGCCTCTACATGGTGCTCTATTAGGTTTATTTTGACTAAAAATGAAGTTTTTGAGCCTTTAAATGATAAATTAGAGTCAAAAAGGCATTAAAACATCCAAATGCCTTTAAATAATTTCATTTTTATGTCATTAACCTTATTCAAAGTTTCATCCCTTGAAATGTATCTTTTCATGCAACTAAAAGGCATATTTTGGCCTCAAAGGACTCACACGTGCTAATTTTGACCACATGAAGATGTCAAAATGTTTAATTATTTTTATAACATGATAATTACTTGTATTAAGCTTATTAATGCCCTAAAATTGGCATTTAAATATTTAAATTTTGGAAATATGCAAATAAAAGAGTTATTTCAATGTATTTCCATGTTAAAGTATGGCTTTTATGTACAAATGAGGTATAAAACATGAAGATAAGGGAATAATAGGTCTTCAAAAATAAGTTCAAGGCAAGAAGATTCCATACCAACCCAAAACTAGTTCCCTCCATTTAATTTGCTTCTTTGCGCATAATGAGAGCCCTTTAGGTTTATAGGTGGTACAATAATGAGAAAGAAAATCAAGGTATACAATATTAGTCAAAAAAGGTAGTCTTAGAGAGATTATATATATGTAAAGTGGTTATAAATTTTGTCATCTCACCTTGATGAACCATCCCTTTGAAGTCAAGGTACTCATTATGGCTCCTTCATCTAACCAGGCAGTCAATTTTTTGTGTTTTATCTTCATCAGGGCATCATGGAAAAAAATTAAAGATTGCGGAGCCATTCAGGAACATAATTCATCTTTAAATGGTAGTAATTAGTTATTTTACACATGCTTGAGGGTCAAATATATCTTAAGAAGATAAATAAATGCAATTTTATAGTCTACAAGTATATGAAGAAGAATTGTATGGTTTAGGAGAGAGAAAGGATTTCAAAGTTTTATTGGATTCTTGTTTGAGAAGGTCTCCTTTATGTTCATATGTTACTAATACAATATCCTCAAATATTCATGCTAGGAAACATTCTATAGGCTCTCAACATCCCCATTGGATTTTTAGTTTAGTAATGATTAAGGTTTCTTAGTATATTTTAAGGTTTTAATAGAATCCTATGTTTCATTTATATAGTGTATACCTGTTCCAAAGGCCTCCAAACTGATATGCCTTGTTAAAAATGTTCATATGTCTACTCAGTAACCTCAATATGGTGCCAATATATTCTCTTCATGTTCTTAATCACCTCTATCTTACTTCATCCATCTACATTATCTTGTCACTATTATTCCTCACTATTTTATGCTTTTCACTCCATCACCATTCCATTATACATCATCCATAATCATCACCACCTTCCATCTCACCTTCATCTCATGAAAACACTATCAAGAAATATTTAAGTGTGTTTAAAAATATTCATATTCATACAAGTGTGCTCAACATACCTTGAAACCCTTCTATAGGAGAGACAAATATCCATCTACAAACATACAAGAAAGAGATGAGATCAATCATACAAACAAGGAGATTTTCATGGAATGTTTGAAGTGAGATATGAACTATTGGATTAATTAAATGAGAATCAAAGGTTAAAATTGGTTTTTCAAGTGTGATTTCAAGACTAATAAAATTTTACTCAGTCCATAGAAAAGCCAAATCTCAAGGCTACAGTTAAGAGTATCATGAGGAAAAGCCTATTTGCAATAAATTATAGAAATAAGTATGGAGGTGATAGTGTATTTAAGAGTGATCATGATACTAGAACCAAATATAGACCATAAATAAAGATAAAACTTAGATTTGGTCATATTTCCAAGTTAATCTACGCCTATAACAAGTTTGAATAGTTCTTGAAACATGTTAACCCCTCACTAAGACCAAAACTATCAAGAAATATTAATATACCTTTAGGATAAATGATTTTATATGTAGGTTTAAAATTTACATGGAATTATATAGAGTATATCAAGTTATGATATTAAAATTGCATATTGACACAGTCATTTACCTTAAGAATGTCCACCTACAACCTTGTAAACAAAGGTCTATCTCCAAGCTACAAGGAAATGAGGGCAAAGTGATCAAATGGAATATGTCACATGAAGGATTCATAGAAAAATGATGATGTTATTTAGGTCAATACCATGAATTATTACTCCAAACAAGAACATAATTATGTTCAAACTAAAAATTTCACACCTACAAAAATAGTTACATAGGTATATCTTCAAGCTCATGAAGGATGAGGATAAAGTGGTCCATGGTGGAGTCTCATGGCCATGAATGGTTCAAAAGAGAAATAATGGTGATACTAACCCATAAATTATTAAGAGGGGGGTTATAAACACTACTATATTCAAGGTAAATTATAAAATATACACCTATATCCTTCTTATAAAATACAAGCTTATTTCTAAAGGTTATGAAGGAGAGTCTCAAAACACAATAGGCATATAAAGGAGTTCCATGATAGTATGGATGATTCATAGGATAAATGAATTTGAATAAGGTCAAGAATATAACTATGTTTACATTATAATCAAGTCTAAAATTCAATTATACCTTAAAAGACACACCTACATCCATCCAAATGGTAATTTCATTGACTCATACACTCATATGCCCTAAAGTGAAAATCAAGACCTTTCTATTCAAGGTTAATCTTATGAGGTATCATATGAAATTAAAGTGAAAATGGACATCTCAAATCCTTCATAGATACCACTTAATCAATGTTATCTCATTATGATATAGTACACAGACCCTATATGGAATTAGGACTATGTAAGACCTAATAACATAGTTTGAGGAGTGAATATGCCAAAGGAGTGAGAGGAAGTTTCAAACCACTTAGGGGATTTAAAGGTGATAATTGAAGTTTAAATGGATATAAAAACCATAAAATTACTTATAACTCTCAAATAAACACCTACAACACTGTTGATAGGGGCAACCATCTTGGACAGAATAAAAGGAAGTGATGTTTTAATGAAACATACAAGGCTAAGAAATGACTAGTAGAAGGTGTAAATCATATAAAGAAGGATTTTTATGACCTATAAAAATTATATAATGAATTATTAATCTAAAATATGATGGTATAACATGAAAACATATTCCCTTAGCATGAAAATATAATCACAGTTAACTCATGAAGCCTATCTTGGAGGAAATGGTGACTTTGAAGCATCTATAGGTCAAATCAAGACTTCATTTTTGGTAAAAATAATAATTATGAATGTATAAATCCTCCCATGCCATCATAAATTTAATTAAAAAGGTGTATATTCTCATTATTTCAACACATTTAATTACTTATCTAATGACAGCCAAAGGAGTCAGGAGACCTTCTTGGAGGGTTTCAAGGTTTGACAAAGAGTTTGATCTCATGTGAGGGATTATGCGGCATAATAAGGTGATTTTAAATATTTAAATACATGATGATAATTATAATATTCAATATTTACATAAAAATCATGCCCTTGAGTTATATCTAAGTGTGAAAGACCAAAATAAGCATGTGTGCTCTTAAGACTCTTTCTTGTTTTGAGTGTTATTGAAGAGGTATGCAATTTGTAGAGGGGTTTCCAAGACATTTTCAATGTTTTATAATGTTTATAATTAGTTTAATAGATTAAAATATAGGGAAGGTGAAGTTTGAAACTTTTTTTTCCTCCTCAAACCATCAAATTCTCAAAACCATGCCTGAAAATGCCTCTATGAGTCTCTTTAAAAAAGCCAGTTTACAAAAATTATAGGCAGATTGACCTAGTCAACAATTTTGATTAAGTTGTATGTGTTTCTTCATAAAAATTACCTATATCATGATATTAGGATTTTTTTACGCATAAATATCATTATATTTATAGGTTCTAATGGCTTCATGTAAGCTCTTAACTTTATCAAATAGAAGAAGTTAGGTTACTAGGCCTATTTGATTAATCAAGTTAAGATTAAATTAGAATAGTAGGGTTATAAAATTATTTAATTGGATTTATAATACCACATATCTGGTCTTTAGGTGTAAAATACACTCATAATTAGTCTTTAAGTGTTAATTCGTGCAAAGGAGGACTAAAAAAAGAGTTAAATAGTCTTGA
Source organism: Torreya grandis (assembly GCA_037957365.1). Taxonomy (NCBI): domain Eukaryota; kingdom Viridiplantae; phylum Streptophyta; class Pinopsida; order Cupressales; family Taxaceae; genus Torreya; species Torreya grandis. The sequence goes on from JARHVA010001398.1 coordinate 615,906, forward strand.
GTGCCAATCAATTATGAGTTAACTAAACTAAAAAGGCAATCAATGCATGTTTCAAGTATAAATCATGAATAATAATAATTAAATTAACTTTAACTCATTTCAAGTGGAGTTATTTACCAACTTATGGTATAACATGCTTCATGAGGAGTTTGAATAAGATAAAGATGGCCGACCATCTTATTTTCAATGCCAAGGAGCTCATGCAAGGCATCATGCATACAAATATGTGACAAAGGAATATTTGATTCAATTATACTTTAATTATACTTGATTTAATATGGATTTAACTTCTTCCTCTCTTTTCTACACCAATATCTTGGCTTATTCTCTTCTCATGTCTATATTTAGATGTTTAGGTTGTTTTTAAATATCCCTCTCTTGAGCATGATTAAACTCTACCAAGATTGAGCTTTGTAATCCTTTTGAGATAATAAAAATGACTATTTAAAATTCCTTTATATATTTTTAGTGTAATTATGTTAGTTTATTTTCACATGTGGAAGTAGTTTCTCCCTTGGCAAGTCATAACCTCACCTAGTTAGTAGTATATCATCTTATGTAGGTCATAGATAGTGTTTAATGTTGAATGACTAAGCTAACATTGGATATATTGATTGGTTAGTGGCTTGAATCATTACTTCCATAATTTACCTCATGATTTTATCACTTGATCAAGCCTTTATGTGAAATATTTTTGCATATGAGTCCTTTGGAGTTGTAGATTCAGTGATTTGCATTGTTCATTAGTGTTGTGGAGCTCAAATAGGGTGGATGAACTAAAATAATAGGTGTATCACCATTAGTATAATAAATTTCCATTTTAGTTATCCTTATAATGATTTTCATCCCAAAATTTAAATTATATTTTAGGAAAATGAGCAAAGTTGATATATTTAGAGGATCTAGCCTCACAATCTAGAGTTCTAGTCTAAGATACAGGTGTCCCATAGCTTAAGACCATTAAAATGTTAGTCCAAGTTTAAAGGAGATATGAGAAATATGAATTTATCAAGGTAAAACTTGGGTTTTTAACAAGACCCTTCCCCATATACCATGAATTTCTTAGGTTCACATGAAAATTTTTGATGAGCTGTTGAGCATAAGAAAATCCTTCTCGGGTTGAGAACCCTTCATTTTGAGCACTCAAGAGACCTCTAAAAAAACTCATGCCTTTTCCTTCAAAATATAACCTCAAATTTCATGCACATGACTATAAAACCTTTACTCACCTTTTTCAATCCTCATCTACTCATACTTGCCTTGGAAATTGATCTTGATACCCCATTAGGACACACACACACACACACTCTCTCTCTCTCTCTACACCATAGTCCTCATACCTTACTAGGATTTGAAGTAACCTTCATTCCTATTTATATTCTCTTAAAACCTTACTCACATACTCAATAAACCTCATATAACAAATTATGCCTATGTGCACTCATCTCACCAAACCACCATGCTCATACATTCTCACAAGGTCTCTTCATGACTCATTAGGCTAGGTAAGGTTTAAGAGAGGTTTAGATACAAAACTAGACTAAAGGTCTTACCCCTATAGTCTCACCCTAAAAATCTCATGAGTGTTCTAATTCCTCACATACATTCCCAAACAACCTTTACAACCTTTCACATGATTGATCTTACTCAACTCATCATGCCACCAACTCATACCTCTACCATGCCATGAATAGACTCAAGCTTGCAGTGCACTTGATGCCTTTACCTATTCCTTCCATGTCATGACCTAAATAAAACATCAACCAAGAAGATATAAGATAATACACCACACTCATATCATTAAACCATTCTCTTTCTGATGGTAATAATATTTTGTTACCTCATATAAACCTAAAGCCACATGACCAATCATCGTATGACTTGACATCTCTCTTCCATACACCTGAACACCTTTGACACCTTGACCTATGCCTTAATTCACCCATAAATCATAAGTTGACTTCAAATTCTCTCTTGCCTTCAAATTATCTGCTTCCTTCAAATTCACTCTTGTCTTCAAGTTCTCTCTTACCTTTAAATTCTCTCTTGTCTTCAAATTCTCTCTTTCCTTCAAATGTATCTTATCACATGAGTCCTATGTAGACATTAGTTTTATTCAAACATATTCCATGACCTATAACTTCCATGTTCACACCACTCATGTAGAGATAATTTTCATTATACATTTACAAGAACCTTGTCATATCATGCACATACTTCAATGACTACTCACCATGTTCCTTTATTAAATGCACCTTGACATCAATGACATCAGCCTTGACATAAATGACATTTAAAAACAACCTTAAATGACAACAATAAAAAATTCAAGATGAAATGAACCTTGCCATCAAACTTGACATCAATGATAACAACATGCTAAAAAAATCCCCCTTTGTTAATGATGGTAAACACACTACAACCTAATCATTCTCATCTCCCATTCTGGTCTTTCTCCCCCTTTGACATTAATGATGAAAGGTCTTCCATAAATTATCATATGATCATAGGACCTTAAGAAACCATATTTATTATGACTTATACCTCACCACCTTGACATTTCATAACATAGCACTACAAATCTCCCCCTGAGCTGATGTTTCTCCTCATAGACACTAGATAAAAACCACTCTAAAAAACTATTCATTTTTTCAAAAAGATACATCTTCCTTTGGTATTCATTCTCCTAGAACTAGTTATTTTATCAAATAAACATGATCACACATGAAACATCTAGAATCACACCTTCTTGAAAAAAAATCTTGACATATCGAATATGAAACATTATAGGAAAATTTTCACCCTTACTCCATGTTTAACTCCTTAAAATAAACTTAGATCACAAGACCACTCACCTTGTCTTAGACATGATTTATATGACTCAAAACTTTAATAACACACTAGACTACCATATTATTGACATCAACTAAAGAATTAGGGATTCCCCCTTTGTCTTCATAGATTGAGATCACCACATGAGTCAATAGGACTCTCATATCATCCTCATCTTCCTTTAATCATCTCTCATATACCAAAAACACTTCTATCCTATCAACATTCATCAACATGTATTCATGATAGCTACCAAGATTCCATTGATTAATGAGTGTCTCCATGAATCCTAATGGAGTCACCCCTTACTATAGGGCACTAGAACAACACAAACTCTTGAGATTATAATATCTCCATGATCTCATAGGATTGATGATCCTTTAAGATAATTTTAGTCTTGATTAGCCTCTTTGGCTGGGCCTCTTCATTATCTATGTGGTTAACAATCTGAGCTGATAATGAACACTCTTGATACTCTTTAATATATGATTTATGCTCTACCATAGCAAATACTCCACTTTAACTTGTAAGCTAATTAATACTAATCTTGACTATTTTTTGCTTCCACACCTTCGTTTATCTTCTTTATTAAATTCTATGATCTTGAATATTCTTATTTTATTTTGATGATTCATGATGACATAATCTTGAAATAAGATCAATGTTAACATAATTATAGAAAATAACATTATTCATACATCTTGATTGATGTGAACTATGACTCCTTCCATAGTCCCATGAGTACTCATTCTTAGAGGGTTTTCTACACTCTCTTATTTTATGACCAAACTAACTACATGAAAAATAATAACTATTGAACTAAAATGCATACCTTATGGTGTTAAGTTGTCTAACATCATTTATATTCATATTATTCTTCAAGTTGAGCTTCTTGTTCACATTAGCATTATCCTTATTTTCCTTTTGATCTACTTTAAAACCATGACATACCTTATCATTGGTACCTTCTGAATACTCAAAATGTCATCTAGAGCCTCAGTGCTCTTTTAAAAACTCTCATAGGTCTTCATTTTTCTAGTTTATTGATCTAATTATAAATTTAAGGACTTTATTTGTTATTCATTCCTGGTGCATTCTTCTTCCTTAGACTTTAGGATATTAGTGACTATCTCCATTTGAGTTTCAACCTTATTGACGATCTCATCATGCTCCTTGGATGATTTACTCAATCTCTCTTCAAACAAACCAATCTTCCCTTCATAGTCATTAACTAATGATATTAGTTTATAATTATTCTTTCTTTGGAACTTCAACTCCTCTAGATCACTCACGAATTTTACCTCAAGGTTCACTTCAGCCTCTTCTTCATATGATTCATCATCATCCATAAGACCATTCCCTTTTGAGAAAACATCATTGTCTATTTATATATCCATTAATAAGGTTTCATTATTGTTATGCTCACTACTATCATCATCACTATTAGATGTACTTGTCTCACTTGCATCAGATAAGCTATTATCTTCTTTGGTATAGAAACTTCTCTTGTTCTTGAATGACCCTCTCTTGCCTTCATCTTCCTGAAATAATTTTTGATTTTTTCAAGCTTATATACCTTCTTATCATCACTATGACATTTATCATGTTATTCATCATGCTCAATCTTATCTTTGTTCAGATACTTAGATGTAAAGTGACTAATCTTACCATAGTTGAGACATTTGAAAGGTAGATTACCCTTTTACTTACCATATCTAATCCTCAAATTCATAATAAACATGTCTATTAACTCATCATCATCAATATCCAAACATACATCATCTTTGACCTTCTTGGATTTTTAATTATTTTTATATTTGAATGTTGTTTCCTTTTTGGGAGTTATTCCTTCATTTGTTTTCGTATCAGAGGTAGTAAAGATGTCATGAATCCAATCCATCTAAAGTGTGTATAGATCTTGAATTTATTCTAATGTAGACACATTTGAATAAAATTTATATGTTATGGATCTCAATACATTTTATACAATTTTAGAATCTTTTGTTTCTTCTCTGAGACCTCTAATGACATTGACAAGTTGATCAGATCTTAATAGGTGGCATGTAATGCTCTCATCTTCCTTCATACTCAAACTTTCAAACTACATTCTATGGGTCTATAATTTATACATCTTCACCTTGGTGTCTCCTTAATATAAAATCTTCAACTTGTCCCATATCACCTTGGCTAACTCACAGTGCATCACCTTCATAAACTCTAACTCTGATAGGATACATATAATGGAATTCATTACCTTGGAATTACTTTCACTTTTTTTCTTGCCTACTATATCAATTGGTGGTGTAAGAGGTGGAGTGTATCCATCGACAACTAACTACTATATGTCATGACCCATTAACATTATGTCCTCATTATGATTCTCCAAAATTCATAATTAGTCCCATTTAAGAATGGGGCCTTATTGGTATATAAACCTCCTTGAACTTGACTACTAGACATCTTTGCTTTTAGGATTTCCTTTAGATTATTAAGCCCAATTCAAAGGAGATACTATGATAATAATTATTGGAATAAAAATGATTGAGAGGGGGGGTGAATCAGTCTTTAAAATCTTTTATTTAATTTTACTTAATAAATCATGAACCATTCAATCAAACATATAGATCTAGCAAGCATAAACACTTATCCACACAAGAATGAAGTGCAATAACACATCACATATGTGGGAAACCATCATATGGAATAAAAACCACTAATATATGAAAATATAATATATTCCTATAAGAAAAAAATAAATTTATTAAAGCACCAACTCCACATCGAGCAACAACCCTAATTAGCTAAGCACCTACTTAACTAGGCTTTAACAAGCACCCACTTACAACGAGGCACCAACCCCCTAGATGACTTAGCACCAAATAAACCACCTAATTACTTTGATAAAATTCAAAATTATATGTTTCTTTTACAATAGATTATTATCACCTTATTAATCTCTTCACACTCTTTAACCCTCTTATTGTTTCAAAAATCAGCTTAGCTCGTTTTTGAGAACAAACCCCTATGAAACTTGTCTGTTTCATTTTTCGTCTCTCTAAGTTCATTTTTTGAGATGAATTTCAAATTTTTTCTCATCTTGGCCTTAGGACGTGAAAGTGGTTAGAATCTTGTCTCGGCCAAGTTTTCCCTCCTCCAGACTCTCCTTCTAGAGTTAATCTTTTCTTTCATCTTCCCCGTAGGGGTAGTAATTTTTGCCGCCTCTACATTTCCCTTGTTTTTATGCAAGGGCGGAAAATTTTACCGCCCCTACACTTTTTCTTACAAGGGTGGAAAAATTTTCCACCCTTACTCTTTGGCATGTAAGGGCAGTGAATTCTGCCACCCCTGCAAGGATGAACCGAAACATGTAAGGGCGGCAAATTTTGCCGCCCTTGCATGTCTCAATTTCCATGCACAACATTTATGGCCATGCACGGCATGTTGTTGGGGTGGGTTTTGCACCCCATATAATTTGATTTGAGCCCCTTTCTCTTCATTTATTCCTCTTCTCCTCCTACCTCTTGCACTCGAGCGACCCAATTGATGAGCTAAAGTGCATTTTGGTAGATTCAACTCATGGCATGCACAATTTCTCAGCACTTTTAGTAAACTCCTACACATCTGCTCCCATCCAGTCAGGATCATTTTCCATGATGGAAGCATCTCCCAAGAAAGTGAAAACTATGAAGTATAAGTACCAGGGCATCTTCCCACCCACATCAGTCTTCTCGAATGTCGACGACATTCGAGACACCAAGATCGGCCACGTGGACATGGCCGAGTTCTTGGCACAAACCAAGGTGACAAATCCCAGCACTAAGATAAAGAGGATCATTGAGAGCAACATCCACCTGGTGGCTACCTTTCCGATAGCAGCACATCATGTTGAGTTCATCCTCTAATGCGTGCATTTTTACAACAAAGAGACTAGATTGATTTCAGATGCCAGTGGCAACATGATAATTTAGTTGGACCCTAATTTCATTGATAAAGTTTTCTTGTGCCCTCCAGCCACCAAAGTAACCCAAATCAACTTCAGAAATGCACAAAAGGAATATGATAAAGACCCTAAAAGGGCAAAGAAAGTTATAAACTACAAGTGGCTGAAGACCCTTAGGACTAGCCTCTCTAGATGGCCATGGAACTTCCCAAGGAGTGATTTCATTGAAGAAGTTGGTGACCTGATCATCCTTCTCAACAGAGTACAGGGCCTCTTGTCTTCTTCATAGTTCCATGAATGGATGTACCCATTCATTAAGATCATCCTCCAGGGTAAACAAACCATCTTTTGGGGAGAACAAATCAACAATGCCCTCCACGAATAGTTAACCAAGGTACAGACTTCCTTCAAGTTCTACATGACTTCATATCTGGTCTATATAGCTACTGTAATGTGGTCTTTCCCAGGATTGACTATAGAAGGAGATAGAAAGACCACCCTGGTCTACTCATATTATCCTTAGATGATGCTTCAAGGGTCAACACATCATTTCAAATGAGTAAATGACTCATTCTTTGCCGTGTTTTTGTGTCTTTTTAATCCTCAGCTCGAGCAGAAGAGAATATCAAACAAGGCCTGGGTAGTGGTAAATGATTATGGCTGCATGTTCCTCTAGTTCCCCACTTTCTGCTATCTTTAGGTTGGTTTTTACCAAGGATACCCCTATATGCTCCCTAGGTTCCCTTCAGACAAATTAGTTCTAATGGAACTTTGCCGACAACTGGTTGTCGTGCATACTAAATAGATGGAACTTAAGAGACCTGGTTTCAAGTTTCCAATCTAGATTGGCAGATTTTTAGTTGCTACATCAACCAAAGCCAAAGTCATGGAAATAGAAATGCAGATGGTTACTATCAAGCCATTCAAAAGATGGGAGAAATTTGACTACAGGGAGGTCAAGGGGAAGATCATAAGAAAAACTCAGTTCCATGAACCCATGATTGAGGATATTTGGGTGGACCTGAGGACGGCCGAAGAGATAAGGAAAATGGACTATTGCCATCTAACACTAGAGCAGATAGAATATCTCAAGCTTGTAGACATCCCTTTTGGTCTAATTGATGATGGGAACATCATAAATAAAAGGTATCTGGAAGAAAAGGTTGTTGGTTCCCCTCTCCCTCCAATTTAGTGGTCTCAAAAGAAGTTAACTTCTCTAAAACAAAGATTTGAACCAATATTGGCTAACACCAATGATTGGTTAGCAGCCAAAGGGATCACCTTGAGGGAATTTATTACAAGATCAAAGGCTGAATACCAGGCAGAATTGAAGAGGAAAGTGGAGAATAGAACTAAAAACAAAGGTGACGTCCCTTCTCCTTCTAGGCCTGACAAGCCTAGGATCATCTTTGTATCCAAGAAACCTAAGACTGCACAAGGGCCTGAAACGGTAGCCAAAGGAACCAAAGAATAAAGCCCTCAGGCACAAGCAGCTCAGCCCATCGAGATAGAGGATCAACCATTAAGACAACCAAGTGTTGGGTCTCCACTCTCATAGGAACAAGTGCAGCCGATCCAGAGCACCTCTCCTTCTCCCCCTCAATCTCCTATGGTGCCCTTTTCTCCTATCTCCCCAATTAGTGTTCCCTCTTTCAGAGCTACTTCTCCTTCTAGGATTGTTTTTGGTGATCCTCAGGGTCCTTCCAGAGGTTCTCCATGCTCTTTTGGATCTATTCCAAGTCTGTCATCTCCTTCTTTCACCTTGCAAGCAAGCCCTGCACCTGAGCCAGAATTAGTTATCAATGCAGTTTCACCAGTTACTCCAACTGCAACTACTGTCACCACTAGCAGTGTGGAAGCTGCTATAGTAACACCAGCAGAGACAACTATTACCACAATAGGTACTTCTCTCCTGCCTTGGATGTCTACTTTCACACCGAAAAGAAAGAAGATGGCCATCTCACCAGATGAGTTTGACTTTGGCAAAATAGTGCCAGTAAAAGCAAAGGCTTCGAAGAGGCCAGGAATCCTCTCCAAATTAGTCGAAGAAAAAGGGAAAAAAATTGTGGAAATGGCCAGGCCCCCACAAGACGCAACCCTTGAGGGTTTCAAGATGAGTAGCTATTCCATCTCTCATGTTGAACTTGGTAAAGTTACTCACGAAGGTGCGAAAAGCGATCTTCAGGATGCCATGGACATTATGGTCCAAAAATTCGATAGAGAAAAAGAGATGAAGGATCATTAGAAAGCCAGAATAGAGTAGCTGATGGTAGTGATCAAAAGGTTCACTCTTCCTCCTGAAGCAGCAACACCAGAGGCCTTCTCAGTGGATGAATCAGTCATTTAAAAGGTAGAAAAGACTTATTTAAAGGGAAAAGTCTTGGAGCACTATATCAAAAGGATGCATACTCAAGGAGTTTCTTTGCTATCAGAGGTGGCAGAAAGGATAGGTAAAATGAAGAAAGTGAAAGCACAGGTAGATGATTTTGTCTCCCTTATCTCTTAGGAGATTGATAGCTTGGAGAAAGATCTCGGCAGATGGAAGGAAATAAAAAATCTCAAGAAGAGCACCCTGATGTCTATCGGTGTCATCTCCAATAAGGACTCCGATGTTGAGATCAAGGAATCACTGGTCTTCAGAATCCAGGTACTCAAGGACTTAATTGATGATCTTAAAGCTTTCAAGGAAGCTAGTGAAAAGAGTGACCTAATCCTACTAAATAAATTAGAAGAGATGCCATGTGACTTAACCTCTAAGGACCATCAATTCCTTCTGACAGAAGAGATGATTCAGAATTTTAAGGAGATGATTCAAAGAGATTTTTAATAAAAATCCTTCTCAATGTCTTCGGTGGATAACATTCTAGATGCTCAGCTAACTTTGGAGAATCTAAAATCCAGGTTAACTGGCCATGTTAAAGCCATCACAACATTGAAGGATGCACTGATCAGAGCAAGAATCATCTCCAAGAACGTAGCTTCACCAGACATCATAGGAATTTAGGCATCTATCACCATGTACGATGCTCATCTGAAGAAACCTGGTGGCCAGAACTGATTCTCTCTCTCTCTTTTCTTTTCTTTCTTCTTCTCTCCTTATGCACTTCTATTTTGTGCAAAGTGCATGCCATTTTTAAAAATGTAATTATGTGTAGATATTTGGGAAAAATATCTAAAAGTCAAAGATAAGTCATCTTTGATCGAGATATTTTGTATATTTTATTATTTTCTCTTTTTGAGGATTTTCTCCCTATATATAGTGGATACCTCATTTATAAATCTTCTTGGAAAAATTAATAGTAAATACTCTACTAAAATTGAAGAAACTTTTGAGACTTTGTGCTCAAATTTGTAAATCATATTTTGTTGAATGAATGAGAAGCAGGTTATTTCAGACTTTGTGTTGAGATTGTCTGTGTTATTTAGGAAATGGTTCTTATGTCTTTTTTCCTAGTAATATCTTATTCATCTGATTTAATAAGCAAAGTGGGTGTGTTTATATTATCTAAGGGCATTTCTGGAAGGTAGAAGATAGACTTTGTGTTGCTTTTACCTTTGAGATTCAGTTATCTTTTGTAGTTTCAGGTGAAGACTTTGTGCTTCACTTTACTCTACAGTTGTACTTGTTCCAAATCGGTGAAAGAAGCTATGAAAGACTTTGTGCTTACGTGAGCCTTCTTGTGAACTTTGTTACTTCAGGTGATCTCTTTCTCTCTTTTTAATATCATTCCTGAAAGAAGAGAAATGTTGTTGGCTGTGGACTAGGATTTCCCCCTTTTTGCTCTTTATACATTACTTTTGAAAGAAGAGAAGTAGATGTTGTGATACCACCCCATGTGTTATTTTTTGCTTAATTATATTCATATATTCAGCTTATAAATATCTATAGGGAACCTCCCCTTGATGAGAGGAGAGATTTACCTCATCCAGATCTGGTAAACCCACACTTCTCGTGGTGTAAATCTCCCTATGCTATGGCTGATATACCCATTTTGTCATCAGTTAGTTGACGACAAAATATTCACCCAACAGTTTTTGGTGACTCCACTGGGGAAGAGAATGTGCAGTCTAAAACCTCAAGTTTCAAATTGAAGCAGTCCCTACCCTTATCCATTGACATAGTCTGGCGACTCTGTTTCACATCTTACCCATTATCATTATAGCCTTACCATTTACCTCTGTTACATCATCTGGTCTGCAAAACTAGAACCGCTAGAATACGAACATGCATTTTGAAGCCCCAAGCTTCAACTTGAAGCAGTTTCGGTCCCTTTTTCATTTTAAAATCTGGTAACTCCACGCTACACAAGAAGCTAGAGATCTAAGGGTGTTGTTGACCCTATGTTTGAGTTGGTGCAACAGAGTAATTTTGATCTATTTCCTCCATCAACTTCTCTTCAATGGTTTAGGAATTTTCCTTCTAGCCTTGTTAGGTCACCAACACAAGGTAGAACTTCTTTTCCTACTGTTAATTGTTGCTTACCTATAAACACTCCACCAAGGTTTGTTATCCTGCCATTTAATCTTCCTATCATAATGGCTCAAGGCCCATGGGGTAATTCCTTCAACCCTCTTAACTTGACCCCACCTCTGCATGAACTACCTCGTAGTTCTAGGAAAAAAAATTCTAAGTTTTTTGGTGATGGGAAGGTTCATCCTGACGAGCATATTGCCACTTTCTCCATAGCATGTGGCGTAATTGGTGTCAAATTTGAAGATGTAGCAGTAAGACTTTTTATAGAGACTTTACAAGGTGCTATTGTGGATTAGTTTTATCACCTGCAGGCCGGGTCAGTAACAGACTGGGATACGCTCAAGTCTAAATTCGAAGGTAGGTTTAAACTTGCTGAAGATGCACATGCTTTGTTGGCTCAGCTAACACAGTTGAAGAAAGAATCCCAGGAACCCATGAGGGATTTCATAGCTAAATTCAACAAGTTAAGGAACTGAATTCTGACTGTGGCTCAGCCCACGCCGGAAAATCTCAAGTGCTTTTTCATCAACTCACAGCTTTCCAAAGTAAGTTTCCTATTGAGGCAAGCTGGCCTTATGGATCTAGCCTTGGCTCAAAGTTTGGCTATTGAGATTGAAGATGATCTTATCCTGGCAAGTAAGATTAGAAAAGATCCTAGTAAAAATAAATTCTCTTCATCTGCTGAAAGCTCTTCCACAAGCACTACAAACCCTATGGTGCAAAAATTAACAAATGAATTGATAGCTTTGAAGAGGCAAATAACCCAAGCTACATCTACTCCTACCTATCGAGATGCACCTAGGAGAACATTCTAGAATCAACAATATCAGGGTAATGCTACCTGAAACCAAGTGCAATCCAACTGCCTACCTCCCCTTCAGGGAGATTAGCCATTGAAGCATAACCTACCAATTCAGTAGTCAGTTAACTGGAAGCTGAGCACAACTCTTTTCAACCTCAGTTAGATCAACAAAAAAATGTTAATCTTTTTGACGAGTAGGAAGAGGAATTAGCTGGCGACTCCAATATCAGCTTCCTAGATTATCAAGACAAAGCTGGAAGTAAAGGGGAGGATTTGGATTGAGCTTACGCTATTTTTACCAGATCTCAAAATTAGTTAGCTTCACAAACTAACAAAGAGAAGGCAGATGAAGAACCCTGACCAACAGTTTCCATTGCCAAACGTAGGACTCCATTGCCTCTGCAATCAAAATATCAGGTAACCCATAAAAAAGTGAGTACTCCCAACCACTCAATATCTTCCACCTCTGCTACTCAGACCAGTGCCGCACCTGTCAAAGCCCCTGATGATGGGCTCTCTTCCTCTATTGCAAATTCTTTTCAATTATTTGATATAATTGATCATGTTAGAAAGACTAAAATTTAAATGACAGAGGTTGAATATTTGAGAGCTAACCCAGAACAGTTTGATAGGTTGGCAGAATATGTGAAAAATAAAGCCGTCCTTGTAAGACAAGTCTCTTTGAAAGTTGTTCCTGATCCCCCTAAAGACTGATTGGCCCAAAAAAATCTTGTTGTGACTCCTCCTAACACTCCTGGGAAAATAGAACCTTTTTATGTTTCCCTGCTTATAAATGGCTACAAATTGAGTAATTATATTATAGACTCTAGAGCTTTAGATAATGTCATGCCCGCAAAAGTGGCAGATTCTCTTGGCTTAACTTTGACCAAAACTTTTGGGAGGTTTTTTTCCATGGAAAACAAGCAAGTTCTTCTCCTTGGTTAAATAAAAGATGCTCAATATGCCTTCACGACTTTTCCAAAAAAGTGAATAAAAATGATGGTTTTAGTAGCCAATGTTCCAGCATCTTATGACATCCTTCTTGGGTGAAATTTATGTAAAGATGTTGGAGGTGAGCTAAGCATGGACCTATCAGAAGCAAGAATTCCAATTCAAGGCATTATGAAGAAGTTGCTTCCTAAAAAAGAGGCCAGGTATGTAGTTACCCATTCTACAGCACCTGAAGCTCAAATTTTATTTGAGTCTTCAGGCATGGGCAACTATTTCTTGTCTACGGATGAGATCGATGATGCATCTGATGAAACTCCTATAGTTGATAACTTAAATTTGGTTTTGGCTGACGTGAAGGGTAAAGTGCCAAAGAAAAATGAACATGTGGAAGAACCCCTCCCTTGAAATGAAAAAGTTTTTGTGGAAAAAGCAGTATCTAATGAAGTATGGACCTTAGAATTTGATGGTAGTTGCTCTGCTACTGGTTCAGGAGCTAGAGTTTTGGTATCCACTCAGGGAGAGATTATTACTTTGTCCTACAAATTGCAATTCAACAATACTAACAACATGACTAAATACAAATCCCTATTGCTTAGACTATAGGCTGCCAGAGAAAGGGGCAATAGGGAACTCCATGCTAAAGGAGATGCTGAGTTGATAGTCTATTAGGTGAGAAACCTCTATCAGACCAAGAATGAGAACTTGCACCACTATCGCAACTTGGTCTGGGATTAGATTGAAAATTTTGATGCCTTCAACATCTCTGCCATTCTAAGAGAATTTAATGACCAAGCAGATGCATTGGCTGTCTCTGCCACCCTTCTAGTTCCTCACCCAGACTTTAAGGGAGATAGGTACACTATTGAGCTAGTTTTTTGACCAAGTGTACCAAATAATGTCAGCCACTAGCAAGTGTTTAATAATGATGATCAAATCATCACCTTCTTGGAGCAAAAGGACAGTTTTGAACAACTATGTTTTGAAGGTAGTGAACCCTAAGAGTGTGGAACAGCTCTCGAGGCCAACATGGATGCAGGTGAGGACTTTTTACAACTCAAGGGGAATAAGATTCCCAAAGGTCTAGTTTCTCTAGATAAATTGTTTGATAACCATGATAGGTTTGTCAAACAATAATGAACAGATTCAAATTCTTCCCAAGATTTTGATCAAGTCAACTTGGGAACCAAGCGCGATCCTAAGATGGTAAACATTGGGAGATGCTGCACTTCCAAGGAAAGGTTTGAGTTTGCTAGTCTACTCTGCCAGTATATGGATGTGTTGGCATATTCCTATGATGACTTGAAATCTCTCAAGCCAAATGACATCCATCATGACATTCCCCTGAAAGCCAACTCTGTACCTTACAAACAGAAATCTAGGCAATATAATCCAAAAATCTCAGGTACTATTTTATCTGAGATACAAAAGATGCTAAATGCTTGAATAATTTTTCCAATCCATCACTCAACATGGATTGCTAAAATAGTACCTATCAGAAAAAAGAATGGCAAAATTTGAATATGTGTGTATTTCAGGAACTTAAATTAATTTTCCTTAAAAGATAATTACCCTCTCCCCATCATGGATCAAGTTTTATAGATGGTAATAGGTTCAAAAATGTTATCAATGCTAGATGGTTTTTTGGGGTACAATCAGGTTGAAGTTGGGAAAGCAGATTAGCATAAGACAACATTCACCATGCCTTGGGGCACATTCGCTTATCAGAGGATGCCTTTTGTTCTGATAAACGTAGGCACCACTTTTCAAAGAGTGACAGATCTTGCTTTCAAAGATGAGATGGGAAAATTCATTGTAGTGTACCTGGATGATCTGACAGTATTTTCAAAATATCGTTCTGAGCATGTTCATCATTTGCAAAAGGTACTAGAATGTTGTTGTCAAAATGGTATCTCTTTAAACCCAAAGAAATCCATCTTTGGAGTAACTGAAGGGAAACTTCTCAGACACATCGTGTCCTGAGAAGGTATTAAAATCGATTCAGAAAGAGTCAAGTCCATCCAAAAACTTACTCTACCTACCAGCAAGACCGCAGTTCACTCTTTCTTTGGAAAGGTGAATTTCCTCAAAAGGTTTATTCCTAAGTTTGCTGAGAAAACCTATCATATTGTTAACATGATGAAGGGAAATGTTATGTTCAGGTGGACTGCTGAGGGTAAGTCAGCATTCGAAGAGATTAAGGAAGTAATTGCCTGTGCACCAATCTTGGTTTGTCCAGATTATACTAAAGATTTCAAGATATATAGTTATGCCTCTGAGCATACACTATCAGCTATTCTGGTTCAACAAAATCTAAAAGGTGCAGAATCTCCTATCTCATTCATGAGTTGTCCACTCAAAGATCATGAGCTAAAATATTCCCTTATGGAGAAGCATGCATACGTTGTGGTCAAAGCTATTAAGCATTTCAGGTTTTATATCTTGAATTCTCACACTAAAGTTCTCATACCAGATATAATAGTAAAATCTATTTTGACTCAACAAGAGTTTAGTACAAAGAGAGGTAATTAGATTGCCAAAACTCAGGAGTTTGATCTAGACATCAAACCAACCAAGCTCGTACGAGGAAGGGGTCTCTGCCAATTGATCACCAACAACATTCCAAATGAAGTATAAAGTGAAGAAGTAGAAATCGAAGGTGTGCCTATGGTTCTCTTTGTCACCACTACTGATGAGTGGTATTCTGACATTGCTCACTTTCTGACATATGGTGAGTGTCTCACCCATCTTTATTTTAAAGAGAAACGGAATGTTAAATTAAAGGTAGTTGGTTATGTCCTGTGGGATAATGGTCTTTACAAGAGAAACCTGGATAGGGCATTTCTTCGTTGTGTTGACAAAGCTCAACAAGAAAGGCTCTTAGAATCTTTTCACAATTTGGCCTATGGAGGACATTTCTCTACACCAGTGATGGCACACAAAATTCTATGAGCAAGGTACTATTGGCCCACACTTTTTCAAGATACCTACAAATGGGTGCGTAGGTGTGAATTATGTTAGCAGTTCATTGGAAAGCCTAAGCTACCTGCTTTGCCCCTCAAGCTGGTTGTGATCGAGGAACCATTTCAGCAGTGGGGTATTGACTTCGTTGGAGTAGTCAACCCATCTTCAAGTGCTAGACATGATTATGTCCTCACTATAATAGATTACTTTACCAAGTGGGTGGAGGCCATCCCAACCAAGCATGCTATGTCTGAAGTGGTATGCAGCTTTCTCAAAGAAAATATCATCTCCAGGTTTGGGGTTCCACTCAAAATCATAACAGATAATGCAGCCTATTTTTCATCGCATGAAATTACTCAATTTTGCTTTGGTTATGGGATCACCTTATCTCACACTTCAGATTATTTCCCTCAAGGAAATGGACAAGTAGAATCGAGTAACAAGAACCTGGTCACCATTATCAGGAAGTTGGTGGATGATAATCAGAGAACATGGCACAAAGATTTTATATGACACCTTGTGGGCAAATAGAATAACACCCAAAAGGGCTATATGTATGTCCCCTTTTTAGCTTTTGTATGGATTGAATGCCAAAATTCCCATCACCCTTAAACTACCAGCACTCATATTAACCAAAGCAATTGAAGACTCAACCTTTGAAAGCTCAGTTGACAAACAAATCATGTGTCTGACCGAGATGAATGAACAATGAGTTATGGTAGTGGATCAGATCAAGGAACATCAGGACTAGGTGAAAGCACTTTTTGATAAGAGAGCTAGAATGCGTGAATTCCAAGTTAGAGATCAAGTCTTGTTATGGGACAAAAGGTGAGAACCAAAAGGGATGCACAAAAAATTTGACTCCCTATGGGGGGGCCCATTCACCATTCGATAGCTCTGTGGTGAGGCCAACTTCTTGCTGGAGTACAAAGATAGAACACCATTTGTACTACCTCACAGTGGACAGCATCTCAAGTTGTTCAATCTTTAAAGCTCAGATAAGTCTGTTTGTATATATGTACAGTTTTTATGTTGTCTATTTTTTTCTCATTTTTTCACTTGACTCCGTAGCCCAATGGCTTGGATGAAGGCACTTAGAGACTAGTTTCTACTCCCGCTAATCAATTTGATCAGCAAAAGTTCCCCAACAGGAGCTAGCTGTTGTTTCCAAAATCAGCTTAGCTTGTTTTTGAGAACAACCCCCTACAAAACTTGTCTGTTTCATTTTTTGTCTCTCTAAGTTCATTTTTCAAGATGAATTTTGAATTCATTCTCATCTTGGCCTCAGGACGTGAAAGTGGTTACAATCTCATCCCGGCCAAGTTTTCCCTCCTCCAGACTCTCCTTTCAGAGTTGGTCTTTTTTTTCATTTTCCCTGCAGGGGCGGTAATTTTTGTCGCCTCTGCATTTACCTTATTTTTATGTAAGGGTAGAAAATTTTGCTGCCCCTACACTTTTTTTTGCAAGGGCGGAAAAATTTGCCACCCTTGCTCTTTGGCATGTAAGGGCAGCGAATTCCGCCACCCTTGCAAGGATGAATCGAAACATGTAAGGGCGACAAATTTTGATGCCCTTGCACATCTCAATTTCTATGCACAGCATTTATGGCTGCATGTGGCAGGTTGTTGGGGTGGGTTTTTCACCCCATATAATCCAATTTGAGCCCTTTTCTCTTCATTGCTTCCTCCTCTCCTCCTACCTTTTGCGCCTGAGCAACCCAGCTGATGAGCTAAAGTGCATTTTGGTAGATTCAACTCATGGCACACATGGTTTCTCAGCACCTTTAGCAAACTCCTACACATCTACTCCCATCCAGTCAAGATCATTCTCCATGATGGAAGCATCTCCCAAGAAAGTGAAAAATATGAAGTATAAGTACCAGGGCATCTTCTCGCCCACATTAGTCTCCTCAAATGTTGATGACATTTGAGACACCGAGATCAGCCACATGGACATGGCCGAGTTCCTGGCGTGAACCAAGGCGACAAATCCCAACACTAGGATAAAGAGGATCGTTGAGAGCAACATCCACCTGGTGGCCACCTTTCTAGTAGCAGCACATCATGCTGAGTTCATCCTCCAATGTGTGCATTTTTACAACAAAGAGACCAGATTGGTTTTAGATGCCAATAGCAACATGATAATTCAGTTGGGCCCCGATTTCATTGATAAAGTTTTCTTGTGCCCTCCAGCCACTGAAGTAACCCAAATTGACTTTAGAAATGCACAAAAGGAATATGATAAATACCTTGAAAGGGAAAAGAAAGTTATAAACTACAAGTGGCTGAAGACCCCTAGGACTAGCCTCTCCAGATGGCCGCAAAACTTCCCAAGGAGTGATTTTGTCAAAGAAGTTGGTGACTTGATCACCCTTCTCAGTAGAGTACGAGGCCTCCCGTATTCTTCACAGTTCTATGAATGGATGTACCCATTCATTAAGATCATCCTCTAGGGTAAACAAACCATCTTTTGGGGAGAACAAATCAGCAATGCTCTCCATGAATAGTTGACCAAGGTACAAACTTCCTTCAAGTTCTACATGACTTCATACCTGGTCTATATAGCTACTGCAATGCGGTCTTCCCTAGGATTGACTACAGAAGGAGATAGAAAGACCACCCCAGTCTACTCATATTATCCTCAGCTGATGCTTCAAGGGTCAACACATCATTTGAAATGAGTAAATGACACATTCTTTGCCATGTTTTTGTGTTTCTTCGATCCTCAGCTCGAGCAGAAGAGAATATCAAATGAGGCCTGGGTAGTGGTAAATGATTATGGCTACATATTCCTCTAGTTCCCCACTTTTTGCTATCTTCAAGTTGGTTTTTACCAAGGATACCGCTATATGCTCCCTAGGTTCCCTTTAGACAAATTAGTTCTAATGGAACTTTGCCGACAACTGGCTGTCGTGCATACTAAACAGATGGAACTTAAGAGATCTAGTTTCAAGTTTCTAATCTAGTTTGGCAGATTTTCAGTTGCTACATCAACCAAAGCCAAAGTCATGGAAATAGAAATGCAGATGGTTACTATCAAGCCATTCAAAAGATGGGAGAAATTTGACTACAGGGGGGTCAAGGAGAAGATCAGAAGAAAAACTCAGTTCCATGAACCCATGATTGAAGTTATCTGGGTGGACCTGAGGACGGCTGAAGAGATAAGGAAAATGGACTATTACCATCTAACACTGGAGCAGATAGAATATCTTGGGCTTGTAGAGATCCCTTCTAGTCTAATTGATGATGGGAACATCATAAATAATAGGTATCTGGTAGAAAAGGTTGCTGGTTCCCCTCTCCTTCCAATTTAGTGGTCTCAGAAAGAGCTGACTTCTCTAAGGAAAAGATTCAAACCAATATTGGCTAACACCAATGATTGGTTAGCAGCCAAAGGGATCATCTTGAGGGAATTTATTATAGGATTAGAGGCTGAATACCAGGCATAATTGAAGAGGAAAGTGGAGAACAAAACTAAAAACAAAAGTGACGTCCCTTCTCCTTCTAGGCCTCACAAGCCTAGGATCATCTTTGTATCCAAGAAGCCTAAGACTGCACAAGGGCCTAAAATGGTAGTTGAAGGAACCAAAGAACAAAGCCCTCAGGCATAGGTAGCTCAACCCATGGAGACAGATGATCAACCATCAGAACAACCAAGTGTTGGATCTCCACTCTCGTAGGAACAAGCGCAGCCGATCTAGAGTGCCTCTCCTTCTCCCCCTCAATCTCTTATGGTGCTCGTTTCTCCTATCTCCCCAATTAGTGTTCCCTCTTCTAGAGCCACTTCTCCTTTTAGTGTTGTTTTTGGTGATCCTCAGGGTCCTTTTGGAGGTTCCCCTCGCTCTTCTGGATCCATTCCAAGTCTGTCATCTCCTTCTTTCACCTTGCCAGCAAGCCTTACACCCAAACCAGAATCAGTAATTGTAGTTTCACCGGTTACTCTAACTACAACTACTATCACCACTAGTAGTGTGGAAGCTACTATAGTAACACCAACAGAGACAACCATTGCCACAACAGTTACTTCTCTCCCACCTTAGATGTCTGCTTTCACAGTGAAAAGAAAGAAGATGGCTATCTCACCAGATGAGTTTGACTTTAGAAAAATAGTGCCAGTAAAAGCAAAGGCTCTGAAGAGGCCAAGAATCCTCTCTAAATTAGTCAAAGAAAAAGGGCAAAAATTTGTGGAAATGGCCAGGCCCCCACAAGACGCAACCCTTGAGGGTTTCGAGATGAGTAGCTATTCCATCTCTCATGTTGAACTTGGTAAAGTTACTCACAAAGGTGCAAAAAGCAATCTTTAGGCTGCCATGGACATTATGGTCCAAAAATTTGATAGAGAAAAAGAGATGAAGGATCATTACAAAGTTAGAACAGAGCAACTGATGTCAGTGATCAAAAGGTTCACTCTTCCTCCTAAAGCAACAACTCCAGAGGCCTTCTCAGTGGATGACTTAGTCATTCAAAAGGTAGAAAAGACTTATTTAAAGGGAAAAGTCTTGGAGGACTATATCGAAAGGATGCATACTCAGGGAGTTTCTTTGTTGTCAGAGGTGGCAAAAAGGGCAGGTAAAATGAAGAAAGTGAAAGCACAGGTAGATGATTTTGTCTCCCTTATCTCTCAGGAGATTGATAGCTTAGAGAAAGATCTCAGTAGATGGAAGGAAATGAAAAATCTCAAGAAGAGCACCCTGATGTCTGTCAGTGTCATCTCTAATAAGGACTCCTATGTTGAGATCAAGGAATCACTGGTCTTCAGAATCCAGGTACTCAAGGACTTAATTGATGATCTTAAAGCTTTCAAGGAAGCTAGTGAAAAGAGTGACCTAAGCCTACTAAATAAATTAGAAGAGCTGCCATGTGACTTAACTTCTAAGGACCATCAGTTCCTTCTGGCAGAAGAGATGATTCAAAATTTCAAGGAGATGATTCAAAGAGATTTTGAAGAAAAATCCTTCTCAATGTCTTCAGTGGATAGCATTCTAGATGCTCAGTTAACTTTGGAGAATCTAAAATCTAGGTTAACTAACCACACTAAAGCCATCACAGCATTGAAGGACGCACTGATTAGAGCAAGAATCATCTCCAAGAATGCAGCTTCACTAGACATCATAGGAATTCAGGCATCTATCACCATGTATAATGCTCATCTGAAGAAACCTGGCGGCCTGAACTGATTCTCTCTCTCTTTTCTTTTCTTTTTTTTCTCTCCTTATGCACTTCTATTTTGTGCAAAGTGCATGCAATTTTGAAAAATGTAATTATGTGTAGATATTTCAGAAAAATATCTAAAAGTCAAAGATAAGTCATCTTTGACTGAGATATTTTGTATATTTTATTATTTTCTTTTTTTGAGGATTTTCTCCCTATATATAGTGAAGACCTCATTTGTAAATCTTCTTGGAAAAATTAATAGCAAATACTCTGCTGAAATTGAAGCAACTTTTGAGACTTTGTGGTCAAATTTGTAAATCATATTTTGTTGAATGAATGAGAAGCAGGTTATTTCAGACTTTGTGTTGAGATTGTCTGTGTTATTTAGGAAATAGTTCTTATGTCTTTTTTCCTGGTAATATCTTATTCATTTGATTTAATAAGCAAAGTGGGTGTGTTTATATTATGTAAGGGCGTTTTTGGAAGGTAGAAGATAGACTTTGTGCTACTTTTACCTTTGAGATTCAGTTATCTTTTGTAGTTTTAGGTGAAGACTTTATGTTTCACTTTACTCTATGGTTGTACTTGTTTCGAATCGGTGAAAGAAGCTATGGAAGACTTTGTGCTTATGTGAGCGTTCTTGTGAACTTTGTTACTTCAGGTGATCTCTTTCTCTCTGTTTAATATCATTCTTAAAAGAAGAGGAATGTTGTCGACTGCGGACTAGGATTTCCCCCTTTTTGCTCTTTATACATTACTTATGAAAGAAGAGAATTAGATGTTGTGATACCACCCCATGTGTTATTTTTTGCTTAATTATATTCATATATTCAGCATATAAATATCTATAGGGAACCTCCCCTTGATGAGAGGAGAGATTTACCTCATCAAAATCTGGTAAACCCACACTTCTCGTGGTGTAAATCTCCCTATGCTATGGTTGATATACCCATTTTTTCATCAGTTAGTTGACGACAAAATATTCACCCAATACCTCTCAAACTACTTTCTAGGCTTCTTCACTCAACTAGGTATCTTCAATATTGATTAGGTCATATGACCTTGATTTTCATAGAAAAAACTACTATTATATATTCATGAAAGTTTATATACATTCATATTATTGTATACAAGACCTCCTTCTACTAAAAATGTGTTATTTCATTCACATAGTCTCAACTTACTTTAATAGGCCTAAAACTGCTTTGTATATATACCATTCCTTGTTCATAAACCACTTACTCAGCAAATCACCCTTAAAATCTTTGGTAGACCATATAAAAGGTATTAATACATATTAGTAACATGATTTAACCATAATTTGTATCCTTATTGGTTGTCCAAAACTCAATTAGGTCTTATTTCTCTATTAAGACTCATGGAGACCTAATTACATTAGATCTATTCTCTTAATGCCAAATATTTATCTTATTGGGACACTTAACACCTCTATACATAGAAAAAAATTAATAAAAAATTAAAATAGGCCTGAGCCAACATCCTCTGAGCACCATGACACTTTTTTGGTCTAACCACCACTTGAAACACTCCATTCTCACTATTCACATTAGGCCTTTGAATACGTGGAAAATTATGTCTTGAACAATTGAAGATAAAACATCATTTAACCACATGAAAATGAAAACAAATAACTTATACATAACCTAAAATACCTAAATAATATCACCATATGATTTAGGCACTTCAACTTAGGGCATAAAGCCTTAGACTCATCACTGCAAGTTGCTTACTCAAAATTGCCAAGACTATCAAAAACATAGTCATGAAACATTGAACTTAGACACCTGTATGACCATTTTAAAATAATTAAAATAAATGAACATGATCTTATTATATCTCTAAACCATATTCAAATATAAAAATAAAATTGTCTAGTGGTAACTATTGGCCATATAGACCAATTTTTTGACCTCATTGTTGACACTTAGATGCACCCTATAAGAAGATGTTTTCCAAGCCACTAATCCAAGTGGAAAAATGGGGACATCTCAATTTATATGGGTGATAAATTTTTTGAGATGAACCTCTAGATTAGGGGATAGCTCCCCTTGATGCATCAATTAAGCTCATGTTCTTATTACTAACAACTTAGGGGAGATGAAAAGGGTTATAACAACTAAAAACAAATTTATTATACTAGAGGTGATACACCAAAATATTTTTCTCTACTCTTACCTTGACATACACTTGAAACTAGTGACAAATATCACATACACTTCATTCAACATCAATCTCCCCTCTCACATCAGTTTTTTAACATGGGGTCTTGTATATGACATAGGGTAAGAGTAACTAAATAATAGGCATTCTAAGACACTATATTGAAAACCCTACTCACTTACACTTGCATTCTCTTCAGACACTTCTTATTGACCTACAAGAAAGAAAACATAATACACTAGGTACCAATGGAATCAACATTGAAGGTAAAGGAAATTACACTTGCACAAGATTAAAACCAAGCATATACACTTATTATAATATTTTAATGAGGTAAAAAAATGTATTTATTTATTTAAGATAAAATTTTGGTAGGGATTCACCATACCCAGGTAGAGAAATCCAAAAAATGCTAAAATGGCAAGAATTTATAGAAGAATTAGGAAGGTAGAGAGAAGGGAAGTACAAGAGTCACTTGGACATGTGTCCATCTAATATAATTCGTTAAAATTGCATATGGAAAAGATGTGGGTTGAGATATGCCATGTTTTAGTGTATAATTTTACAAAACAAGTCATAAAGATAGTGAAAAGTGGCACAAAACTACTAATTTGACATAAGAAAATGTCCACTTGAGTTGCCATCCAAAATTAACTCTATCACTACAAATGGTTAGGTCTGATGGTTGGTATAATAAATATGGGTTAAAAAAAGTCCCCACATGTAGTGGATTTATGCTTGACCATCCCTATTCTTGTGGATATGCAAAATCATCACCATTAGTTTCCAAAAGGCTCATTTCTATGCACCTTCTCCACTTGGCATCCAAAACTATTCAATTCTCATAATTGATCCATTAAAAATAGGTAATGACACTTTTTAAATTCTCCCATACCATAATTTTAAAGAAAAATCCTTTAATAGGTTTCCCTAATTTGTTTTTCACCACTTTTCCAAGTGTTCACTATTTTGGCTTACTAGATTGGCTAAAAGTGTGAGTCTGGTTAGGACACTTAGAGTATGATTCATAACATTAGATGAATTTTTGGCGTTATCTCAAGTGTATGTATTCCATATAAAACTTTTTTCATCCTCTAACTCCTCCTATAACTTTGACACCACTCAAAATGGCCAAAACAAGATTGGTTTTACACTGTTCCATACAATTACATAAAAAAGTACATGTGTGAGATCTTCTAAGAATATTATTCAGCTTATATGTGTTTTTAGTAATTCACTTGCATTTAGATGCTCATAATGCTCCCTCTCTCCAACCATGTCCTTATGAGGGTTTTACAAGGGTTTTGAGAGACCTAGACTCTTAACCTTTGTTCATAAATGCTAGACATTATAAACCTTGAAAAATTCCACTAAGATATCCTTAAATACCATCTATAACATGTCTAATTGTCTCAGGTTTCCATACAAATGATTATGAAAGATGTGAGCAATTCAAACTGGTCATTAAAGCCATTCTTTGCCTCTTATAGGGGTTTGAGCACCTTTCAAATCTAAAATTATTTATGATGAATTCCCTTTACCAAATTAGAATTGTATCACCTCTATATATATCCCATTCATCTCCTAAAATTGATAGGATATCCCATTGAGAGCTAGAAATAGGAATGATTCCTATTTAGGAATAGACCTAAACCTTGTACAAGGAGTCTGCTTATAACCTTATGTTCAAAAATAATTCTTTCTTGATTATTCCTTGCATTAGATAGATCAAACACATAAAATATTATTTGAAACACATATAACAATACATTATAGGACTTCTCAATAGCTATAACTAAGAAGGACCCTCTATTTGGCATTAGACCCCTTGCTTGCACAATTGGCTACACCTATAAACCTAGTAGATCTAATAATTTTTTATGGTTTCCATCCCTAAATTAAATTTTTAATATGTTACTATGTTTTATTCAACTCAAAAAACCTTCTTATAAACATTCATTTACATTTTTTGTGTGGTTTTGATCATGTTTCTCAATTTTTTGAGCTCTATGCAAAGGAAAAGTGACCCATGTTTGAGACAAAATAAGAGGCACTTCCCTTATTATTATCAAAAAAAATAATTTTTTTAGATGCTACCATAGGTCATGATGATTACCTCCACCATATTTTATCTCTTTAATCTAAGATATGACACTCCAACTGATTCAAAACCAAAGATTGAGTTTTTTGAGAAATTGCCTATAGGGTTAGAGGGAGAATGACCAAGTTTTAATTGAAGAACACCCATATTTCCATTGTTTTTATAGGTTAGGTATTTGAAATATCTCATGGGATATTATAAAATCCTTCATGATTATCATTACATACTTGGGACTCATGAAATCATGCTTTAGATCATCAATTTACCAAGCCATGTTCTTTACTCATTGTCTAACCTATACATGTATATTATGAGATTGAAACTTGTTTTAAGGTTATTTGATAATTATTTAAAGGTAAAAAAGCCAAAAAAGACCTTAATATTTTTTTAATCTTGAAATAATATTAAAACTCAACTTTCTACTTCATACATCTTATCCTTTTAATGACCATTTAGCAGGGCTATGTTTCATGCACCTAGGGCCTGCCTGTAGGCCTTCATGTGAGAAAATGGTTTCAAAAAGTGTATAAGGCATTTGAGTTGTATTTATATCACATTTGATATTAATTCCATTTTCCTACATGATTTTCTTGAGTTTCAAAAAACTCATTAACCCTTGACTGAGACCAACCTTCATAAACAGGTTGTAGGTGTCTATTTTGCTTGGCTATAAGTTTCATGGATGAGTTTAGAGCATGTTCACCTTATCTAGGGACTTGTTTAGCTTGTATAAATTATTTTATCATGCATATGATGACTTATTTATTTATTATTAACCCTCAAAAAAATATCCTTTATGCTAAACATTGAAACACTACCTCCATTGCCTCTCTACCCTATGTACAAATATGGGATGGCCAAGAAAGGTCATTTCATGCAGTCAACACTCTTATTAATGGATTAAGGATAAATATTGGTTATTGAGTTGTTTTTAAATTTTATCTCTTTTAATATTAGACCTAGGACTAGTCAAGTGTCTTTTAGGGCAAGTGTTCATTAGGAATCCTGTAGATATCATTGTCTACTTTTAGTGATTTCTTGGCAACTTTGAGGGGTTCACAATCCACTTTCCACTTACTCTTTTCTCCTTAAAAATTTGGGGATTAATTTTTTGGTATATGAAAAATCCCACACCAAATATTAGGATTCAAATAATATTAAAAGTCTATTTTTAAGAGTCCACAAAAACCCTACAAACCTCTGTTTGATCATTTTAGGGCAAGCAGGCCTAATCACCTTTCAATACTCAAAATGTTGTTCAAACATCTTCCATTTTCAAAACAAGATCATTAAGAGGTATATTTTATATTCTCCATAACAATTTACTTCAAATTGTATTAATCATGCATAATAATCATCTCTAAAAGAGCCATTTGTGGCCTCAACTGTGGATGGCATTCCCTTTACATAGGTAGACTGCCATCACTCCTCAAACATGCTAGTTATAGCATCTAAATTCCATTTTATAACACTTACATGAATTAAATAGGTCTCCTAAACTTGAAATACCATATAATAACCTTCAAATCTCATTGATGACATCAACATACTCCTATAGGTGGAGATTTGTGACTGTGTTATGCAAAGAGGTCATGAAGAAGTAAGAAACTGCAAGGAAAAAACTATCCAAGCACCACAAAAAAATATTTCAACTCTTTTATTCATGGAAAATGTTTTAATAATCCATAAAAAATATAAAAACACTCCTCCAAACATGAAGGCAACATTTCCAAAGTAGGTGAAGTGACTGTTAGTGCAAATTCAAGCCTTTTAAAAGGCTAGAAGAGGCTTTCCCAAACTAATGAACTCTTCAAGGAATAATTATCATGGAAATATATTTAAAATAAGGTGGAATCCAATGCATCACTTGTACACATCAATCCAAAACAAGATAACTTGAAACAAATTAAAAAATATACCCCTTCTTGGTTGAATAGGCATAAGAAACTACCTGGGATCAAACTGATAGTTCATGAAGTAGGAAGTACCAAATCTCAAGTTAATATTATGGATTTTAATATTACTCTAAGTAATATCCACTTGTAAAATTTATCTTCATGACTCAAATTGTACGACCCGTACCAATTGTTGGAAGTTGCCTCTTCTTTGTATGCTAAGAGGAAATAAGATAACAATGAATTGTAGATGAAAGTTTTTGTAAAAAAAATGAAAAATAAATGTATATATGACCTTTTTTTATGTTAATAGTCATATAACCACGTTTTCCAAGTGTTACACTTCTCAAGGAGTCATATACGTGTCTTTTTCTCACTCTTTGGTTAAGAAAGCTACCCTTTTCTGAACAACCTACCATTTATTCAGTTATGTCAGATTCCTAAAGACTTATAAGGAAACATGGGGGGTTAAATAATAATTTTTAACTTTCAATAATCCTAAGAAATCCATACAAAGCATTAAATGTACCATTTAGACCCCTTAAAATGACTAAAAATGATAAATAGACCTAGAGAACACTTAACCAAAGATAGTAAAACATTTATTAACACTAATTTACCTATGAAACACCTTATAAAAACATATTTCACCTATTTAAATTCCTAAAAGTAAATTTTTTTACTAGGGGTGCCCTATTTTGACCTAAAAGTCAAAATGGGCCAACAAATTGGTGACTCATGGGGGTAGTATGCCAGCTATACTAACTGGACAAGTAGCCTTATTATTACATTAGGTTTAGGATTAATCTAAGGACTAAAATAAGTAAGATATTTTACCATTGAATCAAACCTTGATCAACAAGACAACCATTGACTACCTCAAACACATAAAGGAAAGAGACACACAAGGACTAAAGCAAACATACTTGCGTTACTTAGCACTTCGAGAAAACAAACACAAAAAAAAAGAAACAAATATATACATACATATTTTTCATACCTCCTTTCCTAGATGAAAAGGGAAGTATCTTAAGTCTCCTTAATCACTAGATGAGTGAGGATGTCAAGCATGCCTTTTCTTGGATGGGGTGTTGGATTACTCTTGTCTTCTCTTTGCTCTTTTATTTTTCACACCATTCAATGGAGTCATCTCTCATGTATTTTCAAGGTAGGTTAGGTCCTTTTTATCCTCAAATCATGCTACAAATTTTTTTCCCTTTATCTTGTCATGACAAGTCTAAAAATATGTATATGGGATAGCTTGTTGTAAGTCCATCTCTCATTAAAGGATTTGATCATCATTTTCCATTCTCATAATCTCTTCAAACTCCTCAAGGAGCACTGTATCAGACCCACTTTGAAGTTTTTCTTGTTGAAATTGTTTATGCAAGTTTTTGGAGGTAGATGCATGTGTGGATGTGGGAACAAACTCCAAATCACTTTCAAAGGGCCTAAAATCATCATAGATTGCTCTAGTATGATCTAGTATTTCTTCATGATACTACTCTTCAACATGTATTTATCTTCTCTCACCTTAAGCTTTCTTGTCTAGGAGCTTGGCCTTTTCCTCCTCCTCATACTCTTGGAACATTTACATGTAAATCTACCACATGTCCTCCCTTTTAGACACACCTTCTTGTTTGTTATGACTAGTCAGCTCCAAGGGATTTGTAGGTTTTTTGAGAGCTTCAACTTCATTACTTATGCTCTAAAACCTTTGTCATAGGTCATCATATTTTTTATGGCCTACATCATGAGAAGAATAGACAAAAAGGGCCATTTATTCCTCTTTTTTAGAGTCCAAGAGAACTTTTTTAAAGACATCTTTTCCAATGCAAGGGAAATGTTCCTTCATGTCCTCACAACCTGATCCTTTCTCACCATCATTCAGATCTTCTCCATATTAAATCCAATATAATATTTCAATCTCATCCTCCCTCCTAGTTACATCCACCTTATGCATTTCAAAAATGGAGAGTTTAGCCAGAGGGGATTCCCAAGTGGAAATACAATTTTCAACATTAGGATGGGAAACTTGACTAGTTATAAGGGATGAAAGGATAGTTTCAAAAGCTTCTTGAGGAGGGGTGGGATGGATTTTAATGGTTTTAAATGTTTCTTCCCTAACAACTTCTCCATTTGGGCATGATTTTCTCCCTCTTTCATGAGCTACCATCATGTCTTTCCATCTTGGGAAGGTGGTTTCAGGGGTATTTTCATCGAGTTAAGGGGCTGATGAAGGGGAGAAAGATATATCTAGGAAACTTGTAGTTTATTTGGGATTGGTACCTTCATTTAAATATTGAGGAGTAGGTATAGACAACTCACTTTTATCTACCATGATAGGTTTCATCCACATCTAATTTCCCAACTTAATTTCCCTTTCAAGGTGAGCCTTAAAACTCAATTTTTATTCTTCACAATATTCTTGAAGTGTACTAACTTTATCCATAATTATATATTCCTTTCATTTACTACTTTCTTGTATGGGTTTCCAAGAGGATAAGTTTTTTGGAAAGGATAATGAATTTGAAACACCTTGAGGCTACCAAGATGGAGGTTGTTCATAAGTTCTCAACCTTCTTCTAGATGGAAGATCAAACCACAAGCATCAAGCATATCATTAGAAAGACATAACCAACTAGATTTCTCTATAGGAATCCACTCCCTTTTTACTTGCTCCAAAGCTTCCCTCACACTCTTGACATAAACACTAGGAATATTTTCACCACAACCACACCTAGTGTTAAGGTCTAACATATAGTTTTGATAATAAAAGAGAGTTATTTTGAAAATAATAATGTAAATTCTTGAAGAGGATCTAGGTGAGCTAGATGGAGCACAAATTTGATGAGGCTGGTCATTGACAACATATGCTTGATGAGGATCATGACAACGTTGGCCAAGAACTTGCTCATAGTTAGGAAGAAGAGGTAAAGTTGGACACAACTCTTTAACTTATGTCGAAACAAGCTCAAACTCATAATTATCCATGAGTTACTTCATAAAAAGATTATGAAATAAGAAAACACTTTCAATAGCTATACCTAGACTACTCAACCAGTAGATATGAACTTGGATTCATAATTGGTGCATAGTGAATTGCCTCTAAAGGCTAATGTCTTGAGGAGAACACCAAAACTCCTCAAGGAATGGACTTAATACTCCCACCGAGAATGCCAAAAAATATTGTCACTTAGATGTACCATATGATAATAGGTTTTATATGCCTCTAATTCAAGTGGAAAAATAGGGACATCTCACTTGATGTGGGTGAGCAAACTTGTGAGATGAACCTCTAAATTAGGGGTTACCTCCCCTTGACGCATCATTTAAGCTCATGTTCCTAATACTAACAACTTAGGGATGAAAAGGGTTCTAACAACTGAAAATAAATATATTCTCCAAGAGATGATGCAGCAAAATATTGTTCTCTACTCTTACCTTGACATACACTTGAAACTAATGACAAATAACACATACACTTCATTCAACATCAATCTCCCCTCTCACATCAATGTTTCAACATGGGGTCTTGTATATGACATAAGGTAGAAGGAACTAAACAATATGAATTATAATACACTATATTTATAATCTTACTCACTTACACCTACATTCTCTTCAGACACATCTTATTGACCTATAAGAAGGAAAACACAATACACTAGGTACCAATGGAATCAACATGTGAAGGTAAAGGAAATTACACTTTTACAAGACTAAAACCAAGAATACACACTTAGTGTAATATTTTAATGAGGTAAAACACTTGTTTTTATTTCTTAACGATAAAATTTTGGTAGGGCTTCACCATACCCAAGTAGAGAGATCCAAACAATGCCAAAATGACCATAATTTATAGAAGAATTGGGAACATAAAGAGAAGGGAAGTCTAAGAGTCACTTGGACATGTGTCCATCTAATATAATTAGTTAAAATTAAATATTTAAAATATATGGGTTGATATATGCCATGTCATAGTGTATACTTGGCCAAAACAAGTCATAAAGATAGTGAAAAGTGGCACAAAACTACCAATTTGACATAAGAAACTACCCACCTGAATTGCCTTCTAAAAATTACCATATCACTAAAAATGGTTAGGTATAATGGTTGGTATAAGAAATAAGGGTTACAAATAAGTCACCACATGCATTAGATTGATTCCTGACCATCCCTATTCTTGTGGACATGTAAAATCATCACTAGAAGTTTCCAAAAGGCTCCTTTCCATGCACCTTCTCCACTTGGAGTCCAAAAATCCTCAATTCTCATTATTTATCCATGAAAAAGAGGGAATGACACTTTTAAAATTCTCCCATACCATCAGTTTCAAGAAAAATCCTTTAAAATGTCTCCCTAATTAATTTTCACCACTTTCCCAAGTGTTCACTATTCTAACTCACTAGACTGGCTAAAAGTGCAAGTCTAGTCAGGAAGCTTAGATTCTAATTCAGAATATTGGATGAATTTTGGGATTTATCTCAAGAATATAACTTCCCTCAAAAACTTTTTTCATCCTCTAATTCCTCTTGTAGCTTTCACACCACTCAAAATGGCCAAAACAAGATTGGTTTTACCCTATTCCATACAATTACATTTAAAAAAATTACATGTGTGAGAT
This sequence comes from Torreya grandis, assembly GCA_037957365.1. NCBI lineage: Eukaryota > Viridiplantae > Streptophyta > Pinopsida > Cupressales > Taxaceae > Torreya > Torreya grandis. The sequence goes on from JARHVA010001398.1 coordinate 647,823, forward strand.
CCTATAAGATTATTATGCAAATTATATGTGTTTTAATGGAAATAAGCTTGCATTTATATGATCAAAATTCTCCCTCTCTCCAATCAGGTCCTTGTGAGGGTTTTACAAGGGTTTTGAGTGACCTAGACTCTTAACCTTTGTTCATAAAGGTTAAATGTTTGAACCCTTAAAAATCACATTAATATCTCCTTAAGGACCCTTTATAACATTTACAACTAGATAAATATTCCATGTAAATGATTATGAAAGATGTGAGTAATTCAAACTGGTCATTAAAGCCATTATTTACCTCTTATAGTGGTTTGAGCACCTTTCAGGTCTAAAATGACTTTTGAGGAATTCCCCCTACCAAATTAGATTTGTATCACCTCTATATGTATCCCATTAATCTCCTCAAACTGATAGGATATCCCATTGAGAGATAGAAATATGAATTATTCCTATTTAGGATTAGGCTTAAACCTTGTGCAAGGAGTCTACCTATAAACTTGTATTCAAAAACAACTCTTTATTGATGATTCCTTACCTTAGATATCTCAAACACATAAAATATTATTTGACACACATGTAAAAATACATTATAGGACTTCCAAATAGCTAGAACTAAGAATGACCCTTTATTTGGCATTAGACCCCTTGCTTGCATAACTAGCTACACCTACAAACCTAGTAGCTCCAAACATTTTGTATGGTTTCCAACCCTAAATTCAAGTTTTAATTATGGTACTAGGTGTTATTTAACTCACCAAAAATTCTTGGAAATAATCCTTTACCTCTGGTGTGTAGTTTAGACCATGTTTCTAATTTTTTCAAGGTCTATGCAATGGAAAAGTGATCCCTATCTAAGAAAAAATAGGGGGAACTTCCCTTATTATTCTCAAAAAAATAATTTTTTTAGATGATACCCTAGGTCATGAGGATTACGTCAACCAAATTTAAGCTCCTGACTCTAAGAGATGACACTCCAACTGATTCAAAACCCAAGACTAAGTTTTAATTGAATAACACCCCTATTTACATTATTTGTATAGGTTATGTCTTTTAAATATCTCATGAGAGATCTTAACATCCTTCATGATTATCATTCCATACCTGGGTGTAGACACCGAAATCGTGTCGACTCCCCTGGTCATTCCCCGTCTTATTCTTCTTCACTTATTTAACCCTTGTCGATCACTTGTTCCACCAACCTTGACCCTGGCAGCATGTAACAATGAGCAGAGAACTAAAAGCTAGACTCTGTCCTCATTGTGCATCTGCCGACGACGGTCTTTACCCGGCTGATGTCACCGACGTCGGTCACTTATCGGCCGACGTCGGCAATCCTGCCGATGTCGGTCACCATCCCGTTATCCGTTATCAGTTACCATTCAGTTCCCGATCAGTTTCCTGAAATGGTTATCGAACCGTCTCTCGAAACCATCCCCGGGCCTTCATCAGAATCAACCCGATCATTCAATCTCCTCTCCAATTTCTAACATTTACAGACTCTCTGAACTCCAGCGTCCATCAACTCTAGCATCCACCAACTCCAGCGTTCGTTTCACTCCGGCACTGCACAGACAACCTCAACTATGGCTTTCATCACGGCTTCTGACAGGTAAGTATTTTCTATGTTTATTTTCATTCTCTTTCTGATTATTAGTTATTCATTATTTCTGTCATCCCGAATCTTCTCCCTTATTTACATCCTTGTTCATACCCCCAGACTCGACCAAAAACCCGACCTTACTCTGTCTAAACCTTATTTTAATTCTATCAGACCCTGTCCCGACTCTGTCTAAAACCTTGTCCCGACCCTGTCAAGACCTTCTGCAACTCGCCCAGACTCTATCCAGAACCTGCCCCGACCGACGCCGGTCACTGCCCCGACCGACGACGGTACTTCAACCGACGTCGGCACCTTCCCAGACCGACGTCGGCACCACAGAGACCGACGCCGGTGACTGTGTAGAACAGTGCCGCTTATCAGGTACACATTTTAATTTTTTATCATTTATTTCTATCATTTTATCTTTTATTATCTACTTGCATCCAATATTCCGCTTTTTATCAGTGGGTTGATATCCTTCTAGGAAGTCTTCGTACTTCTGGGATCGGGCGTTCGCCTGACAACCCACCATATCTTTGACTAACATCTTTCCGTGTTTTAGTCTCTTTTTCGCAGGTGTCATTCCTCCACAGCCAAAGAGGAGAATCTTCCAACGTCTGATTTCGGTGCGCTCGACTTTATCAGGTACTTCTAGCCTTGACCATTTTCTTTCAGTTTCTTATTTCTTCTTTGAATGTAGAAAGCAATTTTGCATAGAAACATTCTGGCACGCCCGGTGGGACCCTAGGTCTTCCTTGGGTTCTTTCTCTCTTTCTTTCGTTCATTTAGGCGCATTAGGTTTCTTCCTTTTTTCCTCCTTTCGTCTCTTCTTAAATGACATCATAAGCATGACTAAAATGAACATTTCTTTCTTGCACTTCTAGACTAGCTAAAACTCATATTCTTCGACTCTTTCTCCATTCGTCTTCATACGAACAAACATTTCGACTTGGGCATTAAAACACTTTGCATTCATTTCTGTTTGCCTGCATCTCTTAGACCACACATAGTAATTAAACCGCATATTGAATTAATCTAGATCACTTGATGTTACACGACCAAACCACCTACACAAAACAAACATTTTAACTTACTTGAGACAAGGCCCGACTGGGATTTCATCCCCCAGCGGATACCTTACCCATCCTGGCAATCTCACTTGGATTTCATCACCAAGGGGAAAGCCCACTCCGTTCTCTGGCGGAGTATAAACTCTAGGCGAGGTATATCTTGGCTAAGCGAGACCAGCTAACCACTGGAATCATGAAGTGAGGGGAGCTTGCTCCTTAGCACCAGGCCACGTACCAGACCCTAACACAGACTTCTTGAGCACCATAACAAAACCTGAAACCTTCCATAGACTGCTTCTTCTAGGACCCGACTCACAAAGCCAATCTTCCTCTACACACATTCTAAGGCATAAGCCACTATAATCCTAATAATTTACTTCTAGGGTTTTAAGATCTGCTTGTGTCTTCATCTTTTTGGTTCTTATCTGCTTGTTTGAGCTTGTGAGGACGTTCTTCCTTGCCTTGAATGGTTCTGACTCGTAGCCAAGCCAAGGCTCTAATCGATCACGCGAGGCATCATCCTCTTCCGTCTACCCCGCCTACAACCAACCCTATAATGGAGTTCAACTCAAAAACTGAAAGAACTCCTACCAGACCATCTCTGACCCAAATGCCTATTATCCCAGAAGGGGACCAAGATTTCGCACGATTCTTGGACCTCAATACCGCAGCCTTGCAATACTATCTCGCGAATAGCCGAACGCGAGACTCCTCGGGCAATCCAATCTATGGAATGCCGACTTCTCTCCTCGAAACTGTGGCCGTATCAACGGCGTCTGTAGTCCAACCCTTAGATACCCAGGCTGTTACCTCAAACAATGACCAACCTTTTACCAACCATCCAAGTGTGGCTTCTCCTTCCATCGTTGGGCCCACTTTCACTGGGGTTTCAGCCCCCAATCAATCTCAACCCACTCAACCACTTTCTACCCCCTTTCAAAACCTGGTCGTCTCCATTGCGCCTACCCTTACTCCTATCAACACTAGGGTGGCTACCCATCCATTGGCCCACGTTACCTCTAGTCAACCTCCCATGACCACATCAAACCTAGCCATGTCTTCCATCCAACCATCCTTAGTCACTTCTTCTGTCCCTACGACTAGTCATCCGTACGTTGCACCCTTATTGGTACAACCGACTACGTCGTATACCTCTTCCAGCCTCTTTCAAGTGCCTTACAATCTAGGAGGCGCTCCACCCGCCAATCCGTCAGTAGATATTATCAAGATGCTGATGGATAAAATGTCCAACCTAGAGACCTCCGTTACCGGCTCGTGCAATACTCTCTCGTACGAACAAATCTGTAATGAGCCCATCCATCCTTATGTCCCCATCAGATCATATCCCAGCCAGTGGGAACTTCCTAAGTTTTCTCATTTTTAGAGCAAGGAAGACCCACAACAACATTTACGGGCATTCAGACACGCCTGTTACCTTATCGCCCATGACGATGCGTTACTCTTACGCACGTTTCCCATGTCTCTCTCGGGTGCTGCACTTGACTGGTACAGCTCTCTTCCCAGCCATTCCATCTTCATGTTCACTCAGCTGGCCCAGCTCTTCCTCGATCATTTCTCCATCAATATCACCAAGAAGGTCTCCATCACAGACCTCTATTCTATCCGCCAGTTCGAGGATGAATCCATTACTGATTTTGTCGCTCGATGGAGGGGCCTTATCAATCAACTTTCATTTTCCTTACCCCAGCCTGAGCTTATTGAACTTTTCTCTCAAGCCTACGCTAAACATATTTCTTCTACCTTGAGGGTTCAAACCTTCTGCACTTTTGACGAAGCCTTCACGATGGCTCGTAAACTTGAGTTACGTGCCGTTGAGGAGAATAAAGTCAAGTTGCGGAGTAAGAATCCCAACTCCAAAACCAATGACCCCTCTTCTAAGCCTTCCTTGTCCAATCCTAAATCTAAAGCTTCAGCAAATGCTGTGGTTGTTAGATCTTCTTCCTCTTCACCTTCAACTAATCAATCTGAACCATCCACATCTATGAGCGCCACTCGTCAATTTCAACAGAGATACATACAGCGATAGTTTACTCCACTTGGAGAATCATACGCGTCTGTGCTGGAAAAACTCGTCAAACAAGGGGCCATCAATCTCCCTCAGATCTGACCTCCACCACAATTTGATCCCTCACGCGCCATCCCTGCATGGTATAGGGAAAATGACTTTTGTGACTACCACCGTGTTAAAGGTCATGACACGGGCAACTGTAAAACCCTTAAAAACATAATCCAAGACATGTTGGAAAAGGGTGACCTCATCCTCGACAATCCTAACGCCCCTCCTAATCAGGGTATTGATATTTTCAAACAACCGTTCCCTAATCATCCACCAACCCAAAACAACGTCCAGACCTTGACTGACAATACCCATGAACATAATATTTGAATAGTCAATACGGTCTCGCCCCTCATTTCTAACCAACCCCAAGAGGTGAGTTCATCCATCAGTCCATCACATGTGGACGAACCTCTTTCACCGGCTAGTTCTCCCTCAACTTCTCTCATTTTAGAAGATGCCTCGACCTTACCAGCACCGCCAGTTTCACCATCTTCCTTCTTGCTGCCCATGGAAGACCCAACCTTTCCTACTCCTCGACCACAAGTGGAGGGCACTATCATCCCTACCCTTTACCTGCTTGAGGAGCTTCATTCTCCAGTTTCTTCTCCACCTAGGGAAGAACCTATCTCTCCTTCGTCTCCAACCAAACATGAACCTGTCAAGACTTCACCATGCTTTGGCCCCGAGACTACTACACCCGTCTTACCTTCAGTCCCACAACCGTCGATGTCTTCTCAAGAGCCCAAACTTCATCCCGCATCTTCTTAGCCATTTTCCTGACTAGTGGAGAGACTCAAACTTCTCCCTTCTAGGAAAGTGGAACATCAGGGATTGTGGGACCGTCTCACAGCCCTTCAACAAGCCTGGGCCCTCTCATCTCATGCTGCTAATCCTCCCATGGCAGAACCTCCTAAGACTATCAACAAAAATTAGATTTCTGCCTCTAGACCATCTACATCTCCATCAACCTCATCAAAACCAAAACCCTCATCTACTCCGCCTAAACCTATCAAATCGCTTGGCGTTCGCCCCGTCTCCAACCTCACTCATCCACAAGTGAAGGTGGACTTAAACCAAACTTCAACTAATAGTAATTTTCAACCTAAATCACAAAAGACTGCCAAACCACAGAGGTGAATGCCTCCTCTTCCGTCACCATTGCCCTCCATTTTGGGCCCGCATCCTTCAACCCTAACCAGAGTCCTTCCCGCTCCAACCTTTAATCAAAACCAATTGCCTCCTTTGCTTCCTTTGCCGACCACTAACCTACCCTCTCCCAAAAGGGTGATACCTCTCATGAAGAGTGTATCGTCTTAGCCTGTCATCGCACCATCAACCCAAAAGGTGGTACAAAAACCCCCTCCAACTTCGCCCAAGTAAAAGTCACCGACATCGCATACATCAATGAGCATGGATCCTTTAGTGGGTTCATACTCTTTAATCTTGCAATGACTTTTGCAAACTTCTAGCATAACTCTTCCACCCATCAAACCTTTCTAACCTCTCGGGTCTAAACCCTCCTGGTTCAACGACACGAAGATTTGTTTATATCATCGTACACCAAGACATGACACCGAGACTTGCTGTGCCCTCAAGGCTGTCATTCGCCATTATCTGGAGAAAGACACTCTTCTCTTTGAGGACACTTTCGACCGCCCCCCGACTCCTTCTCATAAACCTTCTACCTCTTCAAATCCATCCACATCTCATCAACCGGTTACAACCCCTTCATCATCTTCACCTCCCATCTTTGAAATCAATGCCATTCACATCACCACTAGGTCATAGAAGGACAAGGTGAAAGAAAAAGCTGCCATTCCTTGGACTTACCCTTTTGTCAATCCACCTCAACCGCCTAAGCCTAAGATTTCTATCCTTGGCGTGCCTCAACCCTCCTCTTCTTCTTCTTCTTCTGGACCAATCCACGACTCCATGTTGAAACAGCTTCACCAGACGCCTGTGAAGATGTCCCTCTACGATCTCATCCAAACCTCGCCCCAACATCGTCAGGCCCTCATCCAAGCCCTACAGGCAGCGGAGGTCCAACCCGATGATCCCTAGCCACTTGATGCCCTTATCCACTCCTTAGCCCCTATCGCCTCCATTACATTCAGCGATTCTGAGATTCCCACATCCAACACAGAAGATTAGGATGCCGCCCTCTTCATCACTGCCTATATCGATCGAACACACATTAAATGCATTATGATCGACTGGGGCGCTAGCATCAACATCATCTCCACCCATGCCTTTGATCAGTTGGCTCTTCCCAAGAATTGCATCTCCAAAACTGACGCGATCTTGCGCTCTTTCAATGACACTACTGCCACGACCATTGGCACAGTCATCCTTCATATTCGTGTTGGTCCACGCACAGTCTCGGAGCTCTTCTACATCATCGAAGGAGAGTTCCAATACAACATCTTGCTGGGCCGACCCTGGATCCGTGCCATGTCCTGTGTCCCCTCCACCCTACACCATTGTGTGAAGTTTGAGCATGACGGACAAGTCCACACCATTCCTGCTGACCCTTCACCCTTCAAAACATGCAACACCACCTACCATCCAAATGATGTCCTCATTCCTATCAAGCCGTTAACCCCGACACTGCCTCCATCTGTGGAAGCTTCGACCAGTTCGCAACAGGCGGTCGCCCTTACACCTCCCCTTCAAGCGATAACCACAGACCCCATGGAAGACGTCTTCCAAAGACTTTCATTGGGAGAATATCGCTTGCTGGCTTTAGACATGTTCCAAACTCCACAAGAGTATGGACGCCTTCATCACAACCCCAGCTACGACCATCGGATAGGGATGATCATACCTTATGGTCTCCCTCACCTTCGCACCAACCTCGTCTATGGGGGGCTTAATCAAGCTCCTCTTGACGGTAATCCTCTTTCTTCACCTCAACCTTTCACATCAAATTTCTCATTTCTTGGCAACCCCGCCTTTGCACACACTTACCTTTACAGGTGTGCATGGAAGGGTTTTGGTTTCGGATGCTATGAGCAGAGCTCCCATCAGCCTATCCAACTGCTCAATGATGACGACGCCAAGAAATAGTATGGTCTGGGATATCACGACCCCACTCAAGACCCTTTAGACCTTTGTCCTGAACCAATCCTTGACCAATTTCCTCCACACTCGCCTGTTTCACCACCTTCACCTATGGAGTCAGTGGTTTCCATTCCTCCTAGTTTTTTTTCCATAAACACCATTCACCTGAACCCCTTGACTTATCAGCTCAATGGGGTGTCCAAATCTCTCCCTCTCATTCTTCCTAGCATGATCGAAGATGAGTCGGCAACCATTCACACTGTTCACTGCATTGACGATGATGCCATTCTTTCTTACATGGGTGCTGACGATTATTTCATCCAGCGCTCCCTCCCTTCTAAGACCCAGGTTATGTTAAATGAATCAACCATTGACATCAACCTTCCTTCTTCTGATGTTCCTCATGTCTTAAAGATTGGCCAATCTTTAGATGCTCAGGAGCAGCTTGACTATATCCATTTCCTCTCCGACCATAGTAAGGCCTTTGCCTGGACTTACAGTGATATGCCTGGCATCGACCCCACCATCATTACCCATAACATTGTCACTAAACCAGAGGCTAAGCCTGTCAGGCAAAAACTTTGAAAGATGCATCCCCGCATTGCCCTCCTTGTTAAAGAGGAACTTCAGCGCCTCCTTTCTGTCTCCTTCATCCAGCCCATCGACTATCCACAGTGGGTCTCTAACATCGTCCCAATCACCAAGGCAACTGGGGGGATTCGGATCTGCACAGACTATCGTGACCTCAACCTAGCCTGTCCCAAAGACGACTTTCCTCTTCCTAACATCGACCAGCTTATTGATCTTACGGCCGGCCATGAGATGCTATCTCTTATGGATGGGTTTTCAGGATACAATCAAATCCTGATCGCTCTAGAAGATCAGCACAAGACTACTTTCATCACCCCATGGGGGACTTTCTGCTATCGAGTCATGCCTTTCAGCTTGAAAAATGTAGGTGCCACATATCAGCGCACCATGACCTACATTTTCCATGATCTCCTCCACAAAATCATGGAGGACTATGTGGATGACCTGCTCGGCAAGTCCAAGCTTCGCCGCGACCATCTGACCATTCTCAAAATCATCTCTTCTCATCTTCTTCAGTACCATGTTCATCTTAACCCCAAGAAATGTGTCTTTGGGGTCCTCTCTGGTAAGCTTCTTAGCTTCATTGTTTCCTTCCATGGCATCGAGATAGATCCCGCCAAGATTCACGCTATCCTCGAAATGCCTCCCCCGACTAATCTCAAGTAGCTTCGTGGTTTGCAAGGCAAGCTCCAGTCCATTCGTCGCTTCATCTCGCAGCTTTCAGACCGCTGTCAACCTTTTCATCATCTCCTTAAAAAGGACGTCATTTTTACATGGGATAAGAACTGTCAAGAGGCTTTTGAAGCCTTAAAATGCTATCTGGTCTCTCCACCAGTCCTCATTCCACCTAAAGATGACCAACCCTTCTACCTTTATATCTCAGCCACTCACCATTCGTTAGGTGCCATGATTGCGCACCAAGACGAACATCACCATGAGCAAGCCGTTTATTACATCAGCCAAACACTGGTCGATTATGAAACTCGGTATACCCATATCGAGAAACTCTGTTTGGCGTTAGTCTTTACTGCTACTAAGCTTCGCCACTATCTTCTTAGTCACAAAACCTTTGTCATCACTCACACCGACCCTCTCAAGTATATGCACTCCAAGCCATATCAGAATCAACGTATGGCTCGGTGGCTCATGCTGCTTGTTGAGTTTGATCTCGAATTCATCCAGTAGAAATCTATCAAGGGGCAAACCATCGCTGATCAACTAGCAGATGCCCCTCTTCTTGACAATCAACCTTCACAGTGTAAATTCCCTGATGAGTCTATCGCTGCACTTTCCTCCGATGACACCACCTATCAGATGACTATGTTCTTTGACGGTTCCAAATGTCAACTAGGTGGGGGTGCTGGGGTTATTCTAATCCCATTCGAAGGAGAGCCCATGCCTATGTTTTTTAAACTCGACTTTGATTGTACCAATAATATGGCTGAATATGAGGCCTTAATTTTGGGACTTCAGACCGCCCTCTCTCTCAGCATCAAGTCCATCAACATCTTCGGTGACTCGCAGCTCGTCGTCAATCAGGTCAATGGTTCATACCTCTGTAAAAATGAAATTTTACAAAGGTACAAAAACCGTGCTGACTTTCTCCTTGCATCTTTCGACCATTTCCTCCTGCAGACTGTTCCTCGATCCACGAATAAGTTTGCTGACACCATGGCTTCTCTTGCTTCACATATCCCATCTTCCTCATCTGCATCTAGACTTTTTGTCATGGTGCATCATGTGCCGTTGCCTTCATATATCTCTCCTCACATTCATCATGTCAACACTATAGACCCTAGTCCACAAGATGCTTGGTATAAGCAACTTGTAGACTTCTTATCTTTCTCTGTCATTCCTCCCAACCTCTCTAGTAATGCACGACGAGCTTTTATCAAGCGTACCACTCGCTATACCATGCTAGGGGGTCTTCTCTATAAGTGAGGCTTTGACGGCCTCCTTCTTCGCTGTCTCACCTCCACTGAAGCATCTCAAGCCATTCAACAAGTCCACGACGGGATTTGTGGCAGACATTTCAGTGGGAAATCGGTTGCCAAGCGCATCCTTCGTCTGGGATATTATTGGCCTACCCTTCATCAAGACTGTAGGGACTATGTTCGGCATTGCATCAAGTGTCAGCAGCACTCTAACTTGCTTCATCTTCCCAGTCACGCCTTACAAATTGCTCAGGATTTCTGGCCTTTTTCTCAATGGGGTTTAGATCTCATCGGTGAGATTAATCCTCATTCGTCTCTTCGTCATCAATCCATCATCACAGCCACTGAATATTTCACCAAGTGGGTGGAAGCCATTCCTCTCATCTCCACAAAAGCCGACAAGATCGTCGACTTCATCAACACCCACATCATCTGTCGTTTCGGTGTCCCTCATAAAATCATCACCGATAACGGCAAGTCCTTTAAAAACAAAACTGTCCAAAAGCTATGCGACTCCTTCGGCATCAAACTCAGTTTCTCTTCACCTTACTACCCACAAGCAAATGGGCAGGCCGAGGCTTCCAACAAAATTCTCATGAAAGTGGTCAGTGACACAGGCAGGGATTGGCACATTCACATTCCCTTCGCTTTATGGGCCTACCGCACTAGCATCCGAACCTCTACGGGTGCTACCCCTTTTTCTCTCGTGTACAAAATAGAGGCTGTCTTACCTCTTGAAGTACAGATCCCATCTCTCTACATTTCTCTACATGATATCCTTTCCAATGATGACTTTTGTCAAGATCGCTTAGCTCAACTTGAGTTACTTGACGAACGCCATCTTGCTGCCCTTAATCATCTCCATGTCTATCAACGTCGCATCAAATGCACCTATGACAAAAATCTGCGAGAACGAGATTTCAACATCGGAGACCTCGTCCTCAAAGAGAATCAACACATGACCAATATGGAGCGAAGTAAACGAGGCAAGTTTGCTCCTAATTGGCTCAGACCTTTTATTATCATGCACAAGTATGGATCAGGGACTTATCGTCTGTCTTCTCTTGATGGACGCCCAGAACCTGAGCCTCTTAATGCGTTGCATCTGCGACCATTCTACTGTTAGTCGAGTATTCGTCCACTTGACACTTAAATTGAGCTCATCCCTTGAGCAATCCCTGTCCTCTTAATCCTACCTCCTTTCAACCCTATTCCTCTTAACAATTCCTATAACCCTTTTATGCTGTATGGATGCTTTGTCCTCATAAAAGGGAGCCCTTGACCTTCTATAATCTTATCCACGACTCACATTTCTATCAAAACAAATCAAGATGTCACAATATCCATGGTCACTATATCAATATCAAAATCAAAAAGCAGACTGCTCCCTTGAAGGACAGCTGTACTATCATTGCTATAATTAATAGACTGCTCCCTCGAAGGACAGCTATTCAAAAGCCCTTTTATTAAACAAAAATCTAGACCACTCCCTCGAAGGATGGCTATGACTAAATCTGGCAATAAACAGCACTATTTTAGAAGCTTCCCGCATTGATCAGCTTCACAACTGACCACCAAACAAATGACATCTCTATGCAGGCTTCCCGCATTGATCAGTCTGCGCTAAAAAAAAAAAAAAAAAAAAGGTCATGGACTTGACTTATAGTTATCTCAGGGTCTCCTATAAAAAGGGGCAAAGTTATCTCTGCTCTTAAAATGGGTTACCCTTCTTCCTCCTCCTATCACCTGCTCAAGGGACTTCAAGCTCACTTTAATGTCTAAGTGATTCGATTACCACTCTAACATAACCACCGTCAACGACGTCACGCATGAATGGGGCTCTTGGTTCTCATAACCCCTATCTATGCTATCTTTTTGGTCCTTGTCAATGAAAGAGCAATATGCCTTTCACATATCTTTCACTTTGCTCACCTTTAACCAAACCTTTTTCAACTAAAACATTCTCAGACCAACAACTCAACAACATGACATTATCATCACCCTTGTCCTTTTCACATAGTTTCTATGGACACCAATACACATGGAAACTATCGACCAGACCCAATTTATGTTAAGCATAAACCAATACTTGCTGAAGCATAAATAAATCTCAATTCATTTTTAGCATACATCCATCACGAATATGGAATATTGCTAGGGATGAAAAACCCCTCAACCAATGTTGCAGAATACACCACTTGGAAAAGGCCGCAACATCTTTTTTCCTCATCATCTCGACACTTGACCACATCCAATCATCGACCAATCTATCAACCATTTTAATCACCTGTCTACCACTCGGACCCTTTGTCTGAACTACATTGGTCTGAGGCCCTATCACTAGGGCTATGTAGGCAGCACTCAGTTGACATGGGGTCTTCTGAGGTTAGCTCGACCATTCTCATTTGTTCGTCTCTCTAATGGACAAACCTTCCTTCCTTCTTTTAACCATAATCTTGTCCTTGACCATGACACATTTTATCCCTTTGACCCTCCCTCCCTTCTAGGGAGAACTACATTGGCCTAAGGCCCTATCACCAGGGCTATGTAGGCAGCACTCAGTTGACATGGGGTCTTCTGGGGTTAGCTCAGCCACATCCTTTCGTCCATTCCTCCCCTCGACCACCAACCATTGGAGATCATGCCTATCTCCTCTGACCTCGACTACTTCCAAGACACTGTTGCCTTGGTTGTTTTTGCATGTATGCTACCTCATGACTGGTTAGCAGAATTGTGTGCAGACCTTTTTGGACCCTCACAAGTATAGGATCGCAAACCAGTTGATCCGCCCTACTTGTGGTTTTTTCATGTTTCTAGGAGCACTTCCTGAGCCTGGGATACCTGGAACACGATGACCATTTGGAGCTTCAGCTTAGATTGAGTGACCCGATCAGCAGATGACTAAATGCTGGGGCCCAGTTATTTCAATTTTGGCACTCCTTGACCCTTGACCTGTGACACTTTTGACCTGACCATCTCATGCAGTGGTATGCGTGCAATCACGACTTTTACAGTGTTCACCCTCACCCCTTTTTCATCCACTCTTTGTCAAATCAGCACCCGATTCTCGGTTCCCTTCCCTCGACTCCTACTTTAAGGGGGAATACCTCATCCATAATTGGGGCAACCTATCCGCTTCCTATTTTTGTCTTGCAGTTCATTCGAACAACCAACAAGATGAAATCAACCTTATCCCTCACCTGGGGCAATCACTCCTATTTTTGTCTTGCAGTTCGTCAAAACAACCAACAAGACAAAAAGGGGCAAATGTAGACACCGAAATCATGTCAACTCCCCTGGTCATTCCCCGTCTTATTCTTCTTCACTTATTTAACCCTTGTCGATCACTTGTTCCACCAACCTTGACCCTGGCAGCATGTAACAATGAGCAGAGAACTAAAAGCTAGACTCTGTCCTCATTGTGCATCTACCGACGACGGTCTTTACCCAGCCGATGTCACTGACGTCGATCACTTATCGGCTGACGTCAGCAATCCTACCAACGTCGGTCACCATCCCGTTATCTATTATCAGTTACCATTCGGTTCTCGATCGGTTTCCCGAAATGGTTATCGAATCGTCTCTCGAAACCGTCCCCGGGCCTTCATCAGAATCAACCCAATCATTCAATCTCCTCTCCGATTTCTGACATTTATAGACTCTCCAAACTCCAGTGTCCATCAACTCCAGCATCCACCAACTCCAGCGTTCGTTTCACTCTGGCACTACACAGACAACCTCAACTATGGCTTTCATCACGGCTTCTGACAGGTAAGTATTTTTTGTGTTTATTTTCATTTTCTTTTTGATTATTAGTTATTCATTATTTCTGTCATCCCAAATCTTCTCCCTTCTTTACATCCTTGTTCATACCCCCAGACTCAACCAAAAACCCGACCTTACTCTGTCTAAACCTTATTTTAATTCTATCAGACCCTGTCCCGACTCTGTCTAAAACCTTGTCCCGACCCTGTCAAGACCTTCTGCAACTCGCCCAGACTCTGTCCAGAACCTGCCCCAACTGACGCCGATCACTGCCCTGACCGACGACGGTACTTCAACCGACGTCGGCACCTTCCCAGACCGATGCCAGCACCACAGAGACCGATGCCGGTGACTGTACAGAACAGTGCCGCTTATCAGGTACACATTTTAATTTTTTGTCATTTATTTCTATCATTTTATCTTTTATTATCTACTTGCGTCCAATATTCTGCTTTTTATCAGTGGGTTGATATCCTTCTAGGAAGTCTTCGTACTTTTGGGATCAGGTGTTCGCCTAACAACCCACCATATCTTTGACTAACATCTTTCCGTGTTTTAGTCTCTTTTTCGCAGGTGTCATTCCTCCACAGCCAAAGAGGAGAATCTTCCAACGTCTGATTTTGGTGCGCTCGACTTTATCAGGTACTTCTAGCCTTGACCATTTTCTTTCAGTTTCTTATTTCTTCTTTGAATGTAGAAAGCAATTTTACATAGAAACACTGGGAATCATGCAATCATGGTCTAGATCATCAGTTTACCAAACCATGCTCTTTACTCACTATCTAACCTATAGGTGTATATTGGGAGATTAAAACTTGTTTGGAGGTGATTTGATCATTATTGAGTGGTATAAAAGTAAAAAAACACCTTACTATTATTATTTTAATCTTGAAATAAGTTCAAAACTCAACTTTCTACTTCATACACCTTATCCTTTCAACAACCATTTAGTAGGACTATGTTTCATGCACCTAAGGCCTACTTGTAGGACTTCATGTGAGAAAATGGTATCAAAAAGTATATAAGGCCTTTTATTTGTATTTATAGAATATTTTATATTCATTCCATATTCCTACATGCTTTTATTGAGTTTCAAAAACCTCATTAACCCTTGACTGAGACCAACCTTCATAAACAGGCTATAGGTGTCTATTTTGTTTGGCTGTAGGTTTCATAGATGAGTTTAGATCATGTTCATCTTATATAGGGACTTGTTTATCTTTTATATATTCTTTTATAATTAATATTATGATTTATTTCCTTCTTATAAACCCTCAATGCCATCTCCTTTATGCTAAATATTGAAACATTGCCTCCACTACCTCTCTGCCCTATGTATGAATAAGGGATGGCCAAGAAAGGTCATTTCATGAAGTCACCACTCTTATTAATGGATTAAGGCTCATGATTTTTTATTTAGTTATTTTTAAATGTTCTCTCTTGAAATAGTAGGCCTAGTACTAGTCAAGTGTCTTGTAGGGAAAGTGTTCATTAGGAATCCTATAGATATCATTGTCTACCTTTAGTGATTTCTTAGCAACTTTGAGGGGTTCACAATCCACTTTATAATTGATAGTTTCTCCTTTAAAATTTGGAAAGTAATTTTTTGGTATATTTAAAACACCCCCACCCAATATTAGGATTCAAATACTCTTACAATTCTATTTTGAAGAGTCTAAAAAAACCCTACAAACCTCTATTTGATCATTTTAGGGTAAGCAGGCTTGATCACCTTTCAATACTAAAAATGTTGTTCAAACATCTTACATTTGAAAAAAAATCTCCTTAAGAGGTCTATTTTATATTATCCATAGCAATGGACTTCAAATTGGATTGATCATACACAAGAATCATTTCTAGAAGAGCCATTTGTGGCCTCAACTGTGAATGGCATTCCCTTTACATAGGTAGACTAACATCACTCCTCAAACTTTCTAGTTATAGCATCTAAATTCCCTTTTATAACACTTCCATGCATTCAATAGGTCTCCTAAGCTTGAAATATTATGACATAACCTTCACATCTCATTGATGATGTTAACATACTCTTGTAGGTGGAGATTTATGATTGTGTTATGTAAGGAGGTTATGAAGAAGTAAGAAAATGCAAGGAAAAAACTGTCCAAGCACCACAAAACAAGATGTCAACTCTTTTATTCATTAAAAATGTATGACTCATCCCAAAAACATATCAAAACACTCTTCCCAATGTGAAGGGAACATTTCTAAAGCAGGTTAAGTGACTGTTAGCGCAAATTTAAGCCTTTTGCAAGCCTAGAAGAGGCTTTTCCAAACTAATGAATTATTAAAGAAAGAATGATCATGGAAATATCTTTAAATTCAATTGGAGTCCCATGCATCACTCACACACATCAATCCAAAACAAGATAACTTGAAACAAATTCAAAAAGAGACTCCTTGGTTGAATAGGCACAAGAAGCTACCTGGGATCAAACTAATGGTTCATGAAGTAGGAATCACCAAATATAAAGTTCCTATTATGGATGTGAATAGGACTCTAAGTACTATCCACCTATAAAATCACTCTTCATGACTCAAATTGTACAACCTATACCAATTGTTGGAAGTTACCTTTTCTTTGTATGCCAATAGGAAATGGGATAAAAATGAGTTGAAAATGAAATTCTTTGTGAAAAAAATGAAAAACAAACGTTTATATGACGTGTGGGGAGGTGAAGAGTCACACCACTATGTTTTCCAAGTGGCACACTTCTCAAAGAGTTGTACAAGTGTCTTTTTCTCACTCTTTGGTCAAGAAAACTACCCTTTTCTGAACAACCTACCATTTCTTTAGTTATGTCAACTTCCTCAAGACTTATAATGACACATGAGGGATTACATCAGCATTTTTAACTTGAAAAAATCCCAAGAAACCCATACAAAGTATTAAATATACCATTTAGACCCCTTAAAATGACTAAAAATGATAAATGGACCTAGAGAACACTTAACCAAAGCTAGTAAAACATTCATTAACACTAATTTACCTATTAAAAAATTTATAACAACATATTTCACCATTTTAAATTCCTAAAAGTAAAATTTTTTACTAGGGGTGCCCTATTTTGACCTAAAAGTCAAAATTGGTCAACACTCACTACACATAGACCTCATTGAGTCAAACAAGCCATTTTGGATTAATCATTTTCACCACTATACATGAATTAAAATATATTTACCAAGCATTAATAACACATAAAAGTATTTAAAAACATCTCAATGCACTTGGTTTCATCATTCTATTATGAAAATACATTCTAATTATTCTTCTCACTATTGCCTGAGTTTTTTACTATTTGCACCATTTAGCCTCTTAGCGATTGGATAACTTGGATGACAATTTCATCACACTTTAGGGATATAAAATATAGATAAATATTCATGGACATGAAACATGAGTATTTACCTTCTTCTTCCATCCATTTTCTTAGTATGTCCAATATAACTTTTGATAGCTATAATAACTTCTTCAGAAACAAGTCTGTAACTCAACATTTTCTATCTCCTCTCTCTAACCAATACCACCTAGAGTTACTTGGGAGATTATAATACAAGATATAATAGCTAACCTGAGCATATGAAACTATTCTAGGCACTTTTTATCAACATATTCAACATTAGGTCTTTATTAGGTTTCTAATAGGGTTTAAACATGTTTCCATTCTTAATGATTATTCATAATTCATGGCCCCTTATATCCAAAAAATTATGCTTTGAATTTTTATATAGGACCCTTACCCATCTACCATTAAATTCTTAGGTTCTAATGCAAAGGTTTGATGAGCACAATAAAATCCTTCTCAGGTTGAGAATCCTTCATTCTAAGCACTTGGGAGACTTCCAAACAACTTTTCATGTGTTGTCCTTCAAAATAGAACCTCAAAATTCATACACATGCCTAAAAAAACTTTAATCACCTTTTCCAATGCTAATATACTCATAATTTCTTTATAAGCTGATCTTGATACCCCATTACGCTACTCTCTCTACACCATAGTGTTCATACCTTATTAGGCCTTGACCTGAACTTCATGCCTCTTTTCATGCTCTCAACACCTCACTCACATCCTAAAAAAACCTCATAAAACCACTTATTCTCATGTGTACTAATCTCACCAAGCCACCATGATCATAACTTATCATAAGGTCTCTTCATGCCTCATTAGGCCAAGTAGGGTTTAAGAGAGGTTTAGATATAGGCCTAAACTAAAGGTCCTACCCCTATAGGCTCACCCTGAAACTCTCATGAGTGTTCCAATGCCTCACATACATGCTAAAATAGCCTTCAAAACCTCTTATATTCCTAATTTTAGTCACCTCAACATGCCTTTAGCTCATACCTCTACCATGCCATGACTAGACTCAATCTTCCAATGCACTTGATGCCTTGCAAATGCCTTGCTCTATTCCTTCCATGTTATGACTTGAATAAAACATCAACCAAGTATATATAATACATTACACCACACTCATATCACTACACCATTATCTTTATGATGACAACAAACTTCCACATCCTCATATAAATCTAAAACCACATAACCAAGCATCATATGACTTGACATCTCTCTTCCATACACCTAAACACCTTTGACACCTTAACCTATGCCTTTATGCACCCATAAGTCATAAGTTGATTTCAAATTATCTCTTTCCTTCAAATTCTTTCTTATATTTAAATTATCTCTTGCCTTCAAATTCTTTCTTATCTTTAAATATTCTCTTTGCTTCAATGCATCTTGTCACATGGCTCCTATGTAGACATTAGTTATCTTTAAACATCTTCCATGACCTTTACCTTCCATAATCATACCACTCATGTAGACATACTTGTCATCATACCTTCACAAGAACCTTGTCATATCATGCACATACCTCAATGACTTCTCACCATGATCCTTTATTAGATGCACCTTAACATCAATGACATCAACCTTGACATAAATAATATTTCACAAGAACCTTCAATGATAACACTATAAAATTCAAGCTAACCTGAACCTTGACATCAAACTTGAAATAAATGAAAAAAATAATCCAATAATTAGGTTCTTTTTGCTTGTTGGCAAAGTGTTTATAGACTAGTCTAGGAATGGTATCTTGTATGAATTGGGTAATAAATGTGCTCTAATATGCATTCCAAGAAGTGATCCAATTCTCTTAAAAGTTGTGGTACCAATCATAGGCAACATTCTTTAAGTTAAATGAGAAAAGTCTACATGCAACATCTTCATTAGTAACATTCATTAATCTTAATGTAGCCTTAAAATACTTAATGTGTTCCTCTACAGTTCTTCATCTTGAGGGGGAGAAAGAAGGTTTATATTTTTCTAAGTTTCTAGTCAAATTGTGTACTCTCTTAGGATGATTATGGAAGATTCAAATAAACAATGGTGTTGTTGGGCCATAGGATGATTAATGGGATATATATTCATGATTGGATATGGTTTTATCACCCTTGGTATATTGGGAACAACTGGTGTATATATAGGCCTTCTATGTATTTATAAAGGTGAAACCAACATATTGGTTTAGGCCCTAGACATAGTAACTCTCTTGGGTGTCTCGAGTGAAACTCAATGTAGAGGTAACTTATAACTAGGGGAGGCACACAAGAATCCCTCCTTATAGAGCCATATTTTTTTATTTTTATTGATATAAGTATTATGCACTAACCAAAGTTTGAATGAGTTAGCCTCTAATATTTTAGGATCTTATTGGAGGTGAACTCCACTCTAGGGCATGAGTTTTAGGTATGGGTTAAATAACCTTTTGGTGGGATAGGAAGTAGATCATGTAATTTTTTAATTGGGTTCTCTTGTAGTGAAATGAATCCTAGTGAATAAATCAAACCTAAGTAGATGAGATATATGGGTGATATCTAATCTAGAGTGAGTAAATCTCAATCAAATAAACTTAAAAAGAAGGGAAGGGTAGAGAATAAAATAAGGTTTTGTGATCTCAAAGTGTCACTTCCTAGGTTGGTATATTAGTGGATAAATGATCTCAAAACTAATGCTTACTACTTGCAGTTGTTGCACACTTACAAGTAAACATAGTAATGAATTCTAGCGAGGGATGATATAGGAAACTTGATGGTCTCATCTTAAGGTAACTTCCTTTAGAGTAGTTATTTCATACCCTTAATTAGAATTTTATATCTCAGACAAAGAAGGTGTCTAAGGTAGCTATGGAACACACTTAGAAAACTATATAAAAATAAAGCATTCATACACACTAAGAACAATAAAATAGTTTAAAACCAATTGCTTAAGAAAATATACTAACTTTAAATAGTGTTTACACATTGATAACTAACATGTATTGATTAAAATAATTAATATCTATCCTTAGCTTTTGCACACTTCAAATTACAATATTATAATAAACATAAAAAGTAAAAACCTTAATATCACATGAGTGGAAGGAGAGAAAACTAATGCAATTGCATGGAAGTCAAAATTGACTTCTTCTTGTATTGATCCAATAGTCCAACCTTTTGGAATGTGAAATTAAATTTATATATATAATTGGGGAGGGGACTCCTCATCTTCCAAGTATATGTAAACTCATAGTTACATGTTACAGTTAGAACCTTAGTTCTAATTTTAGTCTCAAAATTACATGTTTTACATGCTTGTGTGTAATTACGTTTATGTCAAAATTAGTTAGCATGTGCAATGAAATATAATGTGTGCATGCTTACATTAGTTCAAATAACTTTACATTTATATTCTAACTGTAAATAGATTATGGGTAAGTTTTGCATGTATACATACAAAATTGGACTTCTTCAGGTTGACTAGGTGGTTACATGGCTTATTAGGTTTTTTGAGGCACTAAAGTGGATGCTTACAATAAATTGGGAGTTATTGTGATGGAAATGTTCTTTGATTCCAAATCCTAATAGTGATTGTTCCCAATGTCATATTGATATCTGATTATATCCATTTTAAGGAGTGGAGGCATATGCACCCTATTCACTTCCTCCAAAGCCTTGCATATTCATCTTTGGTATTCTTGAAGTTAGATCTAATTATCTCAAATTTAGTGACCTTATTTATAGAAAAATTAAACTCTAAATTTATGCCTTATATGGTCTTCCTTTATATGTCCTTTTTAAAATTCTCTAAAGCTTGTTGTAAGAGTTGATCAAAATTGGCCTTGCCACTGAGTCTTCTTATTGAATTCATGGCCTAAGAAAGCTTTAGATCATATAAATTTTTATAATATTGAGTCTCATGTTATGAATAATTTGGCATTACTACCTAAGTCACATCAACCCATTCCCTAGCCTATTTTGTTTTTATGGCCACCAAGTTGAGGGCATTGGTAGCCTCTAATGGTACCATCATGTTCAAATGTGCATATGACTTGCTAGTAGTAAAAAAATAAGGAATTTAAGTTTATTATGATCTATAATCAAATAATTAAATTATTTGGTAATCTATATTATGTGGGGAAATAATTCTACCCTCATTTCAATAATAGCCTCAATTTTATTATACAATCTGGATGCTACACTTTGGATGCCCATTTTAATTTGTGTTGAAAAATGAACAATTTTTTTGTTGTTCTCTTAGTTCCTCTAATTATTTTTCCCAATATCTTCATGACATTTTTGTCCCTTCATGTATTTATACTAGGACATATTTATTTGTTTCTATATAAGATTTGAAATTTTTTATATAGGGGGATCGCCCCATTTTTCTATCTTTTCTCTTTGTCAAAGTGAACATGTCTTCTCTTTCTTATATAATGACCACTCTATTAGTTTCATCTTCTAGTTTCTCCTTCCTTACCCTCTGCACACTCCATATGGATTTCTCAAAAACTATACTCATGATGGGAAATTTAGTAATCATAAGATTAGGCCTTTTGTAGTCCCCTGACTGCTTGCCTATTGCCTATTGTGGGAGGATTATCTAGGTTAGGTCCATGGGTTTAGTGTCTGAGGCTATAATATCATCCATTATCTCACTTGATGTTTTCTTTAAAGTTTCATTTAAGAGGGGATAAGGGAGTGAAGGCCATATGATCCTAGACTAGTCCACCTCACCATATTATGGTAGTGGATGGACTATGTAGACTTACATCCTCTTCCTCTCAACCTTATTAGTGTTTATCATAGTGGTTTCTTGAGAATAATTAGGAGGTGGAACTATGATACTTAACTATGTAGATGCAACATGTAATGGGATATTTGATACTGATCCCCTTACTTTCTTTATGGATTTTATCTTGGTTTTTGTAGGGGTGGAGTAATAGTCGAAGGGATTGTAATAAAATAGTATGAATGGATGTGATAAGAGTAATTAGAGGAATATCAATTATGGAAGTATGGGCTGCAAGGGTAGAGGAGGGATACTCTAGTTTTGGTACTAATGGAGTTGGTTGAATAATAAGATGAATAGTATCAACCTCCACCTTGGGAACCAAAAGAGGATGAGGGATAGGAGGGGTGAATGCAGTAAGAAAAAATGAACTAATTAAATGAATCTAAATATGGAAAATAATAAGGGTGATAGAAATTGGAGAGGGTGTTGGATCACCTTGTGTCTACTAATGCAATGATGCCTTGCCCTTTGAGTCTTGGAGACTCAAGACTTTTTTTATTTATAATTCTACCTCCTCATCATAAACATCATTTCCAATTACCTCTTATGTAACTATCTCCACCAAAGGTCCCTCCATGGCTGGGCTCTATAGAAGGGAATGAGACCTTGGCTTCCTTGTATATTATAGGGTGGTCTTCAGAATTATATAAGTATCTATTTATATGGTTGATCCAACCATAATAAGAATATATAGAGGTGATTAAACATCATCTTGGGTAGCGCCCTCATAATCTAAGGAATTTAGGTAGATGGGTTCATATTATTTCATCCCTAGTGAGGCATCTAGTACCCCTAGTTCCTTCTTCACTTACTTAAGTGTTGTAGGGGGTGTTTGAGAAGATTTACCTTGATCCCCTATTGGTTGAGTAGGTCTATTAGTCCAAAAATTAGATGTCTCCCATCCTTTAACTGATAAGAGTCTAGTTCATGCCTCCTTTATGGAAAGGAAAGGTCCCCTTGAGTGAGCTTTAGAAGGCCCTCCTTCATCTAAACTAATAATTCCCTTTGCAATAATTGATAATCATTATGAGCATTAAGGAAAAACAAGTCATGATCATAGGGTTCATTTTTATATTTAATGCCTAGCCCTTGATGTGGTTTTAAACCTATCCATGGGGATCTTAGTCCTTTGTGGTAGTAAAGCCAAGGAGTAATATTCTTTGTATTTTTTATCCTCATTGAATTGATTCCTATTTATGTAGCAGATTATACTAATTATTAGGTGTGATCCATGAAGGTAGGATTTCTTATTCTTGTGCATATCCTCATTTATTCCCCACCATAGATGGTAGGCTATTTCCTACTTTGCCACATTATTTGGGACTTACTTGGGGAGCTATAGAGGTGTAACCTTATGGCCAATTACTATGATGATTATATAGTTAAGGTATATCAATTAGTCTCCCCTGATTAGTAGTGTATCCATGATACTCTTTGATATCTTAGGCAAAGGCGACTCATAGATGTCCATATATACTTATGGGTAAACATCCTCAACAATGCACATAATATTATGAGTATATGCATATAAATGTATGAAATAATAAGAGTCCCATATCCTATTATTTATACAATTTAGAGGGTGCTCTAGATCAATCCATTGTGGATGTATAACATCCCTATAACTACATCGAGCAAGTAAGGCATCATGTAAATGTGGCCTCTTAGAGGCCTTTTGTCTTTATGTATAATTTTATCTCATAACCTTGTTCCAATAACTTCTCCTAGAGTAAAGGTTAGTTCTGACATTCTCAACAAATATAATAGTGGAATCCATTCTAATTGGAGGAATTTGAGGTAGGGTATACAAATACCCTATTCAATAGGTCCATCCCAATTAAAATTCCCATTATGAATTTCATTATTGGTGTGGGTTACTTGTATTTCAAGTTGATTGTCTCTTTAAGGAGCATCCAACTATAAGCATCTTCTTGATAAAATTCTCTTTCTTCCATGCCACTACTCTGTGTAGATCATAGGTGGTATCTAGGATGGGAAGAGATAGGTACCCTTGAAATCCATCACCAGAGATGAATGATACAACCATAGTATACTCAAGTTTATGTAGGTATGCTCCTCTTGATATCTTCCCTATGAAGAACAAGTCTTGTAGGAGGCTGATACAAGGCATGAATTATGGTTTCACAACTATGAAGATTATCATTATCTCTTGAGTGAAAGGAGGTATTTGGATAATTATAATTAGGATGGAGTTAGTTTATCTTCATTTGTGTGTGTGTGTGTGTGTGTGTGTGTGTGTGTGTGTGTGTGTGTGTGTGTGTGTGTGTGTGTGTGTGTGTGTGTGTGTGTGTGTGTGTGTGTGTGTGTGTGTGTGTGTGTGTGTGTGTGTGTGTGTGTGTGTGAACCTAGTTTATGGTGTCCCATAATGAATAGGTTCAAAGAGTGTGTCTACATACTTAGTATAATCCTTAATGGATAACCTTAAAGGAGTGAGAGTTATCCAAACTACCCTTGATTAGGATGCCATTATTCTATAATTAAGCTAGTACTAGTTTGTAATTAAATCACTCAGCTTTCCTACGTGTGCCATTAATTTGAAGACACTAGTGGTTAAGGCTCTATCATAAGAGAGTAAGTAAATTCAAAAGTTAGCTCGAGATTAAATGGGCATGTCTTCATTATAATTACTTTGATATAACTTTGGCATTGATTTTTAGTTTGAGTGCCATTAATTCTAACATATATAAATTCATTTTTTTTTAATTTGAAAATTTCCACCTCATTTGGTGGGTATACCACATAGGCATTATTGACATATAGTAGGAGTGACACATCATTACCCTTTGGAAAGTAATATTTGATTGCTTATTTGGATTTAGTTTATTGAGTAATGAATCTTTTAGTATTTGGAAGTTATGAGTTAGTGTATAACAATGTTTGTGAGCATCTTGAACAAAAGTTCCAAACACTTTTACCGAAGACCTAATTAGGGGAACTATTTAACTGATAAAAATAATTGACGACCTAAATATGTTAGGTAAATTTGTTGAACAAAAGTTTCAAACATAATTTCCAAAGACCAAAACTTGAATAAATCTTTTATCAAACAAAACTACCAAAGACTTAAATATGGTGGAGGGACCTGCTGAAAAAAAATACCAAATAAATATTTTTTAAAACCAAGATAGATGGAAGTGTAAAATTAGAGACCTAGTTCCCAAAGAATAGTGGTAGAAAAATAAGTTTCAAATAGTTACAATACCTAGTGAATGCGATTTTAGGTTCTGTACCTTGAATGACTAAATATTCTTCCCCAAATAAATCTTTTGAAGGAAAATGATAAATAAATTCTTAGGGGATATGTAGAGTAAAAAGTGCCTAATATTTAAATACATCATAGGGATTCATTGAGTAAAATCATCGAAGAGACTCACTGAAGACCAAAACCTATCGAAAGAATTCAATAAATGAAAGTTCTGAACAAAATCATCGAAGACCCTTTTGTGCTAAGTAGTTATACTAAATAATATGAGATGAAACATGCATATAAATAACATCTAAATATCATTAGTATGTTAGTAAAAATAATGAAAAAGGTAGACATGTCAATATGCTTACTAAATAATAAAGTTAGCACAATAATTGAGGCCTTTCATTTTATAGGACTTTTAACTAGGGATATAGGCTAATTACCATAATATAGTGGGTCCATATTATAATAAAAAGGGAATGGGGGTATGTTGAATACAACACAAGATAGATCATTGAATGCATATTCATATAGTATATTTCACCCAAGTTCACATACTTTCACACACATATGGGATAATGACAAAAGTTTGATGCCCTCCTTGGAGTATTGGCTATGTATATAGCACCCATTGATAGATGGATATTTTCTTAAAACCATGAGTGCACTAACCCATTTTCCAATAAAATTCATTATAAGGGTGAAGACCTAGGGTTTTGATATTTTTGTGAAATAAATGAGACCTAGGTCATGAAAATTATATGAATCATACTAAGAGGTAATAATTTAGGCACAATGGGATGGATAATAATAACTTTTAGACAATATGGAGGTTTATAATTAAAGGGTAGAGCCTTGATTGATATTTTTCAAATGTACAAGAATGCGATGCTATAAGTATTTATGTTAGTATCCATAAAAATATAATATATACTTATGACTCAATTTTAATATTCACATAATATCATAGAGGAATATTTCTAAACTTCAAATAAAGTAATAATCATTACCAATTCTCAACTCAATCCTCATCAAACCAAAAAAAACAACCACCAACTCAGATAATCAAACTCCCTCCTACCCACCTTTTAGTGTATTAACAATAATATATTTATTATCTCCATCTAAGCCTTTTATTCATACCACAACTCCTCATCCTGGTAGACTTCTAATAGTTTGTTTTGGTTTCATGCCAACATTGGCCACTCTCATGAAACATGTCATGCTCTTCCAAAAAATTTAGTTCTGAAAATATTTTTATCATGATGATATGATAAAGGTTTTACATAAATAATATATTAAATCTTATTAAAATCAAACCTTTTCCAAATCAACAAATAAAAAACCTCAAAAATCATTTTTGTATCCTAGCACACAACATTCCAATGAAAATGTTTGTGTTATTAATGACAACTATAACCAATATTAAAAAAACTCACAATTTTTGAACATGTAAATATTAATTACCATTGTAAACTCATTAAAAAAGTCCCAATTACTAAACCTAAAAAACCCTCTACTAAGGAACAACTAATTAAAGATACTAGAACTAATCTTAATTCCTCTTCCAAAAAACCCAATAGTGATGAGTTGAATCCATAATTGGGGCCTCAAGTTATTTATTCCATCACATTTAATAACATCATAAATAATAAACCTAATCCTCATGCTAATTATTTATCTAAATCACATTGTGATTTTCTATATGAGCTTAACTCTATGCCTTAAAAAATTACACTCATAGAATTAGTAATAACATCCCTTTGTCATCATAATTTCTATATGAAATAAATAAAATGCATCAAATAACCTCAATTTAATTATTCTAATATACCTAATTCTATTTTAAAAGGTCTCATGTCCATAGAATTTCATGCTATTGAAACCATTTCTCCACTTTTTTCTTCTATGAAACCCTGCATAGAGTTTCATAAAGAATTCATAATTAACAAATAAATTGTTTTTCAAGATGATGATCCACCTATATTAATTAATATTGTAATAAATAATATATTAATAAGTAATCTCTTTGTGTATGAATCTTTATGAATTAATCTTACATATCTTTGGTTACTCTAGAAAATTGTATACTCTAAATAAAATTTGTAGAAAAATCAACACACTTTACATGGATTCATTAAAACTAATAAAAATTTACTTGGTTGTATTTGGATCCCTCTCATCATTAGACCTTGATCTATATTCAAAAATATAATGGTTTTATATCTTCCTATCTCTTATAATGTGCTATTGCAATTCCAATAACCAATGCATCAAATTTATCCATAATGGCAAACATTACAAGTATGAAGTATATCTCAACCTTTGGATCATAAAAATATTGTAATTAAAAACACTAAGATGGGGGAATAAATCAATGTACAAACTTTTCTTTCAATTCCAATTTTCATTCATTAATCATTCAAACTAACATAAATATATAACAATCCATAATCAATCATTCATATGAGCATGAAGAAGGAACATAACACAAAAACATAAGAGATCATGAGAAACCCTCATAAGGGATAAAAAAAATTTAAAAAAAAACATTTAACATAGATATATAGTTAATGGATCAAGGTTTAGTGAGGCACGAACCCCATAAGGAGTAGCAACCCCTCACTAGTCAACCACCAACTCAACTAGTCCTTTAGCAAATACCAACTTGCAAGGAGGAAATAACCCCTAGGTGACTCAGCACCAACTCATACACCTATTTATATCTCAAATGATTATTATCACCTTATTTTCTTCTTCACACTCTTTTATCTTTCTCAAATAGCCTATTAGACCTCTTCACTCAACTAGCCCTCTTCTAGGTAGATTTAGATCATATAACCTTGTTCATCATTTTTATAAAAAATGTTATGAATTATTTAAATATTAAAAACATATATATTATGGTATTTAATCCCTATACCTTATTTCTAAACTTATATTTCATTCATTCATATCCTCAATATTCTAACTAGTCAAATTAGGCCTATTAAACCTTCTTTTTATACTTGACTCTTACTCTCACCCACCTTGGTAAAAAACAAACCTATAAATACTTAGATAATAATTTTAATAGATAAAAAACATGTTTCATAATTAAAAAACCCACAACTTAGGTCGGTCACCACTCATAAGGACCAAAACCATCATTAGGCCTAATAGAGACCTAATGCAATTAGGCCTCCTTAAAGCACACATTTCACCTTGACCACCTTGTAACATTTTGAGCCTCCATGAATGGATTAAAAAAATATTAAAATATAACCCTAATAATATATCCTTATTTCCTCAACACCATTTATCTCATTTCACTCCTTGAACCACACCATTAGGCCTACTCACAATTAGCCCTTCTCACCGCCAGGAAGTCTGCTGTGAATATCTAAAGTATACACTCAAAATTTACACATAAAAATATAAATAGATAAAATTTATAGAAACTAAATTACCTTATGTTCATCATAATTTACATTATACTTCACCATATAGGTCAAAATACCTCATATAGACCACTTCCATATGCTCACTAAGAACTGCAAATAGGCTCTAATCCCCAGTTAAGAATATTTGACTTTTCACACCTTCATAGGAGTTGATAATGAATAAAAATAAATTAAAATTAACATATTATACCTATATAATAACTTAATGTGCATTTTATTCTTAAAATATATGCATAATGACTCAAGAACATCATTCTCACTATCATACAAAAAATTGCTTGAATGCTCCAAAACATAGTAATGGAAACAAGGACTTAGAACACCTACAAGAACACTTTTATGAAATTAAAATGGATATATATGATCCTTAAAAATAATTATAAAATATTTAAATATATATATTATAATATAAAATATTAATATTGGTCTTACAGACCAATCTCATGGCTTTACTGTACACAGACCTCATTATGTTAGAAAAGTCAGATTGAGATCAACTTTATACCATACATAAGATTATTAAAAACTTATCTCCATTATGAATATGTTTTATATGTATTTAAAATTAAACACATGTATTTGGATCCATACCTAAGCCATTGTAACCATCCATAATCTCATTCTCACTTCTGCTTGGTTTTCTCATTGTCTTCCTCACTAAAACTTTTTAGTGATAGGCCAAATTTCATGACCAGTTTAGCATATTTGAAGTCTATAAAATACTTTTAAACTTAAATTATAATAAAATAAAATTATCACACATCATTCTTCAATAATTTTCATGTTTTGACCTAGTCAACCCTACTTGCTACATCAAAAATATGAGAAATAAGGGGTTTAATGTAGCTTCCACTCACTCTTCTGATATAAAAATTTCACTTAGAGGTATTTGGGATAGTTTAATACAACTTAAAATCATTATACTATGTCAAATAAACCATTATGAACACTTTTTAATCATATCTTCCATATCAGGTCATAATTAGGGTTTTAGAGGGGGTTTAGACCATCTTCCATTCTTAACAATCATTCATAAATCTTAGGCCCTAAACCTAGAAAAAAATTACAATAACTTTAAGGTAGTACCCATACCAAACTACCATGAATTTATTAGATCCACATGAAAAGTTTTCATGTGCCAATGAGCATAATAAAATCCTTTTTGGGTCTTTAATACCTCATTTTATGCACATAAAAACTTCAAAATCACATTTCATGCTTTATCCTTCAAAATTTGACCTTAGAATTGGTAAACACACTTGAAACAACCTCTCAAACCACTAAAAATTCTCTCATGAGCTTTTTTACCTTGGAAACTAATCTTGACCCCTCATTAGGCCATACTAGGTATCTTGGTACATTAAGCCTTGAACTACCAGTCACACCTAATTAGAATTTGAACACACCTTGAAATATATTGTAATATTATAATCACCTCATAATAATGTAATAAAACATCATAAAATTCTCAAACACTACCAATATTATTCTCATAAAACATAGATTGCTAACCTCAATGTGCTACCAAGCCTATGCCTTCTCACTAGGTCTCTCAAGTACATGGCTCATGAACTCAACCTAAATAATAAAAAAAATCATTTATAATGACATAAATGACACTTTTGTGACATAAATGACAAATCCATGCATAACTTAGATGAAATTATCAATAAACTCCCCCTTTATCATTAATTCCAACCACTCATTGATGGCAATCATTCAAAGAAGATTCTCTTACTGGGATACATCTCCCCCATATAGATCAGTCTCCTCCTTTGACATTAATTACAAATCACAAAATAAAACAAAACTCAATAAATAGTAATGTAATATCATATCAACAAGCTCCCCCTATGTCATTTCATACATTAGACATCTTCTTGACAAACTAAGATGACTCCTCCTTTGACCTCATAGCTTATGAACTTCTTTCCTACTCTTGGAGCTAAAGAACCTCCTTATTATCTCTCCCTAATATATTTACTTGATTATTGACTAATAATAGTAATAATCACACCCAATTCCTTTCTCATATGTTCAAAAGAAGCCTTTGTAAGAGGCTTAGTCAAGATATCTACAATTCGATCCCTTATAGACTTATATTCAAGCTTAATAATTTATTCACTTACCTCTTATCTTAAGAAATGATACATGATAGTAATGTGATTCATCTTTAAATTCATTATAGGATTCTTTGAAACACTTATGGCACTAGTATCATCATAAAAAATAAGACCAGGACCATTAAACTCCACTTTGTAGTCTTTTAAGGTTTGCCTCATCCATAACACCTGAGTGAAACATGAAGTTATTTCAATGTATTCAGACTCAAAAGTAGATAAATCCATTGGTGGTTTCTTATTTCTTATCCATGATACTATAAAATCACCTAAGAATAAGGATTATTCACTAATTCTCTTTCTATCATCTAGACTCCCAACCTAATTTTCATATGTATAGGCTACTAGATCAAACTTCTTGCACATTGGGTACCAAAATCCATACTCCATAGTTCCCTTGAGATACCTAAGTATCATCTTGACTACTTGTAGATGAATATTCTTAGTACCTACTTGAAATATTCCCACAAGACCTACTAATTGCATGAAGTTAGGTCTAAAGGTTGTAGTATACAATAAACTCTCAATCATTGATCTATATTTTATCTAATTGACTCTTGAAGATTCATCCTCTTTGCCTAGCTTACATACTATAACCATAGGTGTATTGACAACCTTTCAATCTTCCATTTCAAACTTCTTTAACATCTCTTTTATATACTTGGCCTATGAAATGAAGATAACTTTTTTAGTTTGACTAATTTGAAGTCTAAGAAATAAGGATAGTTCTCCAAGCATAGACATTTCAATTTTTTACTTCATCACCTCTACAAAGCCCTTGGTCATTTTATCACTATTTCCACCAAAGATGATATCATCCACATATACCACTACTATCAACTGATGGTCATTTTTAGTATTAATATATAATTTACTTTTTATAACTCCTCTCTTGAAACTTTGGTCCAAAAGATACTTGTTTAGTCTAATATACCAAGATCTAAGGGGTTATTTTATACCATAGAGATCTTTATACCTAAAAACATAGTCCTTGTTATCAATCGATAGGAAACCTTGAGGTTGATCAATGTATACTTCTTCATCCAAGTTCCCATTTAGGAAAGTTGACTTGATATCCATCTGGTATATCTTGAAGCCTTTAAAAATTGAATAGGTAATAAACAACCTAATATACTCCAATCTTACTACTAGATCAAAGTTTTCCTTAAAGTCCAATCCTACTTGAGCATATCCCTTACATACTAGTCTTGCCTTATTTTTGGTGACTTCTCCATTCTCATTCAATTTGTTTCTAAACACCCATTTTGTACCAATGACATTTATATCTTTAGATCTAGATACTAATACCTAAGTCTCATTCTTCTCAATTTCATTTAACTCCTCATTCATGGAATCTATCCAAAACCTATCTTCACTTTATTATACATAAATTTTAGGTTCAAATTTAGATAGTAAGGAAGTATATTCTTGATTAACATTACTCACCATTATTTTTATTGTTTGTATGCCTACACTTTTATTGCCAATGATCTAAGATTTAAGATGATCCTTTTGAATCTTCTTAGAAGGACCTTTGAGTCCTTTATCTTCTCAATTTATTCTTCATCCTCATATATCTCTATTTCTCCTTCATAATTCTTTGACTGAGAATTTGATTTTTTTGTCTCATCAATCTTCATATTTATGCTCTCTATTATATTTTGTAACCTCTTGCTATAACATTTGTAAGTAGTACTAATTGATGAATATCCCAATAAAAAACCTTCATCAGACCTTGAGTCAAACTTTTTTAATTCCACATCATCTCTCTTGAATAACACTTACTTACAAACACTTTGAAATGTTCAACAATAGTAGCTATACCATTCCATAATTCATATGGAGTCTTATCACCATTGATCCTAATTTATCCTCTACTCAAAGTGTAAACTACGATACCCATAACTTCTCTCTAGTAGACATTAGACAACTTTGACTCATTCAACATGGTCCTTGCCATTTATTAAATAGTTCTATTCTTTCTTTCAACCACCCCATTATGTTGAGGTTTTCTAGTAGTTAAGAACTATCTTCTTTCTTTTTTTACCTCAAAAAACTCATCAAACTCAATTGACCAAAAATATCCTCATTTGTTATACATATGACAATTGATATTCACATTAATCACATTTTCAAACAAATCCTTGAAAATTTTGAACTTACCTAGAGCTTATGACTTCTCTTTCAAGAATGACACCCAATTCATTATTATGAACTCATCTATAAGAAACTTGAACTAATTGTCATTTTGAGTGTTTTGAATCCTTTTAGGAGCACAAAGATCAGTATGAATTATTTTTAAAGGTATAATAGTAGAATATTATTTATACTTTAATCTACTCTTAGTTTGCTTACCATGTTGACATGCCTTGTAAAGAACATATGTAGGTTTGGAAATTTTAGGCATGTTATTCACGGATCCCTTGGAGCTGATCTTGACTAGATTATCAAAGTTAAAATGACCTAACCTCCTATTCCATAGACAACTTTCATCTACCTTTATCATAAATCATTTCTCTTTTGTGACCTCATTCAATACATATAGATTATTTTTAGTTCTCTTAGATTTGTTAATCAACCTCCTTGATTTTGCTCTTCTTATCTCACTTCCTTTGTCATGAAAATTTAGGGAATATAATTGGGTTCACATTTTAATTACACTCAAAAAATTGTGTTTCAAGTTATCTACATACAATACATTTTATATCTTGGTCTTCCCATTATCCGAGATCAAGGTACCTTTGCCAACTATATTAGTAGATGTCTTATCTCCAAACCTCACTGATACTATGTAATTTTTATTTAAAGTGATGAATTTACTCTTATCT
Source organism: Torreya grandis (assembly GCA_037957365.1). Taxonomy (NCBI): domain Eukaryota; kingdom Viridiplantae; phylum Streptophyta; class Pinopsida; order Cupressales; family Taxaceae; genus Torreya; species Torreya grandis. The sequence continues at coordinate 681,654 of JARHVA010001398.1, forward strand.
CCTATCATGTGACTTTAACATCCACTATCTATGTACCATTTCAAATCTTCATTCTGAGTATGAAAGGTAGTTTGAGCTATCATAGATTCTTCTCTTCTAGATTCTTGTTTCTTCTTCATCTTACCCATAGGGTCTACTTTCTTGATCCATTATTTAGTATGATGAATATATATATTATTAACTTTAATGGTCTTCCTTATAGGTCTTGTCTTATAATATCTTGCTATATGTCCTCTTTGGTTGTAGTTATAACATAAGATTCTACTTCTCCATCTGCGGTCAGTAACTCTATGTCCAAATTAACCACAAGAGAAACAACAACCATTGAAATAATATACATAATGTGAATGTCTAATGTCATTTGTATTTTGATGATCATTGGATGATACACTATTTCCTTTTATATCCTTTGATGAAATAAAACCCTTCTTGGATTGTTGATGTTTGACTTTACACTTGACTACTTCTGCATAGGTACTTATTCTAATATCATTATCACTCCTTGATAGGTCATTGACTTTTGGAAATTTTCTCTCCTTGAACTCCTTTTGGTACTTTTTTAAGCCAAGACCTATCTTATCATAATATTATTTTTTACCATTCAACATATTGTTAAACTTTTCATTACTCTCCTCAAATTTATGATATGTCTTCATCTTGATTGCATTTTGCTCTACTTGTGCCTCTAAATAATTTACTTTCATTTTAATTTGGGTAAATTTTTCCATATGATTCTTCTCTTTTGAAAAAAAATTACAATCTATTTCAATGAATATGGATATATCTTCATTATAATCATAATAAACACTTTCATTATCATAATCCATACCTATGTTCTAAATATCTCCCTCAGACTGTTAATCTTGCATAAGGAACCTTGATCTAATACCAATTGTTGGAATAAAAGACATTGAGAGGGGGTGGGGGTTGAATTAGTGTAAAAAATTTTCTTTCAATTCCACTTATCATTAATTAATCATTCAAACTAACATAAATATGTAACAATCCATAATCCATCATTCATATGAACATGAAGTAGGAACATAACATAAGAATAAAAGGGATACATGGGAAACCCTCATGGGGGATAAAACAATTTTAAATAAATCTTGGAATACAATACTATAATAAATGGATCAAGGTTTAGTGAGGCACTAACCCCACAAAGAACACCAACCCCTCACTAGTCAAGCACCACCTCAACAAGTCCTGTAATAAGTACCAATTTACAAGGAGGTACCAACCCCCTAGGCAACTCAACAATAAATAAGCCACTTGAAACCTATGATAACATTTGGATGAATATTTATCTCTCAATTTATTATGATCACCTTATTTTCCTCTTCACACTTTTAGCTTTCTCAAATAGCTTATTAGACCTCTTCACTCAACTACCCCTCTTCTAGGAAGATTTAGATCAAATAACCTTGCTCATCATCTATAAAAACACTATTATGAATTAATTACATATTAAACACACACATATAATTTTATTAAATTCCATCTACCTCGTTTTAAAACCTCTATTTCATTTGTTCATATCCTCAATATTTTAACTAGTCAAATTAAGCATATTAGACCATGTTTTTATACTTGACTCTTGCTCTCACCCACCTTGGTTGGCCAAAAAACTATCCATAATTGGATAAAAATTTGAATATATCAAAAAATATGTTTCAAAACTGAAACATCCACAACATATGTCAGTCACCACTCACGAGGACCAAAACCATCAATAGGCCTAATAGATACCTAATGCAATTAGGCCTCCTCAAAGCACATGTTTCACCTTGACCACCTTGGAACATTTTGAGCATCCATAAATAGATTAAAAACTTAAAAAAAACTTAAATTATACCTTTTATAATATCAAATTATGTCCAAAACACCATTTATATCATTTCACTCCTTGAACCACACCATTAGACCTACTCACAATTAGCTCTTATCACCACCATAAAGTTTGCTTTGAATATCTGAAGTATAAACTCAACTTTTCCACATAAAAATATAAATAAAATGCATTTATATAACTTAAATGACCTCATGGTCATCATAATGTCAATTATAATTCACCATATAAGTCAAAATACCTCAAACAAACCACTTCCATATGCTCACTCAAAACTGCAAATAGGCTTCAAAACCCACTCAAGAACCTTTGACTATTCACACCTTCATAGGAGTTTTTCATGAATAAAAATACATTAAAATGAACATATGATAAATATATAAAAACTTTACTTACATATTATTATTCAAATCTATGCATAATGACTCGAGAACATCATTCTCATTAACATATATAAAATTGCCTGAATGCTCCAAAACACAGTCATGGAAACCAAGACTTAGAACACCTGTGTGAAGACTTTTATGAAATTAAAATAGGTATATATGATATTTAATAATAATTATAACATATATATATATATATATTATAATTTATAATATCAATATTTGTCTTACAAACCAATCTCATGGCTTCACTATACACAGACCTCACTATGTTAGACAAGTCAGATTAAGATCAAATTTTTGGCATACAAAAGGTTACTAAAAAATTATATCCATTAGGTATATGTGTTATAAGTATTTAAAAATAACCCCATGTATTTATATCCATCCCTAATCCACTATAACCCATTCCTAATCTCATTCTTACTTTTACCTGGTTTTCATATAGTCTTCCTCACTAGGCCTTTTTAGCTATAGGCCAACTTCCATGATCCATTTAGCATATTTAAAGTCTATAAATTGATCAAAAACTTACATTATCATAAATAAAAGCATCACACATCATATTATAATCATTTACATGATTTTACCTGCTGAACCTTGCCTACTACATCAAAAATTCAAGAAACAAGGTGTTTCCTATAGCTTCCACTCACTCTTCTAACAAACCAATGCCACCTAGAGGTGCCTGATAGAGTTGAATACAAAATCCAATAATCATACTACGTAAAACAAACCATTATGAGAAATTTTTAATCATATCTTCCATATCAAGTCATAATTAGGGTTTTAGAGAGGGTTTAAACTATCTTCTAATCTTAACAATCATTCATAAATCTTAGGCCCTTAACCCAAAAAAAATTCTTATAAATTTAATATAGGACCATTCCCAAACTACCATTAACTTATTAGATCCTCATTTAAAGGTTTCATGTGTCAATGAGTATAAGAAAATACTTTTGGAGTTTGTAATACCTCATTATGTGCACATAAAAAAACTTCAAAATCAAATTTCATGCTTTATCCTTTAGAATTTGACCTTAGACTTGGTTAAAACACTTGAAACAACCTCTCACACCTCTAAGCATGCTCTCATTATTTTTTTCACCTTTAAAACTAAACTTGATCTTCATTATGCCACACTATGTCTCTTTACACATTAGGCCTTGAACTTCCAGTCACACTTAGACCTTGAACACACCTTAAAACCTCATGTAATGTTATCAACACTTCATAACCATTTCATACAACATAATACCATGCTCACACACTAGTAATATTATTATCATAAGATTTATATGGCTCACCTCAACATGCTACCAAGCCTATGCCTTCTCATTAGGTTTATCAAGTACATGGATCATGAACTCAAGCTCAATAACAATAAAGACAATTCAAAATGAAATTAATGACACTCTCATGACATAAATGACAACTCAATGAATAATTTAAAACACATTCTCACCACCATCTTCCAAATCCCAAATCTTAATATCACATTACCAATTCTACTCATATTAATAGTCCACATCTTTTTAAGTTATTCAACATGCATCCCAACCTCCATGCCACTATTAGGAATGGTGAATAAAAATTCCAACCCAATATTCTAAATAAACCTAGGAATGTTTTCATGTATAAAAATCTAAAAAAGTACAATGCCTTAGAGATGAGAGATTAGATTTGATGCCTCCTCTTTACTTGATCATGCACTAGAAGGAATTGCATATAATAGATAAGACAAGTATGATCCAATGATTTATTAAAATAGGAACAAGGATACCTATCTCATACCAACTCCTTCACTCCCACACTATCTCTCCAACTTATAATTCTTGGATAACAAATTCAATGCAAATCTAGTGTAGCTCAAAACAAATTCTAAAACCTTAAAATTCCATGAAAGTCTAAAAAACATTTCTAGTAGAGAAGAAAAAAAAGGAAAATGGAATATCAGTCAAAAAGGTTGAAATTGTAAACTTAAACACTCCAACTCAATGCATCCAAAGAAATTATATTGGATCCCAATAATAGGTAAGATAGATATAAAATGGCACTATTGATTGAGGAGACTAGGTGTAGATCTAGAAATGATGTCTTTTATTTTCCATGTGATATGGGAAAGTAATACATTTTTTACATCAACATAGGCTATATATATATAAACAAGATCCTTATGAATAAATCCAATACTTTATGTAGAATTCCAATGCTTTCAACACCCTATCAAACCTCTCTAATGCCTTCTCCACCTACCCTTCAATGCCTCTCCATGCCTCTTCCAATGCCAATTATAAAAGAAATCAAAGTCCAAAATTCTAATAGCACTTCTCTCCAATGCCAAACACTAAGGGAAAAAATAAGAATCTCTAAACAATGTCAAATGCTTACAAACACCACACTTCACCTACTCTTTCTAATACTTCCTTTCCACCTTTCCTCTAAGGAAAAAAATTAATCACTTTATTCAAAACATAAATAAAAGTGCCAGATCTAAAAGTGGGGAAAAAATTCTAAGGATATGTGACAAAGGAAGAAGTAATGGTAGCAAAGGAAATTTATAAAAAAAATGTATCAATGTAGATATATGCAACACTCAAATCTCTAATACCATGTTAAGAATAGAGAAGAAACATTCCAACCCAAGATTACAAAGTGTTAACAACAAAAACATCACAAAAGTAAGTTGGAGACAAATGATTACAAAACAAATCAAGTCAAGTATTATTCAAAAAAAAAGAGATGTTAGTACAATAGGAAGACCTTGCATAAGTAGGCAAGTTAAACATATAACTATCCTAGCTAAATAATGTGGGATAAATATTCACATAGGAAAAACTATCAAAAGGATGAAATATCTAGTTAATACACTAGAAAACATGAGAAATAAATACTATAATAGTCATTATTGTGAATTTTGATGATGATAAACTTAAATAATTTAAAAACATTTACAATACCACTGAACTAACTCCTTATATATCAAAATGGATCCCTCCTCCTCTTAAATTAGATATGGTCATTCATTTAATTAATGATACTACTAAGTCCCCACCCATGAAATTATCATGACTCCTATTACCCAAAAGATTATTTTACTTGTAATGATATGGGACAACAAAAATCTTTAAATATCCTCTAGCCATGTATCATATAAATTTTAATAATATTGGTATTTCCACTATCAACATACCTTTTGACATTAATCATCTTACTTCTCAAACATTTAAATATCTTCATTTTACGGTGATGTCTACATTATGGCCCAATCCCAGTCATGAGAATTGGATTTAATGCATTATAAAAATACCTTAACCTAAATTCATGCCTCTAACATTGATGTTCAAGTCATTCAGATCTCATATGAATATACTAATATTTAATCAAAACCATAAGGTTATGTCCCTCTTGGTAACCTAACATTGGTAGACACTTCATGTTTTGTTTAGGAAATATTTATTATTTCACATATGTAAGCATCACCTAGATTGATAATGTTCTACACAATCCCAACACTATCAACCAACCCAATACTATTATTGTCACCAAATCTTGTACCCTAGAAGAGTTTATTCAAGCCTCTTCTAGATTTGGGAAACATGGGAACATTTATAGGTATGTGGGTGTAGTTATATTGGAAATGAGCCTCTAGATTTAAGGGCTAGCTCCCTGAATGTATCTTGAAATGATATTATCTATATTGACTAATTACTTATGGGGAAAAGAGTTATAAAATGAATGAATTAATCCTACTCTAAAGGAGGTGATGTACTAAATATTCAAAAGAACCACTATCAAGATTGACTCATTATCACACTAATAGACCATGAATAGAACTAATGCAATGTCTAAATGATTTCACAGTTTTTCACTAATCTATGCTTAGTGTTTTATATTTATATGATATGCAAAATTGGTTTTCATCTTCCCTTTATATGTCTAGTTTTAACCTAAGTACTAATAAACTTTCTTACAGATCATCTAAAGTGTCTTAAGGTTGATGCAAAATATAATTTCTGGTAGAGTTTAGTCATACTAGCCTAAGGGATCCATAACAATATCTCAAAGGTTGTATTTATAAAATAAAGGGCATTTAGAGATAGATAATTTGGTGATTAAAGAGGAATCAAAGAGATCAACTCTATTTTAATCATAGTTATAATTGATTCTACAAATTATACTCATTTAGAACATTTGATTGATCCCAAGTCACTTCAAGTGCTTGCACAGTTACATTATTCCCTTGTTGATGTTCCCTGATGATTGCAATGATGGTATTAAGTTGTTATGAGTTTGGTCCTAGAATCAATGTAGCTAGAATAATTGGATCAATCTATTATATCTTCATCCTAGTACTAAATGCTCTTCATTAATTTATCATGGCATGTAAAAGTGGAGGGAAGGGTCATTTTCATTTAGTTGGTCCTAGAGATGAAATTGTTAGGGTTTACGTATATGCCTTCATGGCATCCTTTAAAATTTTATCCCTTATTCAAACTAGATCATGCTCAAACTCATCCCCATGCTCATATGTCCACTATAAATGGAAAACAAATCTTAGATTATTATTTTTCCTATAGTCATTATGTTGATTGGGACCTATAGACCACATATCCCCCTTTCTTGATCCAGATAGGTCCAAATATACCCATTATATCATTTCAAGAATCAAGGATTAACCATGTACATAGATCCCTTTAATAATATAAAACACAATCATAGAATGAACCCCACAAGCTATAAAAGGTCAAACTAGATGTCCATATTAAACTTTAATGGCATCCTTTTATGTTCTTGATCACCTTAGTTGTATGGCAATGCCTACTGCATATGTTTGAATAAGCTTTAATGGTGTCAAGATGATCCTGAAAGACCTTATTTTCCTTGGTTGAAAACTTCTCCTTTGGTTCAACCTTGTCCATTAAAAACTGACTCAAAATAATAAAATTTCCCCTAGCTATCTTTATTCCCATTGGCCTCATAGTTCCCCATTGTTATATTTTGACTCTTTGACCTCCAACACACCATAGATCTTGATTTTCATGAATAAACAAGGTCCATTTATTTCCTACCATAAATAACATGATCATGCCACTTGTTAATCATGTATTAATCTTAGGATCTTACTGTCAATTCATCAATTTCTATGCTTTTTCCATGTGGTAGCCTCTTGAACTCCTTGACCTTTTGTCTCATCTTTCACCATTGGATCAAGATGTAAAAAGCAACGTAGATCATTGATTTTTCTTAGACTCACCTTCTTGTCAATCAAGATCATGTTGTTGGATCTCTACTTGGTTGATCCACACCATCAAATATTGTCTAACTTGTATCTCTTTAAAGGTGTTTAACCTAGGGACCTTTTGACTTATTTGACCTTAGCAAAAACTATTAGATCTCATATGTTAGTATGTAAGCTCATGAAAATAATTATATCTTGATTAAATTAAAACCTTTTAAGGACATTTTGAACCCAAAAATTATTTTATGGATCTTAAAATTGACGTTAGCATGAACATCTTATGTTATTTAACCAACTTTAAAAGCTTGGATCTGGATGTGAATAGGTCATGGAGGCACCAAACTTGTAGGAGATGTTCTTGATGCTAAAAGGATTATGTCCACTTGATTTTTTTACTCTAATAACTTTAGAAGTGTGTTTAAAAAGTGTTAAAGTGAGTTTACCTATGTGATTTGCATGATGTTTGCATGCCTATCATTCATTATTTAAACTTAATGTCTATTTATTGAGGCTTGAATTTAATGCTTGCATGAATGTCTTGATTTGTGTGACCATATTTGAAACCCCATAACTTGAGCTAGAAATATTTTGTGGACATGAAAATTATAAATCATGTTCTTGACATGAATAACTCCATGGTACTGTAAGCTTCTAGCATGCATAGTTTCCTAAGTGAAGATAAAAAATCATTAAACAAGGTGGTCTGCTCATTTCCATGTAATGTGTAGGATGAATTGGCTCTTTAGGCTCAAAAAACTTAACTTTTAAGGCTTAGATCTTGAGATATAAGAATCATCAAGATATGAAACTTATATAATATGATCTTGGCTTAAAGAAATATATGGTGGAAAAATATCTTGTATCATGAGGTTTTTTGAGGTGCATTTATAAAATTCACAAGTGAGCTAGTCTATTCACTTTTAGAAGATGTCTTGGTAATAGTCTAGGTCTTTTTGATTCAATATTTCAAGGTCTTGATGAGTTTCCAAGATTTTGTCAATCTGTTTCATTTCACTACAAGCTTATGAACATTGTGAGATCCTACTTGGATCAATTTTGAAGGATCAAACAAATAATATATTGAAACCTTTCAATTCCATTGGATTTTTTCATCAGACATATTGCTATAGATATTTTGTCTTGGACACTTTTTTCTAAAAGAGTTATGTTTGCTAGCCTTTTGATAAGAACCTTTTGTTTTAGACTTTTTTTCTTTAGAAAGACTGTCATAAACATTTTGTTCAAAATACATATTTCCTTGGGGAAATTATCTTTGAAAACTTTCCCAAAAGATTTATGTCCTTAGTCTCTTGCCTTTGGGACACTTTACCCAAAATAATTCCAAAACTAAGCCAAATAAAATAGAATAATTTCTCTAAGAGAATTATGCCTTATAATTTTATTGTAGACAATTCATCTAAAATAACTCTGACACTTAGCCAAAAGTTTAAATATTTCCTAAGTGTAAACTAGGCTCTTTTAGACTTATTTTTGCAACTGCTTAACACCATGAAACTATGCCACTTACATTTATGACTCTAAAATGACCCCTACGACACCAAATGCCACAAAGAAAAATCTAGGCTATGACCAAAGCTAAAATGTCATATTAAATGATAGTAATTAAGATAAAACATACCCTATGACATTATAGAAATCCCCTATGCAAGATTCTAACTATAGGGGTTAACCATTTTGACCTGAGGTAAAAATGGTCAACATCTTTAGAAATTTCCCAAGGGTGTCATGCTTGTTATGCCATGACCAATTACCTAATCGTATCCATTAGGCTATGGAGTCACAAGTATACAATCTTGACATATAAACAACCTCTTGATAACACACAATAATGATAGGAAACAACAAGAACAAGACACAAAATAGAAACACACATGTGCTTCAAAATCACTTTTTTGAATATAACATAACAAGAAAGGAAATACACACCTAATATAATATTTACAAAATTGACCTTCAATTATCAATAGCAAGGTTTCAAATGTATTGCATTCACAAGGATAGGTAGTTCTTCTCCATTCATCCTTGCTAACTTAAAAGAGTTACTTTGTTTGCACTTGATGATGACATATGGTCTAATCTATAGGGTATCAAATTTGGTATGTCTCCCTAGTTTTGCTCTATATTCATCCCATTTCAATACTATGTCACTTTCTTGAAATGATCTTAGAATTGCCTTCTTATCAAAATAACTCTTCATTAGTACTTGGCGATACTCCATAGCTTGATGAGATTTATCTCTAGTCTATTACAACTCCATTAATTTTGTCAATCTCACTTCCATTGGAGTTTTCTCAAGTAACTCTAGTTGATGTGCTAACTCTAATAAAAGAAACCCTTGAGAGATAGGAAACCTAAATTCCCTTCCATAGATAAGCACAAAAGGAGAATTCCTTGTTAACTTCTTGGGAGTTATCCTATCAAATCATAAGGTTGTCTTCAATTTGGTGTGCCAAGCTCTTTGGTTATGCTTTAAGGTTCTTTTGATGATTCTGATCAAATTATTATTAGTGGATTCAACCAACCCATTACCTTAAGGGTAATAGTTAGATGAAGTGCTCAAGAATATGCCATTACTATTTTACCAATTCACTATCTTTGTACCCATAAAGCAAGAGCATTATTTGAAATAATAGTAGGAGTAATAAACCTCATTATGATGCTCTCATAGAACTCCAAGATATCATTCTCATTAACTTCCTTGAATGTTACTTCGTCAACCCATCTTGTAAAATAGTTAGTTGTTATGAGTATCCATTTATTCCTAACACTTGATGGGGGATTTATCATGCCAATGAAATCAAGACCACATTGCGTGAAAGGTTGATCAACTTGGATAAACTTCAAAGGAAGAGTTGTAAGCTTATATTTTATTACAAAGAAAACACATTGTAAACACCTTATCATCGAAGCATGGTATTCCTTGAAGAGGTTAGACCAATAATAGATAGCCCTCATGATCATGGTAGTTTTGGTTCTTAGAGAGAAATGACCTCCTACTTTTCCATCATGAAACTTCTAAAGAAACACTTCAAACTGATCATTATCAATACATCTCAATAACACACCATTTATGTCCCTCCTAAAAATCACACCATCCATAGGAAAAAAGGGAATATATTTCAATCTAAAATATATCCTTTGTGATCTAGTCATATTACTAAGACACTCACCAGTTTGAAGAAATATGATCACATCCTATGTCCAACTTTATGGAGGAAATAAACTAGCTGGTTTAGAATAATCATGATTAAGTAGAGCCTCTTCCTTTGACTCATGAAGATATAAAGCTATTTTTTCACCTTAATAACAACATCATATTCCATTACTTTAGTGATCCACCCTACCTTATTTTCACTAAGATATTTTATCAAAAGGAACTCTTTGGTGCTAGGATGAGAGACAATAACATGAATCTTATTATTTTAAACCATATGTCTAAAATTATTTAGTCCCTTTACAATATCGAAGAATTGTTTCTATAAAAAGGTTTAATTGACTTCATAATCTTCTAAAACTTGACTAAAGAATGTAATTAGATGCTCCACACCCTTATCATTATTTTGCATCAACATGGCTGATATAGTATCAAGTTTAGAAAATGAATTCAAAAAGAAGTCTTTAGTAAAATAAGGATTCAAAAGAGTAGGAGATTTTGAAATTGTTTTCTTTATGGATTAAAAACTACTCTTATCCTCTTTTTTCTAAGAAAAGACTTGGTTCTTCCTAAGCATAGCTATGATAGGTTTCAGCAAGGATGCAAAACAAGGTATGAACCTCCTTACAGAATTTATCTTGCCTAAGAAACTTTGAAGACCTTTCTTATGCAAGGGAAATGATAAGCTTAGAATAGCCTTTATTGTTTTATGATCAATAGTCAAACCATCCTTGAAAAAAATATGTCCTAAGAGCTTACCTTCATGAATAATAAAGATGTACTTATTTGGATTAAGAGATACTCCATACTACCTACATCTTTCAAAAACTTATCTCAAGTGTTGCATGTGTTCATTAAAATCTTTAGAAAACACTGTTATATCATCTATATAAATGAATAGTATCTCATTGATCAAACCTTTGAAATCCATGTCTATTGCTCTTCAAAATGTGACACCAACTTTGGATAGACCAAAAGACATCTTCTTATAAGAAAAATTCCACCATTTAGTAGTGAAGGTTGTCTTAAAATGATCATCCTCATTGACTAAAATATTATTGTATCCTAAATATCCATCTAAAAGAGAAAAATGTTGAGAAACTAAAACCATTTTCAAAATTTAATCCATTAAGGGTAGGGGATAGTGATATTTGAGTGACACTCTATTAAGATCTCTATAATAAACACAAAGTATTATCTCTCCATTCTTATTTCTAACAGACACAATGCTAGCTTCCCATGTTGAATGTTTGATGGGAAATATTATCTCATATTCAAGGAGTTTGGTAAGCTCTAACCTCATGAGTTAATGGGTCTTTGCTTTTGTCTAACCAATTTAGCTTTAGGTTATAACTCAATGGTATGGTGTGCTAGGCTAAGATCAAATAATTTTAAGTCCTTATATTCCCAAGCAAAGATATCATGAAATTCTTTATATAGCTTAATGAATGCTTATTTATCTAATGTCGAACTTACCTTGCCTAGTTTGAGGAGTTTGTCCTTGAAGATTAAGACTCTTTCATAATTATCCTCTTTTATATACATAATCACTTTCTCCTTATTTTGATCATTCTCATTGAAGATAATTTATAAGGTCACCAAACCCTTAGGTATCTTATTGGTTCTTATTTTCACAATTTGATCACCCAATTATTCTTGGAGCCTCTTTTGATTCTTTGATGAAAAATTATCCTAATTTTACAAGAAGTATGCAATGTGTTTGTCACTATCAAAAAAATTCTAAGAAACTTCATTATTAGGTACACAAGTTTTGATAATTATCTTAATATGAGAATATATTCCATTCTCTTTTATGTTAGTTAGAGTGTCAAATTGAGCTCCTATGGCAGCTAGTTTATCAGCATGACTATTTTACTTCCTTGGGACTGATTGTATATTGAATGCATTAAAGTATTATAGAAAATACCATACTATATTATTGTATGAATTAAGAAAAGGGTTATTTTTAGAAACCATATTCCCCACTTGATGCATAACTAATTCACTATCTCCATATACTTGCAAGTTCTTGATTCCTTTTCTCCTTGCCCATTGAAGGCCATGAATTAAACCTTCATACTTAGCCACATTACAAGTAAAAATAAAATGAAATTTATATGAATCATAATATTTTTGTTTAGATGGGGATAAAAACATAACACAAACCCCTACACCAACTTTAATTCTTGAACCATCAAAAAATGTCTTCCATAACTCATCATCTTCACCCTCTTCCTTGGCAAGTAGAGGTGTTGTACTCCTTCATGTATACAATGCACTCATATATTAGTTTCCTCCATGAGATAATAAGGATCATGATCATAATTTTTAGTTTCATATTCATCAAAAAATAAATTTTTAATGCCTTCAAGCTTGGAGGAGTGCCATCATCTATAATACAATCATTTTCTTCATGAATAGCATTATTTTAATTAGAACTTGTTTCAATGTAAGGTTTTATATGAAACTATGCAAGAGGTTGTGTCCTTATTTTCACCTTGGCCCCATACCTTATTTTAAAGGCCAATAAGTACTATTCAATTGAGAATTAGCCACCTATCTTGGCTATGAAGTCCTTTAATAGGTGGATTGCAATATGGGTTAGGAGTTGAACCACAACTAGGTCTTGTAAGATAGGAAAACCAAGATAATTGCATAAGAAAACCTTCAAGCCTTTTATTAATATTACTATTTTGATAGGTCTAAAATCTAATTTAAGGACACCTTTTCCATGTGGCTCATATTTTAGGCCTAGCTTATCAGCTACAACTTTGGGCATGACAAAAGTAGAAGCTCTACTATCAACTATGTAATTGTGTACCAACTTGTCACCTATAATGAGGGTGAGGTAAAATTATGGAGGTTTATCAACCACAGTGGATGGTTTAAAAATATCACTAGGAACATTTTCAAGAGCAATGTGGCATGACTTTGATTTAAGGGTGAGACACTAACAAGGATAGTAGATAACTACTTTTGTAGGAGTTCTTTTTGACTAGGCATTTAAAGAACATCCCAAAGAGAAATGTATGTTTTAGTATTCTTAAAATAATATAAAATATTTATATAATCCATACATACTTTCTCTTGGGCTCTTTTAGGTAGAGAATTACTTGAAACTTGAGGAATAGGAGTAGACCTTACCATATTTTGAGTTGATGGAGATGTAGAAGTTTTTGGAACTATCAACTTATAGCTATGTTTTGTTGTCTTGTAGGAGGATTGGATGAGCCTATGAGCATGATACTACCACCTCCTAGATACTTCCTCTTAGCCCTTGTTTTTATATGATAGAGGCTCCTTAATTAGCATAAAAGTGTCTTCAACCATAAAATTGGTGAAAATATCTCCCTAAGGTTTCCAATCCTCTTTAACTTTAATCATCACCTCATCCTCATTTAATAAGAGGAGAGTAACTACTCCCTGAGTCACCATATATTTATTTCCATTCTCATTGGAATCCATGAATTGGTCTTGCTACCAATATTCTCTCTACAGCAAAATACTATGAATTGGTATCATCTCCCTTGCATTGGTAGTAGAATTAGGATTGTATGCATTAGTAGGCCTGTTAGGATTATGCTACCATTGGCCTCTTCCTTTTACATATTGTTAAACATACTATTACTGATAGGGATAAGGATTTTGATAGGCACCTTGTTACATATTAGCTTGCCTATTTTGGGTCTCTAATGCTAGGAGCTTTGTTTTCTAATAAACATTATTTTTTACTTACCTGGGAGTAACCTTAGTTATATTATTGGCATTAAGAACTTTAGCCACTTGTTGAGTGATATAAAAATTATGAGATAAATGAGGCATACACACCTTAGGAGGAAGTATTCTATCTTGGATGAGACTATTCTCAGCTTTGATAGCAAGATCATGCACTTCAGTGAGAGTGGAATCTCTCATAGATTGAAGCATGACAACAATTTTAGTCTCAACCACTTTCAAGTAAGGAACACAAAGATAGTAGGTGGTCTCATAGGGGGAGGCAATCTATGCCAAGTCTTTTGAAATCTTTCACTAAAGTCATGTATTATTTCTTTGGGTTCCCTTTTTGTCATGTTGAGTTGATGTATGAGAGAGGCATGATCACTTTCATTTCCAAATCTATAAGTAAACAACTCTCTAAACTCATCCCATGTTGTGATGCATCCACCTTCTAGAGTATCATACCAATCATGATCCTTCATTTTAAGGGATATGGCAAGGAGTCTAATGGAAATGTTCTCTTGAACAATACTATAGAAATTGCAAATGCTAGAAACATCTCTAATATGCTCACTAGGTGTGACATGACTCTCATCATTGAATGTGGGCACAAATTTTGTGGAGTTAGGAGGAATGGAATCACATACTTGAAGTTGAATTTGGTTTTTAGTATTTAAGGTAGGGAAAGCATGAGGTCTAGCCATGTTTTATTCTTCAAGATATTTAAATTCTTTAGCCTCTTCACTCTCTAGTAAAATATACTCATTATCAAAAGGGAATATTAGGTTGTGGATACTAGACTTCAAGAGGAATCTCAAGATGAATGGTTGAGTTAATAGGATTGGATGTTCTAGAAGATGATGACCTAGTGAGAACCATGAATTATGAGGCCACATTTATGACAAAATAAATGGCATTAAACCATATTTACCATGGAGTCACCAAATTCTGAGTAGCACATTAATTTTTAGTTGATGTTTTGAAGACCAACATTCACCTTGACAAGTTGCCTTGAAGATAATGCATCCCATCGAGTGTTCCATAATTGTTTTCATCAAATATTGTACCCTAGAAGATTTGTTCAATCCTCTTCTATATTTGGGCTACATGGGAACATTTCCATGTATGTGGGTGTACCTATATTAGAAATGAACCTCTAGATTTAAGGGTTATTTTCCTGAATGTATCCTAAAATTCTCTTATCTATATTGACTAATTAATTATGGGGAAAAGAGTTACAAAATGGACGAATTGAACCTAATATAAAGGAGGTGATGTACCAAACATTCAAATATCCACTCTCAATATTGACTCATTAGTACACTAATAAACCATGAATAAAACTAATACAATATTTACAATGATTTCTAAGCAATAATGTTTTACCTATAGGTTGATTTGATGGACTTAGGATATAAGGTGATGGGATGAAGGATTGATTAAAAGAACTTATTGACAACTATCCACTCTACACTTGAGACATTAACCTTAAGACACTCTAAATGACCTACAATAAAGTTTATTAGTACCTAGGTTGAACCTAGACCTATAAAAGGAAGATGAAACCCACTTTTATATATTAGACAAATGTAAAACACTAATCATAGATTAGTGAACAACTACGAAATGATATATTCATTACTCTAAGAGGCATGGAATATAATTTATATTAGAGTTTAGTCATACCATCCTAAAGGATCCATAACAATATCTCAAAGGCTATATTTATAGAAGAAATGGCATTAGAGGGATAGACTTTAGCATTCAAAGAGGAATCAAGGATCTCAACTCCATTTTAACCATAGTTACAACTACTTCTAATAATTATGCTCATTTAGACCTTTTGATTGATCTTGGGTCACTTCATCTGGTTATATAGTTACATTATTCCCTCATTGATGGTTGTAATGATGGGATCAAGTTGTTTTGAGCTAGGGCCTGATTTCAATATAATTAGAATAATCAAATCTATCTGTTAGAGCTTTATCCTATTTCTAACTACTCTTCACTAGTTTGTCATGACATGAAAAAGTGGATGGAGGGGTTATTTTCATGCAATTGGTCTTAGAGTTGAAACTATTGGGGTCTATGTGTGTGCCTTCATGGCATCCTTTAAAATTTTAGATCTTATTTAATCTAGATCATGTTTGAACTCATCCCAATTCTCATAGGTCCACTATAGATGGAAAACTAATCTTAGACTATTGGTTTTCATATATTCATTATGTTTATAGGGACCTATAAACAAAATAGCCCCCTTTCTTGATCCAAATACGTATAAATAGACCCATTATGTCATTGCAAGAATCAAGGATTCACTATGTATATGGATTCCTTTAAGAATAGTGAACATAGTCATAGAACAAACCCTATAAGATATAAAATTTTGAACCAAAATTACACATTAATCTTTAATATCATCCCTTTATGTTCTTTATCACCTTAGTTACATGGCTATGCCTACTCCATGATATTTGAATGACATTTAATGGTGGCAAGATGATCTTATAATACCTTATTTGCCTTGGTAAAAAACTACTCCTTTAGTTTGACCTTGTCCATTAAAAACTGACTTGAACCAATCAAAATACTCCTAGCTATCTTTTTTCCCATTGGCTTCATAGATCTCTGCTATGATATTTTGACTCTTTGACCTCTTATGAAGCATAGATCTTGATTTTCATGAATAAATATGGTCTATTGATTTCTTACCACAAATAATGTGCTCATACCACTTGTCAATCATGTATTGATCTTAGGATCCTATTATCAATTAGTTAGCTTTCACACCTATGCCAGTGTTGTCCTCTTGAGCTCCTTGATCTTTAAATCATCTCAAACCATTGGATAAAGATGTATGAAGCAATATGGATCATTGATTTTACTTAGACCTACCTCTTTATTAGTTGAGCTCATGTTGTTGGATCTTTGCTTGGTTGATCAACACTATCAGATCTTTCCTAACTTATATCTCTTTCAATGGGTTTAACCTATTGAAATTTTGACTTGTTTGACCTCAATGTCAACTGTTATATCTCAATTTTTAGTATGGGAGATCATGCAGACCATTAGATCTTGATCAAATTTAAACCTTTTAAGGATATTTTGAACCCAAATAGTTATTTTATGAATCTCAAACTTAACATTAGTACGAATGTCTTACATTATTTAACCAAATTTGAAACCTTGGATTTGGAATTGAATAGGTCATGAAGGAACCAAACATACATGAGATGTTCTTTGTGATAAAATGATTGTGCCCACTTGATCCACTAGCTCCAAGAGATTTCTAAGTATGTTTACAAAGTGTTCAAGTGAGATGACCTATGTGATTTTAATGACATTTATGCACCCATCACTGATCATTTGAACTTAAATGACTATTTACCAAGGCTTGAAATTGATGCTTATGTGAAAATCTTACTCTACATGACCAACTTTGAAACCCCATAAATTGAGATATAAAAATTCTTACAGACATGAAACTTGTAAAGCATGTTCCTGGCATGAATAAATCTATGGAACTGTAATATTTTGTCTCATATAACTTCCCAAGTGAATATAAGAAATGATAAAATAAGCTAGTCTACTCATTTCCATGTGACGTGTTGGATGACTTGGCTCCTTAGAATTAAAAAGCCAAATTTTAAAGGCTTATATCTCAAGATAGAAGACTCATCAAGATATGAACTTAAAAAATCTGATCTTGGCATAAAAATAATATGGAGCTACAATATCTTGGCTCACAAGGTTTTTTGAGGTGCATTTATAAAATGCACAAGTGATCTAGTCCATTCACTTATGGAAGACATCTTAGAGATGGTCTAGTTCATCAGACCTATCTAAGTCATTTTGATTCAATCTTTCAAGGTCTTGTTGAGTTTCCAAGATTTTTTCAATTTGGTCCATGTCCCTATGAGCTTATGA
Organism: Torreya grandis; assembly: GCA_037957365.1. Taxonomy (NCBI): domain Eukaryota; kingdom Viridiplantae; phylum Streptophyta; class Pinopsida; order Cupressales; family Taxaceae; genus Torreya; species Torreya grandis. The sequence goes on from JARHVA010001398.1 coordinate 699,953, forward strand.
AAACTATGAGATCTTGTTAGGATCAATTTTGAAGGCTTAGACAAATAATTTATTAGAAACCATTCAATTTCATTAGAGTCTAGCATCAAGCATATTGCTATGGACATTTTGTCTCTAACACTTTATCCAAAAGAATTATGTGAATGGTCCTTTTGACAAGGACCTTTTATTTCAAACATTTTGTCTAACTAAAATGTGTCTTCTTGAAAGATTGTCATGGATATTTTGTTTGAAATATATATGTCCTTAAGGAAATTGTCTCAAAAAAATTTCCTAAAAATTTATGTCCTTAGTCTCTTGCCTTTGAGATAATTTCCTCAAAATAATTCCAACACTTATCCAAATAAATTGGAACAATTTCTCTGAGAGAATTATGCCTTGTACTTTTGTTGTAGACAATTTTTCCAAAATAACTCTAACACTTAGCCAAAAGTTGAAATATTTCCTAAGTATAAACTAGGATCTTTTGGACTTGTTTTTGTAACTCTTTGGCACCATGAAAATATACCACTTGCATATATGACTCTAAAATGACCCCTAATACACCAAATGACATGAGGACAAAGCTAGGCTATGACCAAATCTAAAATAGCATATGAAATGACATCAATTGAGCTACAACATACCCTATGAAATTATAAAAATCCCCTATGCAAGATTATAACTATAGGGGGTTGACCATTTTGACCTGAGGTAAAAGTGGTAAAAAACTAATACCTTAATCTCCTAATATTTAGATTATATTAGGCCACTCGCTACAATCCAACCCTCTTTCCTAGACTACATTAGATAGATATAATCAAGTTTTGATAAGTTGCCCTCATATTTACCAACCAAAGTATAATCTATCAAACAACTTGATATAGTCAAAATCATTGTTACCATAATTAAATATATCAAACAAACTAATACATTTCACCCCATCTCTTCTATCCTAGATTGTATCAACTAGGTCAATACCATACAATTAAATTTTGTACCTCTTTACATTACCTTATATGCCACAGTTATAACTGTGAAACAATACATTATAATTTTGATAACAAAGGTAATTATATTTTATATATTTAAGTGGATGTTGAATATTATGGACCTTTACCCATTATCCCTAGTGATGAATCTATATTATAACTACTCCATGATTCAAACCTCAACTTCCTTTCCAACACTAGAATATTGGCCATTTTTAGATAAATAATCCTCGATTCAATAATTTTTTTTTAATAATATATCCTAAAACACATCATTATTTCAATATTACTCCAAATCCATATCATTTCCATGATGTAAATACCATACTTATTGAGGAAACTGCTATAATCAATTATGGTAATATTGATTCTCCTAGACTTATTCTTGTATCTAAAGAACTATGACCTATAGATAATGATAATTATAGTATATTATTTGAAAAATATCATGGAGTAGTTTATTGGTCATATTAATCCATGTCATGTATTTATCCTAGTATATTTTTACATAATATCATCACCTATCCTAATGCAAAACCACTACATCAAAACAAATGAAAATTTACTCCTAAGATCTCTACCCTATGTCATAAAGAAATACTCAAGATTATTGATTCTTAGTTCATAAAAAAATATTATTTATAATGGGTATCCCAAATTATTCCTATTCACATTAAATTCACCATGGTCATTCACATTTATATCAACTTTGGTAATCTCAACTTACTATGTCCTAAATATAACTTTACTTTACCATCAATTGATGCTATTGTTAATTCTACATTTATATATGAGATTTTATGTATTATTTATGGTTTATTGGGATATAATAAATTTACTAACTCTCTAATATCAACACAAAATTATTTCCACCATTGAATTATGAAGCTATTATTACGTTAAAATGCCTTTCAGTTGTAAAAGCACTAGCACTGCATACCAACATGAAATGATCCATATTTTTCATGATATCATCCATAAAATAATTGTAAATTATGTGGATGATATTATAAATAAATACAATCATCATGAAAATAATATTCATGATATTTCTATTATATTTTAATAACTCATCAAATATAAAATTAGATTTAATCCTTAAAAATGTATCTTCAGTGTCACCTTCAATAAAATATTAGGATTTATAATTTAATTATGTTGGATGGATTTAAATAATAATAAAATAAAATATGTTTTCAACATTCCTATTCCTCTATTCTTTACATTCATACTTATCTTGTAATGTTAGGGTAATCTGTCTATTCATCCATAAAATGACATATTGTATCTATTCAGTAAATGGAATAATGCATGTCAAAAATATTTATATGACATGAATAAATAATTAATTCATTCTCATAATATTTTATTACCTTATAATGATCATTTTCTCATCTTGTACCCTTCATCTACCCCCATATCAGTAAGAGTAGTGCTCACTCAATAAGATGAAATAAGAAAAGAATATGCCATATATTGAATTAGTCATGTTTTGATAGATTATGATAATTAGAACATAAAATTATAAATTCATTATCTCATTCATTTTTTATCTAAAAATCTATGACACTATATGGTTTATTAGACATTTTATGTTATCATCAAATTTGACCCCCTTCATTACTTTTTCTCTAAAGATTTCTTACATGGATGTAGAATTGGAAAATGGATGGTAGTATTAATGGTATTTAAAGTAAAAATTATTAAAAAATTATTATTCAAATTCCAAGTGAACCCTAATCAAATATTTTCACCCACATTAATGACTAATCAACTTCAGGGCACTCTTCAAAATGAAGAATTCCTTTACATCGAATGTCTTAATCAAGTTATTTATCTTAAAGATTATTTTAAAAATTTCACCATTGATATTGAGGCACAAAACCTAAAATATCCTTAAATTTAAACATTCATACCCAAACACAAATTCATCATATAATAATTACCCAAAGTTACAATCAACTTACATAAATACACTTGGACCTTTCACTTTGATGGAGCTAAATGCCTCGAATAAATTAGAGCAGGTAATGTCTTAGCTGACCCTCATGGTAATATAATTCCTCTAAATTTTATATTAAACTTCAAATTCACTAATAAAATGGTTTAATATCAATCCCTCATATTAGGCATGAAAGTATCCATTGACTTAGGAATCCCATACCTACATGCCTTAGGAGATCATACCTCATATGTTGTCAAGTTAGTGGTGATTATAAATAAAAAAGTGAAAATATCATTGAATATCATAAAACTAATTCCACTCTTGATAAATAATTTGTATATTTCACTATTTTATTATTCCCATAATAAAAAAATGTTATAGATGATTATCTTGCTTCATTAGCCTCTTTTTCTCACCCTCATCAAGCACTTCATGATTCACAATTTCTCATGCACATGAGAAAATCACCTTCTAAATTAAAATTTAAATATTTTTATCTTATTTTACACATTAAGGATATCACTACTTGACAAAGCCTATGGTACAAATACATCATCTAATTTGTTGAAGATCATATCTATTCTCCAAAGGATGATTCTTGTGAAAAGACTCAACTTCAAAATCAATATTGTAAATACATACTTAGATATTATATAATTTGTTATAATAATTTCAAAGGTACCTTAATCTTATGTGTTACCCAGTATGAATATCATTCTCTCCTTGAAAAATCACATGGGGGAATTTTTTGTGGTCACTATAGCAGACATGCTACAACCTATAAATATATATGCATGGTATATTTAAGGCCTTAAAAAATATGCTATCACTTTTGAAAAAAAGTGTAATCCTTATCAAATTCATTATTATATTATTCACTCTACTTTATATATTATTCAAATATTGGACTCTCCTTGGCCATTTTATATGTGGGGATTATATCGCATTGTTAAATTACCTAGATCCTAAAATGGTCATGCCTTCATCATTACTATCACTGAATATTTTACCAAATGGGTACACTTTATGCTCCATGTAAATTTAATTGGTATTAATATCTCCAAATTCATCCTTAATTAAATCATGTCATTTTGTAATTCTTCACATCATCATCTCTAATACTAGTGGGAAATTCAAAAAATGAATGAAACAACTATGTGAAAAATTTAAAATCATGCATTAATTTTACACACCCTAATATCCTCATTGCAATGGTAAATTTGAGTCCAATGTCAAAATCATTTAAAAAATATTTAAAAATACTATTATGGATTCTTGTTCTAAATGGATTCATAATATTTACCCCATAATTTGGGTTTATCGTACTAGTATCCATATTTTAATTAGGGTGACTCCTTTCTATTTGATTTATTGTTATGAAGTTTCCATACCATTATAATTTGAGTTACCTTAATTGCACCTTTATATTAATGACATCATTTTTTATGATTAATTTCATGAAGTCCATCTTCATGCCTTGGATTTTATAGATGAGTGATGTGTGCGTATGTTATAACATAATTTCCAATACAAAGATCACATTGCTAAACAACATAACACGAAATTCAAATTTTGTAAATTCAATGTTAATGACTTAGTGATTAAATTAGATTATACCAATGGAAAAAAAGTCAAGTATGCCAAAAATTATGGGGCCCTAGTCAAAGACATTCTTAGACCTTGTACTTACAATCTACAAATAGTTAAAGGACACATCTTCAAATAACTAAAAATTGTTAAATATTTGAATAAATAATTTTATCAAGTTCATTTTCCATAAAAAAAATAATTTTATATACTAATTTACATTTCTAGTACATTCTAATTACATGTTTTGTATATTATAAATCTAACATTACAAGTTTTATCTAGGATTTTTTAATGTAAAAAAAGCATTAACTTTAGTTCTTTACTCACCTTTGGGTCATATACATATTATATTTTGTTCCTATCTTTCATCCTTTGGTATTTTGTATTATTTTACATCCTTTTATTTATATTTAATGAGTTTTTTATTGTAAGGCCATGGATATGACCTGACCTTTCCTCATAAACACCCATATTCTCATTCAGTCAACCTTAAAATATACTTGAGTCTTTGGTTTATTTTTTAATCATATTTATGTACCTTTAGACTTATTATTTTATTTAAGCCTATTATATTTTCAATTTTTTAGTTTCAAGGTAAGAATTTAGTTAAATCCATTTTAATAAATTTTCATTTTTTTTATATTACTTTTACTTCCAACCTTAGCTAGGCATCTTCCTCGAAAGATAAGGCAATGGTTGAGAGTAGTGTTTTTTCAACAATTTGAATCAATCATATTAGTTTATGGTAGAATTTTAAATGATATATATTCATTTACATATACCATTTCTTACAATAATGATTCACACGTAACTATCGTTGAACCATTTCCATTTACAATTTTTTGTGATTTGGGCCAACCCAATCATTTTATGTTAATTTATGTCATTATTCTATATTTCATTATTCCCTTTAGTCATACCAAGTTAGGTTTAAATATAATACTCCCTTTTGATGTACAAATATATGAGTCTTAGGCACCATGGTCCTTTGGTTTTCTCTTTTAGCCACTATGTGTAAGTTATCTTGTGACATCCATTTTTAGCACCCATATTTGGTTTTCTATATCCACATGGAGGAGTAACATAAAAATATAAAAGATTTAAAATACATATCATATAACAAATGGAAATGATGAAAAGGAAAATATAATCTTAATCGTCAAATCACACCAAAAACATGATCAATAATTAGTACATATCCTATACTAGTTGAATCACAAAATCCATAGTTGGATCATGATAGAACCAAGGTCCATTATAGTGTGGTAGGCTATTAGACTGGGGTAGGATGTATCATTATCATATACTATCTATTTCTACCTAAATTTTCACTCAATTACCCAATATTTTCAATAAACCAATTACTCTATAAAGGGTCCCGAGGAATGGGGAACATGATGTGGGAAGGTAGGTCCACTTTAATTTCATGCATACTAGCCTTAATTGGATGATATTAATACTTCATTAGTTACCCTAAACTTGTGTTATTTGGTCAAGCTCTCTAGAGTAATGGTTCTCAAATGTTTCTTAGTCTTTATAACTTAATTAGAGTGTATTGCTCCCAATAAATATTATGTTTTCACCTTACTGATACTTTTTCTCCCTCATCACCCAATTAATTCTCCCTAGTTGATAGGAAGTCTTTTTTCTAAATCTTTTCATAATTTATGTACTTCCTATTATCCATATATAATTGATAGGTTATAGAATACAATAGTTTTAGTTTATCTATCTTTAGAATATAAACTACATATTTGGGTTTTTTTTATATTCTCTCTTGGTTATTGCCTTATATTTCTCATTATTACCTTAGTTATGCTTGGGGTCTTGAGTTTTGTATTCATATTTTGACAAGCCAATTCTTCATTTTTCTCTCATCATTTTCTATTTTTACAACTTTGATTGAGTATGGATTGTTACTTCTCCTTCATTGATGGTATTTATATTAATTTTATATTTTTATAAATTGGATTGAGTATGGATTGTTTCCTCTCATTTGTTTATGTTTATTATATTATCCTTTTTGATAAATCCTTAAGTTTTATCTTTATTGTTAATTTTTTTAGTTAGGATACATTTTGGGTTTTTGTGGTCATTAATATCCTTGGATTTTAGTTTACTTGATTTTCCCTCCCTTTTCTTCTAAACATTATTTTGTCTTTTGGTACTAACCTATCCTTTGTCATAAATTTGTTTGATATTTTTCCATTAATTTTGGTTCTCATTCAATTGCTTTCTTTTCTCTCTAGCCTTAAATCACTAGGTTTTTTCCAAATCTAGTTATTTCACCCTCCATAATCAAGACTGTAAATATGACATACAACCACTCAATCATAAAGTTAAGAAAAGGTATGTATATGGTAATTTCAAGTATTTATTTTTTTCATAATTTACTTTAGTGTTTCATTATTTTGAATTAGCTAATTTATTATGTTTCTACTTTATTTCCTGAAACAACATCCCATGTTACACACAAGTGAAATGATGAGTTTTTAGTGGAGCATATATATACCTATAATTATTTTAAACTTTATCATTTATTTATTATTTATCTCTTTTAATAACCTATCAATTTTAAATCACTCTGAGTTCATGCCTTAAAAGGTTCATTATGAAATGGGTGGGTAGACCAATGATTCTTTAGAGAGACATTGTTGCTTATTTATCATTCCTGCATCTATTATAACTTCCTCATATTTGGAACTATAAGCTATCTCATTCCATATTACATAATATCACTAATCAATACATATGTTTTCCTAATATGTTGGCCTATTTGATGTAGTTATAACAATTATCTATCCTATCCCAACTACATGGATTATATCGATGAAGTTCTAAATGTTATGGCATATGCTTCGTAATTAGGTTAGCTTGGCTAACATAGTTCAAGGTTAGTCATCCCACTTTAGAATAAATTGATTTATTTTATAGAATTAAATAAATAAATATTTGAGAGATATTATGATCATTAACCACTATAAATATAAGTTACCATTTCAATCAAATACATAAGAACACTCATTTTCAATTTTTATTATTCACACTTCTTCCCTAATTATACATTTCAAGGAGTTATTTATTAGATACTTTTTTGGAGGGAAAACTTGTATTTTTAAGTGTTGGGTCCAATAGGAGGAGTCATTTTATAATATATCTTCATTTAACCTTTGATATCCTTAAAACCAAAACCACCCCTTACAAATCACCATTGACTAGGGGGTTATTGAGGCTCAACATGTCTTGTTCAATGCAAGTATATTCTAGCAGTATCTCTTTCATTTTTATAAATAAAATTTTAATAATTTCTTGATTAATGAATATTTATCTCATTATTTTAATTCTCTCTACACTTAAATTGAGTGTGGTTATAGTATTATTAAAACTTATCATTTATCCACCTTAGGTATCCTAGGACCCCATTTTCCTACCATGGCTCCTTACCCATTTTGTTATGTTTCTAATCCTTCCCTTTACTTACATTTATTGTTTGAAATATTAGATTATTGAAAAATAGAGACCTAACTATATCCATTTCATTATGTTATTCACATAAATGATTTGTAATCCTTTCCTTTGACATTGTGTTGTAGGTATTATTTTTTCTAGGTTTATAAATCCATTTGGCCACATCTAAAATCATTAAGTATCATTTTGTTACTTAGATTAACCTTCTTCAAGTCTAGATATTTAATATATAATATAGTTTTAGGATGATCCTAACCCATTATATATGAAAGGGTCATGGTTATTATTGACTAAGATGTGTACATAAATAACACAAACTAACTTGTGTGCTCGAATTCCATAGGTTAAGCTAAGGTAACTGACATAATGGATGGGTTATGGATTGAGCTAGTTATAAGGTGGAATGAAATTTAGAATGGGTGGTGGAAAGATTTTATTGTGAAAGAATAAAAATAACTCTTCAAATTCATAGTACTCATTTAATGTTACAATATGTGTGGAAATAAATCTCTAATGTTCTTTAGTATTTGAGATTATTAGGAAGTGAAGCTCTTGGTTGATGCAAAGACTAGCAAAATGTAGGAGATTAGGTTGAATGACTTGGGGAATGAGATTAACTCTATGATTTTTTATATCACTAATCAATTTCGTCCACAAGTGTTAATGATATAGGATGAGTCTAGACCCGAGGAGAATAAGAGTTTGAGGATGGGAACTAGGCCTGGATAAGATTATATTGATGCCCTTTGATATGAGGAAGGATAATTATCAGTGGGTTTGTAATTTGTTCTTGTTCTTCTAAGGTGTTGCGAGAGTTAAAAATTATGTGGGGAGTTAGGGTGGAATTAAAAAAATTTCTTTTAATCTTAGTATTGATATAATATTATATGCTAACAATGTGACTAAGTGCCCCAACCCTAGGGTAAAAACATTCTTTAATAAGATCAGGAGTGTCAGGATGTGTGATCTAAATGGGGTTAGACAATGTGTAAGTATATGATATTGTATGAATGTATTTTGTGAGTAATTTTTATGTCACTAGATGTAATGTTTTATTTGTCTTGTATGATTGGATAAGGCTTTTAACAATGTTTTTATTTATTTTTGTTTGTCTTATGAATATTTGATTGAAATGGAAACTAGGTAATTTGCTAAAATGAAATAACTAAAATTAGAGAGAAATAGTAAAAATAAAATAGAAGGAATTAACAATTATTTTTTTTGTATTTTTTAACTAATTTCAATACATTCAAAGTAGGAGAGACAAATATATTCTAGCTATGTTAATGCTCTTTTTTTTACTTTCCTAAATGTAAGCTATATGAAGTTATTTTTATACTTTTTGATTAATATGTAAATGGATTTAATATGAAAGCCATGTTTTATTAACATAAAATTGACTTAATAAAATATATAATCTCCCAAAAACCAACATTATGAGATTCTTAAAGTTTCCTCTCACCCAAATAAGCTAAGAACAAGTTTTTAACCTTTCTAGGTGTTGCACACTAGTTATGAATAATGTATTTGAAATGTAAATGAATTATTTATAATATTATTAATATAATTAAATGAATTAAAAAATTATTATAAATTTATCTAAATAATGAAAATCACAATCACAATGACACCTCTTGTTTACCTAGGTTTGTCTAGGGTTTTACTACTCACTAGTTGCTTGTTTGAGAGTGAAAATAAATTATTTCAAAACTAAAAATTGATTATTTCAATGGCTATAAATGTATGATATATTTTTAAAAATTAACATAGGGTTTATATTAAATATTGTGTTGTGAAATAATATATTTTAATGAACATAGGAAAATAAAGAAACTAATGACTATTTTTGTGCAAGTATGGGAGAGAGAGAAATTCTTTTTCCTATAAAAACTTGATTTTAAAATATATATATATATATATTTAAAATAATAAAATAATAATGAAAATTTAATCTAACTTAATAAATAAAATAAATTAACTATAATATAATAACCTCCAATTTGATCTTAATGTAGACCAACTGAACACAAGAGATTTTTTATACTATGGTTCTTAGTGTACTAGCTCTTTTACCCAAATAAAGATTTTTGGAACTATATAAAAAAGGAAGATTAATATATTACTATCAAAAATGGAATAATAAGAATTAAAAAAAAAATCAAATGGATAACAACTAATTATGGTTGGTTGAAGACACTATTTGTAAAGATCAAGTTACAAGAATAATGGCTCTTCCTATCTATAATAGTGTAGTAAAATAATAGTTTAATAGAAGTATAAATATAAAGCAATTTTAACATGTTTTAGATATAAATTACTTAAAAATATTAAGCTATAATTCAAACTATATATCTAAAATCAATCCAAAATTGGCTTACTTGTAGAAGGGCAATGGAGATTACATGAAGGAGTTTAACTAAGTTGAAATTGGAGTTTAACTTAAGAGGGACTCAAAATGATTGAAAATATACTAGGGAGTGATATAGGCCTAATTTTAGGTTAAATTAAGGTATAATAATCAATAAACATGATAATAATCATGCAAAATGTGTTAAGGAATGAGTCATAAAAGTTAAAAGTAGAAGGCAAGACAAAGGTGATAGAACTACCCTTGTTTACAATGGTGGTTCAATAACCATTACTTATAGGGACAAAACCACCATATATAGTTACAAAACTATCCTAAATTTAAAATAAAACCACCCTTATGTAATATGTTTATTAGGGTGGTTTACACAACCGCCTTGACAAATCCATCACACATGGGGTAGTTCTATAATCTCAAAGGGTAATTTCATCACCTAATAGGGAAATTCCATCACTAATGAGATATTTTTAAAAATAATTTGAGGGACATAAAAGGGAACAAAATGGGTTATTTGAGGGACCTAAAAGAGGGAGAGGGAATCAAAATGGGAAGGAGTGTTAGAGAATTCTTGTTTGAGCATTATTAGGAGGTCAATGCATCATCATTGGACCTATCATGCCAAGAATATCATACCATGGAAAAATTGAGTGCATACATATTTCCCACTCAAGAGGATGAATTATCATGGATTTACAAGGGTTTATTCCTAATAAGTGGTGTGCATAAGGGAAATAGGAAGTTAGAAATACTTACCTTACTTACCTTGGTGGTTAAGCAAAGCCAATCAAGAATCCATGTAAGGTAAAATCAAAAGATGATAATCAAGTACAACATGGTGATAAAGAATAAAAGAAAACATTCAATGAAATTATAGACAATAATATGTATCATACATTTAGGGTGGGTCATACTCCATAAAATATCCCTCAGAGGACTGAATACAGTGCCAAGTAGTCAAGAACTTATAAAACCTTAAACACATGCTATGAAATATAGAAAGTCATTAAATTTTTAATTTTAAAACATAAATTGTAGAATTTATAAAAAAATATGATTTTTAAATGTGAAAATATGTGTATAATGTGGAAATATACCAAAATTGTAAAATGTTTAAACTAAAATGGCTTGTTTGGGGCCTAATATACTCAAAAACTTGCCAAAAACCAACTCATTTTTTCCAATCACTTTTGAGATTTCTTGAGCTCTAGATTTAATACAATTATTTTGAACATTAAATTAGTCAATGGGAAGAGAAAAGTTATGGGATGAAGAATATACTAGTAGGAGGAGATGCAGGGTATGATTAGGTAAGTTTTATGTCCCTTTTCCTTTTACCCCAATTTTGAAATTTGTGATCAAATCTTAGCAAAAATCTAACCAATTTCAAAAAAAGATTTTAAAATGTTCATGGGGAAGGGTAGCTTAGGAAAATGTAATAATTTTTTCATTTTTTATAGATTTTATGAGGTTTTAATGGTTTTATAGGGGACATAACCATCAAATGAAAATGCCACTTGGGGAGGGAACTATTGGCCTTTATATATTGGCAGTTATATAATTGTTACAATGGTTCCATAAATATAATTGTTTGTACTAGAGAAGATACATAACAAATACTTATGTAAATATCATAACCATATAGGGTAGTTATATACCCACCTATATTAGTTAGATAACATCCACTTAGGGTGGTTTATAATGACATGAGGTGTTTTTGTATCTGCCACCTATAGGTAGTAGTGGTTCTATTCACTGGAATTAAGCTCTAAAATTTGAAATTATTTCTTGTTTTGATAGATGGATTTGTCCCTTAGATTGACTTAGGGTATTTTATTTATTTCAAGGACCTCAAATATTTTTTAGTAGAGTTTAGAAGTAGGACTGGCTCCCTTGATTCTTGGCACTCCTAATGGTAGACAAGGTAGCCATCCTAGATTGAGTTGGGATCTTATGGGTTACATAAGTGAGGATTATCCTAACATCTAGTTGGATGATTTATAACATTTTTACTTATTAGGAACCTAACCATAACATGTTTATGATCCCTCAATCTCCAATAGAGTGTATAATCACTTTTATTGATGTTTATCAAATCATAGGATTTCCTATGACTAGTCTATTGGTATCCATTCAAGCTACTAAGAGTAGTTGTGAGGCACACATTTTGGTGGATAATTTTGGAGATGTCGACACACATGATGTGGGTGAAAATTGTGATGTGATACTCTCAAGTTTAGGGATAAATTATACCAAACCTAAGAAAGGCTATTATTGGTATCCTTGCCTCCTAATTAGTGGTAGACAAAGGTACCAATAGGCTATTATTTATTTGGTCACCAATTATGCATCACATTGAGGAGGGGGATCAAACTACTCTTAGAGATAGGAAATATTGGATTGGACCTATAAGGATCTATATCACATGGATCATTTAATATCCCTATCAATTATCCACTAGATTATTGTCATGGGTTGGATATATGAATGCATCATCCCTTATCATAGGGGAGTGTAGATTAGATGGCCTATGGGTATTAGGGATTATAGATTGACATATGTGGAACCATTATGTTCTTTCCTTGAGTAGTGGGGACATTGATAGTAGCTAACATGATTTACTTTCCTTACTAGGACATGTTTTGGAAATGGGCATATGAGGGGGTTTACTTTATACCATTTATCTGATCCACCCCTATTTGAGATAGGATTCCATAGATTGATATACACCCTATAGATAGGGTTCCACAATATTTTGGCATGCCCTATGTGGGAAACATCCCTAAACTTGGTATATTTTATAGGGGAATATAGGAGGCAAGAGATATGATATTGGGACATTTGGCATGACACCTACTTATGAGAGGGGTACCCATCACCAACTAATTTATCTAAGAGTAGCACATGGACCTCCCCCATGTCCATCTAAAGGAGGAGAATAAGGTGAAATAGGGAAGTTGTAGATAGTCCCACCATCACTAATATCACCAAATTATGGCCCCATTCAAGAGGACCCTACACATCAACAATATCCCATAGGTGGAGATGGTGAGGCTCTAAAGAGTATCAATCTAGAGGAGGACATAGACATTGATTAGGAGGAGGTCACTAAAAATGATTTTTACCCCAATTGGCACAAGGGGGTATAGGTAAAATGTTGATTTACATATTTCCATTTATAGTTTGTATTTCACTTTATAGCTTAATCATTCAACTAATTTTACATGCTTTGGATATTTATATCAACTAGATCTAACATTTAGTTTACACTTTGTGATTTTAGATACCATGAGTGGGTGGAGTAGTATGATTAATGATACCCTAATCAAAATTTTCTAGATAAGCACTAGAATTACTAGAGACCAGCTCTTCATAGATCGTATACTCCTAGTAAGGATTGGAAAACATATGCATGTATTTTCTATAGCTTATCATGAATCCAAGATGGTGATAACACCAATGAAAAACACTAACTTGCTAGTTAGACTGAGAAGAGTGGAGGCCCTAGTGGCTATGATGGTAGGTAGAGGAGGAGGCTATTCATTTAGCCACATGACAAGGGGATAACCTTAAAGGGAGGAACTAGTAGGGGCCACCATACTGGCCTTTATATTTAAGTGGGTGAGATGGACTTTGAGGGAGGCACTATCATGGGCCACAATACTAGCCTCCATATTTAAGTGGGAGAGATGGCCTCTGATGGAGGATCTAGAGGAAATTTCACTAGAGTGATAACCATCAACATTCCTATACCTCAAAACCTTATCATAGGAGGAGTATAGGCTCATGAGGATTTTTATGGATTATTTTTTATACCATTTAGCATGTTGATTCTTTTTGAGATGCCATGAGGCACATTGGCCCTCCATAGAGGTGTTTATATTGGACATTATTTTTATAAAAACTCAATAATTATTATGATATATAGAGATGTTTTGTCTTACCTCTCAATAAATTTTCATTTTGTATTATGATATTTTAATTTACATGTTCTTATTTTTAGTTTATGCACTCTAGATGCTTAGGTGTGTGATTATATATATCTTATTTCTATATTTTTGATATAATGCTATGAAAAATGCCTATATGTGAGAAATTAATGTATGTAGATGATGCAGTGTGATGGATATATATATATATATGAAAATTTAAGTGTGCTAACATTTATTTTGATGGTGATGATGTAGTTGTTTTGTTTACACAATGCATGACGCTTAATCTATATTAATGAATGAAAATGGGAATATGATAGTCATGAGGTGACAAATAATAATAACCATAAATCAAAATTTCATGGGAAAAATGAATATGACCTAATTTTTATGAGTAATGAGGAATAGTGTGCTTCTTTTTATAACTTAAAAAAGTACTAACTTTGTGGTCCTCATGTAGATATAACTAGCCTTAATAGAATTGCTAAGTGGGATAAGGTTACCATTTTTAGCATAGACATGTAGGCCAGATTTTGGAATAAATTTTAACTTAGACACTTTATGATTTAATATCACTTTTGAATTTAGATTTTAGATTTTATTTTTGATCCCCTACACTTAGTCTCATATGACCAAGAAGACACATGGGCTCATGATCAAAGGATAGATGTATGTGAGTAAAGGTATCTCTCCCCAATAATTACCCCATGTAATGAGTAATATGTGAGGAATCAACACCAAAAGTTATAAAGGGTGAGATATGGGAACTTTGATTTTCATATTTGCATAAGCATTCTTTTTATTTTTATAAGAGTGTTTACTATTATTATTTGTAAGGCCTTTACCCCTAAATCTTGTCCCCATGCAACTATTAAGATGCAATATCTCATCACCAAATACCAAGATAGGTGAGTAATGTTACCCATTTTTGAGCATGCTATTGTTTTAATTTAGAAGGCACCGTAAGAGGAAATTATACCATGGATAAGTTTCTAGACTAGACTATAGGGTAACATTTTTAATTTGTGTAAGAAGTCATAGCTAAAATATATGTAATATACTATTAATAACTTAGGCAAGAACTACTTTAATGCTCATTTTTAAATTTTTTTCTATGGGAAGATAGTCAACCATGATAATGGGATGATATGATATGTTGTATTCTTACAAGTTTCACATGTGAATTAAATATCAAATAATCACTGAACAAAACATTTAATATGTAAATGAACATGTAAACTATGAAAAATCAATGAAAATGAGGGCCATTCTATATGAAATTAATAGATATATAAATGTTTTATGTGAAATGAGTTCATGGATTCATCACATTTCTTCCCCTCTAAATTATGTAACTGATAAGCTCTATTACTAAAATCTTCAATCACTAGATAAGGGCTTAAATAGTTGTGTCTCAAATTTCAACCTTCTCCTTTATTTTTGTCAATTTAGTTTTTGAGTCTATGGAAAAGGTATCCAACATGTATAGGATATTTTTGAGCATAATTTTGAAGTTCACGATACCATTTATAGGGAATTACTAGCTTTGCTTATCTTTTCAAAATGTGTGAATAAGGGAAGGCCAAAGTTTTTGAGCATTAAATGGGTTGTTTACCATAAAAATTTTAGTGTATAAGAGGTTTATGGTCAATGAAACTCAAAATATTATTGATGATACATGTTTTACACTATTTTTCCCATTTTCATTCTTGGGAGAGGTTGAGAGAGCTTAGTCGATAGCTCTCTATGGTCCTCTCTTGTAGGAGGGAGAAAGGATCCAATATTGGGGATTGGGTAATAATTATAATTGATGTTAAATTATATGGTACCTATGGTTAATTTATGAATCCTTACCTCAAGAATTTTCATGGCTAGGAAAGGATGAATGGGTTAGTTGTCTATCCTAAAATATAAACTACAATATGAATTATTGTTTGCCCCTATATGATAGGGAACTTTATGGTTATGCTGATGATATTGATCATCAATATATTTTGGGGGTTTGTCTTCATGCCTCAATATTTATATCATGCCAATGTGGTGGTCTCCAATGTTAATGTCAAGATATCCTAATCTAAGAGGCATGTGAGTATTATAAGTTTCAATCTTATAAGGATCATACAAAAGTTATATCACTTCATTTTTACAAGATACTAATAATCTCATCGATAGACTTGGTTAAGACAACTAACACTAATATGGGATTTTCTTCACTTACTATTTATGTTATTTCAACTCCATTTTATATGGTTTTATTATTTGATAAAATTTTAGGAATTTTTTTACCCCTCTTTAAGATAATTAATTTGACTACTAGTGGGTCTTTGTCTTCAATAAATTATGGGAGATTTACCACACCATTAGTGGGGAAGAGATAATCAATGTGTATCCATAGTTGTTTATGCATGGTATTTTGAATGGCATAAAATGTCTTAGGGTTATTTGAGTGATGATGAATTTCCCTAAATGGATGAACCTAATTTATTTGAATAGGTTATAAGGTATTGCCTTCATCTTATGGATCCAAGGTCTACCCAAGATCATGTTATAATTTATATCTCTATCAATAACATAAATTTTTGTCAATGTAGTCTTTAGAACAAAAGTAACTAAAAGAATGATTGTTCCTTTTGAGGAAAACATGAATCCATCATAACCTTGAAAAGTATTCCTAATATTAAAGTAATTAGTTTTCCATATCAGAGTTTATGAATAAATGAAAAGGGGACCATGTTGACAACTACCCCATTCCTAACCATTTCTCATTTTACATAATTATTATAGATACATACTTATATATATATAAGGTTAAATATTCCCTTTTAAACATTTTTAAGTCTAGGGGGAGGCTATTTAAGTCAAACAATAACAAGAATTTATCAAATTTTGTTTAGGTGGGAACATATACAATTCAATATGATTGATTTGAGCTTATAATAGAGGCATAACACTAACTAAATGTCCCAATCCTAAGGCATAAAGTAATGTTGAATGATGGGTAGGAGAGTTTTTAAGTAAGTCTAAGAAAGAGATATACGAAAATTTATTTATGAGATCAAGAATTAAATCATTTTTCCCCACAAATTTGTGGTTGATATTGGTATCCAAGACATTTATCATGTAAGGGGTTGTGTGTGGACACTCTCTTGTGTAAGTAATACTATTTGCTTAATTTCCATAAATCCTATCATGTAGATTTTTCCTTGTGGTCCTGATTGGGGAGGCACATTAGGGTTTATTATACTAGAGGTAGAGGCCTTAGTGTTTTTAGTACCATCTAGTGAGGGTTGGCTAGTTTGGAAACCCTGTGGGTGGTTTCAGATGGTATGACATTGATGGTATGGAAATAAGGTTTGACAAATGTCCTGATTAATATTTTGAGGTAACATAAGATTAGTTGATTGAGCTTAAGGGTTTTCATTATATTACCCTAGAAACATTCATATAAATGTTTATCATTAGTTCTTAGGGAGTTTTTGAATAAATTTATTGTATTCCCTATAGGATCGAGTATTATGTCTAGAAACTCTATGAAAAAGGTAGTATAAAATAAGATCATAGTTCTAAGGCATTTGATGCTGGACTTACTAATCAAATCCTTACTTATTGTTGTTATAATATAAGTGTTAATTATGTTTAGGGTTGGTTTTTTGAAATTGGCTTTGGTTTTCACTTTGTCATTAGTGTTATGAGGAGAAATTTGGTTAAAGTCAATAATGTGAATTGAAGGTGGCATGATTTGATTATTTTCACCCATGTGGTTGGTGTTTACATTATTATTATTGTTATTATTATTATTATTATTATTATTATTATTATTATTATTATTATTATTATTCATGAGTTAAAGTGGATTATTGTTAACCAAATTAAACCTATTATTCTAATCTATGATGCCATCTATGGTGGCATTACAATCCCTATTGAGAATACAAGGACTTTGATTACTAGAGTTTTTCTGTTAGAATTTTGATAGCCTCCATTATTTTGGTTTGGGATGACTATCTTACATTTAGTCCCATAGGTTTTATGGCCACTATGTGTTTCTATGCTATATTTGCTTTTCACATTCAAGAAAGAGAAAAATGAGAAACTAAGAAGAAGGATGAGGGTTTGTACGTACTCGGATTGTAGACATGCACACTAGAATTCAGACGTTGTGAGAACTCTTTGGTTGTGGAGGATGACACCTAAAAGGGAAAGACACTAAAACATGAAAAATGTTAGATGACAAAAGGGTGGACTGCCAAGCAAGAGCTTGGTCCTAGAAGCACAAAGGCTTCTTGGGGGATGATAGCCCATTGTTAAAATAGAATGCTAATCAAAAATAAAAAGTGATAAATGATAAAAGACAGAAAGAAAGAACTGAAAGTAAAAGCGTACCTATTTAGCAATAATTTGCTTTACATAGTAGCCAACATTGGTGATATTGCCAGCGTCGGTCAGGGAAGGTCACTGACATCGGTTAGGCTACCGATGTCGATAGGGGAAACAGACGAGGTCAGTTGGGGCAATAGTCAGGGATGAGTTACAGGTCTGGTCTTGGTCTGCAGAACGGACTGAGGCTTCGTCTGAGGGTCTAAGGGTCTGTGTGGGATTCAAAGGGACTATTTGGGGTCTGATGAGTAGTCTGAGGGTTTGTGCAGAATTGGTTGGGTAGAGGGGACTATCGGGAAAGTGACTGGCTGGAACCAAAAGAACAAAAGGGGGATGAATGAGAGGCAGGGGTCTGAGAAGGCTTTTCAACCTCTCAGGGATAGACAAGGAAGGTCTAGGTAGTAGTTAGCTAAATAGATAAATGCAAATAAGAAATGAAATGGAAAAGAACACTGTGCTTACCTCTTGATTACTGGTTGGAGAATGGAGAAACCTATTGTCAGAGCTGTTAAAGGACCTATAAATGGAGCTGTTGCTTGGAGCTATTTCTATAAGGTGCCTGTAGCTGTTGGTGTTGCCGTACGAGGAGGAGGAGAAGAAAATATGAATGCAAAAGTGTCAAGAGAGTTTTGTTTATGGGGGGAGGGGAATGGTTGCAGAGAATGGTCTTGAAGGCTTCTGACACCGGCAGAATCACTGACGTCAGCTGTATAATGACTGACGTCAGCGGCTGAAGAATGGGGATAGAGGCTAAAATTAGCCTCTATCCATTCTTGCACATTGCCGGGTCAAGGGGCTATGGGAAAATGGTTAAGGGAGACATAAATGGATGTGGGAGGAAGGATAAAGGGGAGATTTGGGCAATAAAGGCTAGGAGAGAGGTAGGGGGATCCAAGGAAGGGATCCAAGGTGGCATGGGTGAGGTGGAAGGGGGCCAAATAAATTAAAATATTTATTTGATAAATGGAGGGGGATAAGATAAGGGTTAGGACATGGGCCAAGTGGGCCAAGGGGGGATGACGACCTAGGGGGTAGACACAATTTTAGTGTCTACATTTGCCCCTTTTTGTCTTGTTGGTTATTCTTGATAAACTGTAAGACAAAAATAAGAGTTGGTTGCCCCAGGTATGGGATGAGGTGTTCCCCCCTTAAAGTGAGAGTCAAGGGAAGGGAACCTAAGATCAAGTGTCAGTTTGATAGAGAGATGGATAGAGAGAGGGTGAGTGTGAACACTATAATAGTCGTGATTGCACGTATACCACTTCATGAGATGGTCAGGTTAAATTGTCATAGGTCAAGGTCGAGGA
The DNA here is from genome assembly GCA_037957365.1 of Torreya grandis. Classification (NCBI taxonomy): domain Eukaryota; kingdom Viridiplantae; phylum Streptophyta; class Pinopsida; order Cupressales; family Taxaceae; genus Torreya; species Torreya grandis. The sequence continues at coordinate 719,908 of JARHVA010001398.1, forward strand.
GTGCCAAAATTGAAATAACCAGGCCCCAGCATTTTGTCATAGCTGATCACGTTATTCAATCTAAGCTGACGCTCCAATGGTCGTCGTGTTCCAGGTATCCCAGGCTCAGGAAGTGCTCTTGGAAACACGAAAACATCACAAGTAGTGGGGATCAACTGGCTTGTGATCCTATATTTGTGAAGGTCATAAATATGGGCTGCACATAATTTTGCTAACCATTCATGAGGTAGCATACATGCAAAAACAACCAAGGCAACATTTGTCTTGGAAGTGGTTAGAGTCTGAGGAGATATGCATGATCACCAAGGTCTGGTGGTCGATGGATGGAGGCAAAAGTGATGTCAAAGGTGCCCTAGAGGCTAAGATGACTTATACTAGAGAGCTAACTGATTAGGGGCATGATTTTGGGGCAATGTGATGAAAAAAAGAGGTTTGAAGTCCACCGACATCAGTTATAAAACTGACGTCGGGTGACCAAAAGGGACCGACATCGACATAAATTAGCCGATGTCAGCTGCCTAGGGCACAAAAATGTCGACATCGACAGCCTACCAAATCCAACAAAAATGGATTGGCAGCCCACCAAAAGTCATTTACTACTTATTGACAGAGAGAAAAAAGAGCTCTGGAGTTGATTGAGTGAAATTTACCTAGAGTTGATTGAGGAGCGGTGCGAGGTGGCAGAGGAACATTAGTGGAGAGAGGGAATTGATTAGATGATGCAGGGATGTGTGTGGGCCAATAGGAGCATGCAGAGTCATTAGCATAGAAGAGATGGTAGAGGGGAGTAGAGGACCCATAGGAGGTCCACCACCAGTGGCACCCATCGTGCCACCATGCTGACGATGTTGGGATGAGGTAGGGGGTCTCTGAGCCCTATTTGGTTGATTATTGTTTTGATTTAGTTTTTTGAATTTTTGGTTGCTTTAGGCAAGAATTAAGGGGGGAGGGTAGCTAAGAAGGTGGGTGGGGGGTCTAGGATAGCTTAGGGATGATTTAGGAGTGATTTGGGGGGGTTGGGGAGTCCACAGGGGGAAGCCCTAAATTTAGGGCTTGCCCCATTCAGCCCTAGGGCTGAACCAGTCACCGACATTGGTGAACTCACTGACGTCAGCCAACCAGTGACCGGCATCAGTCACTCACTTACTAACATCAGTTGCTAAGTGACTGATGTTGATTATGTGAGTGCCATCACCAGCACGCTAACCAATGTTAGTGGCTACCTAGTCAAAAAGGGTGGTGAAAAATGGTTAAGTCCAAAGGTTGAAGCCATGCCAAGGGCTTCCTAGGTGTCAGGTTAGGCATAGATGGTTAGAATGGTTAGTCAAATAGGAAGAGTAAGAATAGTTTTAACATGAGATTAACTATTGATGGATTCAGGTGAGGCAGACTCTTATGCTGTAAGATCGCCTCCTAACTTTGTTGACGCAAATGCGTAGAGGCATGACGGTCGAGGAGTGGGCACAAATGAGTGCAGTGGGGCTAGGTGGGCTAAGATGCTACTACAGAGTGGCAAGGGATGTGAGCCTCATGGTGGTGTTGATCGAGTAGTGGGACCATGCCACCAACACCTTCCACCTGCCCACGGGCGAGATGACAGTCACAATCGAGGACGTGTACTAGATTTTGTGGCTATCAGTACATGGAGCTAACATCTATGCATGCTCGAGAGAGGCACATGACATTCATATGGTCACGCTATTTGGGGAGCATGTCTTTGAGATGAGCTACCATTCAACTAGTTTTTCTTATGAGCCTCTGTACATGGCAGATGAGGGCGCACATCGACTGGCGGTCTTGATGATGATCAGCATCATAGTCTATGTGTTGCTGGATGCAAAGGGAGGCAGGTTCCCAGTTGCCATGACCAGGGTTTTGATGGACATGCTGGAGTAATAGACAGTGTTCACCTGGGTGCCTATCTTTTTGGCCTAGGTATACAGAGAGCTATGGGGCATCATTCGGTGGTGACGGTATAGTCTGTGTGTAGGCCACCTTCTGGGCATATGAGCATATCACAGTTACATGACCTCTCAGCCTCCCAATGGTAATTCAAGCCAACTTCAGGGTCAAATTTAGGTGATGGCACAAGGTGATGGTGTAGATGTGGGTGGACAGAGTGGTCAGAGATATTGACCACTACAGAGGGGTACTGGAGGCCCTAATTCTAGCAGACATCATTTGGAGACCATACTTGGTATATCCAGCGTTTAGAGACTAGGGCGAGTAGATGGTCGGGACTTAGAGCATGTGATGGGTCAGAGGTAGGCAAGTCAGTGAGCTCGAGAGGATCTAAGCAGAGAGAGTGTGGCACCAGTATGGGTTGTTACAAGATGTACCTCCCACCTTCCCATAGTACAGGTAGGATGATATAAAGGCACCACTCCCACTGCCAAAGGAGACAAAGGGGCCATATTTTAAGGAGTTACCGATAGGACCTGGGATAGCTGACCCAAGGTGTACAGAGGCCTACATAGCATGGTGGACAAGATGGTACATAGGTATACAGGTGGGTCCCCAGCTAGATCTATAAGCTGTCACTAGGGAGCGAGATATAGCTCACGAGGAGAGGGACATAGCGTGATAGGAGAGGGATGCGGCACAGGCTCAGGTGACCATTTTGTATGGACAAGTCACAGTTTTATAGGGGCAACTAGTGGGGGTGACAGGATAGGTGACAAAGATGACAGGTCGGGTGGCAGTGCTAATAGGGTAGGTCACTCGATTATAGGGATAGCTGGCCACAACCCAGGCACAGGCAGTGGCAGGACATGGTCTTAGAGGGCAGGGCCCATTGTAGCAGCCATCTCGGTAGCCAACATTTTCACAGTGGGTAGGACTGTCAGCCTCAGTGCAACTGACATTTTCACAGCCGCAGGGGTCAGTGCAGGGGATGGTAGCAGGTCAGATGGGTCCACCATAGACTGTATCTATAGTTAGATACAATAATGTGTTGGATGAGATCACATATTATGAGGGAGCCATTAGGGGGTTTCCTCAAATACAATGATACTCAGATATGAGGGTAGAATTGAGTTGGCAGTGGTTTATGTCATAGGTGACTGCTACAGATTCATGTAGATAGTGCAGATCAAAGGGGGGAGAGGATACATCATCTTCTCGACCACCACCACCACCATAGCCACAGCCTTGAGGGTAGATTTTGATATGATGTATATACCGGCCTACGTGCTGATGATGTATGTGATTTTTTTGAGAGATAGATGCACAGATTGTGCAATTGTATAAAACTTTGAGATATAAATGATGAGATTATTTTGGATTATTGACATGAGTTATGAAAAATTATATGGATGTGATTAATGTTTATGGCACTTTGATTTGATGCATGTTTTGATATGATGTGTATAATAATGATGCTATGATGCTATGTTTGTGATTATGATGACTAATGTGATCATGAATGTGATGTTTAATGAAATGGTTATATGATGATGATTAATGATATTGATGTTGATATTTGATGTGAATGGTTATGATTTTTAGATTAAATGGTGATGTTTAATGATTATGGATGGACATGATGAAAATGATTATGCTAATGATTATGAAAATATGTGACTAACTATGATATGATTGACAGGTCACGAGAGAATGGGATGGAAGAAAGTGATGAAGAGGATGGCTGAGTTAACCCCAGAAGACCCCATGTCAATTGAGTGCTACCTATATAGCCCCTGTCGTTAGGGCCTCAGGCTAATGTAGTTCTCCCAAAGAGGGAGGAAGAGGGTTGAAGTGATTGATTGGTTGTGGTCAAGGTCAAGGTAAAGGTCATGGTCAAAGAAAAGAAGGTTTGTCCATCAGAGAGACAAACAAACGAGGGTGGTCGAGCTAACCCTAGAAGATAGTCGTGTCATTTGAGTGCTACCTACATAGCCCAGATTGGAAGGGGCCTCAGACTAATGTAGTTTAGACTAGTTGAGAAGATTTGTCGATGATTGGTTTGGTCATGTGTCAAAATGATGAGGAGAAAAAGATGTTACAGCCTTTTCCAAATGGTGTATGTTGTAACATTGGTTGAGGGGTCTTTCAACCCTAGCAATCTTCCATAGTTGTGATGGATGTATGCTAAAAATGAATCGAGGTCTATTTATGCTTCAGCAAGTATTGGTTTATGCTTAACATAAATTATGTAGTCCATAGTTTCCATGTGTATTGGTATCCATAGAAACTAGTGTGAATAGGTTATGCGAGTGGTCTAAAAAGAGATTGGGTTGAGTTGATTCAATAAATGATGAAGTTTGAATGTGACCAAAGTGTAAGCAAAGTGTAAGCAAAAAGTGAAAGGCATAATCGCCCTTTCATTGATAAGGACCAGAATGACAGCATAGATAGGGGTTGTTAGAACAAAGAGCCTCATTCATGCATTGCATCATTGACCATGGTTGTGTTAGAATGGTAATCGAATCACTTTGAAATTAAAGTGAGCTCGAAGTCCCTTGAGCAAGTGTTATGATAGGAGAAGGATAGGGTAACCCATTTTATGAGTAGGGATAACCTTGCACATTTTTATAGGAGACCTTGAGACAACTACAAGCCAAGTCTATGACCCATTTTTTTTTGAAAGAGCAGACTGATCAATGCGGGAAGTCCACATAGAAATGTCATTTTGCTTTGTGGTCATTTGTGAAGCTGATCGATGCGGGAAGCTTCTAAGAAAGTGCTATTTGTAGCAAGATTTAATCATAGCCATCCTTCGAGGGAGTGGTCTATATTTTTGCTTTGTATAAGGGCTTTGAATAGCTGTCCTTTGAGGGAGTAGTCTATTAGCTACATCAATGATAGTATAGCTATCCTTCGAGGGAGCAGTCTGCCTTTTGATTTGATTAGGTGACCTTGGATATGTTTTGACATCTTGATTTATTTTTTGATAGAATTTGGAGTCATGGACAAGACTATAGAAGTTCAAGGGCTCCCTTTTATTAGGACAAAGCATCCATACATCATAAAAGGGTTATAGAGGATTTGTTAAGGGAAATAGGGTTGAAGGAATGAGGATTAAGAGGACGAGGATTGCTCAAGGGATGAGCTCAAGTTAAATGTTAAGTGGATGAATACTCGACTAATAGTAGAATGGCTGCAGATGCAAGGCATTGAGAGGCTCAAGTTATGGTCATCTGTTGAGAGAAGATAGATGATAAGTCCTTGACCCATACTTGTGCGTGATGATGAAAGGTCCGAGCTAATTAGGGGCAAACTTGCCTCGTTTACTTTGCTCCATATTGGTGATATGCTGGTTTTCTTTGAGGACGAGGTTTCCAATGTTGAAATCTCATTCTCGCAGATTTTTGTCATAGGCTCACTTGATGCAATTTTGATAGACATGGAGATGGTTGAGGGCAGTGAGACGACATTCGTCAACTCAAGTTGAGCTAAGTGATCTTGATGAAAGTCATCATTGGAGAGAATGTCATGTAGAGAGATGTGGAGAGATGAGATCTGTACTTTGAGAGGTAGGACAACCTCTATTTTATACACTAGAGATAAAGGGGTAGCACCCGTAGAGGTTCAGATGCTAGTGCGATAGGCCCACAAAGCAAAGGGAACATGAATGTGCCAGTCCCTTCCTGTGTCATTGACCACCTTCATGAGAATTTTAGTCAAAATTTTGTTGGAAGCCTCAGCCTGCCCATTTGCTTATGGGTAGTAAGGCGAAGAGAAACTAAGCTTAATGCCAAATGAGTCACAGAGTTTTTGGACGGTCTTGTTTTTGAAGGACTTGCCGTTGTCGGTGATGATTTTGTGAGGAACACCAAAATGACAGATGATGTGGGTGCTGATGAAGTCAACAATTTTGTTGGCTTTTATGGAGACGAGAGGAATGTCTTCCACCCATTTAGTGAAATACTCAGTGGCGGTGATGATGGACTAATGATGAAGAGACGAGTGAGGGTTAATCTCACTGATGAGATCTAAGCCCCACTGAGAAAAAGGCTAGAAATCTTGAGTGACTTGTAAGGCATGGCTAGGGAGATGGAGCAAGTTAGAGTACTGCTGACACTTAATACAATGTCGAATGTAGTTGCTATAGTCTTGATGAAGGGTGGGCCAATAATAGCCCAAATGAAGGATGCGCTTGGCAACTGAATTCCCACTAAAGTGTCTGCCACAAATCCCGTTGTGGACTTGTTTTATGTCATGAGGGGCTTCAGTGGAGGTTAGATAGTGAAGAAGGAGGTCGTCGAAGCCTCGCTTATAGAGAAGACCCCCTAACATGGTGTAGTGAGCTATGCATTTGATGAAAGCTCACCGTACATTGCTAGAGAGATGGGGAGGAATGACAGAATGAGATAAGTAGTCCACAAGTTGGTTATACCAATCATCTCATGGACTAGAGTCTATGGTGCTGACATGGTTGATGTTAGGAGAAATGTATGAAGGTAGTGACACATGATGCACCATGATAAATATTCTAGATGAGGATGATGAAGATGGAATATGTGAGGTGAGAGAAGCCATGGTGTTAGCAAACTTGTTCCTGGATCGAGGAATAGTCTGTAAGAGGTAATGGTCGAAAGAGGCTAGAAGAGTGTCAACATAGTTTTTGTACCTTTGCAAAATTTCATTTTTATAGAGGTATGAACCATTGATTTTATTGATGACAAGTTACGAGTCACCAAAGATATTGATGGACTTGATGCTGAGAGAAAGGGCAGTTTGAAGTCCCAAAATTAAGGCTTCATATTCAGCCATATTATTGGTACAATCAAAGTCAAGCTTGAAAGACAGAGGCATGGGCTCACCTTCGAGTGGGATGAGAATGACTTCCGCACCCCCACCGAGTTGACATTTAGAGCCGTTGAAGAACATGGTCATTTGATAGACGGTATCGTCGATGGAAAGCGTGGTGATAGATTCATTAGGAAACTCACACTGTGAAGGTTGAATGTCAAGAAGAGGGGCCTCTAACAGTTGGTCAATAATGGTTTGCCCCTTGATGGATTTCTATTAGATGAAATCAAAATCAAACTTAGCAAGCAGCATGAGCCACTGAGCCATACGTTGATTTTGATATGGCTTAGAGTGCATATACTTGAGAGGGTCAGTGTGAGTGATGACAAAGGTCTTGTGGTTGAGAAGATAGTGGTAGAGCTTAGTAGCGGCAAAGACTAATGCCAAACAAAGTTTCTTAGTATGAGTATACCGAGTTTCATAGTCGACCAGTGTTTGGCTGATATAGTAGACCACCTACTCACGGTGATGCTCGTCTCGGTGCACAATCATGGCACTTAATGAATGGTTGGTTGCTGAGATGTAAAGGTAGAAGGGTTGGTCGTCTTTAGGTGGAATGAGGACTGGTGGAGAGACCAGATAGTGTTTGAGGGCTTTAAAAGCCTCTTGGCAGTCCTTATCCCACTTAAAGGAGACATTCTTCTTAAGGAGATGATGAAAAGGTTGGCAGCAATCAAAAAGCTGTGAGATGAAATGGTGAATGGACTAGAGCTTCCTTTGTAGACTGTGAAGCTGCTTGAGATTGGTCGGAGGTAGCATTTCGAGGATAACGTAGATCTTGGTGGGATCTATCTTGATGCCACAAAAGGAAATGATGAAGCTGAGGAGCTTACCTGAGAGGACCCCAAAGACACATTTCTTGGGGTTAAGATGGACATTGTATTGAAGAAGGTGAGAGAAGATGATCTTGAGAATGGTCAAATGGTCACGGCAAAGCTTGGACTTGCCGAGCAGGTCATCCACATAGTCCTCCATGATTTTGTGGAGGAGATCATGGAAAATGTAAGTCATGGCACGTTGATAAGTGGTGCCTGTGTTCTTCAAGCCGAAAGGCATGACCCGATAGCAAAAAGTCCCCCATGGGGTGATGAAGGTAGTCTTGTGCTGGTCTTCTGGAGTGATAAAGATTTGATTATATCCTGAAAACCTATCCATAAGAGATAGCATCTCATGGCCGACCGTGAGATCAACAAGCTGGTCAATGTTAGGAAGAGGGAAGTCGTCTTTGGGACAGGCTAGGTTAAGGTCACGATAGTCCATGTAGATCTGGATCCCCCTGGTCACCTTGGTGATAGGGATGATGTTAGAGACCCACTACAGATAATTGACGGGTTAGATGAAAGAGATAGAAAGAAGGTGTTGAAGCTCTTCTTTGACAAGGAGCGCAACACGAGGGTGCATCTTTCAAAGCTTTTGCCTAACAGGCTTAGCCTCTGGTTTGGTGATGATGTTATGGGTAGCAATGGTGGGGTTGATGCCAGGCATGTCACTGTAGGTCCAGGCAAAGGCCTTATTATGGTCTAAGAGGAACTAAGTGTAGTCAAGCTGCTCCTGGGCATCTAGAGATTGGCCAATCTTTAAGACGTGAGGAACATCGAAAGAAGGGAGGTTGATGTCAATGGTTGATTCATTTAACATAACCTATGTCTCAGAAGGGAGGGAGCACTAGATGATAGAGTCATCGGTGCCCATGTAAGAAAGAATGGTGTCATCGTCTACGCAGCAGACAGTGTGAATGGTCACCGACTCATCCTCTATCATGCTAGGAAAAATGAGAGGGAGAGACCTGGACACCCCATTTAGCTGATAGGTTAGGGGTTCCAGGTGGATGGTGTTTATGGAAAAAAAACTAGGAGGGATGGAAACCACTGACTCCATAGGTGAAGGAGGAGGAATGGGTGAGCCCAGAGGAGATTGGTCAATGGTTGGCTTAGGGCAAAGGTCTGCAGAGGCCTGAGTGGGGTCATGGTATCCCAAGCCATACCACTTCTTAGCATCATCATTGTTGAGTGGCTCGATGGGCTGATGGGAGCCCTGCTCATAGCATCCAAAACCAAAACCCTTCCATGCACACCTGTAAAGGTAAGTGTGTGCAAAGGTAGGGTTGCCAAGAAATGAGAAGTCTGATGTGAATGGTTGGGGTGAAGAGAGAGGGTTGCCATTATTAGGAGATTGATTGATCCCCCCATAGATAAGATTGGTTCGGAGGTGAGGAGGACCATAAGGCACGACCATCCCGATTCAATGGTCCTAACTGGGGCTATGGTGAAGGCATCCATACTCTTGCAGAGTTTGGAACATGTCTAAGGTCAGCAAGCGATATTCTCCAAGTGAAAGTCATTGGAAGATGTCTTCCATGGGGTCTTTGGTTTTCGCTTGAAGAGGTGGGGTGAGGGCGACCGCCGGTTGCAAACTGGTCGAAGCTTCCATGGATGGAGGCAGTGCCGGGGTTGATGGCTTGATAGGAATGAGGATGTCATTTGGACGGTAGGTTGTGTTACAAGTTTTGAAGGGTGAAGGGTCAGTGGGAATGGTATGGACTTGCCTGTCATGCTCAAATTTCACACAATAGTGCAGGGTGGAGGGGACACAGGCCATGGCACGAATCCAGGGTCAACCCAGCAACATGTTGTATTGAAACTCTCCTTCGATGATATAGAAGAGCTCTGGGACTGTGCGTGGACCAACACGGATGTGAATAATGATTGTGCCAATGGTCGTCGTAGTGGTGTCATTGAAGGAGTGCAAGATTGCATCAGTTTTGGAGACGTAGTTCTTGGGAAGAGCCAACTGATCAAAGGCATGGGTGGAGATAATGTTGATGTTGGTGCCTCCATCAATCATAACACATTTAATGCATGTCTAATCAACATAGGCAGTGATGAAGAGGGTGGCATCTTGATCTTCCATGTTGGATGTGGGAATCTTAGAATCATTGAATGTGATGGAGGCAACAAGAGATAAAGAGTGGATGAGGGCAGTGAGTGGTTGGGGGTCCTCGGGTTGGACCTCCACTATCTACAAGGCTCAGATGAAGGATTGATGATGCTGAGGTGAGGTTTGGATGAGGTCATAAAGGAACATCTTCACAGGCATCTGGTGAAGCTATTTCAACATGGAGTCATGAATCAGCCTAGAAGAGGAAGAAGAAGAAGGCTGAGATGCGCCAAGGATAGAAATATTAGGCTTGGGTGCTAGAGGTGGTTTGACGAAAGGGTAGGTCCAAGGAATGGCAGCTTTTTCTTTCACTTTGTCCTTTTGTGACCTAGTGGTTATGTGGATAGCATTGATTTCAAAGATAGGAGGTGAATAAGGGGTCATGGTCTGCTGGTGAGATGTTGATGTGGTTGAAGAGGTTAGATGGGAAGGTGTCGAGGGTCGGTCAAGAGTGTCCTCAAGGAGAAGAGTGTCCTTCTCCATATAGTGTTGAATGATGGCCTTGAGGGCATAGCAAGTCTCGGTATCATGCCCTGGTGTATGATGGTATAAGCAAATCTTTGTGTCGTCGAACTAGGAGGGCTTGGACCTGAGAGGTTAGAAAGGCCTGATGGGTGGAAGGGTTATGCTATAAGTCTATACAATTCGATGCAATATCAACGAGTATGAGCCCACTAAAGGGTCCATGCTAGTTGATGTGTGCGATGCTGGTGACTTTTACTTAGGCAGAGTTGGAGGAGGTTTTCATACCACCTTTTGGGTTGATGGTGCGGTGATAGGCGGAGACGGCACTTTCTTCATGAGAGGTACCACCTTTTTAGGAGAGGGTAAAGGAAGCAAAGGAGGCAACTAGTTTTGATTAGAGGTCAGAGTGGGAAGGACTCTGGTCAGGGTCAAAGGATGGGGGCCCAAAATGGAAGGTAATGGTGATGGGGGAGGAGGTGTTTGCTTCTATGGTCTGGCAGTCTTCTTCGACTTGGTTGGAAGACTACTATTGGTCGAGGTCTGGTCTAAGTCCACCTTCACTTGCGGGTGAGTGAGGGTAGGGACAGGGCAAACACCAAGTAACTTGATAGGTTTAGATAGGGTAGATGTGGGTTTAGAAGTGGGAGTCTGATCTTTGTTGAGAGTCATGGGAGATTATACCTTGGGAGGATTGGCAGCATGAGACGAGAGGGCACGGGCATGTTAAAGAGATTTAAGACACTCCCACAATCCCTGATGCTCCACTTTCCTTGAAGGGAGAAGTCCAATTTTCTCCACTAATCAAGAAAATGGTTGAGAAGATGTTGGATGAGGTTTGGGTCCTTGAGAAGATGTTGACGGTTGTGGGGCTGAAGATGAGATGGGTGTAGCAGTCTCGGACCCATGGCATGATGAAGTCATGATAGATTCATCTTTGGTTGGAGACGAAGGAGAGGTAGGTTCTTCCCTGGGTGGAGAAGAAACTAGAGAATGAGGCTCCTCAAGTGGGTAAAGGGCAGGGATGATGGTTCCCTCCACTTGCGATTGAGGAGTAGGAAGGGTCGGGTCCTCCATAGGCAACAGGAAGGAGGATGGTGAGACTGGTGGTACCGGTAAGGTTGAGGCATCCTCCAAGATGAGAGAGGTTGACAGAGAACTAACTAAGGAAAGAGATTTGTCCACACACGATGGACTGATAGATGGACTAACCTCTTGAGGTTGGTCAGGGACAAAGGGCGAGACCGTATTGACTATTTGAATGTTGTATTCATGAGTGTTGTCAATCAAGGTTTGGACATTGTTTTGGGTCGGTGGATGATTGGGGAATGGTTGCTTGAAGATGTTGATGCCCTGATTAGCGGGTGCATTGGGATTGTCTAGGATGAGGTCACCCTTCTTGAGCATGTCTTGGATTATATTTTTAAGGGTCTTGCAGTTTCCCATGTCATGTCCTTTAACATGGTGGTAGTTGTAGAAGTCATTTTCTCTATACCACGCAGGGATGGCGTGTGAGGGATCAAATTGTGGAGGTGGTCAGATCTAGAGGAGATTGAGACCCCCTTGTTTAACAAGTTTTTCTAGCACAGACGTGTATGATTCTTTGAGAGGAGTATACTGTCGTTGTACGTATCTCTACTGGAATTGGCAGGTGGCACTCTGAGATGTGGATGGCTCAGGATGATTAGTTGAAGGCAAAGAGGATGAAGGTCTAATGACCACAATGTTAGCTAAAGCTTTAGACTTAGGATTGGATGATGAAGGTTTAGAAGAAGAGGAGTCATTGGTCTTAGAGTTGGGATTCTTGCTCTGCAACTTGACTTTATTCTCCTTGATGGCACGTAATTCAAGTTTGTGGGCCATCGTGAAGGCTTTGTTGAAGGTGCGAAAGGTCTGAACCCGTAAGGTGGAAGAAATATGTTTGGTGCATGCTTGGGAGAAAACTTCAATAAGTTCAGGTTGGGGTAAGGAAAAGGAGAGTTGATTGATGAGGCCTCTCCAGTGAGCAACGAAGTTAGCTATGGATTCGTCCTCGAATTGGCAGATAGAATAGAGGTCTGTGATCGAGACCTTTTTGGTGATGTTGATAGAGAAGTGATCAAGAAAGAGCTGGGCTAGCTGTGTGAATGTGAAGAGGGAATGGCTGGCAAGAGAGCTGTACCAGTCAAGCACAGCACCAGAGAGAGACATAGGAAATGTATGTAAAAGTAATGCATCATCATGGGCAATAAGGTAACAGGCATGTCTAAATGCTCGTAAGTGCTGTTGTGGGTCTTCCTTTCTTTGAAAGTAAGAAAATTTAAGAAGCTCCCATTGACTGGGGTATGGCCTGATTGAGACAGAAGGATGAATGGGCTCATTGCAAATTTGCTCGTATGAGAGAGCATTGCGTGAGCTAGAAACGGAGGTCTCTAGGCTGGACATCTTGTCCATCAGCATTTTGATGATATCTATTGATGGATTGGTGGGTGGAGTGCCCCCTAGATTATAAGGTGCTTGAAAGATATTAAGAGGGGCATATGACGTGGTTGGTTGCATAGATGCAACATATGGGTAGCTAGTTATCAGGGTGGAAGTTGAAGCCAAGGGCACTTGTGTTATGGGGTTGGTAGGCACAAATTGGATATGGGCCATCAAAGATGGTTGAGGAGTGGCCACACTTGTTGAAGGGTAGACAGTTACTCTTGTGTTGATAGGTGTAAGAGTAGGGGGGATAGAGACCACTAGGTTTTGGAAAGGTGTAGGATTTGGTTGAGTAGTTTGAGGTTGAGGGGGTATCAGAACCCCCATGGAGGTAGGTCTAGAAGGAGAGGCTAAATTTTGAAGGTAGGACACGGTTGGGTTATTGGTCGAGGTGTTGGCTTGATTGTCTATAGGTTGAATTGTAGATATTGTTGATGTGATCATTGTCTCGACTAAGGAAGTCAGCATCCTATAGATTGGGTTGCCTAAGGAGTCTCATGTTTGGCTATGTGCGAGATAGTGCTGCAAGGCTTTGACATTGAGGTCCAAGAATCGTGTGAAATCTTGGTCCCCTTCTGGGATAATAGGAGTCTGGGGTGGGGTTGGGTGAGTAGGAGTTCTTTTAGTCTCCAAGTGGAACTCCATTATAGGACTGGTTATGGATGGGGTAGATGAAAGCAGTTGATGCTTCACGTGGTTGACTAGAGCCTTGGCTTGACTGCGAGTCAGAAACATTCAAGGCAAGAAAGGTTAGGTTTTAGAAACTGTGTTTTTTTAGTTTTAGAAACTCAGAATGTGGTTTTAGCAGAAAAAGGGGCAGGTTTTAAGGCTGTTATTTTGAAAAAAAAAAAAGAGAACTGTGATAGAGACCGACGTCAGTTGAAAAACTAGTGTCGGTGAGAAAGATGGCCGATGTCTGTCAGATAACCGATGCCGATGAGAAAATGGCTACCGACATTAGTGGTAAAACTGATGCCGACGACTGTGTTTTCCAAAAACCCAAAAGATTTGAGAGTTTTTGAAAAATAGGAAGAAGAACATCCTCACTAGCTCAAATAAGCAGATAAGAATAGAAAAGATGAAGAATACAAGCAGAGCCTAAGCGTTAAATCCCTAGAAATAAATTATTAAGCTTGTGTGGCTTATGCCTTAAAGTGATGTTTGGGGAGGTTGGCTGCTAGAAGGGTCCTAGAAGAGGTAGTCTATGGATGGTTTCAGGTTTGTTTAGGTGCTCAAGAGTCTAGGTTAGGTTCTGTACATGGCTTGGTGCTAAGGAGCAAGCTCCCCTCACTTCACGAGTCTAGTGGTAAGCTGGTCTTGCTTAGCCAAAATATACTTTTCCTAGAGATTAGACTCTGCCAGAGAATAGAGTGGGCTTTCCCCTTGGTGATGAAATCCAAGTAGGATCACCGGGATGGGTAAGGTATCTGCTGGGGGATGAAATCCCAGTCAGGCCTTGTCTCATGTAAGTTTGATGTTTGATTTAGTGCAAGTGGTTCGGTTGTGTAACATCAAGTGGACTATAATTAATTCATGACGTGATTTGTTAATTACTAGTTGTGGACTAAGAAATGCAAGCAAGCAGAAATGATATGCAATGTGTTTTAAGCCCCAAGTCAAAATGTGAGTTTGAATGAAAACAAGTTGAGAAAGGGTTGAAGGATATGATATTTTACTAGTTTGAAATGCAAGAAAAGAAAGAAAGGTTCCTTTTAATCCTGCTTATGATGTCATTTAGAAGAGAAGAAAGAGGTGAAAAGGGAGAAACCTAATGCACCTATATGAACAGAAAGAAAAGGAACCCAAGGGAGACCCTAAGGTCCCACCAGGCGTGCCAGAATGTTTCTATGCTATATTTGCTTTTCACATTCAAGAAAGAGAAAAATGAGAAACTAAGAAGAAGGACGAGGGTTTGTACGTACCCAAATTGTAGACGTGTGCACCAGAATTCAGATGTTGTGAGAACTCCTCTTTGGTTGTGGAGGATGACACCTAAAAGGGAAAGACACTAAAACATGAAAAATGTTAGATGACAAAAGGGTGGACTGGCAAGCAAGAGCTTGGTCCTAGAAGCGCAAAGGCTTCTTGGGGGATGACAGTCCACTATTAAAATAGAATGTTAATCAGAAATAGAAAGTGATAAATGATAAAAGACAAAAAGAAAGAACTGAAAGTAAAAGCGTACCTATTTAGCAGTAATCTGCTTTGCACAATAGCTGACATTGGTGATATTGCTGGAGTCGGTCAGGGAAGGTCACCGACATCGGTTAGGCTACCAACGTCGGTAGGGGAAATAGGCGAGGTTGGCTGGGGCAATAGTCAAGGATGAGTTACAGGTCTGGTCTTGGTCTACAGAATGGATTGAGGCTTCATCTGAGGGTCTGAGGGTCTATGTGGGATTCAGAGGGACTATTTGGGTCTGAGGAGTAGTCAGAGGGTTTGTGCAGAATTGGTTGGGCAGAGGGGACTATCGGGAAAGTGACTAGCTAGAACCAAAAGCACAAAAGGGGGATGAATGAGAGGTAGGGGTCTGAGAAGGCTTTTCAGCCTCTCAAGGACAGATAGGGAAGGTCTAAGTAGTAGTTAGCTAAATAGATAAATGCAAATAAGAAATGAAATGGAAAACAACACTGTGCTTACCTCTTGCTTGCTAGTTAGAGAATGGAGAAACCTATTGTCAGAGCTGTTGAAGGACCTGTAAATGGAGCTATTGCTTGGAGCTATTTTTGTAAGGTACCTGTAGTTGTTGGTGTTGTCGTACGAGGAGGAGGAGAAGAAAATATGAATGCAAAAGCGTCAAGAGAGTTTTGTTCATGGGGGGTGGGGAATGGTTGCAGAGAATGGTCTTGAAGGCTGCCAACACTGGCAGAATCACTGATATCAACCGCATAATGACTGACGTCAGTGACCAAAGAATGGGGATAGAGGCTAAAATTAGCCTCTGTCTGTTCTTGCACGCTGTTGGGTCAAGGGGCCATGGGAAAATGGTCGAGGGAGACATAAATGGACACGAGAGGAAGGATAAAGGGGAGATTTGGGCAATAAAGGCTAGGAGAGAGGTGGGGGTATCCAAGGAGGGGATCTAAGGTGGCATGGGTGAGGTGGAAGGGGGCCAAATAAATTAAAATATTTATTTGATAAATGGAGGGGGCTAGGACAAGGGTTAGGACATGGGCCAAGGGGGCCAAGGGGGGATGACAACCTAGGGGGTAGACATGATTTCAGTGTCTACACTATGAATAGACACTTGAATGATTTTAAGAGCACTTTCAAGTGTTTTTTCATATGACCATTAGGGGAATTTCTATGCATATTATCTTATCTCTTTGTTAAGGGAGTGTAAGAAGAGATCACATGGTTCCCTTTTGTACATTTGTGGCATATTTGTAGATGTTTATAGGACTTATTACCATCTCATAATGAAATGAGTATCTAATTCAATGTGCAAAAACTCATATTTGTTATTCTTTAAGATTTTATTCATATCAAAGGATTTGAAAAACTCAACCATGAGTTGGAAAAAACATTATATAAACCCCTAAAGAAGGTGATAAAACCAATAAAGGGATGTTCCTTCAAGGATATTTGGGAAATTTTTCACAACCACCCCATCCCAAGGTATAATTTCTAGAAAAATAATAACATATGCCTTGGCATGCATTTTAGGATATTCTCCCTTAAACTTTGGGAGGTGAGGTAGGAGACATGGTATAAAAAATCCTCATATATTATGATTGAGGGGTTATTTTAAGTATTCAAAATATATCCCCATATGATTGAAATATATAGAAGGTGTGTTTTAATATGATTAAATGAGTGGGTTTAAATATGGGTGACTTGTGTAACTGTTAGTGGGAAAATAAGGTGTTTGGTAGGGTGGTCTGGAGTAAGATAGAGAATAGTTATATAACTAAGTGGATTTAGAGAATATATGATAGTAATGAGGAAGAGTGTTAGAGAAATATAGGATATGATTTTCTAGGGAGGAATATACATGGGTATCACATAATTTAGAGGTATATAAGTAAGTACATGGTTGGTTTATAAAGTGATAGCATACATGGGTGGAACACAACTTAGAGGGAGATAGGTGGTGGATTTTTTGCCATTATATAGTGAGTAGGAGCATAGGTGTAAATAATTCCCATAGGATTATGAGGAGGGAGTTGGTAGTTATAAGTAGGGGGATTAGGGATACCATAAGTAAAGATGTCCCTAGGATATTGGTTTGAGGCATGATTGATAAGAGGTGGGTTAGATGGATACATCAATGATTGGTAGGTTATAATTAGGGTAGAAATAGAAAATTAATGGCCTTGATTATAGAGATTTTTCACCATCCCCTAATTCAAATAAGATTGGTTACTTTATAAATCTCAAATGTGGCCCACCAAGGTTAATATGAATTCATTCTAGGAAGAAGGAATGGTGGTTCTAGTGACATATTTGGTAACAACAATAGGAGGTATGATTTTATGACCACAAATAGATTTATTAGGGTTAGAAACCTATAAATGAGATTTTGGGTGTTATTCCTATGGGTTGGTGATGTTTTATTTATTGGTAGAATGATGTAAAGGCATTTTTAGTCTAATTAGCTTATCTTCCAAATTATAGATTCTATTAATGTGTTGGTCATATTTTTTTGTACTTTGGCCATTTGGGCTTTGAAGGATAATTAGTGATCAAGTTTAAACATGAACAATGGTCTCAATTCTACCAGTGAAGGACATAATGTTATAGTAAGGGTGATTACTAATGGTTTTTGATGGATATTTTATCTTGTGGATCATTAACCCTGATCTATTTTTTGAGTTAAAGGATGATTTTGATATTAGGATTACACTTTTTGTGGAGGACTATTATTATTCAAACTATGAAGGGAGTATTCATCACTAGGGTGAATATTACTATGATAATTTTCAAATTATATAATTATCTCAAAGATGTCTTGACCATACATATTCAAGTAATGTATAATACTCTTAAATCATGAATGAAAATCAAAAGTGGAGAGAAGAGAGAAAAGAGGGATACATAAAAGGATATGACTTTCATTATGGGTTAATAATTTGTGTGAAAGTTAATAGAACATACTAAACTATTCACTTAACTCCCTAAATGTAGGTTGATCCATTCGACATAGTGTATGAGCTATAGATTAGACTAGTTGTGAGGTGGAATGGGATTCATAATGGGTGGTGGTAAGGGATTTTGATGATGGAACCAAAATAACTTATTATCATCATGGTGTTTGTTGATATCATCAAGATATGTATAAATAGATCTCCAATGTCTTTTAATCTCTAAGATTATGGGTTGAAGTTTAAGGTTGATGTTAAGACTGGGGAAATGTAGGAGATTAGGATAAATGAATCATAATGAAATAAACTCTATTTGTTTAGATAAACCTAATAATCATCATCTAAATTATTAATGACATAGGATGAGGTGAGACCAAAGGATAAAAATGGGGGTGAGGATGTTTAACTATGCCTCAATGAAATTTTATTGATGGTCTTTGTTCTAATGGAGGATAATGAATGGTGGGTTGAGTATTTGTTTTTGTTACTCTAAGGCATTATGAGAGTAAAAATTGAGGTATGGAATCAAAAAATTCTCTCCTAATATTATTATTAATATAAAAATATATGTTAAAAATGGGACCATGTGCCCTACCCCTAGGGAAAAGAGCTTCTCTAGAAAGACTGGGTGTTTCAAGAAGTGTCATCCAAAAGGGGGTTAGATAATGTGTAAGCATACAAGCTTATCTAAATGGATTGAGTGGGTAAATTTTTTTTATAATCAAGGTTTTTTTTAGATTGTATGATTGGAAAAATATTTTGGTAATATTTTTATTGTTTTTTTATTTTCTTTATGAATATTTGACTTACATGGAAATTAGGTAATTTGATGAAATTAAATAACTGAAAGTATAAAGCAATAAAAAAACTGAAATATAATGAATTAACAATTATTTTTTATTTTTAAACTAATTTTTTATTCATGAAAAATAGGATATATATATATATATATATATTCTAGCTTTGCTAATGCTAATTTTTTTTACTTTCCTAGATGCAAACTATAAGAAGTTATTTTTTTTAATTTTTTTATTGATATTTAAATGGATATACTATGAAAAATATGTTTCCTTAAAATTTAAGTGTTTCAATAAAATATCTAATCTCCCAACAACCAATACTATGAGGTTTCTAGAGTTTCCTCTCACCTAAACAAGCTAGGAATAAATTTTTAACCTTTCTAGATGTTGCACATTAGTTATGAAGAATATATTTGATATGGAAATGAATGATTTTTAATATTATTTATATAACTAAATTAATTAAAACTATATTCTAAATTTATCTAAACAATTAAAATCAAAATCACAATAACACTTCTTATTTACCTAGTTTGTCTAGGGTTTTGCCACTCACTAGTTGCTTGTTTGAGAGTGAAAAAAACTTGTTTAAAAACTAAAAATTAATCATTAAAATGGATATAATTGTATGAAATATTATTTAACATTCACCTATTTTTTAAATTCAATATTTTTTTGTGAAATAATATAGCTGAATTAATACAGGCAAACAAAGAAACTAAGTATTATTTTTGTGCAAGTACGAGAGATAGAAGAATTATTTTTAATATAAAAACTTAATTTTAAAAAATAAATATTTAATTAAATAAAATATTTATTTAAAATTTAATATAATCTAATAAATAAAATTTAAGCTAAGAACTTCCAACCTGATCCTGATGTAGACTAGTTGAAAGCAAGAGATTTGTTGTACTATGGTTCTCATTGTGCTTGCTCCTTTACCCAAATTTTTTTATAACTCTATAAAAATTAGGATGACTAAAGTACTACAAAAAAATTTGAGAATAATAATAGAAACATATATCTAAATGGAAAACAACTAATTATGGTTGGTTGAATACACTGTTTGTAAAGACTGGGTTGTAATAACAATGACTCTCCTTGTCTAAAACTCTGTAGTCGAATATGAAAGAAATCAAATAAAAAATCTAGATAAAATATATTCGGATTTGGATATAAGGTATTCAAAACTCTTAATATCTAATTTAAGTTTATGATTTAAAATTAATAAAATATTGTCTTATTTGTATAAAAGTAATTGGGATTACATGAAGGAGTTTAACTAAGTTGAACCAGGATTTGAACTTAAGAGAGAGTCAAAATGGTTGGAAATGAAAGAGGTAATGATATGGGCATGATTTGAGGTGATATTAAGGAATAAAAAGTAATAAATGTGATAATAAACATGCAAAACACATTAAGGAATGAGTCACATAATTTAAAATTAAAAGGTGAGATAATGGTGATATAACCACCCCTGTTTATAGGGACAGTTATGTAACCACCACTTATGGGGACAAAAATACCCTATATAGTTAAAAACACCCTAAATTTAAAACATAACCTCCCTTATATGACATGTTTATCAGGTAATTTTACACAACCTCCCTGACAAACCTATCATGCATGGGATGGTTTTGTAACCCCATTCGCTGGTTTCATCACCTAATAGGGCAGTTTTATCACAATGAGAGATTTTAAAAAATGAGATGAGGGGATATTTAAGGGAAAAAATGAGAATTTGATGGACCTATAAGATGGAGAGGCATTGAAATGGGAAGGTGTGTTAGAAAATTTGCATTTAATAATTATTATGAGGTCACCACATCATCATTGGACTTATCATGCCAATAATATTACACCGTGCAAAAATTGGGTGCATAAAACTACCACAATTGGTTTTAATTACCAATGATTATTGAAATATGATAACATTCAAGGGTGTGGGAGGAATTAAATGGAATAATTTATAAATATTGGGGATGGTGAGGAAGTTAGATAGAGCGAAACTAATAAAATGGAAAATTGGTAATTAACAAATAATAATCAACACCAAATAGACCTTATAGTTTTTATATAAAATTTAATTCAGGAATACAAGAAATAAAATTTAGTTAATAAAGGTGATACTATGATCTTAAGAGTGAAAACCATTAGATACAAACCTAGAATATTAGAGGTGTTGAATAGGCTAGTAGAAGATAACAATGTCTTAATTACAATAAATAGGTGGAATTAATGATGCAAATAAGTATTGGAACTTATTATACCCCAAGGTGTCCTCAAAGGGGAAACAATATAATAAATGATATGAAAATCAAGAAACATTTAAAAAAAGATAAATAATCTAGATGGTATGAGATTTGAGTCTAACAATGCATCAAGGTATCCAAGGGAGAAAAAGAATCAATAGGGTAAGTATGAGTATAGAGTCTTAAATGTCCCAAAATAACCCAAAACATGAAATATGAGGCAATTGAAGGAAAAAGTGTGTAAGGTTGAATACCAACATGGAAATTTTCAGCCAAGGTGAAGCTCAACAATATAAAATGACCAATGATATAATTACTACCTCCAAAAAAGTGCCATTATATAGTGCACCTCTATTTGTTAAAGGTGAAATAGTTATAAAGAATATATGTGGGACTTAAAAGGTGAAAATAACTCTACCTTTGCATCCATAATAAGTTAAAACCCCTTTATAGGATTTTTTGTGCCATTATATGAGTAATAGGGTCAAAGGAAGTATTAACCCACTAAAATGAAATGGGTAATTTAATAATTAAATAGAATCAAAATGCCATTTTAAAATTAATTTTCACTATTAGAATTTGAGATTAAATACCAAAGATCATTGATAATAATGAATAAAGATATAAGACACCTTGAAATGAATAGAGAATCCATAATAGTGAATTTAACCTCTGAGAATAAAAAGAACCTAAAAATTCACATTTTCAAAGATAGGGGATAAAAATGATTTATTTATCTAATTTCATCAAAATTCATTTGGGGAATTAGATGAAATTAGCATTAAAATATTTTTTGAAATGAGATGGTTATTTTCACCATGACTAGTTATGAAAATGTAGTGTCAAAATTTAGAAAACCAATGGTCTTAGGAAATTTTTGGTAGATTTTAGTGGTGTTAGAGTTTTTATAGGAAAATGTGTGTCCATCACAAAAGAAGGCTACAAATTTAACTTAAAACTTCTGGATTGCAATGAAGATAAAAAAGGAGAGAAAAAGAGTAGAATGGTATAAAAAACATAAGTTTTTAATTTAATAATATTTTTTAGAGTCTAATACAACATCCTTGTGTCGAATTGGCATAGAAATAAGGAATCATGGATGAGAAATTAGGTGCATGGTAACAATATCCATAGCCTACTTCTAAAGTAGAAACAAATCTTCCAAAAAATTATTAAGGCATGAAATAAAAAGAGGTTCTACTCATGTATATAAATAGAGTCAAACATATTACTAATAGTTTATCATGACACACTAATATTAGTGAGCTTATAGACATTACCAAATGTAGTTACATTGAATCATAATAAAGAGATTATAAACACATTAGTCCTAGAATGAGACCATGATAGACTTATGTTTTAGGTAGATCTTAATATTAAGTATTCACTCATATTTGAGTACACATAAGTTGCATGTATTTTTTTTAATATGTGGAGCGGTGGAAACATAGGCTATCCAAGACATTCTAGTGACTTGCACATAAATATATGGCCACATGATATGACCAAAACCCATGTTACTTGGGCATCAAAATATTAGGGGAATAAAAACACTTTCTAAAATTATTTTTAGAATGATGTGTAGATATAATGAAAAATAAACTCCCATATTATAAAAGTATGGTAAAATATTCATAGGTGGAGTTATGTATTAGGGATACTAATTTAAATGATCCACATGCTCCATACATGCACTTAGGGATTCATTCCATATTTTAAAGAGGAGGCAAGGAAAAAATACGAGGGGTGGAATAAAATGAATAAAAAGAGTAATAGTAGCTTCAATACCAATAGAAAAAACACCATTAGTTAGACAATAGCTCATGATAGTTGAGAGGTACCGAAAATCTTGCACTAACAAACCAACACTAGAGATATGACATTCATCACTAATCATAAAAGGACCATTTTGAGTGGTTCCTCTACTTGGATAAGGTAAGAAACACTAAAATTTATTATTATTATTATAGATTTAATTTAGTGATAGGGAGAGTTTATATGTTATACTAACATACTTAACTTTGTACATGTTTGTTGGTGTAGTCCTAATCTAGATGGTACCACATATGGATAAGATGTTATAGTAAGTGTTTTACTAGTTTATGGAACATGACTAGGGGAGTAACTTCATGAAATTTCCATATTTGCATTCTTATATAATAGATACTAGGTTATTTCAACCAGAGTAGTGACAAAGGTATATTGACTATAGCTTAGCGTGACATTATTGGATGAGGAGATCCATTAGTTTAAGGTGGATAGAGTAGGATCCCCAATGGGATATGAGGACTTAGTTGATCTATAGGATAGGATTGACTCCCTATAAAAGAGGTAATATGAAGTGATATAGAGGGAGATGTAAAGGTCACCACCATATGGATTCACTTAGGGGAATCGTCTAAAGGAAGGTTACGTGTTTTGTACATCATGACTAGGAGAGTAACCCTATTCAATTCCCATATTTACATACCTATAAAGTATATACTAGGTGATTTATACTAATTAAGTGATATATGTATGGAGACTATAGTTTAGTGTGACATTTCTAGAGGAGGAAATCCATCAGTTAAAGCTAGAGAGATTATGTGCCCTAATGGGATAGGAGGACCTAATGAAACTATATGATAGGATTGACACCCTAGATAAGAGGTAAAATGTAGTTCTATTGAGGGATATATTGATATCACCACTTAAGGGAGTCCCCTGATTCTATGGATGATGACTAGATAGAGGACAAGGTCATAGATTGACCTAGTTTATTATGTATCTAGCCACATGTGTGGTAGTATCAGGGCCTATGCACCCATGCTATAATAATTTTTTATTAGCTATCTAGATAAAATAAAACTTTTATTTTGATTATAGATATGCATTTCTCATTATTAGTACATGTGTATATGTTGTTCATGTTTTATTTGTAACTTTCATGTTTTAAGGTTACTTAATACATGTGATTAACATATAAAATGATAATAAAGAACACAAAAGAATATAAACATACATGTGTCACATAAATTAGTGTTGGGTGAGAGAGGAGAGACCCATCATACCACCATATACATGGATCCTTTAATAGACCCAATAAATATCCCTTGAACATGAAATGCATTAAAGAAGAACTCAATGATCAAGTACTGGATGGCATCGCCCTCAAGGGTGGAGATAATGTATGCACCATAACAAGGTACACCATAACAAGGTTCTTGGTGAGGGAAATATAATTATACATGAGGCATCACTTTCAATATGTTCATCACATCATTAATATATGTGAATGGAGAAAATGTTATGGGTCATCTATGAGGTTGAATGTGTCCTTTGTAAAGGAATTCATGTGCTTTTAAATATTCTCACTCATTGATGATGGAATGGACCTATAAGTACATATAATGGAACCAAAAAATCTTCATGTAATTTATTCTCCTCTTAATATACATTCACTACATTTATGGATGCTAAGTTAACTCTAGAGTTATATGATGACCAATTCACAAAGGTATATGGAATTTTGGAAAAGAGATCCCTATAAATAAATTAATTTGACATGGCATAAGGAGAGACAATGTGTGATATACATTATGCCACCTATAGTTACATAATACTGATGATAATTTTTTGAAGGATTTAAAGTGGCCCTATACTCGATAGGGTCACACTTGACATCCTTAACAAGAACCACTCATCAATGGAGGCATGTAACATAACAACATGAATATAGGTGATAACATTCAAAGCCTCATTAAAGGGATTTGTCTTGGGGAAAAGTCAAGCCCATGTCTCCAAATTATAATATATGACATGAATCTATCATTCATGATGAAATAGAACCACTCTAAAGGTAGTATAAGTGATAACTTACATATTAGTTAATCAAGGGTATTGGAGGGAAGCCAGTGGAA
This sequence comes from Torreya grandis, assembly GCA_037957365.1. Classification (NCBI taxonomy): domain Eukaryota; kingdom Viridiplantae; phylum Streptophyta; class Pinopsida; order Cupressales; family Taxaceae; genus Torreya; species Torreya grandis. The sequence goes on from JARHVA010001398.1 coordinate 744,558, forward strand.
GACATAATTAATTAGATTTAAGAGGGTTATTAACGAAATAAAATTTATGAAAGATAGAGGATATGAAGGTACAATGTGTTAAATAATAAGGAAAACATAGAATGTATTGGCAACAAACATATAACTATAATAGTAAAGTTATATTATGATAAGTCATGTATAATATTTAAGAGATCAGATGTGTGATATATATGTGCTCCTTAGCTTCACATATATTCTTATAATTAACTAAAAATAATTAAAGTGTAAATTAATACACAATGGAGGGAGACGAAGCATTGGTTTAACCATTTAGGAGTTAATAAAAAATTCCTAACAATCAATGAATGTTGTGACATCACTAGCTATAATTACTAATGAGCTATGTTATAAATTATTAACACTAAATAAGTTATGTTAACATAGAATTTGAATTTGATCTTAAAAATTATAACATAAGTCTAAAACCCAATGTCAATGATATTGACATTAATGTGAGGCTAGAGATATAACATTGGTAAAAAATATTAATATCTAGTGGCTTAGATATTCTTAGATTGGTTTCCCATCCTTGGAGAGAAATGGTCCCCATTTCATGTAGTTATAGTAAGAGATGTGGAAAAAAATTATAACCCTATGCTTCTATGAACCATGATCCTTTGGAAGGAACTTGACCATATTTGATGATCTATAATAGATATGTCTCTTTTATATGTGCCCATTTGACTAAAGCATCAATGACTTGATTTGATTTTGCTGAGATGATACAATTTAGATCAAGTTTATTATACTAAAGGGTCTATATATTATTTTAAGTATCCAATAGAGGTGGAATGTAATGGTACAAGAGTTATATGTTGAATACTAGATGAAAACTAAGGTAAGAAGGAAGATGAGGTCTAAAGTATTATCTCCTATATTATTGGTGATGGTATATGGTCCATACCAAGGTGGACAAATTTTATGTCAAATTTATATCATTCTTTCCTTCTACAAGTGTATCCAAACTCAATCAACAAATTGGAAGGTGTGAAGTGTTTGATGTTTGTCAAGGTGATAATTTTAGATAGTATTAGCCTATTTTAGAATGGTTTCCACTTGTTGTTAAATGTGTTCAATTAATTGAGTATCTTTGTTAACTTAATTACAAGCTAAAGGAGTTTTTTATATTGATGGAGGAATATGATAAGCTAAATTTATGAGTATCAGAGGTTGAAAACCTAAACATTCATAAAAAGGGTTGTGTATGGTAGATATGGTAGAGTTATATTGTAGTTGTATTGAATGAAAAAAATTCTTCCCAAGTGCATTGCTTATTTGAATTTAAAACATTATTAAGATGCACTATCATCATATTGACCACTTATGTGTGTCTATTAGGTAGTGGATTATAGATGGTAGACTTGTTAAAAATTGTATCTAGCATAGACCAAAGTTCTTTATATAAATTACTCAATAACCTTGTATCCTTAGCAAAAATAATAGTTTATTAGATTACAAAGTGGATCCAAACATTTTTAAAGAATAATTGAGCTATCAGTAGATATGAGATTTCTTTCTTACAAGATATTATAATTGAAATATTTGATAATCTATCAAATAATAAATAAAAACATAATTACCATGATTCGTATTGGGGTATCATAAGATAAAATCCATGAAAACAAAATTCCTAGAGTCTTGTTGGAGCCATTAGAGATGCACACAAAAAATGGTTATTTTTAATTGGTTTGGAAATTTAACATGCAATACAAGAAATGATGTATTTAAATACATCAAATTTGAGATGTGGTTATAATAATTATTCATAAAACATCTAATACTATTTTAAATTCCAAAATATATTAAAATTTTGTTAATATCAACCTCCCACATTATTTTTTGTCTTGATACTTCATGTGGAATGCACAAGTGCCCAAAGTGATACATAATTCCATCCTATAAGTAGAGATATACTAGCATACATATCTTAGATAAATCTATGTAAAATACATTGATAAATATTATTCTTAAGGTACTCACAATTCAATTCCATAAATTGAAAATTTATTTGGTTTTATATCCCTATCCTCCAAGATTAATTATGCCAAACCTCAAGATAAAAGATGCAATGGAGCATTGGTTTTAAGACCTCCTAAAATGGCCAAAAATTATTGAATTACATCAGTGATGTCTACAAGCAATGAATTGGGAGTGTCAAATTTAATTATACATGGGAATCCTAAGCCTTTTATAAAGATTTTAAAATTTAAAAAAAGGTATAATAAGCATTCCTGAGCATTTATATAGTTGATAAGGTTGATGATGGCATGAGATGACCTTTTAGGCCATCCCCTATCTATACACAGGGCAGAGAGGCAGTGGAGACAATGTTTCTTTGGTGGCATAAGGAAGTGTTGTTGAAAGTTAATAGGTAGGAAATAATTCTTAGGGTGAATGTAATAATATTTATGGTCAATATCAACAAGCCTTATACACTCCTTATACACTCTAAACTCATCTTCACTACCTACAGGTCTAGAAATAGGCACCGACAACCTAGAATGGAGATTTGAAGCTGGGGATTTTGTTAAGGTCCCCAAAGTGAAACTTGGAGAAATAAATGATTAAATTTGACTTAATGGTATAATTTAAATCATAAATAAACTAAAACAAGTGTGAATAAAGCTCAGCTGGCAACCTACAGGTTAGACAATGAGCAAGAAACATAGTTTGGTGGGTGAAAGTAGCCTATAACATGATATTAGTGAGTCCCAAGCATGGGATATGATTTTAAAAGAAAAATTAGGATCCTATTAATTAAATAAAATATATTTATTCATACAAACATACCAAATAAGGTGATATCCAATAAAAACTTAGTCAAATGCCCTATACCCTACAAACAGTATGACTATGAAAACCCAATCTTGGGTTTTGAATCTTTTAGAGGCTCTATCCTAAGATATGGAAACTAAAATTTAGTATAAATAATCCATAAAACCTAGGGAAAATTATAATATGTTTGGTTTTTTTGAGGAATCAAGTAAAATCCTCTCTATTTCGTCTCAGAGCAGGGTCACTTTTACCTTGCACAAGGGGACAATTTTGAGGGAAAGGGTCAAATCATGAACTAGAGGTGAGGAAAATGGAAAATAAATGTTTTTAAATCTGTGGTACACATGGAGGAACCTAATAAACCTTTATATAGGCATTTAATACAAACATGACGTCTTATACAAGGAGGGTTGCACTCAAACCCTATGGGTAGATTCAAGAGCAAGAGGCAAAATAGAGTGTCATCCTTAGTTAAAGATTTTGGAAAGTATTATAATGTATTTTTACATGTGTTTAAAATAATATTTGAGGTTTATAATCTATTATATTCAATAAATAATTAAGAAAGATTTGTTTTTGAACCCAAGGTTACAAGCAAACTCCTTGTATAAGGTTTAGGCCTAATCCTAAGGAGGAGCCATTCATGCTTCTACTTCTCAATGAACCATAATATAAGTTTTATAATGTTATTTTAAAATATAAATAGGTGATAAAACTCTTAGTTTTCAAAGGAACTCATCAAGAAGCCATTTTGGTTGGGAATGGGACAAACCCCTCATAAAATGTAAAGAAATAGAGCTCGAAGGTCAACTTCCATCATGCACATTTTTCATGAACTAATGAATGGAACCTTTAGAAATTTAGGAGAGTTATGGAAATTACTTGAGTATCCTTTATTGTAATTTTTATGTAGGTTCAATGTGAAATGGGTATCAACAAAGGTTAAGAGTCCAAGCCTCTCAAAACCCTCACTAAACCCTTATTGGAACTTGATTAGAGAGATAAAGAATTTTGAGCATCAAAATGAAAAGGTATGGTCATGAAACCACTTGGATATGATATATTAATCTTATATTATTCCACACATGTGTTTTTATTGTACATAATTATATGGAACAAAGGAAAATAGGGCTTGTTTTGGTAATTTTGAGTGGTGTGAAAGCTAGAAAAAGAATTAGGAGATGAAACCAACTTTGGTAAAAAGATTTTTTATTTATATAACTCCAAAAATTCATATAATTTCATGAAACATCTTATAATTTCCCAACTAGGCATTCACTTTTAGTGAGACTAGTGAGCCAAACTAGTGAACATTTGGAAAAGTGGTGAAAAGCAATTAAGGAGGCCTTCTAATGTTTTTTTTATTGAAAATGATGATATGGGAGCCTTTGAAAAGTGTCATACCCTCTTGTTCATGGATCAATTTTCATTTTTGAGAAGTTTTTAATGCCAAGTGGAGAAGTTACATGGAAAAGAGGCCTTTTGAAACTTCTAACGAAGATTTTGCATGTCCACAAGAATATGGATGGTTAGGGATCAAACCAATGCATGTGAAGAATTTTTGGTAACAAATATTGCTCATTAAAATCATTATATCTGAACATATGTATGGATAAGGGTAGTTTTTGAAGGCAAATTATGAAGATAGTTTCTCATGCCAACTTATAGGTTTTGTGCCACTTTTCACTATATTTATGCCTTATGTGGACAAGTACACCTTCATGACCTAGAATAACTCACCCCACTCTCCTCTACTATAATTGATTTAAATTGGTGACACATGTCCCTTGTGTCCTTTCAAATTCTTCTTTCTATCTCTCTCTTAACTCTATAAAAGTTGGCCATTTTGGCATTATTAGGGATTCCAACTTTTGGTATGGTGAAGCCCTACAAAAGTTGTACCTTGATTTATAATTAAGCTAATGAGAATCAAGTTGGTTATAGTCTAAGTCCATTTTCACTATGTTAAAGTGATCCATCTTGAAAGTCAAGTATAGATTAAGTTCATCTTTTTTCATACAATCCTTGAATGTGTTATTGTAAATTGACTTATCTCCTAATAGGTTTCATGAAGTGTATACTAATACAATATAATCTTGAAGTGTGTATGAGTTTTGTAGAGTCATATCTGACCTTCCCTTCACTTTCCTTCATTTTTTGAATTGTTATTTTCCTTCATGAGAAACACTAATTCTAGGGAGGTCCATGAATGGTGTGAGGCTAGTTTGATTGTCTTAGTTCATTATACAAATTCTAAGTGTATGAATGGAAGCAAATCTTGGTGTATCACCTCTTATTTTATGTTTTATTTATGTATCTTTCTCTCCCTTTTCACACATGTTAGGTATTTTTAGTAGCATAAGCACATCAAGTCATATCTAGGGATCTATCACTTTCAATCCTAGAGACTCATCTCTCTTCTAAGGTCACCCATAACTTGAGATATGATTCAATGTTGCATTAAATTGTAGGAGCTTCATAAAATGTCCTAGGGTGCACCATTTGATGACAATAAATATATTATCTTTTGACATTTAATATTAATCATTAATCTACTCCCTAGTGTTTTAATGAGCACTTTTGATCTTCATGGACCCACTATCTTTGAATTTTATTACTGACCATTGATATTGATCTAGACTCCTCACATTATGACAACTATTATCTCTTCATTTTCTCCATAATATCCTATTGAATTTTTTACCTCTTGTACATATTGTATATGATTTTATATGATAAAATGTGAGACCTATATTTTTTGATAGTCTAACATGCTTGTGACACTTGGTAGCTTCATATTCACACTAGAAATCCTTTGACCCTTTGACTCATTACTCACTATTGATCTCATATGTATGAGTCAATACATGAAATTAGTTCTTAAGACCCATTGACATCTATCAGATTGATGTGTACCATTGGATATCTATTAGGACACCTAAAATCTTTCCACTTGTCATCTTTTTGCTTATGCTAACTCTTTGACTTGATGCTCATCACTAATATTGATTAAATGATCAAATACTCATCATTAGATATTTGGAACCCACTAACACTATCCTAAACTTATCTCCATTGGTTCTTCAATATGATTGAACACCAACCATTGATCTCTCTCATTTAAAATCAGAAACTACTTCACTAAGTTTAAACTTGATGTTCATATGCCTATTACATTCTACAAGTCTAACTTTAAAGATTTATAACTTGAGATTAAAAAAACCCATCAAGTTATGAAATTTATAGAGGATGATATAATAATGAATAAATTCATGTCTAGGTGGTATTTTGTCCCTAAGAGGCTTTCTAAGAATATTTATTAAATGCATAATCAAGCTAACCAGTCCATTTTTGCATGACATTCTCATGATGGTTTAGTTATTTTAGATTTATGTTTGAACTATTATCTATTTTAGAAGGATATAATAGAATTTTAAGAATTTTTCCAACCTTATTCATTCTCTTGTGTGCTTTAAATGCTATAAAAAACTACTGGTCTTCTTCTTTTTATAATCTTTGACCTATTTCAAGACTTGCTTGTCAAAGATCAATAAACTACACTTTAAGCTTGTCTTAAAGTGTTTCAAAATATTTGTATGTGACCTTTTATCTCATAACAAATTAATAAATCTACTTATTTTATCACTCTATAACAAGATCTTTAAAAACTGATCCATCTAGGCAAATTTTTGTATGTGGGCCAAAATTGGCCAATAAGACTATTATGGAAGCATGAGTGTATGCAAAAAATTATGACATTATTAATAATAAGGTCTTGTAGTTGATTACAGATATTATGGGATTATTCATTAATATCTGATAGTGTGTCTACATATGAATATCAATATCATATGACCTTATCAAGTCTTGAAGAGACCTAGTTGAGTGAAGAAGCATATAAGGTAGTTTTAAGAGGGATAAAGCAGTGAGAAGAACTAACAAAGTTTATCATCATCTATTATGTGATAAATAAGGTGTTATAAATGTGATCAAATATTTTAGGTGGATAATTTAGTTTTGAGTCATCTAGGGAGTTAGTTCCTCCTTGTACGTTGGTGCTTGCTAAAGCCTAGCTAAGTTGGTGCTTAGCTAGTTGGGGTTGGTGCTGCATGTGGAGTTATTGCTTCACTAAATTATTATATTTTTAATTATAGGACTATATTACATTTTAAATAATAATTAGGTTTTCTTTCCCTTGAGGGTTTCCCACATATATGATGTGTTGTCTTGTGTATTCTTGTTTCATGCTTGTATGGGTGATTATTTATGCATTACTTAATTTATATGTTGATGTGATGGTTCATGAATTCTAAGGAATAATTGAAATAAATTTTTAAGACACTAATTAAAACCCCATATTGATTGTCATTCCAATAATTGGTATCAAATTAGGTCCTTTGAAGTAGGACTCATAGCCTAAAGGAGATCCTTGAAGCCAGGATAGATAGTCAACAAGCTCAAGGTGATTTCTCTACTAGTAAGGATCCATTATTACATGGGAATTATTTTTTTTTAATAATAATAATGAGGAAATATCTAATGTCAATTTTCCATGAAATATGGTAGTTAGTTGTGGATGGATCCAGTACACCTCCTACACCACCAACTAATGTAGTATGCAAGAAGGAAAGTAGGAGCAATTACAAGGCATTAAATTCCATTATATTTGGCCTATCATAGGTAGAGTTTGTGAAGGTGATGCACTATGAGTTAGCCTAGGTGATATGGAAAAATTGAAAACTATATATGAAGGAGACATAAAGGTGAAGATGGATAAATTTTAGACCCACTAGAGACAATTTGAAAAACTAAGGATGAAACCATTGCATCTTACTTGTTAAAGGTTGATGAAGTTATCAATGTCATTAGAGGACTAGGAGAAGAAGTGAAAGAGTATATATTTGTTCAAAAGGTATTGATATCACTAAATTTTGAGTTTGATTCTAAGGTGTCTGTATTAGAAGAGATGCAAGATTTGGACAATGTGTAAATGGATGGGCTTCATGACATATTGACTTCTTATGAGATGATAACAAATTAAGGAAGGCCTCCTAAGAAGGAATCAACATTCAAAGCTAAGAATAATTCAAAATATAAGAAGGTCAAGGATGATGAACTGATAGCCATGTTTTCTATGAAATTGATGTTTGGATTTGGTAAGTACAAGGGTAATTTGCCTTTCAAAATTTTCAACTATGGTAAGATTGGTCACTATGCATCTAACTATCCTAACAAGGATAAGATTGATCATGATGAAAAACATGATGAACATCATGGAGATGATAAGAAGGTATATAAAATTGAAAAAAATAAGAAAAAAATTAAGTATGAAGGTGGGAAAAGGGTCATTTAAGAATAAAAGAAGTTTTTATACCAAAGAAGATAATGACTCATCTAGTGTAAGTGACATAATAACAACTGATAGTGATGATGATAACAATGAACATGAACATAAAAATATTGAAACCTTATTCATGGATATAGAAATAGATAATGAGGGTTGCTCAAAAGGGAAAGGCCTTATAGATTATGAAGAATCAGATGATGAAGAGGCTAAAGTGAACCTTGAGGTAGAATTGGTGAGTGCTCTAGAGGATTTGTAGTTTTAAATAAGGAATAATCATATACTAAGATCAATAGTTAAGGACTATGAAGAGCATATAGGTTTGTTTTAAGAGAGACTGAGTAACACATCCAAGGAGTATGATGATATCATCAATCAAATTGAAGCATAAATGGAGATAGTCACTGCTAGTTTAAAAGCTAAAGAGTATAATAAACTAGGTATGGAAATAAAATGGAATACTTGAAAGCTGAGTTAGATCAAGCATCTATACAATTTAATACCTTTGTCAAGTTTAAAAAGAACATTAAATCTCTATATGACATATTAAGTAGTTAAAAGTCTAGAAGTGATAAGATAGGTGTTGGTTTCAAAGAAGACCAAAATAAGGCAGCATAAGTAAAGGAAAAGGCCAATGAAGACAAGAAGGTCAACATGAAAATACAAATCAAACAATCTAATGCTATAAGGTATGCTAATTCATTCAATAAATTACTATTTTACATACAATCAATCTAGTCATAGAATAAGAGAGTGTAGAAGACCCTCTAAAAATTAATATGCATTAGATTATGAAAGGAATCAAAAGTCAAGAGGTATGTATAAGGTTATTTTCTAAAACTATCATAATGTGGGACACATTTCAAGATTCTGTCATAATAAAGGTAGAAGGCCATCAAGTCAAAATAAGATGTTTGAAGCCCCTATAGTGTAAGAGAGAAGGAAATTAAATGTGTGGAAACCAAAGATAGTAAAAGTGGGTCATGATCAATCTATAATCCCAAGTGGATTGTTTGTTATGGTAAAGCATACTTGAGATGAGAAATCAAGTCAAGAATGTTCATTATCATCTCATATCATTGACCACATAGATTATAAAGAGGTTAAGTCAAAGAGACTAATCAAGCCTAAAATGATCCCAAAGGATATTTAGTCTTGTGATAGAATGGAGATTTTGGAATCTCATAATTTTGTGTTGTTTTAGTGCCCTATGGATAGGGGTGACTCCATTAGTCTTCATGTAGACACTCTTTAGTTAGCAAAAGCATGATGGATGTTTGGTTTGAGGAGGAACTATTTAGGTTATTTATAATCTTCAAGTGTAGTTTCCAAAGAAGGAGAATGAGTGGTTCCAAAAAATTTAGTATGTATGGCCCTTTGTAATTAATGTCAAAGGGGGAGAAATTTTAAGAAAGGAGAAAGACAAGAATAGGGGAGATGAGATGAGAATGATCGGGTTGTAGTTTGTTTATTAGAAATGAAAAAGGGGGAGTTTGTTGAGAAGTGTTGTCATTAATGTTAAGGTTGATGTCAATGATGCCATGGTGCATCTAGTGAAGATGCATGGTGAGTGGTATTTGAGGTATGATCTTGTGTTCTTGATGTGACAAGGAAGCCATGTGATAAGAGAGAATTTGAAGGCAACCTAAATGTCTCTTCTATTAAGATAGAATTTGAAGGCAACCTAATGATTATTATATTGGTTGATGCCAAGATTGTTGTAGTGGTGCGAGTGTGATATTTTATGAGTTTTATTTTTTGATATCATTTAATTAATCATGTTTTTTTACTATTTATTGAGTATAAGGTGTCTTCAGAAGCTTAGTCTAGACCTTGTAAGAAGGTGTGCATAGTAAATTTTGGTGAATTAAGTAAGCATAAGCTTGTGAGAGGTTATTTGGAATTATATGATAATGTAAATAAAGTGTAGATAATTTTAGAAGTGTTTCAAGTTAATTTTTCATGTTTAAATTAATTAATAAGCCTATTCATGCCAGTAGTTATAGAATGAAGAGACCTTGTGAGAAGGTATGAGTATGATGTCTTGGTGAGATGAGTACACACATTTATGAAAGATTATATTATGTTTTTTGATCATGTATATGAATAATTACATAACTAATGAGAGTCTCAAGGTGAGAATATAGGAATAGGACCTTTAAACCAAGTCTATATGTAGACCACTACCAGATCCTACTTGGCCTAATGAGGCATCATGATCCATTGTCAAGACACATGAATTATGTATGGCACTATTTAATCATGAGAAAGGTTTCTTGAGTATGTTAATGAGATAGATATAACATGGAAAGAGGCATGAATATTATTTTTAAGGCCTAATGTGATTTTTAGGTCAAGGTCTAGAGAGAAAAAAGAGAGTGTGGCCTAACGAGGGGTCAAGATCAGTTTTTAAGACAAGTTTACATATGTGAGCATGGAAAGAGGTATGATATTTTTTTCAATATTTTCACAAATATTGAGGTAATATTTTGTAATAAAAGGCATGAAAAGTGTCTTTAAGGTCTCTCGAGTACATAAAATGAAGGCATATAAACCTAAGGACTTTTAGGTGTTCATTGGCATGTGTAACCTATGCATGGGAACCTAAGATATTATGGTAGATGGTGAAGGGTCATATATTAAAATTATAGTAAATTTTTTTATTGAAGGGCTATAATTTATGAATGATTCTTAATAATGGAAATAGGTTTAAACCCTCTTAGAACCCTAATAAGGACTTGATGTTGAAGATGTTGATCAAAAGTGACTAGGATGGATTGAAATGTTAGGTAAGGTATTAAAGGTTATATTAAACTCTCTTAGGCACTTCTAGGTGCATTTGAGTTTTCAAGTGTATGAGTAGAACCTACATGAAAGTGCACATTTATTGAAGATTTATTAGAGTAGTTAGAGTTGACCAAGTAAAAGTTTTAAAATTGATGAAGGTTGAAGCTTGAGACTCATATTTGATTTCATTAGTGGTTTATGGATTGGTTATAGTGCTCAAGTGTGTTAAACTATTCATCTAAGTTAGCTAGTTGCTAAAAGGACTAATGGTGCAAACAATGAGAAACCCAATCACCAGTAAGAAGATGATTAGGAATATCTTATCATGAAATAATGATGAAATCAAGAGCATGAAGATGTTATCAAGGAATTAGAATACATTCTCATTTTTGGTATTCATTTTGGAAATTGGTGAATATAGTGAAAAAAGTTACTCACAAGTTGACCTATCTAGTTTAGATGAGATAGTGAGATATAAGTTTATTAGATTGGTTTGCAAGATGAATATTGCAATTTTATTACATTATATTTATATTTTATAATGTTCTAATGGTATCATAGGATCATATAAATGAATCATAAGTATCTGAAAGTGGTCATATAGGTGTTGAAGATCAAGTTGTTTATGATTGGGTTTTGGAGTGTTCTGGTAGTTTTGAGTGGGCTATTTGTAGAGAAGTTTTGATTCCTTTTTCCTTGAGTTGATAAGTATAAATAACATGGTGATGTTTTTAAGGTAATGGATTTTATATTCATGTTATTTATTTCCATGTTTTTCTAGATATATTTTTTTAATCTTTAGTAGTTCAAAATAGGCTTTCTATGTATGAGAAGGCGTAATTGTGAACAATCCAAATGATGTGCTTCAAGTGGTGGTTGGATCTAAAAAGTGTTATGGAGCCTACGTGATATTATTATAGGTACATTTTATGGTTATATTTTATGTTACTACCATGTGTGGAGTTTTAAAGTGTTCTAATAAATGCAAAGTGTAATGTGTCCTAAAGTAAACCTAATGGGATTAGGTCTCCATGAGAGCTAAAGGTGAAATGAGGTCTAATAGAGTTGTGTTACACCTAACAGGTCTCAAAAATCATTTTATTAATTTTTATGATATGTATTGAGATATATTCCATGTCCAAGATAATAGGTTAAGTATGAGTATAAAACCAAGAGGGATATGAACAAGAGGTTTGTATAAATACAAAGAAGTTTTAAGCCTATTATGGAAGCATGAATGTATGCTAGAAAAATAACACATTATTGAGTATAATAAGTTATTATAGGCCATTATAGGATAGTATAGGATCAATAATTAATATATTATAGTGTGTATTCATATTAATATCAATTTTATATGACCTAATCAATTATTGAAAAGACCTAGTTAAATGAAGAAGCCTAAAATGTAGTTTTAAGAGGGATAAAATAGTGAAAAAAGCTAAAGAAGGTGATCATAATCTATTGTGTGATAAATAAGGTGTTTTTAATTTTATTAAAGGTTTTAGGTAGTTTAATTGGTACTGAGTCATCTAGGGTGTTGGTGTTTCCTTACAAGTTGGTGTTTGTTAAAGCCTAGCTTATTTGGTGCTTAGCTAGTTGGGGTTGGTGCTTCAATAAATTGTGATATTTTGAATTATAGGAATATATTAAATTTTCAAGGATAATTGGGTTTTATTCCCCTTAAGGTTTTCCCACATATATGATGCTTTATTTTGTGTAATATTGTTTCATGCTTGTTTATGTGATTATTTATGCATTTCTTGATTCATATGTTGATGTGATGGTTCATGAATTCTAAGGAGGAATTGAAAGAAAATTTTAAGATGCTAATTCACCCCTCCCAATATTATTGATTATCCTTCAAATATTGTTTCTCATTATAGAGGGGTTATTAAGGTCAACTTGACACCATGAGACCACTAACCCATTTTTTGAAAAGTCATTCTAAGGGTGAAGAAAGGTGAAGAGCTAGGTTTGATCAATTAACAAAGAGTGAAAACCTATATCCTAAATCTAAATATATCAGTAAAAAGGCAAAAAAAAAATCTAGAGTAATGAATTTGGTCACATTGAGATCCAATAATTATTATTTACTAGACACCTACATCACATGCATACACTAACATTGATGGTAGTGTCCAAATCTGATGGTAGTGACTTTGGCTACAAAAGTAAAATTTATAAAACCTAACGACTGATATAGAATAATAATCATGCATAATTTATACCTATTTTTAGTATAAATCATCTTGTACATATTAAAACTAAGCTAAGTATAATTTATATTTAGTATTTCCATCAATTGAACATTTTTCAAATTTACTACTTTCTATATTTAACACATCTTGGTATTATAATACATAATATTCATTTATCTGAGTTTAAAATTAATTTACCTAATATATATTATTTTATCACCCTTGTGCTTGAACCATTTTTGTAATATTAACCATATCCCACTTATCTCAAATTTAGGGTTAAACATTTGGTGAACCTAAAATTTGGTCTCTAAAACCTAGTTTGACCTAGGGTTTCTCGATTTACTATTTTCCTAAATTCTAATTTTAATGTATTAAAATTTTAAAAATTATATTTTTTTCCTAAAATCATGTTCAATATGGATACATATAATATTTATTTAATGGCACATTATATTATGGTATCACTTGTTTGTTATTTCCCATACCTTGATAAATCATTGAAAAATATAATCAAGCAAAATAACCAAATTGAACAATATACAAAGAGTGTTTTAAAAAAATATTAGAATTTATTCTATCTTTATAAATATTTTTTTAATAACATAGATTTGGTATATAGATTCCAATGTGCATCCTCTGAAACCTTTAATCCTCCTAAAGCCTATTGAAGAGAAAATTACCATCATGCTCCCATTATTCACTCATATATTATATTGGATTTCATGGTCCATGTTTTAACTACATGAAAAGGTAGAGGATTCCAACATATCCCACAACCTGTTAGTATACAACAGGTTCCTCCCAGTCAAAAATGGTAATCAAAAGTAAAGTATTTGATCTTCTTTACAAATTGAATAATAAGCATGCTAATATTTCAATATTTGATCTCTTAAAATAATATAATATCTATAAGGATATATTATATGAATATCTACATGAAATATAAGTACCAAATGATATAAAACTAAATTAAATTGCATATATGATGCAACATATAAAAAGTAATGCCAATCTCATTAATTTTGATCTAAAAGATTAACCATCAAAATATATTATTAACCAAGACTTGAATTTATTTATATAAGTTTATATTCATAATAAATGAATAAAATGAGTGCTATTCAATAATTGATTGGAACTCAACATTTTTACATGAAATTATTAACAAAAATGGGTAATATCTCTGACCTTATTTGAAAACTTGATTCACATAACAAAGGATTTGATTAATCTTGTAGCCCAAAAATTGATTAAATCACATTAGATATGCCATTGGGACCAAAAATAATATCAAACACATTCCAAGTAATGTCAATCATTTAATTATAACTTACTCTTGGGTAGTCCTTGGATATAATTGATGGAGGTTTTTGCATATATATTACATTGAAGTTTCAAATTAATATATGGTGGGACAATATGGGCAATGCTTACTGATGATTAACCTTTCAAATTTTTCCAAATGAAACATTCTGATGCAAAATGGGTTCCTAAAATAATATCTCCAAAATAATATATTCTAATTGAAAGCATATGAGCTTATGAGATAGTTGAGTCAATAAAAATAAGTCACTTCAAGATTATTATAAGGCACTAGAAACTAAGGTTCACATGGATTCACACTTAGAATAAGAACCATTATCAAAGGAGCCAATGATACCAAAAAAACTAGTAAATCCAACATTTGATATCCATTTATTGGTTAACACTGAACAAAAATATGGAATTTTTTTAGATTACTATGATAGTGATGATGAACCTCTTCATACTATAACTAATGAACAATTATAAAAAAACTAAATTTTGATCAGTTTAAACATCTGACACATCACCTATTCATACCTACTAGTCCTAGTACATGATAAATTCATCAGTAGAGGATATAAAATCACATTCATATAAGGGTAAGTCAAAATTATCATATCAACATGTAAATGTTTGTTATTAAATCCATTCCTATTTTCTACAAACATTGAGCCAAACTTGCAAGGAAACAATGTAGATATATCATGTGAATAATGTGGAGTTATCTAATAAACCTTAAAAATATATTTTACAAATCAAATTAGGATAAGATTATCCAAAAAAAATAATTTATATATTACTTGATTATAATATGATATGTTTACCTACTAACAAACACAAATCTAGTAGTAGACTCATTCCTAAATAGGGGTCACTGTATTGTAACTATCATCAAATAACTGGCCATAATACAAACCAATGTGTTTATTTTCAAAACCAAATTACAAAATATAATAATAAAATATATGTAATGATCATATTGAAAAAGAATAAAAGACCTTCGATTTCTAATATTTCAAAAAAAAAAGTGTAGTGTGTCACATCTAGTTTCACTCTAACGAATACTATTTTGGTATTAGAAGTAGATTATGAAATTATTTATTTGTAGTTTTTATCTTATATCTAATTTTTATATGTATATGATGTATGATTGATATTTATATTATTGTTTCATGATCAATATTTTTATGGATAGTTATTTCATATGTCCTATTATGATTTATGATCATTATGATTGAATTTATTTTGTGTATTAATTACATTCAATAGTTTATTTATGATTATATACTTATGATTATTATGATATCAGATTAAATACCCATTAATTTTATTGAGGTCTTTGAAAGCCTGCCCCACCCTCACATGAATTATGGAGGGAGAGGATAATTGAAGAGGGGATGTAGATATTAAAATTAAGGGTTGAAATACTTATGTCAAACCCACACACACACATTGTATCTTATTTATTGATTGAAATTATTATTAATTTCATTGGTTGTTTTCAATTATTGAGTCAAACCCACACACACATTTTGATCATTAGAAGTCAAGTGTTATTTGTCTTGTTTAGTTGCTTGATTTATCTTGATTAGTCACCTAATTTACCTAATTGGTGATAATTCAAAGGATTCATAAGAGGTAAAAACACACATAAAATAAGGTAATTTAAATGTAATTCAAAACTTTAGGTGTTAGGGTATTTACATCCTTTGGCATATACATTACAAAATTGAAAGGTTATAAAGTTAGTTTTATTTTAGGAATTTTGTGATTTAATATTATGATGTTATTATAATAATTCATATGCTTTGAAGTGGAAAATAAAATTTAATTTAGGTTTTTATTTCTACCACCATGCCAAATATGGAGCAATGACTGGGAGTTTAGTTGTAATTTATTATTAAGTGGAGTATTGATAAAGGCGAGTTGCATGAGACAAAATAGGGGAAGAGTTTTTAGGGAATGATTTGGTAATTCAAGGTATTCATGGATTATGGGAAGGAAATAACATGTAACATGATAAATAAAGTAAAGTTGGATGATGGAGAGGATAAGGAGATTGGGTTTTGACTACCAGGAGAAATAAATCTCTAGTTTACTCACTTAGAGGACACCTAGTTTGTGATTAGATCATTTGCCTTCAGCTTATCATATTGTTAATTATTTTTAGACTTATATTTATAAAGGAAAATAAAATTAACCTTGAAATATGGTTATGTCAATGCCTCTAAATATATCATAGGTGTCCTTAGTTTTAAAGAAAACTTCTTATTTTATAATTCTATGAATTCAGAGCATGAGTAGTAGGTTTTGGTAACTTATGTTACCTATTGTGAAATAACATCATAACAATGTTTAATTGTTCCAAAAAATTTATATTAATTAATGTTTGGGAGCTACCATGGACCAAATATTTTCAAAGTGTAAGTATCTATTCTAATTCTAGTGAATTATGATCAAATATTAAACTATAGCTAATCTAAATGGACATTTACAATAAAATATAAACTAAAGTGATCTGGTTAAAAAAATGAATCAAAATAGAAGGGTAAGGTAGAAAAATAATAAGTGATTACTGATCTTATCCTCAAACATTATGAAAAAGTTTCAATTACAATTGAATATGCATTTGACCAGTATATAGTGAAAAATAACATAAGATCAGATCTTGCTACACACCAAGCAATCCTCCAAGGATGATATAAAGAAGTATAGGTTTAAACTATATTTACTTTAAATATTCACTACCACACTCAAATAACATTTTCATATTCTAATGTGGATCAAATAAAATGAATCAAATTCAAGATCATTCAACAAATCTAGCATAGGCACAAATTAGCAACCCTGTAATCAAAGATGCAACTCAAAATTCATAGAAACTATTCAAATTTAAGACTTAAGACTATAAATTGAGATAAAATCCATGTAACAATTGAAAAAAACAAATTTAGACAATCTTTTTAGAATTCCTTGATTATATTAACTACTCAAAGTACAAAAATTTTGTTCAAAATTCTCTCTCTTTATAATATGGTAGTAATGCCTTTTCTAGGAAGATAAGGCAGTATATCAATTAGTTACAAGATATAAGTATATAATAAGTAAGGATAGTTATCCTTTCTCTATAAAGTTTTAGAATACAATTGCTTTTCCAAACTAAACTGACCTAGAGGCAATACACTAAAAAACTAGCATATGCCTTTACATAAGGATATTCATCTTTCAAAATATTACAAAGTCATCTACATAATAGAATATCATTAGCTATTTGGTGGGCCCTATGCTTGAGAACTTTCTTGCTAATGTTGAAGGATGTCCATAGCCTTCTAGTGTTTTTCCATTAACCATCTCTAAGTCCATAGCTAGTCTTAAAAGACACTCCTCCTCATTGTCAACTAGAGCATTTATTTCTTTGTCATTTTTGGCCATGGCTTCCTTAATGCTTATGGACTCAGCTATCCTTTCTCCTACATTAAGGATCATGTCTAATATCCTACTATTTTCTTCTCCAGATTGGCCTTGACTTTTAATTCTTATTTCCTAGGTCACCAAGGTAGCCCTATTTTTGAATTCATCATCCTTGATGATGCTTAGGATAGTGGGATATCAAGGGTCTTTGAGCATTATCTTAAGGATATGTTTAATCCTTTCCATTATCTCCTCATCATCCTTTAGGAGTATCTCTAGTTTTTGGGACCATGTACTTAAACCTTGGACCTTTTCAACATTAATTCCTATAATTACATTCAAATGTCCTAAACTTACTATTTTAAATCCAGGAATCTACCTTTCAACTTGGATGTTAATTATCCCTATTATTTGATCCTTTGAAGCTTACCATTGGGTTATTAGACCCTTGGCCACCATGTTCTACTATGCCAATGCACTTTGCCTCAGCTTTATTGAATTTAAGGCCTCAAACATATCATATAAATATTCATCAAATAATTTAATCATCGCCTCATGTACTAATATGATAACTTATGTCTTCAAATCCCCCTTTTACTATATCAAAATAGATATTATTTATTTCATTCCTCTAATTCATACTATGACTTGAGTTGAATGAGCCTCAACTAGGCTTTTGACATCTTCCTCATGGATGGGTAGTTCACCATGTTATTATCCTCCAACTAGAGTTAAGCTTTCAAATGGCTCAACCTTTTAGAATGTGAACTATTTAATCCCCACCATCGCCTTCCTATTTTTCACTCACTCTAATCCAAATGTCTCTAGATTTAATTTCATAGTAGTAGTTTATTTAATATACTTTGAAGGTTGAGGATCCTCCACCTAGGTACTACTTGATGCTCTTACAACATCTATCTAGTTATTATCTAACCCTACAGTGGTCACTATTATTCATTATTCCTCATCCTTCATTAAATCCCTTAACCATGGATTAATTATTATCATGTACATCAATATTTATATTTTGGGTCAAGGCCCATGAGTAGGAATAAAAGGGGATATTTTGCATTTTTCCATAGATAAACCAATCAAGAATGATTGGTCCATGAATGGGGTATTCCTCACTAAATAATTTTATTTCATTAGTGGGCTCAGTGAAAGTCAACTTGGGATTCTTTTGCCCAACTAAGACCATGGCCAATTCTACCTTTCTCTTCCTCATGGGTGCCACTAGGAGTAGATCTAGGGAAACTTCTTCCCTTTTTTCTTTCTCAACCTCCTCTATCTAGGATTATGATTATTCAACATGATCCTCCTCTTCATTAGATCCATTGCATCAACAAGGACCTTAAGGGAATCCTCTACTATCTCATTAGGATGTAGGGAAATCATGTCTAGGTATTCAATTGGAGATGTTGGTCTATCAAGAGTAACTAAAGATGATGAGCCCTCACTAGGTCTCTCTTCTAACTTTTACGTAGTGGGACCTTGTGTAATCTATGCTTGGGGCCATTATCCTTCCACTTGTGGTTTCTCTTGAGGGGGCCTTGAAGTTCCAAGAAATAAATGGTATTGTAGATGTCCCATTTGCCATATGTCACATGGGGGCTTCTCATCATTGGTCAATCTATGCTCAAGTCTAATGTTATGTCCCTTGAGCCTAGCCAATATTTATTTAAATTTTTTTGCTTTGATATATATGGTGTCATGGACATTGATTTGGTATATGTAGATTGGTTTGGGTAAATTCTTAGATTTGTGTGGAGATTGTGCCCTTGGGGTCCCACATCTTCAGCTCATCAATTTTCAATTTGAAATAATCCCTATGTCTAACCATATTATTCACCTAATCCTAATTCTATAACATAGTCTTTCCAATAGTAAAAGGAAAGGGATGGAAGAGGATTTCTTCTTATCTTTGCACACTCTATCCACCCCATTAAGAAGTTGGTATGCAATTTCTTGCTGTACTAGTTTGATGGGAACATAGATAGGAAACCTATAAGGTTGGATTAAAATCCCCTTAATTTTGATCACAATACAATCTGCATAAAACTAGATGTCTCCCATTAGCTCCACATGTTTCTTTATTAGAGGGATTATCCTAGGCATAAGGATCCTTGTGATGGCTTTTACCAAGGCTAGATATACACAGTCATAAATGAATTGGTTGTTATTCCTATATTTGAGTATGTGTATCTATGAATAGTGGTGGGAGACTATGAATCTACCCTTAGGTGACCAATTTTTGATATAAGGGATCTAATTGGAGGTTAGTAAGGCACCCAATAGATAAGGCATCATGAAGAATTGGGTACTAGTTTTCTTCCTAATGGATGTGAATTATATTTCTAGATATATGATAATATCTCTCTAATTAGAGGAGTGAGCCCTTTATCTATCATAAAATAGATTTAAGACACACAAATCTTATTTACCTAAGTGGTTGCAGGGGCTTTGGAGATTCTATTCAAAGGTGTCATGATTACCCTAACCCCCTCTCAAAAATTGGGTAAATGAGATGTTACCAATAGGGCCTCAGATCACATGGTTCCCTTGGAGAAACCATGGCCTAAGGATGGTGTATAGATCATTCTTGTCAATCCATTCCTTAATAGTGGTAAAATCCACTTGGGGTTTTGGAATCTTGTAATAACTCTCATAGGCCAACGAGGAAATAAATACAACTTTTAAAGGTCCTTTCATGAATAATCTAATCTTGCTCAATCTTAAAATCCTTGAAAATTTGAATTAGGATGATGATACAGTGGATTACCTCTGGTTTGGTGAAAACATGGTGAAGACTAGACATTTGGATTACAACTAGGTCATAGTACCTTGTATTCATGGTGGCAATCTTCTATTCTTCCTTAGTAATGGTCTGCATCTCTTTAATGGTCTAAAATAGCTCAAACTAGTTCCTATTGCATGTGTTCAATACAATAGTGTCTAATTTTATGTCCTTGAAGACCCTCCCTTCATTATCTATAGACAAATACAACTCCATCTCATTCCTATATTAATACCTTTGAGTTGTCATGGCTTCCAAACTTTGCAAATTGCTTACTATTGTGCTCCAAATGGTCTTTGGGTCAATTATTTTGTGCTTGAATTATAATTAAACTCTCTTTTAGCTTAAATATGATTAATCTAAGCTTAAAATAGGGATTTTATGTAAGTTTGGGGATCTCTTAAATCTTTAATGGTAATGGATTACTTGGACTTCAGCTCATACATGCTTCAGATTTGATTTTGACCTTTGCCTTTATATATTTGCATTTTTGAGGACACAAGATCTTCACTTTTATTAATTTGTTCTTGTATGGCACTTATTGGCATCCATATATCACTTTTCATGGAATTTTTCATAAATCTCATTGAATCACTAGCCATTGGTATTTATAAATTCCTTTTTACTTCACGTCATTTGATCAATATCCAAGGAACAATGTGGGCTATTGATCATGATCTAGGCCCTCATATGTCATTGGCCACCTTTGCATTTATCCCTATGGTTGTGCACTTGGAACCTCCATAGGATTTTTGATCTCCATATCCTATATCAGTCACATATCAAATGAGCATTAGCCACACATTGAGCCTATAAGTTCTCAAAGAACCATTGAATAGTCATCGGTGATTTAACACCATTAGATCAAGGGGCATGATAAAGCACAAACTATAAGATCCTATAATATGCATGAGCTTTAGTCAATTAATAGATATATAAAGGAATTAGGTTAAAATTCTTTTATCTAAGTCTATTTCATGTTAATAGACATGAAAAGACTTAGGTTAATGCATTTAGTGCTATGTTTTTAAAGCATAATATCAAATGACCTCGCTTCGAATGACATAAAATATGTCCCTTTTGTCTAAGTAAAATTTTTAAAGATCTTGAATTTGATGGACTCACAAATGTCAAAGATGGCCTTATGGATGTAAAATGATGGTCATGCGAACATCAAATTTAAGATCATGAAGTCCCTAGTTTTGGTGGGTTTAAAGTTGATGGTCATGTGGACATCAATGATGGAATCATGGACATCAAATGATGGTCATGTGAATTTCAAATTTAAGCTTGTCAAATTCTTACATTCAAATTTAGGAGTGCCACATGGTGGCTCCATAAGGCTTCTTGGGATCTTGGATTCAATTCACTTCATCTAATTAAAAGCCACAATGAAATGAGAGCCATCTGACCATGATCTAAACACTTGTACATGATTAGTTCCATTTAATAAATGAGACCCTTTGATATCAAATTCTAATGTGAGAGTGCCATGTGGTGACTCCATGGATCTTCTTAAGCCTTTTTAATTTTTAATTTTGGCTTTTCTCTATTTGATTAAAAACCATGATGAAGTGAGGACCATGAAATCTGCAAAGAAGTATTGTTTTTAAGTTAGGACCTAGGATAAAATAAGACTTAGGATAAAATTTTAAGACTAAGGTCTCATTCATGTTAATAAACATGAATGGGGCCTTAGCATTAAGGCTTTAGGCTAAGTAGGTAATAAAGGGGACCATGCTTGGGGAAATAAAAGGACCTACCCATAAAAAAGTTAGACTCTATTAGAAATAAGACTTAGGCTAAAGATTTTAGATTAAGGTCTCATTTATGTTGATAAATGTGAACTAGGCCTTAGGGTTAAAACTTTAGGTTAAAGTTTTTATCAAAGGAAACTATACTAAAATGAAGGGACCTTGCTAGCATAACATTAAACCACATTAGAAATATGAGGAACAAAAGGGGAAAATAAAGGGGACTAAGCATAGTTTTTAGGCTAAGGTTTGGCCATGTTAAAAAACATGACCAAGATTTAACATAAAAATTGGGATTTAGTCAAACCATAAATTTAAAATATTCCTACCAAATGCTCTCACCAAATGTAAATTTGAACCAAAGGTTTATGCTGGTGTTTTTTGAGGAGAGCTTTTAGAACATGAATCTTGAATAGATTTAAACTAAATTTTTTAATAATGATCCCTTCAATAGGGCCCCATGAAACCTACAACTATAATATTTGAAGACCAAGTATTAGAAACATTGGGCAAGCCTAAAGCAAAACCATAAACTAGTAAGCCAAATTTATCAAACTGGATGATCTTAAAATTCTAATAATGTTCACAACATGCCATTGTTTTAGGGTTAAGGTTCAAATTATCTCAAGGGTCCAAATTTTAAAAAATTAGGGTATGTTGACCTCAATAAATTATGACTTCTATGGGAAACATAGTAATATGTTATAACTTAGAGACTCTAGTTTAACAGACAACTAAGTCATCCACTCCACTTGATCAATTCCATTATCCAAATCATTTTATGGTTGAAATAAACCTTGCACTTGTAGAATTGGGATAAAAAATTTAAGATATAGCCATGTTTCATGTGTGCATTTATTCCACTTATTGTTTGTTATGGGATTCAAGGGATAACTTCTAGGTTTCATATATTTAATTATTAATACTAACTTGAAGCATGTTTAGATCTTCATTAAGAACTATGTTTCTAATTTAGGGAAGGCTTGAACACTACTTTATTTCCATCTAGGCATCTATATCCCCAATAAATATGCTTTTGGATCCATTTATGACCTTGTTTCAATACCATCCAGGTGTCTATAGCCCTGATGGAGATTACCAGAATCACCTATGCTTGAAAATATTTTGATTTTGCATTGCATTTTTATTTTTTGTATTTTTGGATCTTTTGTGTTTTTTTGTATTATATGTGTTTTTTGTATTTTTGGATATTTTGGGAACTAGGGTAGCCATGTTTAAGGATTTTTTTAAGTTTTTTATCCATAGAAATCACCTATGGCTATAACCATTGTCCCAAGAAAGGATGTTTGTTAAGTGCAAGCATGACTATGCCTCAATAGATTATGTTCTAGTCCTAAGAATGAAAATCTTCTTAAAACAAAATCTAGGTCAAGATAACATTCAATTTATCATAAAATAGTTAACCTATTCATTAGTCTTTACCAATTTATTCAAATCACAACATTGGGTTCACATTTTAGATCCATGGTTAACACATACATTAGGTTCATACCCACATTCCTAGACTTTGGAGTTTCAACAAAATTGAATAAACTTTGAGTTGAAGGATGTCCAAAAATAATTATTAGAAGTAAGGGATAAGGAGATAAAAACAAACACATAATATAAAGCAAAAAATCAAGAAACAAAAGGAAACAAATAGATATGTACATGTTTATATAAAATAAGTGACATGAAGGAAATAACTAAAAGAAACTAACTAGCCTACCTATACTAAGTCCAACCATCTTATAGAGTTACTCCATAAATACTTCAAGAGGAGTAGCATAGAAGTAATTTTTGAGGTACTACCCATTGGTGGGTAGTGTGAACTTTATTCCTTATAATTTTTTTCATCTAAAGGTGTTTTCTCCCAGTGTGTTTGTAATATAATATAGGACAATCCACAAAGGTGTTAACTTGTCATGTTTTCCCCTAAGCTCAAAAGATTTATCCCAAAGGATAACTAAGTCCCCTTGTCTGAACACCTTGATCTTTGATCTTTTGTTGAACCACCTCTTCACCATGGTCTAATGTCTACTAAAATTAGCAATGTATTCTTCTCATACAAATTCAATCTAGATGATGTCTATACATATTGAATTTGCAAGATCCTAGCCTTCTTCCATATATTATTGCATGAATTTGTACATGGTCAACTTGAGAGTGATAGGGAATATAGGTTCCTAGCCATACACTAACAAAAATGGTGATGATTTTAAGGATTATTTGATCTTTATCCTATCTGCCCATAGGGCATACTTGAGAAGTTTGTGTCAAATCTTGGGCTTGTCTACATCAGACTTCTTGATTTCTTTCATTAAATTCTTATTGGTAGACTCAGACACTCCATTTCCTTAGGGGTAATGGTTGGATGAAAACATAAGACAAATTCCACTATCATAAACCCATTCTATCATATCTATGGATGTAAATGTGAATCTATTATCGCATACCAAACATACTAGAGTTCTAAATATGGTACAAATGTTCTCCTCCAAGAAACTAATCACTTCGTTAGTACTGCATTATTTAGTGGCTACAACTTTAGTCCACCCTGTGAAATAATCTATATAAGTTAGGATATACTTGTGACCTTATGATTAATTATGGTTGATTACCCCTACAAAGCTAACCCCCACTGCCCAAGTGGTTTATCAACCATGAGTGGTTGTAAAGGCATTGTTGCCTTAGGATCTTTGGTGCTAAGGACCTAGTATGAGTGACATTCCCTCATATATTTATGAACATATTTGAAACTATTTGGCCAATAGTAGCTATCTTTGAGGATCTTATGGGCTATAGTCTTCTTAGATGTGTGCCCATTATTGAACTTCTCATGGAAGGTGCACATGATTTGGGTAGATTCATCTTTTGAGACATATCTCAGGTAGACACCTTTAAATTTATTCTATATAAGACTACATCTTTGATCATATAATGGGCTAACTTGAGCCTAAATTCCCTCTTTTTCTCCCTAGATAGTCCTACAAGGAAAGTACCATTAATTAGTAAATGAATTATGGAATCATACCACTCACTAGCTTGAAAGTTTTGCTAGTCAAATTGTATAATACTTAGCTTAGGGATGGTATTAGAAATCATTTGGATCAAGCCTCGGCATCTTACCAATTTTTCCATTTTAATTTCTATGTCATATTTTTATAAAATTGGCATCCATTTACCTCAATGTTCTATAAGCTCATTCGAGCTCAGCATGAGCTTTGTGGTAGGGTCAAGTAGAATAACATACACCTTATCTCTAAGGATATAGTGCCTAAATTTATCCACTATCTTAACTAAGACATATGCTTATTTATTAATCAATGAATAGTTCAATTCAACATTCTTAAAGTTAGTACTCATGAAAGCTATTGAGTGATCACACCCATCAACTTTTTAAGTTAAACTTGCAACCATAGTATGGTCAAATGCAAAAGAATAGAGATATAAGTCCTTTGAAAAGTTAGGACTTATCAAGATTGGAGCTTAGATAATTACTTCTTTGATGTCATGGAATGCCTTTCTAGATTATGCATTCCATGAAACCTTGGAATCCTTCTTTATCATGTCATTTAATGGCTTGACAATCTTTGCAAAGCTAGAAATGAACTTTATTACAAAGTTTATTTTACCAATAAATTATTTTAACTCTTTTTTACTATTTTTGGGCTCTATCTTAGATAGAGATTCCACTCTTTTAGGATCTATGGAGATCCCATCTTTAGTTATGACATGACCCAACAATTTGCCTTCAGTAACACAAAAGATGCTTTTCTTGGGGTTTAGGGAGATTCCATAACTTATACATCTCTCAAATACTTATTGTAAATGCATAAAGTGTTCTTCCCTATTTTTAGAAAAAAATGGTTAGATCATCCATATATATAATGGTACACTTACTAATTAGACATTGGAAGGCATGGTCCATGGCCCTTTTAAAACTATCTCCTACATTTATTAATATAACAAGCATTCTTTTTTAAGCAAAGGTGCCCCATTCAGTTGTGAAAGTTGCCTTCATCCTATCTTTTTTGTCAACCAACACCTAGTTTTAGCCTAAAAAATTATCAAGAAAATACATCGTGGCTGATCCTAAAATAGCTTGTATCACTTGGTCAAGAGAGGGAAGAGGATAGTTATCCTTTTCAGATGCTTTATTCAAATTTCTAAAATCAATGTATAACTTAATCTCACCATTCTTCTTTTTGACCAGTACCAAATTGGCTACCTAGGTAGAATGTTTGATGGAAAACACAATTCTAGCATTTAGAAATCTCTCAACTTATTTAAATATCATTAGCTCTAAGATAGGGTTAATAGGCCTTTGCTTTTTCCTAAAGGGTTTACAAATCTATTTAAGGGGTATAATATGGTTGATGACTCTTGGATGAAATATCTTCAAGTCATCATAAGACCAAGCCATGACATCCTTATACTTGGTTAGTAGCTCTTTGGCCTTCTTGTTCTTAATGTTAGTGCAAGATTTCTTGATGTTAACTAGCTAGGGCTGATCTTGAGTGCCAAGATCAACAACATTATAGTCTTTCCCACTTACCTTGGTAATCTTAGAAACCTCAACCAGCTTGTCTTGATCAAATAGTCTCTCTAAGGTAATCATGCCTTTGAGAATTTTATTGTCATTCATCTAAATGAATTTACCATCAAACTTGCCTTCTCTAATTGCATTTTATTTAGTCTCATCAATGACATGAGCCTTAAATTATCTAAAATTAGTCATGAATATAATATCTATTGATCATCACTAAAGACCTCAAAATGATTCACATTATCTGATACTGAAGGACAATATATCAAATCAATATTGAAGCTGGGTGAGTCTTGGTCTAGCATGAGGTTGGATGTAGTAGATGCCAACTTAATATCAGCTTGGTTTTCTTCTCTAGGGATGGAGACAATACTAAAATCATTAAAAGACTCAATTAGATAATATACCATAAACTTATACCTATTGAGGCATGAGATTTTATATTGATATTTGCTTCTCATCTAGTTGACTACTAGTTCAGAATCACCATAGACTAGTAGCTCTTTGAATTTATTTTTATGGTAAATTATAAGCCTAAAATGAGGGCCTCATATTCAACAAGGTTATTGGTGCATCAAAATTAGATCCTATAAGATGCATAATATTTATTACCAATAAGGTCAGTTAGAATAATGCCTACTCTAAATCTAGCCTTACATCTAGCACCATCAAAATGTAACTTCCATAGTCTAAGAATAACATGAGTACTCTTAGGATCACATACCCTTATAGTCTCTAGGGTGAAAAATCCTGAGTCTAAGACAATTAGGTTGACCCTTTCATTCATAGAATTGTACTCAGTGATTATGTGATTCATCCTTGATTCTCTTTCAACTCTGATCTAATTTGGAACTCCTTTCTAAGGAAGCCATAATTGTGAACAATATGTGGACATACAACCATTCAAATCTTTGGTTCATTCCATACTTAACAAGATCCCATAAACATCAAGAATTTCAATAACTTAGATATAAATAAACTATTGTACTCTAGGCTCAGAGGCCAATTTCATATGAACATTTAATAATTCCCCAATTACCTTGAATATAGATTTGTCTAATTGAGTAACAAATCTATCAGACTTAATAGGTGTTAAGCCAAGTTGTTTACAAATACTTACTGGCATGATATTGGTGGATACACTAAAATCTAATAAATAATTATGAAATTTTTTACCAAACATCTTGAGTATGAATAGGAAAGGAAGAGATTTTGCCTTAGCTTTGTGCATAGTCACATTAGTATTATTAGCTTTGGGAGGTTTGTTAGATTTTTTAACAATGATTCTAGTAAGAGGTCTCTTTATTATATGATGTACATTAATTCATGTAATGTGATGTTAGATTTTATCTTATTCATGGCCTCAATAATATTATAACCAGTCTTATTTGAATAACTAGGAACATCAACATTATGTTTAGAGGTACTCCCTTTTGGTGGTTCTAGATCATTATTTGAAGACATGTCTAGAGGAGTTCCAAATTTATTTGGAGGCATTGAGGTATTCAAGGGATACCTGTACTCTCTATTCCTCAAAGGATAAGTCTTATTCAAGAATTTTCGAAAGGCTTGGATTTCCTCAGGGACATCATCAGATTTGTTTTCTTCTTGAAAAGGAAAACCAAACATCTCCACCATGAAAGTTTGATATTCAAGCTTGGATCCTAAAGTACCTACACCACTATCCTTATTAGGGACCAATTCAAATGTGTCTACCTATTCTTGGAAAGCTTTAAAATCCTTAAAAAATTCAATGCAATAAATCTTGCCATGCTTGGGTGTACAATGCACTTTACAATAATAAAACAAAGCAATATGAGTAAGATTAATGTCCATAGTCCTCTTTTTAGAAGATGGTTCATTATTATTAATATTATGGAAAATATCATTCTAAAATATATCATTAGGCCTATTAAACCTTTAAAAGGAGAAGTTCCTACCAGAGCTCTCTCTAATATAGCCAACTTATTTTTGTAGCTAAAGGAAATCAATGCTTAACTTTTGAACCATTTTTAGGATAGAATCATTCTCATTCTTAGGAGTTTTAGAATTGTGTTCTTGGTTATTATTAGTACTAGTAGTTATTACTAAAGTTATTTAATCATTTTCATTAAATACATTAGTACTAGGATGACCTAAGAATCCTAAATTTTTATTGGGAGTAGCATGACTCAAAGGAAATTAATTTAGATTTGGGAGTTGATTCAAGGCTAGAACATTCTAATTGTTATTAGGGAAGATGTTCAAAATGGGAAAATGTGGATTGATATTTGTGACAAAGTATGCCATTTATCCTTGGGGTTGCATTTAATCATTGATGATCACTACTTTAGAATAAGCCCTGGTTAATGAAGTTATATTTGGAAGAGATCTTTTTAGAAATATAGAAGTCATGTGATCTATTGCATCCTTGTAGATTTCTATAGCCAAAACCTCATCAAGTTTATATGGTTCTATGGTCTTAATATACATTTTATGGAACTTGGAATTAAAGGACCGTATGGTCTTTCTTTCATCCCTCTTAATGGTGGTGAACTAGTCATATATGACACATGGACTAACAATTTTACCAAACGAGTCTATGAAAACATTAGAAAAACCATCCCAAATAGTAATATAATTATTAGGAAAATTGAGAAACCATTAATATGCAACATATTTAAAAGTAAAGGGGAACAATTTCCATGCTACATCTTCATGTATGACATTTAGTAACCTTAAATTAGCTTTGAAATATTTAATGTGCTCTTCAATAGTTATAATAGCAATTGGACTAAATGTTGGCAAGTATATTTTAGGATTATGTGGGAGATCATGTACCAAACCTAGCATGTTTATTGAATAATATCCTAACAAATCCATACCTAGATGAATGTCAAAGGTAGGGTTACCTTGAAGAGGTTAGGTTGGCAAAGATATGGTACATCTACACCTACCTTTATCTCACCTAGTTATTTTATGGACTTCAAGCTCAAGCAAAGGTTCCTTTATCTCTGAACGTGATCTTGTTTAAATCCTTGGAAATTCTATCTTGAAGATTGAAAACCCTATTTGAAATATGATGTGTCAAGTTAATCTTTATAAATAACATTGATTAAACCTACATAATAAGCTAAGTTTGTAAAGATTATATAAATAATAGTAAAGGTCATCAACCTTTGACTAAACTAGCTCAAAGATGTGTCCAATTATGCAAATATAGTCTATATTTATAAGTATAAGCTCAAATAAACCTATATATATGAAAAATAGACCAATATTTGATAAAAATAAGCTATTTTAACCTCAACTACCACAAATTTTCAAATCTTAAGCCATCTTTACCAAAATTGAGAATCAAACTTTAAATAACTATGATCTTTATCTAAATTAAGTACAAAGATATGTCAAAGACCACAAATATCAATTATCTTTACACTTCTAAGAAATGAATTATGCAAAAGTGAAAAGACAATACCAATCTTAGATCAAAACACTAAAATTAACAAAGATTTAACCAATTCACAAAGATCTACCCTCATTCTAGCATCATTAGGACTTGTTGATGCCTCTGAATGTATCACATGTGTCCTTAGTATTGAAATAACACTTCTCATATTAGAATTCTAAGAATTTATAGCATGAGTAGCAGGTTTTGACAACTTATGTTACCTATGGTGAAATAATGGTAGAGTAATGTTTAACTATTCCAAAAAACTTATATTAATTGATGGTTTGGAGCCACCATGGACCAAATATTTGAAAAGTGTAAGTATATATGCTAATACTAGTGAATTATGATCAAAAATTAAACTACAGACTAATCTAAATGGACATTTAAAATGAACTCTAAACTAAAGTGATCTAGTTAAAAAAAAATAAAAAGAGAAGGGTAAGGAAAAAAGAGAATAAGTGATTATTGATCTTAGCCTCAAACATTATGACAAAGTTTCAATTACAACTGAGTATGTATTTAAACATTATATGGTAAAAAATAGCATAAGCTCAGATCTCACTACACACCAGGAAAACCTCTAAGGATGATATAAGGAAGTATAGGTAAAAACTAAATTTACTTTAAATATGTGCTACCACACTCAAATATCATTTTCATATTCTAATATAGAGAAAATAAAATGAATCAAATTTAAGATCATTCAACTAATCTAGCATAAGCATAAATTAACAACCTTGTAATCAAAGATGCAACTCACAATTCATATAAACTATTCAAATTTAAGACTTAAGACTAGAAATTGAGAGCCATGTAACAATTGACACAAACAAATTTGGACAATCTTTTTAGAATTACTTGATTGTCTTAACTATTCAAAGTATACAAATTTTACTCAAAATTCTCTCTCTTTATAGGATGGTAGTACTACCTTTTATAGGAAGACAAGGTAGTATATTAGTTAGTTACAAGATACAAGTGTATAAGAAGTAAGGACATATGTCCTTTTTATACAAAGTTTTAGAATACATTTGTTTTTCCAAACTAAACTATCCTAGATGTAATACACTAAAAAACTAGCATCTCCATTTACAAAAGGATATTTCTCTTTCAAAATATTATAAAGTCATTTACAAAATAGAATATTATTAGGGTGTTTGTGGGCTCTATGCTTGATAAATTTCTTTCTAATGTTGGAGGATGTCCATAGACTTTTGGTGTTGTTCATTATCTAGCTTTAAGTCCATAGTTGGTCTTAAAAGACACTCCTCCTCATTATCAACCAAAGCATTCAATTCTTTATCAATTTTGGCCCTAGCTTCCTTGATGCTTCTAGCCTTAGCTATCTTTTCTCCTACATTAAGGATCATGTCTAGGATCCTATTATTATCTTCTCTAGACTGGCCTTGACTTTTACATCTTATTTCCTAGATCACCAAGGTAGCCCTATATTTGAATTCATCATCCTTGATGATGCCTAAGATAGTGGGATGTGTAGGGTCTTTGAGCATTGTCCCAAATAGATTTTCAATACTTTATATTAGTTCCTTATCATCCTTAAAGAGTCTCTCTAGTTCTTGGGACCATGCACTTAAAGCTTGGACCTTGTGAACAACAATTCCTAGAATTACATTTAAATGTCCTAAACTTATTGTTTTAAATCTAGGAATTTTTCGTTTAACTTAGATGCTCATCAGCCCTATTATTTAATCATATGAATCTTACCATTGTGTTATTATACCCTTGGCCACTGTGTTATATTATGATAATGAACTCTACCTTAGCTTTATTAATTTTAAGGCCTCAAACATATCATAGAAGGATTCATCTAGTAATTTGATCATTGCCTCAAGCACTGATAAGATAGCATGTGTCTTCAAATCCCCATTTTACTTCTCTAAATTAGTTATTCTTTGATTCATTCCTCTAATTCATGCTATGACTTGAGTTGAATGAGCCTAAACTAGGATTTCTACATCTTCCTCATGGATGGGTAGTTCACCAGGTTGATGTCCTCCAACTGGAGTTAAGCCTACAAATGGCTCAACCTTTTGGAATGTGAAATCTTCATTCCCCACCATGGCCTTT
Source organism: Torreya grandis (assembly GCA_037957365.1). Lineage (NCBI taxonomy): Eukaryota > Viridiplantae > Streptophyta > Pinopsida > Cupressales > Taxaceae > Torreya > Torreya grandis. Next base: position 777,023 of record JARHVA010001398.1, read on the forward strand.
CTACTTATCACTCTCTCCAATCTAGATATCTCTAGATTTAATTGCATAATAGTAGTTGATTTAGTATACTTTGGAGGTTCAGAGGCCTCCATTTAGGTACTATTTGATTCTCTTTAGAGCATATATCTAATTTCTATCTAACCTTATAGTGGTCATTATTATTATTTCTTCCTCTTTCATTAAATCCCTTATCCATGGCTTGATATTATCATGTACATCAATGTTGATAGTTTGGTTCAAGGCCCATGAGTGGGAATAAAAGGGGATCTTCTATATTTTTCCATAGATGAACCAATCAAGAATGATTAGTCCATGAATGGGGTATTCCTCACTAAATAAAATGATTTCACTTATGGGGTGAGTAAAAGTCAACTTGGGCTTATTTTTCCCAACTAGGACCATGGACAATTATGCTTTTCTCTTTCGTAAGGGTGCCACTGGGACTAGGTCCAAGGTAACTTCTTTCCTTTTTTATTTCTTAGCCTCCTCTATCTAGGCTTGTGATTCTTAAAAATGTTCCTCCTCTTCATTAAAGCCATATTACTCAACAATTACCTTGAGGGCATCCTTTACTATACCATCAAGCTATAGGGCAATCATGCCTAGGTATTAACTAGAGATGTAGGTCTATCAGGAAGCTAAGGATGATGGGCCCTCACTAGGTCTCTCTTCTAAATTTACCTTGTTGGGACCTTATGTAATCTATGATTAGGGCCATTGTCCTTCCACATGTAGTTTCTCTTGAGGGGGGCTTGAAGGTCCAGGTAGAAAATGGTATTATAGATGTCCTATTTTCCATATTTTCCATATGTCACTTGGGAATTTCTCATCACTGGTCAATTTATGATCAAGTCTAATGTTATGTCCCTTGAGCCTAGCTGATATTTTTTTAAAATTATTTTATCTAATATATATGGTGTCATGGACACCAAGTTTGTGCATATACATTGGTTTGGGAAATTACTTAGATTTCATGTTTTTGGAAACCATTCCCTTAGGGTCCCACATCTTCAACTCATCAATTTATAGTTTGAAACAATCCCTGTACCTAGCCATAGTATTCCCCTTATCCTAATTTTTTAACATAGTCTTACTAATGGTTAAAGGAAAGGGATGGAGGATGCCTTTCATATTATCTTTTCACACTCTATCAACACCATTAAGAAGTTTGTATATAATTACTTGCTTTGCCATCTTGATGGGAACATAAATAGGTAATCTATAAGTTTGGATCAAAATCCCCTCAATTGTGATCATAGTAAAATCTAGATACAACCATATGTCTCCAATTAGATCCACATATTTCTTTATTAGAGGGCTTATCTTGGGCATATGGATCCCTGTGATGGTTTTTACTAAGGATGGATACACATAGTCATAATGAATTGGTGGTTATTCCTATATATGAATATTTGTAGCTTTGAATAGTGGTAGGAGACTGTGAATCTACCCTCAGGTGACCAATTTTTGATATAAGGGATCTAGGTGGAGGATAGTAAGGCATCCAATAGATAAGACATTATGAATAATTGAGTACTAGTTTTATTCTTAATGACAATGAATTATCTTTCTAGATATATGCTAATCATCTCTCTAATTAGAGGAGAGAGCCTTTATCATAAAATAGATGTAAGACACCCAACTCTTGTTTACATAAGTGGTTGAAGGGGATCCAAAGATTCTATTCAATAGAGTCATGATTATCATAACCCCCTCTCTAAATTAGGAAATTGAGATGTTTCTAGTAGGGTCTCAAATCACATGGTTGCCATGGAGCAACCATGGCCTAAGGATGGTGTCTAGATCATTATTGCCCGACCATTCCTTAATAGTGGATAAATACTCTTAGGGTTTTAGAAACTTTTAATAACTCTCAAAGGCTAATGGGGAAATGAATTCAACTATTTTAAATGTCCTTTCATGAATAATCCAATCCTTCTCAATCTTACAATCCTTGAAAATGGGAGAAAACATGTTAATACAATGGATTACCTCTTGTTTGGTGGTAGCATGATGGAGACTAGACATTTGGACTACAACTAGGTCGTAGTACCTTCTTATCATGGTGTAAATCTTCTTCTCTTACTTAGTGATGGCTTGCATCTCTTTAATGGTCTAAAAGTTCTTGGACTATTTCTTATTTCCCATGTTCAATGCAAAAGTGTCCAGGTCTGTGTCCTTGAAGACCCTCCCTTTGTTATCTGTAGACAAATACTACTCTATCTCATCCCTATTTGTTGCCTCTAAGATATCATGTTTTCCAAACTTTGTAAATTACTTACTGTTGTGTTCCAAATGGTCTATGGGTCAATTCATTTGTGCTCAAATTTTAATTAGACTCTCTTTTAGCTTAATAATGATCAATCCAAACTTAAATTAGGGATTTTATTCAAGTTTGGGCCTCTCTTGAAGCTTTATTTATGATTGATTTCTTGGACTTTAGCTCATATGTGCTTTATATTTGATTTTAACCTTTATATTTATGTGTTTGTATTTTTGAGCACACAAGACCTTCTTTTTTGTCATTTTGTGCTTGTGTGGCACTTATTTGGCATTGATCTATCACTTTTCATAGCATTTTTCATAAATGTCATCGAAGCACTAGTCATTGGTAGTTAAAAAATCCTTTTTCCTTCACACTATTTGATAAAGATCCAAGGATCAATGTGGGCTATTGATCATGATTTGGTCCTTCATATGTCATTGTCCACCTTTTCATCAAGCCCCATGGTTGTGCCACTTGATAGCTTTGTAGGTTTTTTGAGCTCAGTATCTTACACTAGTCACATATTGAATGAGTATCCACCATATCTTGAGCCTAAGGGATCTTGAAAAACCATTGAATATTCATCAATAATTTTTCACTTTTGGATCAAGGGGAATAATGAAGTGTGGACTATTAGATCTTGCAAGATGTATGAGATTTAGTCAGTGCATAGATATATAAAGGACTCAGGTTAAAATTCTTTTATCTAAGTCTATTTCATGTTAATAAACATGAAAATACTTAGGTTAAAGCATTTTATGTTAAGTTTTTAAATAATAATATCAAATTACCCCCTTTAAATGACATAAAATTTTTCCCTTTTGTCTAAGTAAAATGTTTCAAGATCTTTAGTTTTACAGCCTCGTGGACATCAAAGTTGGCATCATAGATGTCAAATGATGGTCACATGAATGTAAAATTTAAGCTCATGAAGTTCCTATTTTTGGTGGGATTAAATTTTATGGTAACATAGATGTTAATGATGTTCTCATGGATGTCAAATGATGGTCACATTAACTTCAAATTTTATCTCATCAAATTATTACATTTGAAAGTGGGAGTACCACATGGTAGCTCCACAAGGCTCCTAGGATCTTAGATTCATTTTGATCTATCTGATTAAAAGCCATGATGAAGAGAGATCCATATAATCATGATCCAAGAACTTTTATGTGATTGGTTCCATTTAATATGCATAAACCTTTTCTATCAAACATTGAATGCGAGAGTGCCATGTGGTAACTCCATGGAGCTTCTTGGGCCTTTTGAATTTTCAATGTTGGCTTCACTCCATTTGATTAAAAGCCACAATGAAGTGAGGACCATTGGATCTACAAATAAGTAATGCTTTTTAGTTAGGACCTAGGATAAAATAAGACTTAGGCTAAAATTTTAAGATTAATGTCTCATTTGTGTTAATAAACATGAATGGGGCCTTAGCAATAAGGCTTTAGTCTCTGTAGTTAATAAAGGGTACCATGCTTGGGAAAATAAAAAAACCCTACCAATACAAAAGTTAGAATTGATTATAAATAATATTTAGGCTAAAGATTATAGATTAAGATCTCTTTTACATTGATAAATACGAATGGGGCCTTAGGGTTAAAAATTTAGGTTAAAGTTTTTAGCAAAAAGGACCATGCTAAAATAAAGGGACCCTACTAGAATAACATTAAACCATGTTAGATATATGAGGAACAAAAGGGGAAAATAAATGGAAATAAGCATAATTTTTAGGCTAAGGTTTGGTCATGTTAAAAAACATGACCAAGCTTTAACATAAAAATTGGGCTTTAGTCCAAAAATAAATTTAAAATATTCCTGATAAATGCTCTTACCAAAATCAAATTTGAAACAAGGGTTTATGCTAAGATTTTTAGAGGACAACTTTCAAAACATTAATCCTAAATAGAGTTAATTTGAAAAATTTAAGCATGATCCCTTCAATAGGGCCCTATAAAACCTGCAACTATAAGACATGAAGACTAATTATTAGAAACATTAGGCAAGTCCAAAGCAAAACCAAACTAGAAAGCCAAATTCATCAAATTGGATGATCTTCAAATTCTAATAATGTTAAAAACATGCCATGGTCTTAGGGTTAAGGCTCAAAGTATCTCAAGGGTCCCAATTTAAAAAAATGGGGGTATGTTGACCTCAACAAGTTACATTCTACCTATGTGATTGAAATGGAAGTTTGTGATAAATATGAATGTGGGTTTTATGTATATCAACCTAGGGATGGAACCCAATTCCATCTACAAGCTAATATAAATATTTTAGGTGTGAAAAATTCCTAAAAACCCTTAAGATGAGAAACTGAGCATGTATAGAAGGAAAACTAGGTATTCATTATTTGATGAACTTAATTCCATATAAGATTTTAGTTGTATAAAGGTTTGCCTCATCAAAAATAAAAGAAGGGAAACATTATGTGTTGTTATATCTAGTTGATGATCTAGTAATAATAGATGAAATACAAATATTGATAGCTGGTTAGTTATTGAGCACAAAACACTTTCTAAATAATTTTAAAGGAAGATTATAAATTTGTGTATGTTTCTATTCTAATAGTATTTTAGATTTTGGGAAGATACTTGCCTATAGGAAATTTGGATGCTTTAAGGGATGCATAGGCATATATTTTAATTATGATCTTGTAAAGATTTCTACCTGTGAAAAATTTACATACACTTGAGCTATTTTGAAAACTTATGTTGACCATCTCAGGTTCATTTTTGGTTGGGAGAAATAATTATTTAAACATTGGAGTATATATACATATGTAAATGTGTAAACAGTCCTAAATCTACCTATATGCCCATTTATATATATGCTTGACTGAGAATGTAGTATAACTAGAATTGGATTCAATGGATGATGAAATCCTTGAATGAAAACATAACCATGGTTTATAATTACTTGGATAGAAATTGATATGAAATATTAACATCAAATGAGAATAAATGTATATAAAACTATAATAGTGTGTGTGTGTGTGTGTACAAATTGGTATGGTTACATGTGGTTCTTTGTGTGGGTAAATATATATTGTTAATTAACCTTGAAACTTATAGTTTGTATCTTCCTTTGTTTCTTTTTTTTTTATTGATAGTTATAGGTTTTAGTGGATGTTATAGATCTATATAATATCAAATATCATAATGAAACTTCATACACATGATTGAAAATATAGACCTTTTGGAACTTGATTTATTACTAGGTATATTAGTATAAAAGAACTACTTGGGAAAATATGTAGTGATATGAATATAATAATGTTTACACAAACCCAATTTGATATATCAGAGAATCCTATACAACTATAGGTACTAGATTTAATTTTGAATATTTAAGTAATTTAATATTATTTATGTAAGTTATAATTGCTCCTAGGTTGTTTGATGAGTAATAAATCTAAGTAATAGTCTTAGTTATATGCATATCCATTTCTAAATTTCATAATTTTATAATGGGCCTATTTATATGTGGAAATAGAGAAGATTATGTGTGAAAGCATAACCAAATTATAACTTTATTAATAATATTTTCCTCTTCAATAGAATATGATGAAACAAGTAGAGAAAAGATGGCCAAAGAAAACTTGTAGTCTAATTGTTATGAGCTATTTTGAGGTTCATTTGATTGTATTTATATCTAAGTTTATAAAACCTATTATTCCAATAAATTATGCTTGAAGGATATTAAATACCAATAAAATGAATTATGTCAACACACACACACACACACACACACACACACACACACACACACACACACACACACACACACACACACACACACACACACACACACACACACACACACACACACAAATACATGCATAAATATATATTATACACACACACATATATTATGTATATATGTATATGTATATTTTTAACACACACACACACACACAATGTGTGTGTGTGTGTGTGTGTGTGTGTGTGTGTGTGTGTGTGTGTGTGTGTGTGTGTGTGTGTGTGTGTGTTTGTATAGTAATAATTAATATGATGGTATATGAGTGTAAATAATTGATAGTTTTTAGTTCTTATAAGCTTAAATATTTTATATGCCTGGATTGAATATGCACATATTTATATATACATGTGATATTTACTTGAATATAATTGATGTTAACATGATGATTTTTTACAACTATAAGGAATAATAGGAATTTTGAGTTAGAGTTTCAAGTGATTGTATTTTATTTGAAATGGGAAATTTATCCATTAATGGTATGCTTATGTCTAGATGAGTATAATGTGAGAATTACATGAAATGAAGAAAATAAATCTAGGAAGGACTAAGTTGTCAACAAAATACAAAATAAGTTTTGAACATTATTTATATTCGATGAGAAAACTAATGACTTATTTAGTTATATTTTTGATGGATTTTTATACTACCATGTTTATATTAATGAATTGTGTTTGAAAACATGTTAAGAAGATACTTATAATAATTATACTCTTATTGTAGTAGACAATACATATTTGGTTCTAAATATAGTTCCTTTGATAAATCTTTGTTGTCACTTTGGTGATTTAGTGAATGGAATAATGAGACTTTAGATTATGATTTATTGCACCTTGTATATATATTAGACTGAGTGCATTTTATGATTTGTATTTAATATTATTGAATCTACATGTAAAAATTATTATTCATGAATCAGTAACAAAGAGTTTTGTGTGAGTGGAATTGACTAAAATTTCAGATCTGAATTCTAAAATGAAAACTTTGGCAAAAGTAATGTTCTAGCTGAGATGTTGTCATTCCAATATACTTCCATTTTACATGTTTTTGATGATATCATTTAGATATAGGATTATATTCCATGGTATTTATTATTTCTACATGTAATAGTGATAGTACACACATAGATTTCGATTGATTTCTAGATATCTGCACTATTCTTATCTACCCCTCCATAAAGGGTGGGAGCACTCCTAGTGGGGAGGTATGTGGGAGACTATTGATATATGGTTATATGAATATCACTTAGAATATACTCTTCCTCTATCCATCTGATCAACCATTTAGAATCATACTCATACTATATTTAGGAATCATTGTGTTGTTATAGGGCTCATTTGTACTATTGTACATATTATATTGTATATTTGACTTTATACTATAATGTAATATGTTATACTTTAGTATTGATGGATATTCAATATAACAATGGCTATAAATTTTATAAATAATGTTAAATATTATGATAATAGTGGTTGTATGCTTATTATAGCTAAAATGTAGATTTTATCATAATCTTATTGTACTTGATTATTTCCACTATATATTTATGACATGAGATATGCATCTTGAAATATGAGTTATACCTTATAGAAAATTAATTGAATCATATTGTTAGCCAATGGGATAATACTTTTTTGTAATTAATGATTTTGATGCATTCAGTAGCCAAAAATTAAGCTTAAGGATAATTAGAGATGACTATAAAAGTATATTTATGTATTATAAAAAATTAGTATTATTATTAGTTGGCCTAGTGGGGTCCCAAAATTGTGGTATTAGAGCTATAGGTTCGACAATCAACCTATTGTGTTATTCACGAGTTGGTGATATAATTTTTTAAGGAAATACTTAACAAAATAAATCTTTGTTTGGTTAACCAAGAATTTTGGAATGGACCAAGAGTCTTGTGGAATCACACATGGGTTTCCACTTGTAAGTTATCACATATAGAAGAATGATCTTGAGTATTATTCCCACATTGGGAAAAAGACTAGTGATGCTTTGTGGATAGTTTTAAATAAACATGTGGTATTTAGGGCATGTTGAGACTAAGTGGGCATAGTCAACAATTATGTTGGATTGATGAATATGTAGTATTATTTCCTCTTACAATAGGTCTCCTGGATAATCTAAGAATACATATCTAAATTAGACATGAAATTTGTTTTTTTCATCACTAATATGCTAGGGTGTAGCTTCTTGTATACTAACCATACCAAAGGATTTATGTACCCTTGATAGATTGAGATATTTGAAGGTTAGGAGATAAACTATTGAAACACATAGGAAAGTGTTGATCCTATGGTGGTGGCACCTATATGGGTAGGATGCCTAGAGAGTAATAACATTGATGTAAGATAAGAACATACATTTGATCTAATGATAGATATATGCTAGTTGAATTTAGTATATAGTTTGGCATTGACCATGTAGTTCAACCTATGGATAGTGTTGACCATTATAGATAACATTTTTATTATATTTGTGGACCTATACTTTCTTTTTAAATAGAACACATTGTAGAATTGCATCTATGGTCTAATGACATAAGGTACCATAGGAATGTATAATTGAAGTTTTTAATACTTCTCATTCATAATATTACTACACCTTGATTAGATTGTGGTATTTTGGACTAAACTTAATCAAGGATATGAAGATTAGTGTAAGGATTACACAAACTTGAATCTTGAGAATTTCCTATCAAAAAGGGATGCATTCAATAGATATAAATTTTGATAATCATCTTGAAAATGATTTTGCATTTTGATTTTAGTTACGATTTTTTTTAGGTTGGCATAAATTATTTGTATTAAATATTTGAAATATCATGAACATATGATTTCAAGATTGGATTTAAAAGGATTGAAATTTAGGGCAACATGTTGGATATGAACCTTGATAAATGGAAGTTTAGATATTGGTTGAGTATTCCTTTTGAATTAAGGTTATAAGGTACATTAAGTGAGGGCCTTAGGAGAATCAATAATTTATTGGATTTTATTAGATGGTTGGTTTGACCATATGTTTTGAAGGTCCTTTACATATACCATTTTGGGAAATGTGTATTGCACATAGATCATAGAGAGGTTTGTAGAACCATTTTAATCACTTGGATTGAGCACCCTGATGATAATTATACTTTGATGCTTTATAATCAAATCACTAAGGCCACTAGTTTGCCAAATAGTGAAGATTATATAGGTATATGATGCTTCTCAAACAAGAAATTGTGCTCTTTAGATGGATTTTTGTGCCTTTGAGACATCAATCCTAAGAGAGTAAATCTTGGGAGACCCCTTAGAAAATGGAATCACATAGTAGCATAGGGAACCTATTCATATTAAAAGATCATGTTATGTAAGTTGTTTATATACATTATACTCCATATATTTCCTTAGCCTATGTAGAGATATTGTTCCAACATTTAGATAATCATTGAACTAATTAGATTACTCTCTTATCATCCAATGGCAATATTAAATGTTTATTGAGTGAGTTTATTTCATTATATGAATGATTAAATGATATTTTAATTAGGTATGTTTTTGATAAATTATTTTGGAAAAAAATCCTTAACTTTTGTAGGATGGTACCCTCTTCATCTTGATGAATAAAGGAGTTGTATAAATGAATGACATGATATTTTTATGAGTGTAATATTATGATGAGGAAATAGATTATGATATTTACCACTTATAGGTTGGTAAGTGTGTAATGGTTTAGTAAACTCATGTCGTAATGCTTCTTCATACTACATGCGGTTATCATTTTAATGAGGTTCTACCTTTGAACTCTCCATTTGTGGTATTCTAGAACCATACTTTTTATACAATTTGAATCTAAAATTGTGAAATTTTACCATGTAAAGTGGAATTTTTTGAGTTTATTATGATTTTTATTTTTATTTATAAGTTTATTGAGATTCCTTTTTCATGAATTACCTTGTAATGGATTTCAAGGTTGTTTAATCATTTATTATTTTTGATATATTTTTTAATTTATGGAGCCCCTTATTTTCCTTATTACATTATGTTTTGGATTTAAATGGGTTGTTTATCCATTTTTAATCTTTATTACTCTTTAGATTACATTGGTTGATGGGACTTCAAATTTTAGGCCACTTTTGTGAATTGAAATAGGTTGTTTGACAAAATGTTTTACTCATTAAATGGATAGATAATTATCTCATATAGCTTAGATGAGTTATGTTAATGAGAATTTTTATGTAACTTTCACCTTTGATGAGTGTGGAGAAGTAGGAGGAGAGAATCTTTATAGTCAAGATAGATGAGGTAAGATAAAAATGGTTGCGTAACTTGCTAACCAATCAAGGAAGAATTATCTTGCATGTTACATTTTCAAATGTAGGAAGGATGGTATAATTCTTATCCTTATTTATTATGTTAATTTTTGCATTAATAATCCTAAGATAAGAGTAATAGGGATGAACTAAGTTAAGAATAATTTTAGATTTATGGAATTCTCCCTAGACACTTTGGGCTTTTATAGTAATCTCTAGTGTATCTTTTGTTAAGAATTTGCTTTTAATTTAAACAAACTAAAAAAATTGATAAAGTTATTTATGTAGAATAACATGAAATGTATATAGCTATATTTCTCATGTTTTGGATTGAGATTCATTATAATATTAAGATATAGGGGATATCATCATAGAACCAATCTAAATGATTGATACTCACAAGCTTAGCTTGTGTAGTGGAGTAGTATCATAATGTAAGGTCTATTGGGACCAATATCCCTAGGATAATGCTTTACAAGAATTTTATGAGGAATTATTGAGGCTATTTTCTCATTTATTTAAATAACATCTCTGATGCACATTATTTATAATTCTACTGAACATTGTTTTTATTTCTAAAACTATTGTTTTAACTAAATATCATTGGGATGATGACCTATTTTAGTGGGGAATGATGTCACATCTAGTTTCACCCTAGTAAATACTATTTTGGTATTAAAAGTGGATTATGAGATTATTAATTTATATTTATAATCTTATGTCTAATTTGGATATATATGTATGCATGTATGTATGTATGTATGTATATATATATATATATATATATATATATATATTGTATGGTTGATAGTTATATTATTGTTTCATGATTATTATTTTGATGGTAGATGTTGCATATGTCCTATTTCATTCATGATCATGAAGGCTAATTTGATTGTAGATTAATTACATTCAATAGTTTATTTAGATTATATGTTAATGATTATTATGATATTATACTAACTACCCATTCATTTGATTTAGGTTGTTGCATGACTATGCTACCCTCATAGGTAGTATGGATGAAGAGTATAATCAAAGAAGGGGATGTAGATATCAACATTGGGGGTTGAGAGAATTTCATCAAACCTATTGACTAATTTGACCATAAGTGAAATTAGGTCAACCCCCTATATATTCAAACTTGTTTTAGGGGAATTATAGGGTGTAAAATGTAAACCATGGTCCTATTAAGGTCATTTAATGTGTCTTTAGCCTTGATCATATTTTCTATTAGTCCTTAGTGTCATTTTCTATCATATATGGTCACTTTTGAGTCACTAAATCAGCTTTCAAGGTTTCCATAAGAAGAAGAGTGTGTACAAGTGTACTATAAAATAATTCATCTTAGGATCATGTTAGACATGGTAGTTTTGAACTAAAAATTGGAGGTAAAACATCTAAACAAGAATATCCATGAGAAAAGTGGCAACTTTCAGTTGTTGTATAGAATATACAATAGATTGAGTGCATGTGGATATGTTAGAAGTGTCCCTTAAGCTTCTTAAAACTCATTTCTAATCTCAAATAGCTTTGATAGACCCAAAAATGTCAAAAACCAACCTATCCTTCCTATCACTCTTTTAGACAAGTAGAAATGGTCAATCAATTTCAATTTGGTATGGCTAAGAGGAGTTGAGTCATAGCAAGAGCACTCAGTGGGAGGTATTACTCTTTATGTACTTATAATTCATTGTAATAGTTTTAGGTTTGGTTGATTATGATTTATGAACCATTTCTAAGAAGTTTTTCTCCTCTTTTCTACATATACATCCCCATACCCTTTAATTTAAACGTCTATCTAGATTGATCTTTGAAAACCAAGTATTTTAAATGATATTGGAGAGTGTGACTACATGTGTCATGTAGTTATTAGTTTGGTTTTCATGTGTGAAGTTGAAGTAATGAACATAAAATCTCATCTTGCTAGTTAAAGACACACTGAGGTCTATAGATAATTATTTCATTAGTTACAAAAGTTTCTCTCTCTTATAGTGGTCTTAAATCAAAGGATACATATTTTTTACACTATAATTTCATGGTGATCATTTTTCCTTTGAATTTTTTGTCTCAAGATTATTCTACGTGGAGTGAAGATACAAATACACAAACACAGTCAGGTTTTTTTGTGACTATCACCTACAATCAAGTGTAAAGGAGCCCTGAGTAGTCATGTTAATGACACATGAAGAATTTAAGATGGTGATAAGGAGTTTAAATTGGAAAAAATTAGTTTGATCTATCCCAAGGGTTAAATATTAGTTATAAAAACCAATTTAAAACTTACAATCTAAAGACATCTTCACCTATAGGTAGTTTCCAATAGGGGCCTGAATGCAATCTATAGAGGTCTAAATAGAGTTGAAATGAAGATATGTGAACTCATTTGAAACCTTGATCAGGTTTAAGATCATTGAGAAATACATTATGAAAATAGTGAATTCATTTCATGTAGGCAGACTTGAGTTCAAGGTCTTCAAGTTGATAAAGTTGCAAGAGAGACATATTACCTTCATTTCTCTGACTCAAGGTTTCATCAATTTTCAATGCCATCTTATGATGATAAATTGGAGGTTTGTGCTAGTATAAACATCTTATCTCATGTAGTACAAGCCTAGAGTGATGTCTTGATATAAGAAAGTGATTATTTGGCCATGAGAAGGATTGTGTAAATAGGTTTCTAACTCAATAAAATTCTCACTATAGACTTTCAGTGTAATCTATAGTACTTTTGAAACCTAAATGGTCTTATAATGCAACACGATATAATGAAGGCATGGATTGTGGATAAATTGAATTTATTTGATTATAGATGCTACTAGTGATAAAAGGATAAATTGGATGAATTTAAACATAATGGTTTGAATAAGGTCACCACCTATAGGAGTCCCTTTTTGTCTCAAAATGTCACATATAATTTGACTATAGATTGACTGTACATTAAGAGTAGGCAGTTTGGATGTTAGCATAGATCTAAGTATTGATATGAATATTTATAATTATGAAGTGATATAAAATAATTTAAGATTAACCTATGGCATGAATTTCAAGGCTAAAACATATACCCTCACCTATAGGTAACCTCTAATCTCTCATAAGATATGCACATACATTATGTTATAATAGAAAAGCTAGCTCATGCAAATAGAGAGATATGAGCTTGGAAGACTAGTAGAGATGCATGATGGATGAAAAATATAAAATAAAATATTAGAGTGATGATTCCATATCTTATGAGATTCTTAAATAGAGAAAATAGGGTAGGAACACCAACCTACAATCACAATCATTTCAAAGTCTGTGCATAGTCAAATCACATGGGTCTGTCTTAGAGATTTGAAGTGTTGGTAGATATTTAGAGGTGATATATCCCTAAAATTTTGTACATAAGGTCATAAATACCTATTAAATACTCCCGTTACCTCAACTTATCTATAAAAATATGGGAAGTTCCCTTTATTTTGTCTCAGATAGAGGGCACTCCTAGTCAATACTAAACGAGAGATAGATAACATAAAGAGTCTTGAAGCATAGTGGGATGAGGTATAAGGTTGATATAAAGGTAAAGGAGTGATAATAATATGTATCTATTAATAACATTCAGAAGTGACCACAAACATAGATACACAATCAGGCCTATTAGGCCTAGAATTAGGCCTAGACCCTATAGGTACCTAGTTCCATTTCTAGGACCATATAAACTCTCCAATGCATTTGATAACCTTAAGGGAAAGTATAAGACTATTTGGAACCATTATTTTGTAGATAAAAACATAAGTTTGTCATTTTGACCCATTTACATCCTAGGGGTACACAAAATGCACTCAAGGATCTTGAGGGCCATCTTCAAACACTCATAATTGTATGAACATAGTGCATGTTACTATAAGAATATAGGGGTAGTTGAGTAAGGTCATATATTTGGTATTAGTGAAATTTTTTTTGTAGTTGAACATATGGTTTTTATGAACCATTTCTAAGAAGTAAAATAGTTAAAAACCCTCCTAAAACCCTATCTAGAACTTGATGGAGAAAATATGGAAGAATATGCATTAAAGAGTGGTAATGTGGAATTGAAAGTGTTTTTTAATTATGGAAGAATATATCAAGATCCATGAAGCCCATTTGGTCTATACCCTACTTATACAAACAAGGTAAAAATAAGGGTTTTTTTTAAGAATTTGACTTGTTATTTAGGTACAGAGGAGATTTGAAGAATGAGAATCAAATGGGGAGGTCAAGTGGGACTTTTTATAACTCCATATGTCTATTTATCACAATATATAGGCATATAAACACCTATGTTGATTCATTCATCATAGGCAGTCTTAGATAGGTAATGAAAAGGCAAAGTGATTGCCTAGTGAGAAGATGAGAAGCCTAATTTTGGATCTTCTTAAGGTGTAATTCATGGATTTGAAGGAAAATATACCTTTAATATGTGTCCTAGCACCTCTTCCATGGATTTTTTCAAGTTAAGGTCACCTTGGTGATACATATGAATAATTAAGCTAAGAAGACCAATGAATGACTACAGATGTTGATTACAAATGTCCAAAAGAAGGATATTAGGTAGGGATGCATCTGATGACTTTCATAACATGTTTACAACCTCCTTAAGATATTTCACATGTTTCAACTCTTCCTAATCTAGTTTGATTAATCAAGATATGTCTCATCATGAAGGCATTTTTAAGAAGGTAGTTAAAGGCCTCTATGCTAGTTTGAGGAGTTTTTCATGCTTCATATGGATACATATCCAAGAAGACATTACAAACCTATATTCTCCAATACATTATTATATTATGTAACTAGTACTAATCACTTGACACTTATTCTTATTAACCTTGATCTCCATATCTCCTCTCTCCTCTCACATGCCCTATAAATGCAAGCCATTTTGACTTTTGAAAGGGAATCCACACCTGGTAAGGAGAAGCCCTACTAGTTTGATGTTTTATTTTTCCATTTAAATAAATATTTTCAATATGGTTTTGATTTCACAAGCTATCTTTTCTAAGTGTGTGAAGTGGTGTATAGTGAAAGGTCAAGTGATTAGTATCTATGCTTTCTTTCTCTCAACCCTTTCATGTTTGATGCAAGTAGTTTCCACTCCAATAGGTCACATATAGTATATTAAAGTTAATTTATCCATATTTAAGTGTAATTATTAGCCTTGGTTTTTTCAATATGACCTTTGGTTAACTCATCTTGAGTAGGTCCATACATAGCACCTCCATATTTAAAATACTAGTGTTATAAAAATTCAAGATTTTGAGACTAGTATTGTGAGTCATGTTTCATAGTGTACTTGTATGGTAGTCTCATAGAGATATTTTGGTGTATCACCTTATTAGAGTATTTTATTTTCATGTTACTTCTATCCCTTTTCCTCTAGGCAAAAAATTAGTGTAGGTTAAGTAAGCAAAGAGAAATCTAGGGAGCTAACCCTTAAACTTAGGGCTTACCTCTGCTATAGGCATCCGACATGCCTAGAAGTATTCCAATGTTACCCAAATATTAGAGTAGGCTTGAAAAACCATCTCTAGGGTGTAATATTTGGTGAAAATATAACCCATACATATACCACATATATTTTCTTGAGTTAAATGTGTATTTATTGCATTGGTTATTTGGCATTAGATGAGTAATTTTTATTAATGATTTTTATAGTTGTTTCAATTTCTACATGTACGTTAAATAACTTTTATAACCTAATTTTTCATGTTTATCTTCACTTCATTATATTTGGTAAAGGATTGAGTGTATTGATATGTTTGATTGATTATGCATCTCAGTTTAGTTGGTCACATTATGATTTTAGTGGCATGGCATATTAATGTTATTAACCTTGATAGGTTGTTTAATTGATCTTGTTAACTATGATTTGATAATTTTGACTGCATTCTAGTCATTAGAAGTTGAGTGTTATTTATCTTATTTAGTTTCTTGATTTATCTAGATTGGTCACCTAATTACCCTAATTCATGACAATGCAAAGGAGTCATAAGATGAAAAAACACACCCAAAAAAATTGATTTAAATAGACTTCAAAGATTTAAGTATTATGGGTACTTACATCCTTTGGCATATACATTATGAAATTTAAGGTTAATAAAATTAGTTTTGTTTTGTGAATTTTGTGATTTAATATTATGATATTATTATCACAAGTCATATGTTTTGAATTGGAAAGGAAAATAGAATTTAGGGTTTTGGTTTTGCCACCATGATGGATATGGAGTAATGATTAAAAGTTTAGTTTTAATTTCATATTAATTGGATCATTGAATAAGGTGAGTTACATGAGGTAAAATGGGGGGAGAATTTTTAGGTAATGATCTAATCATACAAGGAATACATGGATGATAGGAAGGAAATACGATATAAAATGAGAAAGAAAGGAAATGAGGATGCCATAAAGGAGAAGGAGATTGGATTTTGATTGGAAAGAGAAATACATTTCTAGTATACTCACCTATACAACACCTAGTTCATGCTTAGGTTGGTTGGTTTAATCTTATCATATTGTTAATTATTTATAGACTTATATTTATAAATCAAAATAAAATAAACCTTGAAATAGGGTTACATTTTTCCTATATGAGTGAAATAACAATTAATGATAATATAAATGTTGGTTTTATGTATATCAACTTGGGGATGGAACCTAGTTGCATCTGTAGGCTGATACACATATTTTAGGTGTGAAAAATGTGCTAAAAACTCTTTAGATGAGAAGATGATCATGTATAGAACAAAAATGGGGTATTCATTAATGGAAAAGATTAAATAACTACAAGATTTTAGTTTTGCAAAGTCTGGACTCATTAAAAACAAAACAAAGGAAACATTATGTGTTATTTTATCTAGTTGATGATCTAGTAATAATAGGTGAAATGCAAATATTTCCATTTAGGTAGTTTTTGAGGACAAAGGAATTTCTAAAGAATTTTAAAGGAAGATTATAAATCTATGTATATTTATATTTTAGTAGTATTTTATATTTGCGTAATGTTCTTACCCACATGAAATTTAGATGCTTTAAGGGATGCACATGTATACATTTTAATTATGATCTTATAAGGTTTTTTGCCTTTGAAAAATTTGCATACACCTGAGCCATTTTTTATGCTTATTTTGACCGTATAGAGTTCATTATTGGTTGGGATTAAATATATAATTTTACATGGAAAATTAATTATTGTAACTTTAAAGTATATATACATATGTATATGTGCAAACAATCCCAAATCTGCCTGTATATTCATTTATTTATATGCTCAACTAAAAGCATATTATATCTAGAATTGGATTCAATTGATGATGAAATCATTGAATGAAAGCATAACCATGGTTTATCTTACTTGGATGGAACATGCTATGAAATATTAACACCAAACTAGAATAAATGTATATACCACTATAGTATATATATGATAAAATGTTAAAATGTAGAATGTGTATGTGTGTATTTAATAAACCTTGAAAATTATAGTCTATAAAATCCTTTATTCCATTTTTTATATTGATAGTTGAATGTTTTAGTGGAAATTAATGAATTGTATAATATCAAATGTCATAATGAAACCTAGTGTATAGTATTAGAAATATAGACCTTTTGGAACATGATTTATTATTAAGTACATTAGTATAAAATAACTAATCATGCAAATATTTAGTGATATGAATACAATAATGTTTACATGAACCTAGTTTGCTATATTATATGTTCATGTAAAACTGTAGGTACTATCTTGATTTTTGAGTAGTTAAGTGAATATTGTTTATGTAATTCTGAGTGTTTTTAGGTTGTTTAATGAGTAATAAATTCAAGGATTTTTTTTAAATATATGTATATATATTTATATATTTTCTAATGTTATAATGGGATCTATTAATAAGTGGAAATAGGGAGATTATGTGGAATATCATAACCAAATTGTAACCTGATTTCAATAGAATATTAAGAAATAAGTAGAGGAAATATGGCCAAAGGAAACTTGTAGTATAAATTATGGTACGAGTTATTTTAAAGTTCATTAAATTATATTGATAAATGGGTTTATAACACTTGTTATATCAATAAATTATGCTTGAGGAATCTTAACACCAAGAAAATTAATTATGTCTATATATATATATATATATATATATATATATATATATATATATATATATATATATATATATATATATATATATATATATAGAGAGAGAGAGAGAGTGAGATATTTAGGTCCAAAGGAAATGTTTTCAAAAATTTGTGGGTTTAGACATATTTATATGTGTAAATGTATATATAAAAACATATAGGGTTTTTTATAAACTTGTATATTACTAATTAATATGATGGTTCCTGATTGTAAATAATTGACAATGTTTAATTCTTAGAAATATCCATATTTTATATGCCTAAAATGAATATACACATATTTATATATACATGTTATGATATCTACATGAATATAATTGATGTTAATAGGATGATTTTGTACGACTATAAGGGATAATGGGAAATATGAGTTAGAGTTTCAAGTGATTGCCTTATCTTTGAAATGGGTAATTTGTCCATTAATGGTATGTATATTTATTGAATGAAGAAAAATATCATAATTACATGAAATGAGGAAAAGAAGTCCAAGAAGGAATGAGTTGTCAACAAAATAAAAGATAAGTTTTGAACATTATTTATATTTGAAGATAAAACTAATGACTTGTTACATTATATTTTTTATGGAGTTTTATACTCCCATGTTTATATTAATGAATTGTGTTTGAATATATCTTAAAAAGATACTTATAATGAATTGATTCTTGTTCTAGTTTATAGTACATATCTGATTTTGAATATAGTTCCTTTGGTAAATCTATGTTGTCATTTTGGTGATTTAGTGAATGGAATAATGAGACTTTGGATTATGATTACTTATACCTTGTAGTACTATTGGACTGAGTGTATGATGTAATTGTATTAAATATACTTGAATCTACATGTAAAAATTATTAGTCATGATTTAGTAACAGAGAGTTATGCATGAGTGGAACTGAATCATATTTTTAAATCTAAATTCTATAATGAAATATTTTGCCAAAGTAATGTTCTAGTTGAGACATTGTCATTCCAATATACTTCTAATTTACATGTGTTTTTTATATCATTTAGATAGAGGATTAGATTCCATGGTATTTATTATTGCTACATCTAATATTGATAGTACACACATGGGTTCCAATTGATTATTTGATATCTACATTTTTATTATTTGCCTCTCTATGAAGGGTAGGGCCACTCCCAATGGGGAGGTCTATGATAGAACATTGGTTTTTGGTTGGATATAAAACACTTAGACTATGCTCTCCTTATATTCATATGATCAACTATTTAGAATCATACTCAGGCTATATTCATAAATCATTAAGATATTGTGAGGCTCATTTGTACTATTGTGCTTATTATATTGTATATTTGACTTTTTAATTTAATGTAATATGTTTTACTCTAGTATTAATTAATATTAAAAACAACATTGGTTGTGATATTTATAAATAATGTTGATTATTATGACAATAGTGTATGTATACTTATTATATCTAAAATGTGGATTTTATCAAAATCTTATTGTACTTTATTTTCATTATATATTTATGTGAGATATTCATCTTGAAATCATATTTAGACTATTTGGAAAACTAAATGAATCATATTGTTAGCCTATGGATGAATGAAATAAGTTTTGATTCTAGATAGTGGCCCAATTCCCCCCTCTTCCTAGGCATCAATTTTGCAATATCTATCACTCACCCCTCCCCCCTCCCCCTTCCCCCTCTATATAGATGGGATGGATATACCCCTATATTTATCTGGGTCTATAAATAATGTCTTTGATGCATTTAGTAGCCAAACAATAGGCTTATAGATAGATAGAGATGATTTTAAAATTATAATTATGCATTATATTAAAAAAAATAGTGTTATTATTAGATTTTCCCACTGATAAAAGATATAACTATTACTATAAACATTTATGGGGTCTATTGTCAACATATCAAGGTTGATATAAATAATTGGGATACAATTGGTAACACCACATTTTTACAAAAGTTGGGACATAATGTGTATTCATTAAATTACTTTCCACTAATACTAGAATCTTTGGGTCACATATTAATACACATAACATATGAACCAAATGTTGTTTATACTATCGTCTAGGTTTTGAACCCAAAACCAAACTTCACATGCCATCTTGATTGGTATTGGTTGTCTGAGATGAAGGTAATGATGAATTATAAAAATTTGTGCCTCACTTTCCAATTCAAAGATAAATAAATTTGTGTCCTAAATGATGGATAAAATGATAGGCCTATAACAACAAATGATGACACTAAATTACCAAAACACATTGAAACCTTGGAAATGAAAAGCATTAATAATGGTGGCAATAAAAAGGGCCAAGAAGACCACCAAATAGTCCTTTATATTCCAAATGTGAGGAATCAAATCCTTTCATTCGAGCTAAAGTTTAAAATTTAAAAAACATACAAAAAAATAAATATTCCAAAAATACAAAAAAAAAATCAAATATTCCAAAAATACAAATATTTAATAAAATACAAAAAATATTCAAAATTATAAAAATATGCAGCATTCCAATGTTTACTAACTCCTTAGAATCTATGTTTTTTAATTTATGTTAGTAGATATCACATCATTTCATCTATTTATAGACATATGTTTCATGCATATGAGTGAGACACAGGCATGCCTAGACACTTGATTAATGCATTTAAGGATGTTGGACCTCTCCACTACCCATGTCATATAGTATAATTTGTGTATATTTTGATTTGATCAAGATTGATAAAAGTTTTATATCCTTTATGATTAGTTATACATTATCATGTTTGATATTATATATTAATGATTACACATATATATCCAAGGTCATATTTTCATAGTGTACTTGATATGCTATGTTATTTTACTCAATGTGGAAAATTTCCATTTCTTGTTATTTTACTCAATGTGGAAAATTTGAATACATTCTTTGCTTGTTGGCCCTTGTGCCATTGTATGTTGATTAAACATTTTAATATGTCATTCTATATTGAAAGGAAATTTGAGTATGTAATTAATTTCAATTGTGTGAAATTTAAACATGTACCTTTTATGTGATCTCCTTGGACCATTCCTTTGAATTGCATTGACTACTCTTGTGTGTGTGCTTGATTATTTGTTGATACTATAGTGTTACTCTCTAAACATTTTCATAATCCATATCATGCATATTAGGACTTGATGTGATTACTTTCTATGAGATTCATTGATATATATATATATATATATATATTTTATCTCTATAGATTACATTATCCATACACATATTATAAAGATAATTTATCCTTTTCAAGTAATTTAACTACTAGATTCTATTTTCCTCACCTCAAATTGTTTTTTTTGTGTGGGGGGAATCATATTAGTGGGGGCATGTTGTAGAAGCATGAAATCCACATTTTTAATAGTTTACATATTTTAGTTTGGTCATGTAATAAAGGAATTACCTCTAAACTTACACACTTTCTTAGTATTTTCAGATTTCAATGGGGGCATGTCATTAAGATAGACCTCCAAAATTATAAAATATCTAGTTCAATTTCATGATTCAGATATACACTTGGGTTAAAATATTATAACTTATACCAATTTTTCATATATTTAACACAAATTTACTCATATTTATGACACAAATAGTCTATATGAGACATATTAGAGGCTCATATTCCATGATATTGCACTAAAATTTTCAAAAATTTAATATTATAGTATTCATTAAGATGTAATGATTATACCAGGATGTAATATTATTGAGTCTTTTTTATTACAATAGCTAGTTAAAATTTTATAGGTTGAAGTGATTAAATAATTTAACCTTACCATATTTATAGGTTGGAGTGATTAAATCATCCAATATCACCATATTTATATGATCGGTTGATTAAATCACTCATCCTTAGTAGATTCATATTTGAACTTGAGTTATGCAATTGAGATATAATGATGTAATGGCCATGCCACAACTCATCCTTGCACTAGATTAGGGTAATAATACCTTCCAATATCCCTATTCAATTATTTAATGTTAAGGTATAAAACTATTACACATCTAATGATTCATAAGGAAGCATATTTACCAAGTCAAAACCTCAAGAGGCAATATGGTTACATCAATACATGTGTACTCCTTCCTTGCTCTCTTTATTTTCAATAATTTTAATTATTTGAAATTTTAGATTATATGCATTGATTTACAATGTAACATTACCTTACTTATAGGTAATACACTCTTAAAATAATCAAAGTGGGCTTAATAAAATAGGTGTGTTTTACACACTAAAGTACATATTTATTTCCTTTAAACTATTAATTTCATCCTTATGCATTACTATATTAAGGGTGGGGGTAGGGGAGAAAATGTAGATACTATAATTAAATATTTATATCATATCAGTCTTGTACATTTTAAAATATAAATAATGGATCCACCCTTTATTTTTATACCTCCCTAATACTCCAAGGCTCGTGTTTAACATCTCACTATGATTAAATGCTTATCTCTTAGATTGATCCATATCATTTTTATTACCAAAGTCTCCTACACTTCACATAAAGATTAAAACTTGATAAAATCCTTCACTATCAATTTTAGATCTAAAGGAACACTACCATCAATAATAATGTTTATATAATTATATAATGTCAAATGGCCAAAATTCATCCAAATTGAAAATGATTTGAAACCTATGGATCAGCATATTTGTCTTATTGAACTCTTTCATGAGATATTTTATAAGGTGTGGTATAAATACAATTATAATACTTCTCATTCATCATTTAACAAATACCAACCAAACATTTACAAAAACTCATTTAATCAGTCATAAAACTAAGTTATTATACCCTATTAATCCATGTTTCTTTATGATTTATATGACTATTCATACAAAATGTATAAAGTGTTCATATAGCATATCATGAGTAATATTTGTCAAGTTAAAATCTAGATCACTATATACATCTTCATATAGTATATTTCACCCTTGTTCACACACATTCCCACACATAGAGGATAACTACATAAGTATGATACCCTCATTAAAGTATTATATATGTAGGAAATTCTTAGTGAAGGATGGATCATTAACTTAATCTTGACATCGTGAACCCACTAACCCATTTTTTGTAAACTCATTCTCAGGTTGAAAAAGGGTGAGGAGCTAAGGTTTGATTAATTAGAAAATAATGATAAAATCTATACTATATCTAATTATATTAGTATAAATGTGATATAAAATATACTAGTGAATTTATTTGCATCGAAATCCAATCATTATTCCATACTGGACACCTACATCACAACCAAACATTATCATTGATGGTAGTATCTATAGCCACAAAATTATAATTTCAAAATTTTGATGATTGATCCAGAATATTGATCCTACATAATTTCTACCTATTTCCATTCTAGATATTCTTGTAATAGTAAAACTTAACTAAGTGTCATTTATCTTTCTTATTTCAATCAGTTCAACATTTTTTTAATTTATTACTTCATATATTTAGCATATCTTAGTATTATAATTCAATATATTCATATACCTAAGTATATAATTAATTGGCCTACTATAAATTATTTTATCACCCTTTTCATAGAAATATTTATATATTATTATCCCTATCCCACTTATCTAAAATTGAGGGTTAAACACATTATTGAAATTTAAATTAACACCACTTTTGGTAACTTGGTTTATAGGCCCATTCACATGAGAAAAACCAAGTACAAATATATTGTATAAATTTATAATCCTAAGAAGTTATGGAGATCTATTAGATAATTTGGTTATGTCCATTATGGGATGATTTGAATATTGGTGGGGTCCATGTGCACATTTTTTGTGTCTACTAAGTATCCCAAATACTACATCTACCATGTTGAAAATGAACATTTCTCCATAATTGCATATAGTTAATGTTCCTACAAAGTGTCAAACACTTTATATATATGGAATATATTTTAAACCCATGTTTAATTTAATATTAGGATGTTAATTAGTAGACACAATGAATGAAGTAGTGAATATTATAAGAATTTTATTCATTATTCACATAAATTTAGTTGTTGCATTGGTCAAATTGAAAGGAATTATTCAAACAAACCTTATTTGGTCTTGAATCTTTTCCTCCATAAATATGTTATAATCCCAATTAATAAGAGGGGGGTGAATTAGTGATTAAAAAATTTATTTTAATTATACTTTAACATTCACGAACCATTAAAACAACATAGAGATTTAGTAATGCATAAAAAACCATTTACATGAACATGAAACAAGAAAACACATATATGAGTGGGAAAACCTTAAGGGGAAGACAAAACACTAGTATTATAGAAAATATACTACTCTAATTTGAAAAAAATATATATCAAATTAAGTTGAGAACCAACTCAACATAGAGAACAAACCTTAATAAATTCAAACACTCATTTGACTAGGCTATAACAAGCATCTACTTACAAGGAAGCACCAACTCCCTAAGTGACTCAGTACCAAACAATCCACCTCAAAATTTTGATCACCACATCTATGATATTCTATTATGGTCTCATTTTAAGACCTCATTATACTCATCCATTCATGATTTTATTCACTTATTTTACACATACTCAAATAGGCCTAAACTACCTTGTATATATATTAGTCTTATGGTCACACACTACTTGGTTGGGCACATACCTTTAAATTTTTAGTTTGGACATAAAATAGGTATTAAGGTATATTATTAACATGTTTCAATCAAAATTTGAACACCTTTTAGTCTACCATAGCTTAATTAGGCCTTAATCCTCCTTTAGGTGTCATGTAGACCTAATTGCATTAGGTCTACCCTATTAATGCTAAAACTTTATCTTATTGGGACTAGATGGCCTTATCCAAAAAACAAAAACCATTAAAAAACTTATACAAAGAAATATTATGACCTTATCCATTATTTATTAGACCTGCATCCTTCATTCATATCTTTAAAACTCCTTTAGGATAAACTATCCTATTAGGCCTGTGTACCTCAAAAGTTTGTCTTATAATAATGAAGCTTAAACACCCTTAATCTACTCAAATATGACAAGTGAAACATGTATAAATATTCTACATGAACTCAGGGTCATCACAAAATGATTTTAACACCTTCACTCAGGTAATAAGGGCTCAAGAACATTTCTATAACTCGCTTACTTAGAACTACCAAATCACCTCAAAAACTAGTTATGATGAATTAGACCTTCAATGCATGTGTAAACACTTTTTATGAATTTTGATGCCTAAATACAATTATATGAAATATATAGAGCATCCTTAGATATAAAATTCATATGTTCTAATATAAAAAACTGGTCTTGTAGACTAATTTCTTAACCTTATGTCTCACAGTCCTGTCTGAACCAAACAAGCCATTTTATGAGCAACATTTTCACCACATAAACTAACCTAAGAAGTTTCTCCATAGAATTATCATGACTTAAAATTAATAAATAAATTATTAATGCACTTTATTGCATCAATATATCATGCAAATACTTTCAAATCTATCTCTACGTTGGTTTTACATTATTTGCACCATTAGGTCTATTTGTGACTGGCTTACTTGGATGACCAATTTAGAGCACTACAAGGATATAACCCATATAAAAAACATCATGTACATCCATTGATTTTATCTTCTTAAATAATTCAAATTTTAAGAGCTAAAATAATTTATTAATAGATAATCTTGTATATATACATTTTCTCTCTCATCTGACAAACCACCACCACCTGAAGGTACTTAGGAGATTTGAATACACAATCTGATATATTATCTAGGAATTTTAATCCATCATAAGCTTATTTGAACAAAATGATTCACATGGGGTCATTATTAGGGTTTTAGGGAGGTTTAACACATGTTTTAGTGTTTATGACTATTCATAAAGGACTACCACTTGAATCAAAAAATAATGCATGGATATATTTGCTAGGACCCTTACCCATCTCTCCTAAATAAATCATAATCCCATGTAGAGGTTACACATGTCAATGAATGTCTAAAAGTGCTCCTTGGGTATGAGACCTCATTCTATGAGCTTAATAAGGCTTAAAATAATGATTCATGCACTTTTCCTTCAAATATTGACCTCAAAATTTGTTATCATGCCTAAAAAAACTTATCTCACCTCTTTTCATGCTCTCATGTGCATACTTTTCTTCAAATCTGATCTTCATATCTCATTAGGCTAGGCAGGGTCTTGGAGTGGTTTGGGTGTAGACTTAAAATAAAGACCCTACCCTTATAGGAACACATTGAAACTCTCATGAATGTTTCTATACCTTACTCACATGCTAAAATAATGCCATGTATCTTTCACATGCTTATGTTCATTAATTTCACCATGCACACACATTTTCATGTCATGATTATGCATCTTATGCACTTGACCTTACTATGTACTTGACATCAATGATATGTACCTTCCATGCTAACATTAATAATTATATAAATCATGTAGACATGAAACATTATTTTCTTTTAATTTCTCTCTTTCTTTATCTCTCATGACAACACTCTTCCATGCACCTTGTCACATCACACACTGCCAACTTTTCGTAGTCACCTTTGACATCTACCTACACAATATGCACCTTTGAAATCAATGACAATACTCAATAATATCCCCCTTTTTCATTGATGGTAAACACTATCATAAAATTCTCTCAATATTATATTTGTCCCTCATTCTGAACTTTCTCCCCCTTTGACATTAATGACAAAGATGTACTTATAACTTCTTGGATCACACCTATTGCATCCAAAAAAATCAACACACAAATTTATGAGTCTATGAAGAATTATACAAACATTTTCCCATATCTTCATGTATACCTCTTTTAAAAGGAACCAGATGCACAAGGCCACTCACCTGATCTTGAAGATAATGAACCACCTATTTATCTCTCCCTAAGCACTTGACTTCATTTATGATTATTAGGGGAAATAATTACACCCAATTATTGTCTTAAGTGTTCAAATGTTGTCATTATAAGTTGATTGGTTAGAATATCTTCAATATAATCCTTAGTAGATACATACTCAATCTTAACATTTTGTTCACTTGCTTATTCTCTTAGGAAATGATACCTAATGGGAATGTTCTTAGTCCTTGAGTACATGATTGGATTATTTGGTATGCTTATGGCACTTATATTATCATAAATATAGGACTAGGACTATCATACTCCACTTTGTAGTCCTTTAAGGTCTACCTCATCCATAAGATCTAAGTGCAACATGAAGTTTTTGCAATGTACTCAACCTCAAAAGTAGATAATGCCACTAATGGCTAGTTCTTTCTTATCCATGATACTAGGAACTCTCCTCTCCTAATAATAAAGCTCCTCCACAATATCTCTTCCTATCATCTATACTCCCTACCCAATCTACATCTGTATAGGTTGTTAAGTTAAACTCCTTACTCCTTGGATACCATAACCCAAACTCCATAGTCCCCTTGAGATACCTAAGTATATTTTGACTACTTGAAATGATTTTCCTTTGGGTTTGATTGAAATCTTCCCACCTATTGCTTGCATGATATAAATTATAGAGGTATTATTGTAAAAAAAACTTCCCATCGTTGACCTATATGATGTTTGATTGACCTTTAGAGATTCATCCTCCTTGATTAACTTACACCCTATTATCATAGGTGTGATAAACACCTTGAAATATTCCATCTAAAATTTATTCAACATCTCTCTTATATACTTAGTTTTTGAAATGAATATACCTTTTTTTGATTGAATTATTTGTAAATAAAGAAAGAATGATAATTCTCCCAATATGGACATCTCAAACTCCTTCATCACATCTACAAAGGTCTTAGTCATAATTTCACTATTTCCACCAAATATGATGTCATAAACATAATTAATCACTATAAAATAATGATAATTTTCTATCTTTATGTATAGATTACCATTTAAAACTACTATTTTAAATCATTGGTCTAATAGGTACTTGTCCAATCTAGCATACCAAGCTCTAGGGGCTTGCTTTAGACCATAAAGAGATTTTTTAAATTTAAACACATAGTCCTTATTACCTTATAATGAGAAACCCTTAGGTTTATATATATACACCTCCTCTTCCAATTTCACATTTATAAAAGCTAATTTTACATCCATATAATACGCTTTGAACCCTTTAAAGCCTGCATATGCTAAAAACAATACAATAGCTTCCAATATTGCTGCTAGATAAAAGGCCTCATCAATGTCTATCCCTTATACTTTTTTATACCCCTTACATTCCAATATATCCTTGTTCTTATTGAATTATCCATCTTCATTCAATTTTTTCCTAAACACCCATTTTGTGCCATTGACATTCTTATCTTTAGGCCTAAGAACTAATTCCCAAGTTTCATTCTTTTCTAGTTGGTCTAACTCCTCATTCATAGCACCTATCTAAAACTTGTATTTGTTTATTTATATCAGGTTATTAGGTTTAATCTTAGACAATAGAGTAACATTCTCCTGATGTAGGTTACTTACCAGCTTTCTCCATATTTGCATACTTGCATCTTTGTTTCCATTGATTTGTGAATCAGGATGGTCTCTCTGAATATATCTTGAAGGACCTTTTAAATATTGTTTTTCCTAAACTTATTATTCTTCCTCATCTATACCCATTATATATTATTAATTATTGAAATATAAATTCTTTGATACATCCTTTGACTAAGAGTGTGACTTCTTAGAACTAGTCTCATCAATCTTCACATTGGTGCTTTCCACTATCTTTTGTAACCTCTTATTATAACATCTATAAGTTGAGCTTAATATTGAGTATCCTAATAATATTAACTCATTAAACCTTGAATAAAACTTACCTAAATATTCCTCATCTCTTTTTATGAAGTATTTGCTTCCAAACACTCTAAAGTTTTCCACATTAGCAGGTTTGCCTTTCCACATTTCATAGGGGGTTTTATTACCATTAATCATTATTTGTTTTATATTTAAAATGTCTAATATAGTGCTTACTAACTCTCTTTATTATCCATCAGATAATTTTGATTCATTTATCATAGTTCTTTCAATTTATTAAACTGGTATATTCTTTCTTTTCACTACCCCATTCTAACGACGTGTCCTAGATATTGAGAAATGTCTCCTTATCCCATGGACCTTATAGAAGTAATAAAATTAAGTGGACCAAAACTCTCCTCCTCTATTAGATCTTAGTAATTTGATCTTTAAAATATTTTCATTCTAAACTAGAGGCTTGAATGCCTTGAACTTATCAATATCTTATGACTTTTATTTCAAGAATGCTACCCAAGTCATTCTTGTGTAGTCATCTATGAGAAACATGAAATAACTATCTAATTGAATGATTTAGATGCTTTTAGGTCCATATATATATATATATATCAGTTTGTATAAATTATAAAGGCCTTGTAGTAGAATACTCCTTAGACTTGAACATCTTTCTAGTTTGATTACCATGTTGACATGCCTTGCAAAGTGTGTTTGCAAGTTTGGTGATTTTAGGCATATTATTCATAGATTTATTAAAGCTTATCTTGAATAGATTATCAAAGTCTAGGTGGACCAACCTTCTATTCTATAGCCACCATTCATCCATATTTCTCATAAATTATCTCTTCTTCTTGATATCATTCAAGACATACAAATTGTTTTCAGTTCTCTTAGCATTGACAATTAGCCTTCTTGATTTGGCTCTCTTTATATCACACCCTATATCATGAAAGTTTATTGTGTCCTTAGTTCAACATTTGACTTATACTATTAAATCTATGTTTCAAGACTTCCACATACAACACATTCTCTATCTTGGTCTTACCATTATCCAAACTTAAGATACCCTTGCCAATAATATTGGTCGTTATGTTATCTCCAAATCCCACTATCCCTAAAACATTATTATTCAATGAAGTGAACTTAATATTATCCCCTATCATGTGGATTGATCAACCACTATCTATATACCACTTCATGTTTTCATCTTGGATGTGAAAGGTATTCTGAGCTAACATAGATCTTCTCCTTTAGTCTTTTGATCCTCCTTTACCTTATTCACATGGTCTAACTTTCTGATCCACTTTTTAGTGGCATGAATATATACCTTTTTATCTTGACTGATCTTCCTTATATGCCTTGTATTGTAATCCCTTACAATATGCCCTCTTTGATTATAGTTGTAGCATAAAATTTTGCTTCTACTATTGAAATGAGCATTCATCATATTCACCCATGAGGAATTGATTCTAGTATGATGTCTAAAATTCATAACTCTATGTTCATATTGATTACATGATAAATAATATCCATTGAAAGAAATAACATACCTTGTTTGTCTGATAGGAATTATCTTCTGATGAATGTTGAATAATGAATCTCTACCTTTGTTTTCTATTAAAGGAGTTGCATTCTTATTGACGTGTTGATGGTTAATTTAAGTCTCATATTTGAGAGTTTCTGCATAGGTCTTTACTCTATTAGTGTCATCAATTATTGATGGTCCATTATCCATTAGTTTTTAACTCTCCTTATTTTAATTTTGGTCTTTTTTAACCCAAGACCTATCTTATCATGTAGAGGACTCTGAGCATTCAATATATCACCAAGGATTTTAGTTCTCTTTTCAAAAAAATTATGTGTCTTCAATTTGATTATTGTCTGATCCAATTCTACCTTTAAGGACTCTATTTATATGCTAAACTTGGTGAATCCTTCCTCCTTAGTCTTAAGACTTGTAGTGATAATATCAATCTAATTTTATAACTATTTAATGATATCTTCATGCTCATTGGTATTGTTACTTAGTCTATATCCAAAGAGATTGATTTGTTCCTCATAACCCTTAACAAATGATCTTAATTTTTGATTCTTCCTTTGGAAATTTAAATCCTCTAGATCACTCACCAATTTTTCCTCAAGATTCACTTCAACCTCTTCTTCATATAATTATTCATATTCCTTAAGACTTTTCCCTTCTTGATGCGTAGCTCTGGACTGCAACCAGGGACTCAAATTGTGAAACCTACAGAGTTCGTAGTTTTTCCTTTTTCTCTGCACAGTCTGTAGATTTATGCCTATAGAGTCCGTAGTTTTGAACTCTTAGACTTTAGAGTCCATAGATTCAAGCAGTCACAATCTTAAAGGACACCAATGGATTAAATATATGAATCAAAGAGCTGGCAAAAATACACTTAACAACTTGTATATTAGCTCATTAAGGAATTGCATAACATGATGGCTTTATAGACCTGGACAGGGCTGTCTTAGTGCTTGTCATTCACAATTAAACAAATTTCAATGAGCTGCCATGATGACTGAAAAACAAACTCAAGAGAATATATGTATGTTATAGGGCTGCATTTCCTTATACCTTACTAACATTCATACAGGGCTGTATTTGGGTCAATGCATCCAATGACAGATCGAATTAATTGGGCGACTCACCATTTGACTCTTGACCAAACTATGGCACGACCAGTGGTGGTATACGACCCAGATCCAATCATCAAAACATTAATATTGTGTATCGACCCAACAGTCAGATGCAACCCAACATAGTATTGCGTATCAATCAACGTAACAGCTAGTAGATAATCAACAACATTGATTTGTGAAACACCAGAATCATGTCAATAAATAAATAGCACACAACTTGTTTTTAAATATTTGTTCTTAGAGGTGATTACACATAGAAAGAATACACCGCCTTTATTAATCTTACTAAAACATATATATATATATATATATATATATATATATATATATATATATATATATATATATATATATGGTGTAATGTATATCTCCTCCAAATCTCCCTTCTACACCCATATTCATACACCAACATTTGCCTTCCCTATTTTCATGAAAATCCTCTACACTAAAACCGTATTTATAAACTTGGACACTTAAGTCTATCCTGGGCGTTACATAGCAACCTCCCAGAATGAACAAAATAGTTTCCTAATATAAGAAGAATTAGTTCGCTAGCTATCACACCCAACAGACTCAAAATCCATAGAGGCAAGATATTAGTTTTGTTTTATTTGAAAATAGACAAATTAGAAAACTTTGAAAAATAAGGAAATAGTGGGAAACTAAAAATGTTAAATAAATTCCAAGCATATTGATGCTCCTACATCATTATTCCAAGGAGCAAAAGAAGTATTCTTCACTTGTTGTTTTCCTGCATCACTTCTTCTATACTTGTGCCTAGCTTAAGGATGTCATTGGCAGTCAACCATATTGCATCTTCAGCTAGTAGATTATTCCACTTAGTTAGATACTAGAAATATTCTTTATCTCTTGTCTTTTTATCCACTTTCTTGTCTAAGATGCTTTCAATCTCTTTTGGCACTTCCTTTGGTAGTTGCTTCTCCCATTGGATGAATTCATCTACCCCTATTTCAGTTTCTTTGGCTGGTTGTCCTTCATCTTTGTATGGATATAGATCTGCAACATTAAAAATTGGAGAGATTCCAATCCCCTTTGGCAATTCTATTTCATATGCATTATTTGAAAACTTTCTTATTACCTTGCATGGTCCTATTTTCTTTACCTTTAGCTTGTTGTATTCCCTTTTTGGGAACCTCTCTTTTCTAAGATGAGAAAGAACAAAGTCTCCAATACTAAAACTAACCTCTCTTTTCTTTTGATCTGCCCTTAGCTTGTACTTGATGGTGTTTTCTTCAAGCTTCTTCTTTACTTGTTCATGCAAATTTTGCATGGCATTGGCAAATTCTTCTGCATCAGCACTCCTTATCTCCATGATACTTAGATTTATTAATTTGTACACACCCTTAGATGCATTCCATAAATAATTTGAAATGGAATCAATCTTGTACTTTTGTTAGGAGAATCATTATAGGCAAATTCAGCTTGTGCAAGTGCAAGATCCCATTGTTTTGGATGCATACTTACCAAGCTTCGCAAGATGTTGCCCAAGCTCCTATTGACAACCTCTATTTGGCCATTAGTTTGAGGATGATAGGTTGAACTGAAACTCAATTGTGTTCCCAATTTCTTCCATAAGGTTCTCCAAAAGTGTCCAACAAATTTGGTGTCCCTGTCAGAAACAATGCTTCTAGGCAATCCATGCAATCTAACAACATCTTGAAAGAATAGATTAGCTATGTGAGTAACATCACTTGTTTTGGAACACAGAATAAAATGAGCCATATTTGAAAACCTATCTACCACAACAAATATGGAATCATGGCCTTTTTGAGTTCTTGGCAAACCAAGTACAAAATCCATGCTTATTGAATCCCAAGGCCTATTTGGAATGGGTAGTGGCTGGTACAAACCTATGTTTTGACTGCTTCCCTTGGCATATTGGCATATTTTACACCTTTCAACAAATTTCTTGACATCAGTACCCATACCTGGCCAATAGTAATGAGCATTCAATTGTGCTAATGCCTTATTCTACCCAAAATGTCCTAACAAACTGCCACTATGCTTCTCCTTCAACAAATTTTCTCTCATGGAACTCTTGGGAATGCAAAGCTGGCTGCCTCTGAAAAATAGACCCTCTTGGACCATGAAATCTATCCAAGGACTTCTATCAATCCCCACTAGATTCATGCAAGCTTCATATGGTTCCTTGAAGTCTGGATCTTCCTTATATAGCTCCTTCAAATCTTCAAATCCCAAAATACTTACTTGAGACTCCTGCATGATCAGATTTCTCCTGCTTAGAGCATCTACAACCTTGTTATATTGTCCTTTCTTGTGCTTAATAGTGAATGTGAAACTTTGTAAAAATTCAATCCATTTGACATGCTTTTGATTCAATTTATCCTGATTGCTAATGAACTGTAAAGCATAATTGTCAGTGAACAAAACAAATTCTTTAGGCAAAAGATAATGCCTCCATTTCTTCAATGCTTGTACAAGAGCATAGAATTATTGATCATAAATTGAATATTTCTTCTTAGCATCACTTAATTTCTCACTAAAGTATGCTATAGGCTTCCCATCTTGGCTTAAAACATCGCCTATTGCAGTTCCACTAGCATCACATTCTACTTGAAAAAGCTTATTGAAATCAGGTAAGGTTAAGATTGGATCTTTAGTTACCTTTTTTTTCAATAATTTGAAACTCTTATCAGCAGCCTCAGTCCAACAAAAACTTCTTTTATCACCCTTGATTGTATCTATCATTGGAGCAACAATTCCACTAAAATTTCTTATGAATTTCCTATAGAAGCTAGCCAAACCGTGAAAGCTTCTTACCTCATATGTGCTCCTGGGTGTAGGCCACTCAAGTATAGCCTTAATCTTTTCCTTATCCATCTTCAATCCTTCTTTTGAAATCACAAACCCCAAATATATCAACTCTATTTTTAGAAAACTACACTTTTTGACATTGATTAATAATTTCTCCTCATGTAGCTTACTCAATGCCATCCACAAATGTTTCAAACGATCTTCCTTAGTTTGAATAAACACCAAAATATCATCCAAATAAACTATCATAAACTTACCAGTGAACTCCTTCAGCACTTCATTCATCAACCTCATGAAGGTGCTTGGTGCATTGGTTAGTCCAAATGGCATAACTAACCATTCATAGAGTCCATCATTGGTCTTAAAGGTTGTTTTCCATTCATCCCCTTCTCTTATCCTAATCTGATGGTAACCACTTTTCAAGTCTATCTTAGAGAAATATGTAGCTCCACTTAAACAATCAAGTAAATGATCAATCCTACGCAATGGAAATCTATACCTGATAATAATCTTGTTGATTGCTCTGGAGTCTGTACACATTCTCCAACTCCCATCCTTCTTAGGACTCAAAACTATGGGGATAGCACAAGGACTTAAACTCTCTCTTACCAATCCTTTATCTAACAACTCTTGAACTTGGTGTTTGATCTCTTCATTTTCCTTTGGCGTCAACCTGTAAGCAGCCTTGTTTGGAAGATTTGCTCCTGGAATCAAGTCTATGTGATGGCTAATACTTCTCAATGGTGGTAACTCATTAGGTAAATCATCTACCACAATGTCAATGTGCTCATTCAACATATCTTGAATCTCTAATGGCAAATCAATCAACTTAGTACTAGTGACTACACTCCTTGGCTTACCAATTATAGCAAAGTTTACCTCTTCTTTCTTCATTTGATGTAGAAACTCTTTGCCACTGATTATCAATACTTTAGAATTCTGTCCAACAACAGCAGCAACCTCTTCCTTCAATGGTGTGAGTGTATGTTTGATCCCATCCTTTTCAAACATGTAGGTATTCTGCATTCCATCATGCATGGCCTTCCTGTCAAATTGCCAAGGCCTTCCAAGCAAAATATGACATACATCCATGGGCATGACATCACATAAAATATGATCCTTATATGTTCCTATCTAAATATCTACTTTGCATTGTTCACTTACCAAGAGTTTGTGTCCTTTTTGTAGCCAAGAAACTTGATAAGGTGTAGAATGTACCTCCTTCTTCAGGCCTAGTTTCTCCACCATCTCAGTTGACACAAGATTGTCAGTACTCCCGCTGTCTATGATGACCTTGCAGCATTTCCCTTTACTTTTACATGTGGTTCTAAATAAAGTTTTCCTTTGAGGTGGTTTTATAACTTCTTTATTTGGCTTTAACAAAATTCTTTTCATTAAAAGAGACTCACCTTCTTCTGGAGTATCTTCATAAGTTGCTGTAAATTCTGCATTTTGTTCTTCCCCTTGGGTCATATATACACCCCTCTCATGGCTGATAGAAGGGTTCTCTGGACACTCATATGCCCTGTGTCCTGCATACTTGTTGCACTTAAAGCATTTGCCCATGAATCTTCCTCTTCCTCTTTGATATCCTTGGTATGGCCTTCTTCCTCTTGGTGTATAGTTGCCTCTTGAACTTTGTGAGTTACTAACCTCTTCTTGAGATGTTTGTAGCTATCTTCTACCTCCTTAAATTCCTCTACCTCTGATGGATTTGCCCCTTCCTCTTGAGAAGGATGTTTGTTTTCTTGCAATTTTCTCTTCAGCTTTTAAGGCAAATTGATATGCCTCCTCAACTATCTTAGGAATGAGAAGACTAATCTCATCTTGAATGGTAAATTTCAAACCATTGGTGTATCTAGCTACCTTCTCTGTGTCATCCTCAATATGACCTGATCTTATAGTCAACCTATAAAACTCTTCAGTGTACTCTTTTACAGACATCTCTTTTTGCTTCAAATTCTGTAATTACTTAAAAAGATTTGCTTGATAATCTTTAAGCATAAACTTACCTTTCATTTTTGCTACCATTCTATCCCAGCTTATGATCTTTGGCTTCCCTTTCCTTCTTCTTTCTTCTTGTACTCCATCCCACCATAGGGATGCATGTTTCTTTAGCCTTGTCATGGCATACTTGACTTTCTTATCATCTTCTTCAATTCCTTCATACTCAAAGTATTTGTCTAATGCTTTAATCCAATCAATTAATTCTTCCACATTCAAATTACCTTCATACATTGGAACCTCCATTTTTTGGCTTTGTGTTCACCTTCATAATGGCTCTGATCAACCTATCTTCAGTTGTTTCTTCTTCCACTACGAATTCATCTTCTGGTGGTTCCTCTTCTCTATCACTGACTTCACCCATGTCAGTGCCTCTTCTTTGAGCCATCTCTAGGTCTTGTAGCCTAGTTTTCAGGTTCCTAATCTCGTCTACCAGTGCAACCTATCCTCCAGGTCCTCTAGGTCTCCTTCCTCCAGCTCTACCTCTATACCTAATCCTCATGGCCATCTTGCTTCTTTTTAACAAATCATGTTCTTCTTCTCTTTGACTTGGATCTTTAGATTATGCATAATCCCTTGTCCTCTGATACCAAATGATGCACAACTCTGAACTACAACCAGGGACTCAAATTGTGAAACCTATAGAGTCCATAGTTTTTCCTTCTTCTCTGCACAGTCCGTAGATTTACGCCTACAGAGTTCATAGTTTTGAACTCTTAGACTATAGAGTTTGTAGATTCAAGCAATCACAATCTTAAAGGACACTAATGGATTAAATATATGGATCAAAGAGCTAGCAAAAATACACTTAACAACTTGTATATTAACTCATTAAGGAATTGCACAACATGATGGCTTTACAGACTTGGACAGGGCTGTCTTAGTGCTCGTCATTCACAATTAAATAGATTTCAATGAGCTACCATGATGACTAAAAAACAAACTCAAGAGAATATATGTATGTTACAGGGCTGCGTTTCCTTATACCTTACTAACATTCATACAGAGCTGTATTTGGGTCAATGCATCCAATGATGGATCAAATTAATTGGGTGACTCACCATTTGACTCTTGACCAAACTATGGCATGACCAGTGGTGGTATGCGACCCAGATGCAATCAGCAAAACATTAATATTGCGTATCGACCCAACAGTTAGATGCAACCCAACATAGTATTGCGTATCAATCAGCATAACAACTAGTAGGCAATTAATAGCATTAATTTGTGAAACACCAGAATTGTGTCAATAAATAAATAGCACACAGCTTGTTTTTAAATATTTGTTCTCAGAGGCGATTACACACAGAAAGAATACACCGCCTTTATTAATCTTACTCGAACATATATATATATATATATATATATATATATATATATATATATATATATATATATATATATATATATATATATATATATATATATATATATATATATCTGGTGTAATGTATATCTCCTCTAGATCTCCCTTCTACACCCATATTCATACACCAACATTCACCACCCCTATTTTCATGAAAATCCTCTACACTAAAACCATATTTATAAACTTGGATGCTTAAGTCTATCCTGGGCATTACATAACAACCTCCTAGAATGAACAAAATAGTTTCCTAATATAAGAAGAATTAGTTCACCAGCTATCACACCCAACAGACTTAAAATCTATAGAGGCAAGATATTGGTTTTGTTTTATTTGAAAATAGACAAATTAGAGAACTTTGAAAAATAAGGAAATAGTGGGAAACTAAAAATGTTAAATAAATTCCTAGCATATTGATGCTCCTGCATCACTTCTGAACAACCTTCATTTTTTGTTTCTATGGCCATAAATAGAGTTTCATTACTATCATGATCATTACTATCATCATCACTATTATATATATTTGTGTCACTCATATCAGAGGAGCTACTATCTTATTTTGTATAGAAAATTCTCTTGTTATTGAATGACCCTTTCTTGCCTTCATACTTCCTAAATTTATTTTTGCTCTTGTCAGGCTAATAGAACTTCTTATCCTCACCATGATGTTCATCATGCTCTCCATCATGATCATTATTATCCTTGTTAGGGAATTTTTATGTAAAGTAACCAATCTTAACATAGTTAAAGCACTTAAATGTAAACTTACCCTTATACTTACCTGATCCTTTCCTTAGTTTTCTAACAAACATCGCTTCTATCTTGTCATCATCAATGCTTGTATCAACATCATCCTTGACCTTTTTAACTTGTGACTTTTTATCATCTTTGAATGCAACTTCCTTTTTAGAAGGTTTTCCTTCACTTGTCATTTCATAATCAGTCAAGATGCCATGAATCTCATCCATCTATAGTTTGTTGACATCCTTGATCTCTTCCATAGCAAAGACTTTTGAATCAAAATTAGATTTCAAGGACCTTAATACCTTTTGTACTACTATTTATTCTTATAACTTTTCTCCTAGAATTATAATAACATTTACCACTTCATCTACTCTTAATAGATAAGATTCAATGTTTTCATCCTCCTTCATTCTTAGACTTTCAAACTACCTTCAGTGGGTCTATAATTTTTCCAAATTGACTTTGGTATCCCATTCATTTATGGTTTTTAAATTTCCCCAAATTTCTTTGGCTAAATCATAATGCTTAACCTTCATAAATTATAGCTCTAAAAGACCACATAGTATGGCATTCATTTCCTTAGAGGTTTTTTCACTTGCCTTATTGCATGTTACATTAGTTGGTGGTGTAGGAGGTGGAGTGAATCCATCAACAGATGATTGTCATATGTAATATCCCAAGTACATTATATATGTACTAATTTTTATGCTCCAAAATGCATATTTAGTCTTATTGAAGAGAGGAGCCTTGTTGGTTGAGAATGTACTTGATGACTAGACATGTTTGTACTTCTAATATCTCTTTCAATCTGTTAAGCCTGATTCAAAGGACCAAGCTCTAATAAAAATTATTTGAATAAATATTACTAGGGGGTAAATCAATGTTTAAAATTTTTATTTTAATTATACTTTAACATTAATTCACCATGAAAGCAACATAGAGATTTAATAATGCATAATGAACCATTCACATGAGCATGCAACAAGAAAACACATATATAAGTGGGAAAACCTTAAAGGGAAGAAACCTCACTATGATCCATAAAATTTAATACTATCATATGAAAAAAAATATAAAATTTAGTTGATCACTAACTCAACTTGGAGTACCAACCCCAATAAAGTCAAGCACCCACTTGACTAGGCTTCAGTCAGCATCTACTTGTAAGGAAACACCAACTCCATAAGTGATTGAGTACCAACTCATACACCTCAAAAATTTTATCATCATACCTCTAATATTCTATTATGGTCTCATTTCAAGATATCCTTCTACTCAACCATGCATGATTTTAATCGCTTCTCTAATCTTTTATTATGGTCTCATTTCAAGATATCTTTCCACTCAACCACACATGATTTTAATTAATAGGGGGTAAATCAATGTTTAAAATTTTTATTTTAATTATACTTTAACATTAATTCACCATGAAAGCAACATATAGAATTAATAATGCATAATGAACCATTCACATGAGCATGAAACAAGAAAACACATATATGAGTGGGAAAACCTTAAGGGGAAGAAAACCCACTATGATACATAAAAATGTAATACTATAATATGAAATAAAATATAAAATTTAGTTTATCACTAACTAAACTTGGAGTACCAACCCCAATAAAGTCAATTACCCACTTGACAAGGCTTTAGTCAGCGTCTACTTATAAGGAAACACCAACTCCATAAGTGATTGAGATCCAACTCATCCACCTCAAAATTTTGATCATCAAACCTATAATATTATATTATGTTATCATTTCAAGATATCCTTCTACTCAACCATGCATGATTTTAATTGCTTATTTTGCACACACTCAAATAGGCTTAAATTGCCTTGTATATATACTAGTCTCATGGTCACACACTACTTAGTAAGCCACATACCTTCAAATTCATAGGTAAAACACATAACAGGTCTTAAAAAATATTATTAACATGGTTAAATCATAATTTTAACCCATTTTGGTTTGTCACATCTCAATTAGGCCTTACTCCTTTAGATCTCATGAAGACCTGATTGCATTAGGTCTGCCCTCTTAACACTAAAACTTGATGTTATGGGGCCCAAATGGCCTTATAAAATTAAAAAAATATTCAAAACATTATCTAAATAACTATTTTGACCTCTTCCATGCTTGATTAGACATATATCCTTTTTTCATACCATGAAATCTCCTTTAGGACAAACTATCCTATTAGGCCTATGTACCTTAAAAGTCTATCTTATAATAATGAAGCTTAAACACTTTTAATATAATAAAATATGAAAAATGAAACATGTATATATATTATAAATGAAATTAGATACATATAAAAATGATTAAAAAACCTACACTCATGAAATAATGGATCAAGAACATATCTATAACTCACTCAGAATTACCAAATCACCTCAAAAACTAGTCATGATGAATTAGACCTCCAATGCCTATGTAAATACTTGTCATGAATTTTGATGAATATAAATGGTTATATGAGATGTATATAACATCATAAAATATAAAATTCACATGTTCTAATGTTAAATATTATTTTTGTAGACTAATTTCTTGACTTTATGTCTCACAGTCCTATTTGAACTAGACAAGCCATTTTATGAACAACATTTTCACCACATACACTAACCTATAAATATTATCCAAAGAATAATCATGACTTAAAATTTATAAATAAATTCTTAATTCACTTTATTACAACAATCTATCATGCACATACCCTCAAATATATCTCTTCATCTTTGCTTGGGTTTTACATTTTCTGCACCATTAGGTTTTTCTATGACTAGATTATTTAGATGACCAATTTAAATAAATTGAAGGATATAAAACATACAAAAAACATCATGGAAATGTAAAATGAGTATCTCTATTATTCTAACATCAATTTTATCTTCTCTACCAATTCATATTTTGAAATCTACAATAATTTCTTGACAAATAATCATGTATCTATACATTTTCTCTCTCGTCTAACTAAACACGACCACCTAGAGGTACCTGGTAGATTTGACTACATGTTCCAATATTTTATCTATGAATTTTAATCCATCTTAATCTAATTTGAACAAAATCTTTCACATCAGGTCCTTATTATGATTTTAAGGAGGTTTAACATAGGTTTTGGTGTTAATAATTGTTCATAAAGGAGTGCCACTTAAATCCAAAACTAATGCATA
Source organism: Torreya grandis (assembly GCA_037957365.1). NCBI lineage: Eukaryota > Viridiplantae > Streptophyta > Pinopsida > Cupressales > Taxaceae > Torreya > Torreya grandis. Next base: position 819,027 of record JARHVA010001398.1, read on the forward strand.
AATATATTATCTATGACCTTTCCCCATCTCTCATAAATAAATCATAATCACATGTAGAGGCTACATGTGCCAAAAAATGTCTAAAAGTGCTTCTCAGGTTTTAAACCTCATTCCATGAGATTAAGAAGGCCTAAAATAATTATTCATTCAATTTTCCTTTAAATATTGACCTCAATAATTGTGATCATGCCTAAAAGAAACTTATCTCACCTCTGTCCATGATATCATGTACATATTTTACTTAAAATTTGATCTTCATACCTCACTAGGCCAAGTAGCATCTATGAGTGGTCTAAGTGCAGACTTAGACTGAAGGTCCTACCCTTATAGGCAAACCCTAAAACTATTATGAATGTTTATATACCTTAATCACGTGATCAAACAATGATATACATATTTAAAATGCCTATGATCATTCATTTCTTCATGTCATGACTATTCTTCCTTTACACGACCTTTCTATGCACTTGACATCAATGACTTGTACCTTCCATGCTAACATTAACTATGATATCAATCATATATACATGAGAGATTAGTTTCCTTAAAATTTTCTCTTCATATATCTCTCATGACAACACTCTTCCATTTACCTTGTCACATCAAACACTTCCAACTATCCTTAGTCACCTTTAACATCAACTTACACAAATGCACCTTTGACATCAATGCCAATACTCAATAGGATCTATACATTAAATAGGAATTTAATGATGCCTATAATTAATATCAATTTTGGTGAATTATTTTTCACTACAGATTTAGTTCAATATGATCTTTTTTATATCATTGAAATAAATACACAACCTCCATGTTCCATTTTTCTTTGGTTCAATAAAAATTGGTTGTCACAAGGTGATGAGCTATGATTAATTTTTTCTTTATCCAAAATTTCATGGGTATGTTACTTGATCTCCTTATTCTATATAAATTATCCATGGTATAAATAGCCATTAGGTATAGGTATTATAAGAATAAAATAAATAATGTACCTCAATCTATACTATGTAAGAACTTCCTCTAGTAACTAAAATAAAATTTTGTATTATTCCAACTTTCCATTTAAATCCAAGGTCTTTTCTAAGAGAAATAAAGAATTTTAGCACATATTAGAGCCACAAGGATGTTCTTACATTTATATCTCACCATAAAAAGTAAGAACTTATTACTAGACATGAATAGATTCTTACACTATTTGGCACTAATGAGTGATAACTTAGGAACTAATTATAGTATGGTATATCTCTTATAACTAATATTTGTGACAAAATATATAGGATTTAACTCATATACTACATATATATGGGAGATCTATGGTTGACTAGGAAAAACATTACATACCTATAATGGAGCAATTTCCTAAAAGACAACATCTTGAAAAGTCTTGATGTTGTACACTAATTGACATACTTGAGTGATGTTTTTCTCAATACCACAATAAAACATCCAATAAATTATGGATATGGGTAACACATTAGTGTAAAGTTAAATCTACAAATTTATTCATGATAAATTATGTTATTTGTACTCCCATGTTGAATGATGAAGTGTATTGGTTGAGCATGGATATAAACTTAAGAATGGAATAATTTTTATACATTATTTATTTCCACATGGGTATTAAAGATATTTTAAGTACCCACCATGGTTCTAGGTTTAGATTCCATGTTATACATTCCTTTTTCCTTTGATGCAGTGTTTTTATGTACTTCATCAAGTTATGCAAGTAGAATCTTCCTAATGTGACACTCCTCATTAGAATGAATACTAGAGTTATGAACTAAACACCAATTTATAGTCATGTTATGCTTGGTTTAATTTTATTAATATTATTTCATCTTAAATAAAGGATTCTTAGAACCATTTCCTAATTTAGAATTATGCTTGGAAGGTTAAGACTATTGATTGGTTTGAGACTTAGGATATTTTATCTTAGTATTAGTCATGGCCTTTAGTTTAAAATTAAAATAAAATATGTATAATTTTCTAATTAAAGAGATCTATATGAAATCCATGTCTAACTAGATATGTCATCTCAATCATAACCTATAATTCAAAACAAGGGTTTGTTCTTAATCATGAATCCTAGTTTTGGAAACCAAAGTATGAAAGGTAACTATGTATTATTTCATGAATTATTATTTACTTTGGCATAACTAAAGGAACTTGATCTATTGATCATCATAATTTTCCATAGGGTAATAGGTTTGTTTGAGTGATTCAAACATTTCATTACATGTGTATACAAATGTTTCTAAATTAACTTCACCTTCATGTTTTTGATGTGAAGTGTCGTAGTTTTCCTACAATTTGTTTATTAAAAAATAAACCTTCAAAAGAGGAAATATAATATTTTACCAGTCATAAAATTTATTAATTTCATTATATGAATTGATTAAGTTAAGCTAATTATATAACACATCTGCATCTATTTTTCCTTTAAACATAATATGTCTAGATTGAATTGTACCTTATATCATGTGTGACCAACAAATGGTCTATGTGAATGAGAGCTATTAGATGGATTTTTTTATTTGAGAGGTAGATATAAATTATAAAAAATACTTCCTTATTCATGTGCATGAAATTATTACAAATATTCCCTTTAGCTTTGCAATGTATACTCTATAATCTTCTGGAACATTTATGAATTTATGTTGTTAAATAATTATATTGCATATAAGGATATGAAGGAAGGTACAATCAATAATCATGAGTCTATATCCCTAAATTACTATAATTATACCTACTATGAATGGGTATAAAAATAGAGATGAAATTTATATACACCAGGTAATTACTCAAAAATGATATGAAGTGTGTTTGATGTGATACCTTTGATCCAAGTCCTAAGAGAATACCAAGTGGAAAACCTACATAATTTTTAAAGAGGGTTATGAAATGAAGTTAATTTATGAATGATATAATATAGGAAGGTGAAATATATTACATAATAAGAAAGGAAAATAAGATGATGATAACTAATGTAGAAATAAAATATATAAGAGTTATATTATGCTAATTCATGTATAATATTTGAGAGATATTGTGTGTGGTGTATGTATACACACAATATTTTTATTAAATTTACCACTTAATAACACTTCCTCTCTTATATGTACATATCGAGTTTTAATCTATTTGAGTGCACACCTTAAAAGGTGCATCATGAAAGGGGTGGATAGACCATTGGTGCTTTGTAAGATTATTGTGAATTTGTATAATTCCTACCATTTATCCAACTTCCTTATAGTGTATATACATTGCCTCTTATGATGCCTATACAAATTCAAATAGGTGGTTACATTCATCCAAGCTCAACCTCTTAGGTCACATGAACCAAAGGATCACCTAGTTCAAATGCCTACTCCAAAGTTCATCATACATGGTCCTCTTTTACCTTATAAACCTCTTCATAACCATTATACAAATCCTATTTAAATTTCAAAACCCTTAAAAAAAAACTAACACATTTACCTATATCTAAATACACCTACTAACCCAATACAAATCATTCTAATGGTCCAATTTCACCTCACTCCATATCACATATTGGGGTATCTTGTGATGCCCATACCATGTAGCTTTAGACTTTGGTGAATATTATAATGCCCATAACTACATATAATTACCCTTTAGGTAATCTTATGATGCAAAATATTATTATACATTGCATAATAACAAACAAATTCAACTTTAGGAAACATTCTGAGACACATAAGCTTGTATTTCACATGTTCATCTTTGATATAGACGTTAGCATAGATTTTATTGTTATGTTTATCTCATGTTTCATTAATTTTTTTCACTTTATTTCATTTAGTTTCATTTTATTTAAACCATTATTTCCTTTTTATTTTTTGGTTTTATGCACTTTATAATTTGTGAGTTGCATTGTAATACCCTGGATAGGATTAGGTCTTCCTCACAAACACATTTTAATAGAACCATTATTTCCTTTGGGTTATTTGGTTTTATTTTAGTTTATAGTTTGTGAGTTACATTTTAATACCTTGGATAGGATTGTCATCCTCACAAACACACTTTACTAGCACTATTATTTCCCTTTAGGTTCTGTAGTCTTATTTCACATTATGTTTGGCCTTTGTTTCCATTTTGATTATTATATATCTCTTTCACTATCATTAATTATTATTTATTTATTTCATTTTTTTCCTAATTAGATTTACAATTAATTTTACTTATTTTACATTCACTTCATTGGTGTTCACCTTGTGAATTACAATGAAAGACCATGGATAGGACCAAGATATCTTCCCAAATTACCACATTAAAACATATTTAAATTAATTTTCCCTTATTTTTGGATGACTAATACTTTCATGATGTTTGTGCTATATTCATTTTAGGTTAGTATGGATTCTCTAGTGACATGACTATCATAACATATCCATATCCCTTTTATAGCATTATTTTCCCTCCTTGTGATCAACTACAAGCATATTCATCATGGTATCACTTATTACATGGATGGATATCTCATGATCCCCATATTTTCCTTACTTCCCTAATTTTAGGCACACATAGACCATTTTTTAGATTTCACACTGATTTATGGTCAATTCTAGGAGTCTTTAGACACCTTGGTCTTTAGGTTCTTTTCTCTAGTGACTAAGTGTAATATATATTGTGTTTATCACCTATTTCACTCATTATTGGTTCTTTAAATATATATGGAGGAGGAATATAAAAATCCAAAAGAGCTAAAATATAAATCATAAAATAAATAAAAGGAAATAATCAAAAATAAAAAATAATCTTCAAACTCAAATCACACCAAAAAATGTGATCTATATTTGGTACATCTCCTATCTTAATCAAAGCTCAAACTCCATAGTTGGCCTCATGATAGAAATGATGTCCATTGGGTTGTTGTAGGCCAATATACTAGGGTAAAAGGTCTCTATTTATCTTATATTTTTATAGCCACCTACTTTCTCACACAAGTACCCAATATTCATAGTAGAACAATGGATTTATAAGGGGTCTTAAAGAATAGGAAACTTGTTGTGGGAAGGTAGGTCTATTTTAATTTTCTTACATGTAGCCTTCATCAATTAATTTATGTACTTCAATTATTATCCCAAGCTTTGTACTCATTAGTCAAAGTGTCCTAAGCCCTTTTTGTCGATATTTCTTATTCTTGATCACTTGCCTAATGTGTCTAATTATTGTTAAGGATGTTCACATCACCATGTGGCTCCTCACATTCTTTATTTTACATCATATTTTCATTATATTACCCTTGTTGGATATTGATTTAGATAATGACATCCTTGATAACATTTTCCTTATCATGCCTTTTAGTTTATAGTTTATGAATTTAATTGTAAGACCTTGGATAGGACCATGTTTTCCTCACAAACACACACCATTTTATTTCCACACCATCTCATTATAAAATTAGTGATGCCATTAGGTGGTTGTGTTTTCTTACATTGTAACTTATAAAAATCACTAAGTTTGAGTTTTCATCATTTATAGGTTTTTATTTTCATCTATCCATAATGTTCTTATTTTATTTTTGTGTACTTATCATACATATGACACTTTACATGCTTAGATGTTTTATTTATGTATGAATTGACATATTTGTCTTACATCTTGACTTACATTTCATTTTTTAGATATATATGTTTTCTTTGTTTGATTCAACATGATTATCTTACATGGGATAAATTTTCACTTGCTTAAATATCTTTATTAGAGTTTTCTTACATTGATATTTCATTTTTCATTTATATTTTACATGCTTCCCATCTTGATTTAGTGTGTTCTATATTCCTTTTAGAAATTCATGTTTTACATGTTTTTAAATGTGATTTAGTGTGTTATAAATTCATTTGACACACTTTTTTCATTTATATGCTTGATATTTTATTTTTAACTTAGCTTAAAAATCTTAGTTTGCCAATTTTTATAACTAATTTATCAGTTTTGAAAGTTATTCATTTCTACTTCGACCATCCTATGTATGCACACATTTATTTTATTACTAGTATCATATCCCTAAGGTGGATTTATATCATTCCTACCATTTTTAAAACTAACTTAAAGTGTCTATACATTCACCTCTTATTATGCCTCCATAAAACACTAAAATCCTAAAATATAGTTAAGTCTAAAATCCTACAACCTTAAAATGTGGCTATCTGAAATCCAATAAGACCCTCAAAAATCTATAATTTATGTTATATCTCCTATAGGTATGAAACCACTATAAAACATCCTAAAATTATAAATATAAAATATAAATTAAATTATAATAAACTATATTTCCATGTCTAAATGTTGTATTTAGATATGGACATATAGTTTCTTATATTTAAATGTTTATTTTATATTTATACTACTTATTTTTAGCCCCCACCTAATATAAAACATTATTTTACCATATACATACACTAGACTCTATTTTGAGATTTGATCATGTTAAAGTACTAAGTTGGCCTATGTCGACTTAGTTCAGACCTAGTTGTTTTTCTTTATAATAAGGTCGACTGGGTTGATTGTGTTGATTAAAACTTTAGAAGGGTTTAGGGTTAGATATAGCTATATATACACATCCTTTTCACCATTTTAGGAAGAAAATAAGAATAATATCATATATTATTCATATAAATGTCCAACACTATACCTGAGAAGTATTGTTTAGGGTTCCAATACTTCTCTTAGAGGTATAGATCTTATGTTGTAGAGAAGTCTTTCAGATGCCTAAAGAAGTTTTTATACTATAGCTATCTTATCCTTGTTATTCTTACATACCATAATAACCTATTGTAAATAACCTTGGCCAAGGGAGGTATTTAGGTTCATTGGGTTTGTATTCAAAGGTAAGTATTCCTAAGAATTTTCCTCCTTTGTTAAAGTGGATAGATTTGAATTTGTTAACCTATATTCTTCTCTCCCATTCATTAGGATTTCCTATACATTGGATTAAGTATAAATATTTTATGAATGTTTAATTTTTATGTTTATTAACCCCATTTTGTGCCCTAAGATTTGGTGATAACTAGGTTATATTTTAATTTACTTTGTATATACTTTGTGAATATATACAAAACATAGGACCTAGCTACGGTTATCACATGGTGTTTCTTGACTAGAGCATTTGGAATCCTCTCTAGTTACATTATTATGGTAAGGGACCCATGGTTAGGTCTAGCAGATCCATCTTGGTCATGACCTTGTTTGTCTAAATGTACTAATAAGTAGAAGTATAAGTATGATTGATCTTCTTCAAGCTAGGATTGATTTCTAGATTAGTTACATTTTAATTTTTATATAGTGTCAATATACTTGATAGGTTCATGCATATTATTTTAGATAACAAAAAATAATGTAGTTGTATATTAATATAAAATGTATGGATATGAAGTGTTATTTTGAACATTAAAAGAGTTAGGAGCAAAAAATAAATAAGTGATGAATGCTTTGACATCATTAACTACTATTACTCACAAGTTGTTGTCTACATTGTTGACATTTTAGGGGTTATGTAGTAACATAAAAGCATAGTATGATCTTAAATTTTTTGAATGGGTAACCCAAAACCAATGTTTTTAAAATTATCACAAGGATAAAGTGAAAAATTTATGGACATGGTAATATATAATGGTTGATATCCTCTTAGATAACCAAATATCCAAGGACAATGAAGGATCATATTATATGATAGATCTAAGTTTGGCAAAAAAAATGATTTACAGCATATTACGTCCAAAATTTACCTATATCTTCACATTACACATTGGAATAAGTATTTCATTATTGAATTTGACACCATTATGGTGAGAAGCATAGATATTCCTAAAATTCATTCCTAGTGTTTCAAACACCTCTAAAGGTACGTTATTTAGATAAACACATTCTTCAAAGATACACTACTTGATATGATTTGTGTTGACTAAGGTATCAATATAGATATTTTAAAAACTTATATTATAAACAAATAAATATTAAGAAAGTAATAATGTTTAAAGTATCACATTCCAAAATGCGTGAGGTGAATTTAACTTTAGCCTCACGTTGTACTAGCAACTTGATAAAGAGACTGAGTCCATCTAAGATAAGAGTTATTTTCTCAGTGTAAGTAGGAATAAGGTCCAAAATTTTATTCATAATGGAAATCTATTGTAACTCCTCTATGATAAATAAAAGGTTTGAATTATTATAGGGAGATATGATGATCCAAAATTGAAACCTAACATTGGGATTTGTTAACCTAGAGGATTGACATGAAAGCCTAGTACCACTAGCATATTTAATAGGGTTAGTAGTCTAAATTGAGTAAATTTTAGCCTGGTACTTAAATGTAGTTTCATATATGTACTTAGTGAAAATGAGATTTCACCTAAGGATCTTGTCCTTCTCTTCTAACATGAACCAAGAATAAGAACCCAAAGAAGTTAAAAAATGAGAAAGTGAGTGACTAGCCTTAACCTTATATTTATTCATCTTCTTAATCTTCTTCTTCTTCTCATTTTCATGGTTATAAAGATGCTTCTTGAATATTTCTAATTTGTGGTTGGTCATAGAGAGAAGTATTTTATGAGGAGAGGTCTTAGGTGTGTCACATTATTTTTGGAGTACTTGGTGGGATCATAAGGATATATGATCTTCTTATAGCCTTTTCAATTTTGAACATATTTCTTACTCATAAAATTGATGTCTTAGTCATATTTATAGTCTTTCTTCTTTAATGTATAATTAGTGACATCATCACTAGTCATATTATGGTTATGACAAAAAGATAAGGATTAATTATGGATAGGAAGTGGATAGATATCAACCAAAACATCAAAAATTCATCTTCAAACACTCATTAATATCCTATTAATAAGAGGTGGGTTCATTATTGAGTATATATATAGGTTAATATTATGCCTTAATGATCAAGTGAAAATATTAAAGAGTTGATGATCCATGAATGTCATCCTAAAACAATGGTAAGTTGAGTGCCATCTCCATAAAAATTAAAAGTTTAACTTACCCTTAGGCTATGTCAAATTGGTGAAAAAATTGATATCAAGGTTAAAATATATATAATATATAATAATTGGATTAAATCATCCAAGAGAATAGTAGAGATATAAATGGATTCTAGTGCTATATTATGTAACCAAACCAATGCCTTAACCCATGGGGTATGAGTTAAGAGTTTAAGAGTTATTACATCATCATGCTCCCATTTTAATTATTTTTATATTTAGATGAACTAAATAATATAAAACTATTAAAATTTGGATTATACAAGGTAGGTTAAAAAATCAAACAAATTTGAATTATGAGTAGAGATTCATTTCACTTACTAAATATAAATATGACCAAGTGATGCTAAGAAATAAGGAACTTAGATGATATTATCTTTTATATTTCTCATTGCCTATGTAAAACCCACTACAATTCTTTGTACTAAATTTTTTACTATTTATCTCAAGAAAAATATTGTCCAAACCTACATGGAGGCTACTATTTAATCTTATACACCTACAAAAAATATTAATCTCCACCACTTATTGCCACTATCCAGGTTGATTATCTTAGTTTTTATACCACATATCACTATGCCTACCTATTGATTTTTTTTTTTAATGATTTTTTACCTCAATATTATGTGTTGATACTAATTTATTCTTTATTTTCCTTTGAAACCCTACCTCCACTTTTAACACCAAATTAACCTTAAATATAATGGTAAAATATGGGTTGGCAACCATAAACCACTCCCTTATTAATGGTTGAGTGTTATTTATGTTCCAATATTCAAAAAACAATAAAATATCCCTTATTTCTCCCACATATATGTGTATGTTCTCAATATTTACCCATTAGAATGTAATATAGTGCTTTGACTTTTGACACCTGACAACATGCAACTTTGACCTTATGTTTATATTCAAACTACCTTTATGACAATACCTTTGAGGATTTTATAGGTTTATATGCTTTTGAATAATGTATCAATGGTTTAAAAATGGATCTATAAATGTAAAAGTGATTATAAATGTAATTTAAAAGTGAGTAAGACCTTAGGTTTTTATTATATAAATAGATTAATCATTTATACTTCCCCCATAACTAACATAAGAAACATGCTTAGGCTGACCCAAGGGGGACATTTAAATTTTAAAAATATATATTAAGAATATAAAGATGCTTATAGTAGAGGTAGATGCATAAATTAACCTATAACATCTAAACTATTATCATCATTATCAAGAAATAGAAATTTTGGGATCTAAAATATGGGGATAATCTGTTTAGGATTATAGAGTGTTTTGGCACAAACTAGGGAAATTTTTATTATTATTTATAGTAAATTATGTTTTCTATGATAGGATATTGATTAAAAATATGATAAACTATGAAAATGAGTCATATGTGTATGCATAAATCATATATGCCAAAAATTGATGTTTCAAGTGTCTAATACAAAATTTAAGCTGTAAAAAATTATAGTATTAAAAATAATTGATTAAAGACATTAAAAAATAAAGTTTATATGTATTTAACCACACTTGATATTATCAGGTATGCCCCAAATATCCAACTTTCTCCATGTCAATCATATAAAAGAAACATATATAAGTCAACATCTACTCATGATAGAAAAATGAGATAATATAGATAATTGAAAGACTTGAAACTGAAAAGTCAAGGAATGAATACATATATGATTACATGAACCAAGTTACCATTTAAAGTCATTTGAAAAATTACAAGGGGTAGTTATGCTAAGGATATTCTAATGCTAAAAAATGACTTGAGAAGTATAAATGCCTCAAATCCCATTAGAGAAGGAGTAATTCGAGTTGATAAATGTATATCCTCATTTTACTACTCAAAATATCATAGTCTCTTTTGGTGAAACCTTGAAATAGGTTTTTATGTAAAAGGAAAAACCCAAAAGTATGTTTTTATGTCTATTTGAAACTTAGAAATAACTATTATAGACAAATTTTAGACCCTAAATTCTTACACAATACCATTGATTATCATTCTATAAATAAAAAAGTGTTTTCATAAAAAACATTCAATGCTCCAAAACTAACCCATTTGTACCTAAATTTGATATATAGTTACATAATTTATATGTTGAATTGATATTTTATAAATCTACTCAATTTGATCAATCTAAACTATATAATATGTCTCATAATGCCAAAGAATGTAAAATGTTCCTCACAATTTTGTTCAATTCCCCACATATGACATGTATATGTCTCGATATACTCAATATATTCCATATAAATCATATAATTTGACCTAAAATTTGAATCATATTTATATCATGGCCTAAATCATTAGGATAAGCCCACTTTATGCCACCATTTTAGGTGAGTGATAAAGGTTTTGAATCACTCATCTCATAATAAAGAGTTATGTGAATCATGTTGTATATATAAAATGTAATCATGTAAAGTATATATTAAAAATAGTATTATATATGTTATAGTATAAATATATTATCATTCAATGGCCTATGAAATGTGTAATCCAAGGTAATAAGCATCCAAGTGTCTTGTCAAGAATATTTATAAATAATGAATGTAGTAATATGTAATGTAGAAGATGCATAATATAAATCATGGCATCACACACAAAAAAATTATGTGTGATAGGCATCACATCACCAATCTAATAAATAATTGTGCATATATCCCCACATATATGCACATAATATCATGAATATAAATCACACAATCACTCAAGACACAACCCAAATACTACTTTAATCTGACCTAAAATGAACAAAAATAGGGCCATGACATGTAATACAGGATCCTCAACACAATGGATAGATGACATGAAAAAACAAAATCAGTTAACTCATATAAACATATAATATATCACACATCAATTGTCACATAATGTAGTAATTAAGAACCTCAAACACTCATGGAAAAACTAATTTTAGTCCACATAATCAACCAACATTTCATTAAAGCTAGACATATGCCTAAGAATATGGGCTTTTAATATAACCTTTAGAATTGAATTAAACATACCTTCTATTGGAATATTATTATTTTATATATAATTTTAAAAATTTATAAATTGGAAACTAATTATATAAAATTTAAATTTAGAGAGAGAGAGAGAGAGAGAGAGAGAGAGAGAGAGAGAGAGAGAGAGAGAGAGAGAGAGAGAGAGAGAGAGAGAGAGAGAGAGAGAGAGAGAGAGAGAGAGAGAGAGAGAGAGAGAGAGAGAGAGAGAGAGAGAGAGAGAGAGAGAGAGAGAGAACTATAGATTTTTATTTGGACTGGAAAATGTCTAGATTTAATGAAATAATTGTTAATCAATTAATGTCACAATATAGTATGTAAAAGTACAATACACATATGGAATATCAACCTAATGAGTATACATAAAATAAATCCATGTATATAGAGTCTTAATATCTTAATTTTTTTAATAGAATGGCCATAGAAAGATATAATATGTAAAGTGTACAAATATTCCCCTTGTGTAGGTATAACCCCAATGTATAAAGGTATACCCTATATGTAAGAAATTTCACACATTTTAATGTCTATTTAATATATATAACTTGTATTTCATGCATCCCAATCATGTATAACATTGTAATAACGTGTGTAGAGAATATATTTATAATTCACCATGTATCTATGATAAATAACATCAATCAATCATGCAACTAGAAAAAACATGTTATGCGTAGGTATTTATTTTAATTTTTTGGATTTTTTTTTACTATGTATATTTTAGTTTTTTTTTTTTTTTAATTTAAATATGAAATCATGTGACTTTTATAGTCATAATATCTCATTCAAGGGATGCCTAAACTCATATAGAGAATCTATTGATACAATGCTCGTCCATATATATAGAATCATATCAAATGTCAATGTGTCATCATCATTAGAATCATCATATTCTATTATTTATATCATATTCATATTTATTTTTTATATTTAATAAATTTTAGTAACACATATTACATTTTATTCAACTATATGTGAGGGATCACATTACATCTTATGAAATAATGCCATTTTAGTTATCCTTGAATATATATATATATATATATATATATATATATATATATATATATCATTATCTCCATCATGTTGAATCTCGATTGTATTACCTTTAAACATGAATTTGATACACTTATTTGAAATATCAATTGTATTTTCATATATTATAATTATGTATTTACATGTGTAACATGTACTTGATTAATATTGCACATTAAAAATATCAATGTATCCACAACCTTTGGCCCATAAGTAATTCATAATGTAATGTGGGCTATAAGTCCATCACAATCTATAATTTATTTTAATTCATATATATTATAACCCAATAGTAGTAAAAAATTAAATACTTCATGTATTTTCACCATATTCTTCATCAACTCAAGTTTCTTGCCAATAATCACCCTCAATGTATACCTGATTAATCATTGGGTGCTTTTTTGGATGCTTGTAAGCTATCCACGATCTATTTATATATTGTATCTTGTTATAAACTATTAGCAGTGGATTTTTTCTACCTCTATTATTTTATAATGCTTTCATCCTTTAAATTATGAATCTTATACTATAATATTTCACAACTATTGGTTCCATGTTTATTATTCTATGATTACTACTAAACTACTTACTTTCCTTATTATATAATTGACCTAAAAATATATGACAAGTGGAAGGTATAAAAATTATGTTTTTATAAAGTAAAATTTGGATAATAATCTTTTGTTTATATTGTACACTATTAATTTACAATGTGATAGAATATTTTGTATCCTTGAATTCTACACTATTGACTAAATTGTGCATAATCATAATGGGGAAATTATGATTAGTTTATCTTATTTTTAAAAATTATTATATATTTAGTGATTTGAATAAGCCAAACTATTGAATGTTCTAGTTACATAAGGTATATCATTCACTATATAGATTTTAATGTAAAAAAAAGATTGATATTTCACTTAAAATTTTATATAAATGAAAATAGAATAAGTTAATTATCTCATTTGTGTTTTATATTAATCTCTATATTGATTGTAAAAATACATCAAGATGTTATTGGGAAGGTTCAAAAACTTTCAACAATCACATGTGTCCACTTTATATTAGAACTATCTCTATAATAATAATTGATCTATTATACCATATATTACTACACCTTATTGTTAAGATTTTCTCTAAGTAATTTCCTACCATCAAATATATACTTGATTCTAATTTTTTACTTCTTTGGCTTGAAAGCCTAGCTCCACTTTTTACACTTACTCAACCTATAAAAATGGGTTGTAAATATGGGTTATATATCTAAAACTAAACCCCATCAATTTTTTGATTGCTACCTATGTTAAAATATTCTAAATATGTCTCAAAAAACATGTAGTTCTCCCACCTATGTGTATCTATTCTTAATAATGATCTTATAGAATGAAATGTAGCTCTTTAGCTTTAAACACTTGAAAATATGAAAATTTAACCTTTATTTAAGTGTTCAAACTTAGATTATATGTTCTTACTTTGAGTTTTTTTAAAAACTATGGATGCCTTACGATAATGCCTCAAGGTTGTGTAAATATAGCTCTCAACATGCAATTTATTTTCTAAGCAGTGGCCAATTGAGAACTAGATAGGAATAACCTTAGGATCTTTTTTTTTTTTTTTTTGGTTGTGTGGTGTGTTTGTGTGTGTGTGTGTGTGTGTGTGTGTGTGTGTGTGTGTGTGTGTGTGTGTGTGTGTGTGTGTGTGTGTGTGTGTGTGTGTGTGTGTGTGTGTGTGTGTGTGTGTGTGTGTGTGTGTGTGTGTGTGTGTGTGTGTGTGTGTGTGTGTGTGTGTGTAATTTGGATAATTTCCCCCCATAACCAACATGAAAATCATGTTGGCTAACCTAAGGGATAAATTTAAATTTGAAAAATAGTTGTTTAAGAAAAGTGGGACACTATTGGTGAAGGTGGGCACTACTAGTAATCAGTAGTGTTATAATATTTTTGACATTATATAAGGAGGAAATAATGATATATAATATGGTGATAGTCTACTTTGGGTGATAGAGAATTAAAACACAAAATAGGAAGATTTTGTATTTGAATGGAAAAAAAGTAGGAATTCTAGTTTGATAAATAAGAAAATAGACATGGAAAAGTTTGAGTAAGATTAAAATGTACACACATAATTCATGTATATCAAGGATAATCAAAACTAATATTTTAAGCTTCTATCACTAAATTTGTGTCTAAACATGCCCTGCATTTAGTCTAGTATTTAAAATGATAGATTTAAAGGATAAAGTAATAAACTTGTTATATGAGTATATCCACATTTAGTATCTTCACGTATGCCCCAAATATATAGATTTTCCATGAAAAACCTATAATGAAACATGTAAAAATCAATGTTAACTCATGATATAAAATCTAAAACAATCTAGATCATTTAAATATTTACAATTGAAAAATAGAAGAACTAGAACACCTTTGGGTATGTGAACCAATATTATCTCTAAAGTAATTAGAGAATGGGGTTATTTTTTTTATTAAGGGTAAATTTGGATTTTTTATTACTAGTGACCCAACCCTATATAATGAACAAGTAGACCAGGCCCCCAAGGCCAATATAAACAATAATGTATGCTAAAGACAAAAATATACAATATCATACAAAAAAATAGGATAACAACCTAGAAAACTAGAAAACAACTAAGTATTAAATCCTCCTAAGGCCTCTTCTAAACTTATAATACATATTTTTAGATACAATTCCATTTATTGAAATTTTTTGGGAGACAATCCAATATTTTAATCACACTCATTGCACTTTTGAGCTTATAAGGATGAGGGCCCAACTCCTTTCTGCATACTATGCAAAAGAGTTTTGAGAGTCCCTAGACTAGTGATATTATCCTTCACCAATGATTTGATAACCTCCACAAGAGTTTTTACATTATCCTTTAGTCCTTCATTCTCCCATTCCAAGCTTGAAACCCTATCTCTCAACCTCTTCATCTGGGCTTCCATGTCTTTCTACTCATCCAATATTTTTTGGCATACGAAGGTCATAAAAGACTTCATCAATTCCTTTTAGAATATGATTTCACACATAAACCACCTAAGCATAGCTATTTTAAGGCATAATTCCTCCTTTATGATATCAAATTTACTCTGATCAGTGAGAAACTTAGTCACTTTATCAAACTCTACATTTAATCTATTTTCCTAGGTGGATGACCTATGAGTGAGGTTCTCATCTTCTTCCATGTTGACCTTAGAAGCTTCATAACCATCCATAATTTTTCCTTTCTTCTTATATTGTAATTATTTAGTATTTAACAAATGTAACCCCTTTAAATCCTCTTCCTCTTGAACAACAACCAAATCATATTTAGAAACACCCTTTTTAGGAAGATTTACCCCTTCCATGTTAGATTGAGAATTTCCCTTGGAAAATCTCCTCATTTTACACTTGTAAATATCTTGATAGGGGCTTGCAAAAAACCCTAATTTTTTGAATACCCTATTTACCAAGAACAAGGATATTTGATTCACTATTCTTATTAGTTAACTTTGTAGGAGTTCTATTACCATAAATCTTAGGCTCAGAATGAGGGAAATAGAGTTGGCTCTTGTTCATCCCTCTAAAATATTTATAAATCATAAAAATAATATGATGAAATGGTTCGTTCTTCTTCCCTTGTTTAACATAAATAATGGATCTTTCAATTGAGTGTACTATATAAAAAGGCAAACTCATAGGAATATTATTCCTGGAGTAATTTAGAAAAATAAAGTGAGATTAATGGACAACATTCTACCTACCTTCTAATGTGATATAGAGCATGACTTTCTTCTCTACATCATTAAATGGAGAATTAAATGTCTCCTAGTCAAACCCACTCTGTAAAGGATAAAGCACCTCCCTTTCAAGCAAAAATGTTTCCTTTTTCTCATTGTAATTTCTTCTTGTTTTGAACATTTTAGTGGCCTCCATGTTTAATCTAGTCACTTGGGATATTATTTATTCCATGATTTATATTGAGACACCATTGAAAACCACCTCTCTAAAATTCAATCCTTGACAAACTTTTAAGAAATATGTTTATCATACCTTCCACCCTTTTCATGAAATTAGCCATTCTTCTAGTTTTTAGGATCTCCCATAGCTTAGCATCTTCCTTCAAACTTACATCCAAGATGGGCTAAATCTATATGGGTTTACCAATAACCATATTAGATCTCTTTGAAACCTCATTTTTCTCTTCAGTGTTTCCATATTTGTCTTTCTTGGATGAAATGTACACATATATACTATTTTTAAATAATGATGATTCTAACCAAGCCACAATATGTATGTCAAAATCACCACACACATGGGAATAAGATTTCCTAGATTCCAACATAAATTTCCCATCACCTTTAGGAATTTATATGATGAGTCCAATATGCAAGACCAAGGAATGAGATGTAAAGGCTAGGTTGACCCTTCCATTAAAACTCAATGTTTTAACACACCCCCTGCTTATTAGCACATTAATATAGAAAACACTAGAAATAACAATCAATAAAAACCATAACATGTGTGTATAGATAATCATTGCACAACATTAATTCCATATCTATTCTTTGGATAATCAATCCAAAAATAGTTTCCAAATAAGTACTTATTCTTAGGTATGTTGATATCATTCCTTCATTATCAAACTAGTCCACATCTTGATTGCCTTCTCTAAACACAAGTTGGATGGTGACCTCATGTAAAGAATCAATAATAAGGTAGGTTTCTTCTATGATGTAGTTGTGCTACAACTAGACAAATTATTTTTCAATAAATAATTAATTATGTTTAGAGAATAACCTTCTATCATAATTTTATTAATCATGAGTTATTTTGTGGGCTTAGACCCCAAAGTGTATTTGGGGCTTTTACCCAAAGAATTGTTTGAGTACCTATGCTTTTGGCATATACTACAACTAAATTACGTTTATCATCCCTAAAAATATCCCCACCTCCTGAATCTCTTGGGTTCCCTTTTGAAACCTCATCACAATTTAATTTTGTCCATCTTAGAGAGGGGGATCTCCATTTAACTCCTTTTTTAGCTTTGATTTTAGGATCTAAAGTGCTTCCAACTTGAACCTAAATCTACCAAAGGGATGCAATTCGTGCTTCCTATTCATTCATTCCATAGGATTTACTATAAGGGATAATTTTAAGATTCTAAAAAATACTAAATTGAATTTTTTTATCCATAATTATAATAGGAAATTATTTATCCCTGAATATATAATTGTTATGTACCTTATAAATATGCTAAATCATATATGAAAACACAAACTTCTATATGCTTGTAATATTATCATTCTTATATGGAGAATTCCAAGCCAACCAAGCTTTCAAAACAAACTGAGGTTGAACCTAAGTGATCAATAAATTTTTAAAAAAGAAACTCCAAACCTCCAAGGAAAAAGATCACCTTATAAGAAGATGTGCCATTGATTCATTCTTAGTTTTACAATGAGGACATATATTTATTATATGCAACCCTTTTTTCCTTAGGTTGTCAATAGTTAGAATTGTTTTTTGATTACAGATAGATAGCCATAAGAAAAAATTAATCTTAGGGATTAGGTATTTGTTCCACATGCTAGCCCAAGGAATGTCTTCCCCAAGATCTTGAAAGATCAACTTATAAATATATTTGATGCTATATGAACCCTTAAAATTATCCTTACAAATAAATTTATCATCATTGATCAACTGAGGAATATGAATGGTTTTAAGGAGAACTTAAAGGTCCTATAACATATAATTATCTTCAAAAAATAAATCAAAGCTAGAAAATATTTTCCAACTCTTAATACCATCTTTACACTCCATATAATAAAAAACTTTGCACCCATAAGATCATTGGATTTATAATCTAATATATCATCATGATTTTAAGGAGATTAGATGTTTGTCTAATAACTAGGTATCCTCCCAAAAGTTAACCTATTGGCCATTGCCTATCTTCCATTTTTTCCCCTCTAAAATAAGACTTTTTCTAGAAATCATATAATTCTAGAAAGAGGAACCTTTATAAAAATGATCCTCAGCCAAGAATGTCATCAGAATTATAGAGCCCAAGTATTTAGCCTATAAGATTCTAGACCAGCAAGTGTTACTAGTGATGAATCTCCAAGTGAATTTGGAAATAAGTGCCATGTTCATCCACTTAATTTTTTATAAGACTAGAAGAACTTCTATCAAAAGCAAGCAGAGAGAATTTATTCTTTTCTTAAGTACCATTTGAGATGAATCTTCTCTAAATATTTTCCAAACTTTCCCTAACTATCCTTGGGATTTTAAGCATAGATATCAAATAAATAAGAAGGCTTCACAAAATGATTTTAATAATAACTAATTTACCAAATAAAAAAATAAGTTTACCTTTCCAACTAGCCAAAATTTTGTGATATCTATCTAGAAGAGGGTTCCAATATGCCACAAAAAGTTTTATACTACTCATAAGAATTACAAGATAAGAGACCGATAAATTTTTAATTTGACAACCCAATATAGTCTCTATTATGAGTTGCTTATCCACTGAAGTATTGAAAAAATATATCAAATTCTTCTCAAAATTGAATTTTTGATGAGAGGTAGATTCATATGACAATATCACCCTTTTTAATTTTTGTAATTCTTTCACCAAGGCTTCAACCATCAAAATATTATCATCCATGAATTAGTAGTGAAGAGTTGTTTCTAGATTGTGGATAGGTCTAAAACCCTTCAACTCACCTTCTTTGAGGGATTCCAAAAGAGGTCTAATAATGGAATCTCTGATTATAATAAAGAGGAAAGTGGAAATTGGGTCTCCCTACCTGATACCGTATTTACTACTAAAGTATCTAGTAAGGACTCCATTAGCTAGGATAGAAAACATAGAAGTAAAAATGCAAGCCTTGATAAGCACTAAATCTACCCTTAAACCCAAATTGAGTCATAACCTTGTCTATAAACCTCTAATATATCCTATCATATTCCCTATTCATATCAAGCTTCAAAATCACCTCTTCTTGATTGCATCTATCCATGGAATGAATTGTGTCATGGACAACTATAATACCATCTTGAATTTATGTCCCCAAAACAAAATCAACTCTACTAAGAATCAATAATTTTATCCATTAACAGTTACATTATCAATGATATTACTTTAATAATGATTTTATAGGTATCATTACAATGGATAATATGTATGAATAATGAAAAATTGATAGGTCCCTCCTTTTTATAAATTAGAGAAATAAACACGTTCTTTATCTCTTTCAAAATTTAACCCAAAGAGAGAAAATCATTATTAGTATCCACCACATATTTCTTAATGATTTCCTAAAAAAATTGAAAGAAAGTAATGGGGTACCCATCTAGTTCAATGCCTTGTCCTTGTTCATGAGAAATTTTTTAGATTTAACTTCATCCATTGAGGTAGGATTAACAATACTTAAATTATCTTTATGAGAAATAATATGGGGTATGCCATGAATTAATTATTTCTCCATTCTTACATTAATTCTTAGATTTTCAATAAACAATTTTTTTTAACAAAGAAATACTTTCCTCATTACTAAATTTATTATCTGAGTATAGTACCCCATCTGCATTTTTAATGTGTCTAATGTAATTTCAAGATTGATGTTTCAAGTTTGACATATGGAAGAATTTGTTATTCTTGTCCCCATCTTTAAGCCAAATAACATGAGATTTCTTTCTCCAAAAAATTTCTTTCCTAGTGTAACTTAGGAGTTCAAAGAGGAAATAATATGTAGATTAGTCTCTTGTTAGTTAAATCAAGAAAACATCAAGAACAAAAAAATAATAAGACTAAACCCTCTTATTTAAAAACTAGGGGGAGTATAACATAATAAACAAGAACACAAAATAAAGATGAAGACAATACAATTTTCTTATGTCCCTTGTCATATATGAAGCTTAGTTTTTGGCATAAAGATGTTCATTCTTGGCCTATGATGATTTTAGTATTTTATAAATTATATTCCATGGTGGTAACATCTCTCTAATAGTCACTTGTGGCTTAGTGTAAATCTTGGCATAAATTTGACATTATAACAATACTCTCAAAGGCTTCAAGAGGGTATTCCAGTAGAATAACATTACACACAAAATCTTGTTAAAAAATGGTGTGGGCACCTATATTTATATCCAAAAGAAATAAATCTAACCTTAGGTAGGTTAGGTTAAATTATAACTTAGGTTGAGTTTAAATTAACATAGGTTGAGTCAGTCTAACTTGGGTGGGGTTATGGTAGTCATAAAATCTTAAAACCTCAATTTCTAATATTTGTGAACCATGATAACTCACTTTAGATATTGTTGATATGTGAGTTATATTTTTGAATATTCATGAGATAATAAATAACTTTATTATCTCATTTTACTCTTTGACTTCATTTTGGTTAAAAATTCCTTTTTTAGTAAATGAAATTCACTAACTTGATTTAAATTTTTTGTTTAGGTAAGTTAATTAGGATTTGAAAAATAATTATTATTTCTTAGTGATTTTTATCTTTTGGAAAAAAATTTAGATGTCATGAATAAATATATTATCATTCCAAAAGTGCCAATTACTAGTTCATAATTTGACTAGGGTCAGAATTGAACTGGGTTAGTGATGCTTACAAGATAATACACCAAATAATCTAGCCTCATCATATTTCTAGGTAAATAAATACATTATATAAATGTAATTGGGAAATTTAGGTTATTTTTAGGCTTAAAATGTGTCATTTTATATAAATTAAACTAAATGTTAGTTTAGGCATGAAAGCAACCAAAACTAAGTGTTTATAGTTTGCCCCTATTTTAGGAGGTGTTGTAAGACATAAGAATAATAATGTTTTTAAATAAAGAAAAATTAATTAATATAAATGGTTCATACCCAAAAATGAGGTTGATTATCCCATGATGCCCCCTCGAGGGAACATGTAGAAAAAATAGAATCATCGAATGTTCCCTTCAAATGAATAAAATGACTTTATTTAAATGCAAATGAGGGTGGGATTATTGAATTTACTAAACATGGTTATAGATAGTAATAGTGGTAGATTCAATAAGTTTCCCAATGGTGGTTATAATCATTAATTAAGGGTGTGGCCCTAGTTTTCCCAAATATAGTTATAAGCAATGGCACATATGGATGCCCTATTAGGGTGGTGGGATGGATACTAATTTGCCCAAAGGTGGTTATAATCAATAACCAAATGGAAAATACCAATATGAATAAATATGGTTAAAATTAGGGAAAAAATAGAAAAAATTCTAATTCATGCAAATGTGGTTATAATCAAGAACAAAAAGAAAGAAAGAAACATTGATTTTCCCATAGGTAGTTATAATTAGGAACATATATATTTCCCTAATAGGGTAGGTGGGTTAGTAAAAATAATTATTTTCCCAAAGGTAGTTATAATCATTAGCATGGGATGTAAAAATAATGATTTTCCTATAGGAATTTATAATCATTAAATAGGTCAAAAATAAAATTTGCCACAATGGGGAAAATTGGCAAGGGTAGCTTATGCAAAAAAAATATAAAATGGATTTATGATGAGCTGTCAAAGGGTAAGAACACATTTCCAACCTAGATGCGAGTTTACAGATGTAAATTCAAACAAACACATGATATAGTTGATAAATCATGTTGTTAAATGGGTCTTAGGGGGAGGCCTAAAAGGATGGATCTGGCAAAAGATAACAACACATTTTTAGCCAAATTGTGAGTTTACAGATATATGTTCAAACAAATAAAGGATATAGGTTGAGAAATCATGTTTTTAAATAGGTCTTAGGGGGAGGCCCAAAAGGATGGTGCTGGCAAAGGATAATAACACATTTATATCCTAAATGTGAGTTTGAAGATGTAAATTCAAACAAATATGGGATATAGGTTTAAAAATCATGTTATTAAATGGGTCTTAGGGGGAGGTCCAAAAAGATGATTAAGCCTAAGAAATGTTATTTTGGAGATTATCATTTGATTAGGTTGTATGAATCATATAGATGCTTATTCAGATATGTTAATCTATATGAACACACAATAAATCATTTGTTTCTTTTGTTTATTATCATGGATTGAGGCATGTGTTTGGGTAATTGACTGGGTTGTGACTATCAAAAGGATGGTACCATTGATAAAATATTTTGTGATCATGGTTTTGTTGTAGATTTATATATTATGCATGATAGTTATGGATAACAAAAATGAAAATTCATATCTTAAGCATGGAAAACTTAATTTAAATGTAAATATAAACAAAAATTTCAATAACTAAAATGATAATCAAGTGTAAGACTAAATACAAAAAATTCACAACTAAAGTACATGATATGGAGAGTGTACATCTTAAGACCAATAAGGATGGGGAAACTAAATTACAAGTGGTGACTCGTGAACTAGTTAGGAGTCATAAGATCCTTAAGCCAAAGAAGTGGTCATAAAATAAAGGAAGGTGCAAATGAGATAACCTAAGATACCCCATGTAACTAGGTGTTGCCTACATAGTCAGTGCAAACCTCAGGTCAATGTAGTTCTACTAGAAATGGGAGGAAAAAGACCAAGGTGGTCTATAAATGAAATTGAATTTCTAAAATGGCACATCCCATAAAATTTTGATGGAATTATATCTCATGTGGAAATTCTATGCCAATTTTCATGATTTTGTGATTTTTAGGATTTTCAAAAATCTTTTACAAATGTTTTGGAATTTTGAAACTATTTCAAATGTTTTTGGAATTTTCTAGGAATCTAAACTCAATCAAGAATTATGAGACACAAAATAGTCCAACTCATAAAATGTTGAGAGTGTGGCTTAAGTTTATTTCAAAATGATGAGAGTGTGGCTAGTTTGTTCATAAAATGGTGAGTGTTCAAACTTAAATTACTCACAAAATGACCAAAGTATGGAAAAAGGGGTGACTTAGCTAACCTCAATGTGAATCGAGTGCTTCCTACATAATCCCATTAGGACCTGAAGTCACTATAGTTATACCTACATAAATGGTAGTGAAATTTTTCCAATATTTTGGTGTTTTTTGATATCTCCACTCAATCAAGAATTAAAAGACACATAATAGTCCAACTCTAAAAATGATGAGAGTGTCGCTTATATTGCGCTCAAAATGGTGAGTGTTTAAACTTAAATTTATTGAAAAATAACAAGATCATGGCAAGGAGGTATTGAGATGACCTTAATGTGAATTAAGCATTGCCTACATAGTCCTATTAGGACCTAAAGTCATTAGAGTCACACCTTCATAAAAGGATGTGAAATTATTCTAATGTTTTTTTGTGTTTTTGATATCCTAACTCAATCAAGAATTATGAGATACAACATAGTCTAAAATCAAAAAATGATGAGAGTGTGGCTAAGGGGTGACTGAGTTGACTTCAACATGAATTGAGTGTTACCTACATAGTTTTTTTAAGATGTCAAGTCACTATAGTTATACCTACACAAAATGTGGTGAAATGATTCCAATATTTTTATGCTTTTAGTATCTCAACTCAATAGAGAACTATAAGATACAACATAGTTAAAACTTGAAAAATGACAAGAGTGTATGGCAAAGGGGTCATTGAGTTGACCTCAATGTTAATTGAGCACTACCTACATAGTACATTTAGGACTTAAAGTCAATGTATTTATGCCTTCATAAAAGACATCTAATTAAATACCAATAAGCTCAGGTAAAAGGCAAATGATAATAATAATGGTAAGGTGATGCAGTAATGCATGGTAAAGGGTGTTGCTATTAATTTAACCATAGGTGATTATAATTAGGAAATAATGGTAAAGGGTTAGTTGCATTAATTTTCCCATAGGTAGTTGTAATTCTTAACACAATAAGGGACACTAATTTGTCAAATATAAAAAGAAATAAAGGATGCAATTACAAAGACCACCACCACACTAATTTCATATACTTTTATTTGAATATTAATTTTGAAACAAATACTAAAACTAAATCTATCATCAACTACTAAATTTGCATGAAGTAAAAATTAATCATAACCAAGGTCAAACATGATAGGTGTGGTTAGGTAAGAATAAATAGTTGGAGAAGGGTCAGGGGTATGGTATAATGGTAAGGGGTATAGTATAAATAATAGGTATAATGTGGCATAACTTAGATGATCCTTGTAGACAATAATTTAAATCCCTCAAGCATAGAAGTGTTTGAGTTGAATTATGCTCTTTGGTTGATCAAGTTCATCTCCCTCTAGTTTAGCGAGCATGTATTCTCTAGAATTGTAGTTGGAAATAATGACATAGGGTCCTAACCAATTTGGTTATAAATTTCCCTTTTTCTTGGTTTCAACATTTACATTATTCTAATTTTGTTTTAGTACTAGGTCACTAAGATTGAATTCACAATGCTTAATGAACCTATTGTATTAGCCCTTGAGTCAATTCTAATAATCCTTAATATTATTTAGGGTTGCCAAGAATTTACCATCAAGTATGTATATCTCCTACAAGTGATCCACTTTTTAGTCTTCATCATCAATGATGTGCTACAACAAAATTCAAAGAGAAAGCAACTCGACCTCAAAGAGAAGAATGTATTTACTTTCATAAATAAATGAATAGGGTGTACCTCTTATTAGAGTATATAATGTGGTATAGTATGCCTATAGGGTATTAAATAGTTGTAAGTGTCAGTTACGACCAACATCATTGACAATATTCTTCAGAATGTTGATAATGGTTTTATTAGAAGCCTCAACTTGGCCATTGCCTTATGAGTAGTAGGCAATATAGAAATTTTGTTTTATGTATTATGAAGAACAAATTACTTTCACATATTTATTCTTGAATGATCTATGATTATCATATATAATGTCAAAGGGAATGCCATAACAACAAATGAGATGGTTGAATATGAGCTTAGATATCTACTTGCTAGTGATTTAAGTGAGGGGAATAGATTTCACCCACTTAGTAAAGTATTTGGTAGTAGTTAGGATGTGCTTATGGCTATTTAAAGAGGTTGGATTGATCTTCTTAACAAAGTCAACTCCCCATGTTGAGAATGGCCATGGTGTTATCAACAGTTTGAGTGTCTTGGCTAGAGCATGAATCAGATTGGCATGATTTTGACACTTGATGCACCTATTTACACATGCATTTTCATCAAATTTCATCATTGGCCAATAATAACTAGTACATAATAATTTTTGGATAATATTTCCCCATTGGTGTGGGATTTACACACTCCTTCATGGACTTCCCTTAATGTTAGTCTAGATTTTGTTAAAGGTAAATAATGAAGTATATTTCCATCATAGCTTATAAAATACAAGGTTGGTCTGAGTAAGGTATAGTGAGAGGCTTTATGGTTGAAGGATTTTTGTTTCTTATGTTATAAATTTTGAGGCATGGTTTAGTCTTGAAGATAAGCATATATCTCTGAGTATGAGGGATATGGGGACTAACAATGTCATAAACCATCTTGACAGATGAATGTCCATGTTCCATCACTATGAGATGTTAAACAATAAAATGATAATCCCTAGCTCTATCAGTGATCTAGATCATGAAACCAATGGTGGACATATCATCCAATGTTATGTTATTCTTTCAAATTTTATATTATCAATCTAATACTTGAGAGTATTGACAATTTCTTTATAGGGTACCAACTTCTTATCTTTGGTATAATATAGATTTGTGTCTTGATTAATGTTTAACTAAGAACCAACATACACCAATAAATGTTGAATGTTACACTATACTACTTAACAAAGCTCTACAATGAGTGCTTTATACACGACAATGTTATTAATACATGGAAATCTAATACAGAAATAATTAGGAATGAGATCCCTTTTTGGCATAACAAAAAATATTTTGACCCCTAATCCATGAGTTATGAATCATCCATTAAAGTACATATTCCAAGATTTAGTCTCAAGAGGTGCATCTTCCTCTTCAATATTCATAATGGCTTCATATAGAAATCTAAATGTAAGAGGTTGAGTATCTTGAAGAGGAGCTTTAATAAGCTAATTTATAAGTAATTTCACATTTATGGCCTTCTAGTTGGCATATTCAATTTTGAACTTTCTTAATAACATGATCCATTTTGCCATATAGCCCTCTAAAGCTGATTCAAAAAGAATATACTTGAGAGGATCTAATTTGGTGATAAAAATGGCCTTGTTGTTTAACATGTAAGACATAGTTTTAGGGAATTGTTAAATATGATTTTTCAATTGGCATATATTTATGCTCATACATGACCAATGTCCAACTCATATTATACACAACATGCTTCTTTCCCTATTCATCATGTTGTGTTAAAAGTTCCCCCAAGGCATTCTTGATTATTAACAAATAATGAATTAATTTCTTATTTAGTGTTGGTGGAAATAAAATAGGAGAGTTGGAAAGATATTCTTTAAGCTGGTGAAATGGTTATTGACACTCTTCAATCTAGGAAAATGTAAATAGATGGAATTTATTGACTAATTATGAGATGAAACATCTGATAGATTGAATTTTTCCCTATAAAATGTAAAGCTACTGCAAGGTTGATAGTGGTAGCATTTATATAATGGAATAGACTTTGGCTAGGTTAACTTCAATACCCCTATGAGAGATGATGAAACCTAATAGTTTAATAGAATTTATGTTGAATATAAATTTCTTTAGATTAAGCCTAACCTTTTACTCATGAAGTTTCTCAAAGATTATTTGTAGCATGATTGTGTGATCATCATGGGTCTTTGATTCACCCAAAATATCATTGACATAGTCCTCAATAATGTTGTGCACCATGTAATGAAAAATAACTATCATAGCTTTTTAGTAAGTGGCTTTAGGATTCCTTAGTCCAAATGGCATAATTTGCTAACAAAACATCCCCATGGAGTGGTGAATATTGTCTTATCCTAGTATTCTAATGCTATCCTAATTTGATTATAAACTAAAAAACCATCCATTAGAAAGCATTTCATAACCACATATAGTGTTGACTATCATGTAAATATTAGGTAAAGGAAATTAATATTTTAGGTAAGATTTATTGATATATCTAAAATTAATGAGATCTTAATACCTTTTGGCTTTTTACTAACTAGCATAATATTTTAAAGCCACTCTGAATAGTAGATTAGCTTGATGCATTTTGCATATAAGAGTTTCTCCAACTCTTTCTTTACTAACATAATAATATTATGATGCATATTATGTAAATTTTGTTTAACAAGATTAGCATAAGAATGTACAATAATATGGTGTATAACCAAGGTGAAGTCCAAACCTGGCATGTCTGAATAGGCCCATGCAAATATATCAACAAATTCCATCAAAAGGGATGTAAAAGATTCACATTCCTCCTCATGAGGGACACACCTAATTTAATCCACTTTGGGTCTGCTAGAGTCCCAATATTTACCTATAAAGTACCCTCCATAATTAGTGTAGAACCATCATCTAGAATATTTAGCAAGGAATTAAACTGATTAGTAGTGGTAGAGTCCTCTAAATGGACTGGATCTTCTAATTCTTCTAAGAAGAATTAAAATCTCCTAATGTTGGCATCATACATGATATAAATACCTCAGTGCACTCTTGAATGATCTATGCAAAATCTTTCCACTCTTCAGTACTGATATATGATCCATGAATAGACTATGGACAATTGGTATCCTATACTTCATATCAAGAGGGGTGAACATCCCCATCCAATAGTGCCAAAAACTAGTTTTCACCATGAGACTTGCCTTTTTATTTATTTTTTCCCTATTCAAAAAGTTCCCTAAAGAGTTTTTCACTTTGAGACCTCAATGTTTGATTTTATTTTTGTTTTTGGCTAGGGAAGTTCACCCACTCTCATAAGTAGGAAGCAAGATCCAATCTAATAGCAAAGCCTTACTTGTAGTCTCTAAGAGGAATATAACTCCTCAATCCTACAAAGTCGTATATGAACTCATCATTTTCAAACTTATCTAATGTAATTATTGACTCTTTTATTCCCAATCTATCAATTGTGGATGGTAAAGGGTTAAATATGAAGGTTGATAAATAAGGATAATAATGTAAATGGCATGGGGATTAAATAAATTTGTAGTGGCCAAGTATCATGTATGCTATAATTAGACCCTACATCACTTTTAGAATTGTCATCACTAATTTTTGGTGTTGGAATGCAAATTAGGTATGTGGGGTTACCCTTAGGTGGTTTAAATTTGATACCATGGGTTACCTTGTACTTAGTCATTGAAACTAGTTCAATAATTCTTTGTTGATGTAACCCAAGGCCTCTACCTTCATAAGATAGGTGATCCATAATCCATATAAGAATAATATACTTTGTATTTTGGTAAACATTGATCAAATCATCACTCTAGAGCCATGAATCATCTTCTACTAAGGTGTCATGTTTTAAGCTAGAGGCTAGATTAAAAAAAATGAGCTTGTTCAACTAATATTTTCCTTTGGTATCCTGTATTATACGAGTGGTCTTGGCATTATGTCTCCCATAATATTTATGATTTTTAGGTGATTTTTAAAAATGGAATGCATTATGGGTGCTATATTTTCCAAGGCATTTGTTAGTGACATAGAAAATATTGTAAATTTATGATGGAGGCATTGCAGAGGTAGAGGCTAAGCTATTTGGGTCAATATAATTAGCTTTTAGCCCTAATTCAATGGATTTTCCCTTATCAACATTTTATCCATTTGATTTGGGCATAGTATTCATGCCAAACTAGTAGTTATAGCTTTTATACTTGGCTTCAAGTAGTTTACAATATTGGTATTACTAAATATTAACAGGTATAGTCACTTCCATTCCTAAGTGTGGAAATTGTATACATTGATGTAATGTAAAAGGTATGGACCTAATTTCATGGATCCAGTGTTAGCCCAATAATAGATTATAAAATAATTACAAATATAAAACATAACACAAAGTATCATGCGTTAATGGCCCAATGACTACTGGTAGATTAATGGTACCTTGAGAGCCCAATGACTACTGGCAAACTAATGGTACCTTGAGATTTTCTTTCTTCATTATCATATGTCTTAATGATGATGGTATTTAGATATAAGTTGGCTTCTATATATCTAGGATATTTGACCAACTTTAGAGACATAATGTTGAGACCTAAATCGTTACTTACAAAGACACATTTAACTCCATGGTTTGTTATATAGACTTTAATGTATAATGGGTTATTATGTAAAGGGCCTAGAGAAGACATATCACTTTGGTCAAAGGTGAAACATTAGACAAGGGCCAAATGTCCTATCATGGCTTGAAATAAATCTATAGTGATATCATATGGCATAAGGGATTGGTTCAAATACTTATTTAGGATGTATTTATGGATGGTAAACATGTACAATGAATTAATGATGGAGATGTGTGTAGGTGTCTTCTTTAGTTGTTCCACAATATCATAGGATTTTCCCTCAAATTTGGTAGTTGGTTTATTATAACAAGAATAAAAGGTTGATGAGGCTCATTTTTAATATTTGTTCGTGGTCCTCTAATAGTGACTCTATCTCATTGATTTGTAATTGTGCAATCTTGATATGGAACTTGGATTTGGTAGTTAGTCTACTAGGGAATGATACTCAAAATGATGATTTTTGGATTGTATGGTACCTAATTATCAACATGGTCCATAGAATAATCACCATCATAAGGAGGTTGGTAAATAGGCATTGTTATGTGAAGGTTAAAGTTTATTTGTATTTGGTCTAGGGTTGATAGTGATAGTGGTAATATGACCACCTAGAACTTGACCTATAACATTTTTGTAGGCATGCGTAATGACATGATGACCTCCTTAGTTGGTTTGATCATTTTCCCCTTGGTTATAACCCTTTTATTGTTGTTGTTATGGTTAAAATTATTATTTTTGATTATGTGGTGGAGTTCTATGCCATTATTGTTATTATTATTAGTACTAATATTGCTTGTTATTATTATGTTAAGGAAAAATATTTTGCTAGATACCCACATTATGATTATTCATAAGAGCATGGGTGTCTCTTTCTATCTCTCCATTTTTGAACATGTTCTCAATCAAATGTCTGAATTGGAAACACTATCTTATACAATGTTGTCTAACACAATGTTAATCACAAAATTCATGTTCCTTGTACTAATCAAGAAAAAGGAGTATCTTCAGGAAATGGATTTGGTATAGGCCAACTAATCATATTTGTTTGAACCAATATTCAGAACACAAACTTGATAGGCTCACCAGTCTCACTAAATTGTCAATCAATGCGTGTTTTTCTCCTCAACGAAGGGGCTTGTAACTAGTTTTAGGTTTTTGGTGGTTGGTTTTATAGAGGGCATGGTTGAATGTATGGATGAAGTGGTTATTTGAGTGGGTGGTGGTATATGAACAGCTAATTTTTTAACCATCTACACAAATGTGATCTCATAACCCTATTGCTAACAACATTCTTATTGAGTTTTTAGGGTTTAGGTCTTTCATTATTGTTGGATTGAGTTGGTGTTGAAACTAGTACTTGAGTTTGATTTTACTAACGGTTCTAGCCTTGATTATGGATTTGGTTCTAATTGGAAGAGGATAACTTGATTATGCCTTTGTTGATAAGGGATTTATCAACCTATATTTATTTTTTTATGACTTCTTCAAATGTATGAGCACATTGCATCTTGATATTTTAGGATATCTCACTATGCAATATCCTAGTAAATATTGTAGCTAACTATTTATCTAGTATATTATGGGTGAACCAACTTGATAGGGATTTCCAATGTTAAAAGTATGCAACAAAGATCCCACTAGTTTTATGTTTATCTTGGACTAGATCCACAATATTAATCTCATGCTTGAGATTGTATGAAAAGTGTTGTTTAAACTTATCTTAGAGATCATAAAAGTTAGGTATAGAGTTCTTTGGTACTTTGAATATCCATTTTGAGGATTGTCTAGATAGAATCCTTCAAAAGAGTAGAAGAAAATATATATCACTATAGGCCATCACCCAGTAGGAAATAAAGAATTCCTTCAAATGCTCTCTAGGGTCACCTTTGCCTTTGTATTTGTCAATTTTAGGCAACTCATAACCTAGTGGAAATGGTGTTTTCAAATAATTCATGTTGAATGGGTAATATCATATCTCCTCTAGTTTGAATTTCTTCATTTTTTTTCTAACCTAAATTTCTTGAATTGCATCTTTCATCTATTACAACTCTTGGGTTAGGAAATTAGGAGTGGCCTATTGTTGTGAAGGTTACATAGTCAAAATTGGATTACTTTAACCAAGGTAGGCATATTTTAGGATACTATTTGAATTAATCAGATGACCAAGTCTATGTATTTATGAATTAGGATTATACTATGGGTATGGAATATATTATTATTGAATAAAATTTTGATTTGGGTTAGCTACATAAACCTAGCTAGTAAATTGTGGTTGTGGTAATGGCATTTGGCTCTATATAATGTGTTGGTATTATTTGGATTAGAAGGGAACTTTTTGTTTACTCATTGAACCCTATTGTGCATAGGGATCATGTTTTTGACTAGATCCATACTATTCAAGGTGTTGATAGTTGGATCCTTATTGTATGTGCAATACCCAATGAGTGAAAGGTAATTATTGTCAAACACTTGTTACCTTATGTGTGTAAGAACCTTGTTGTTGTATAAAAACTTGTTGTTAGGTTGGTTCTTATTTTTAGGGATTCAACATTTGAAATGGTACTTATTGGTTTGATAACTAATGGTTTGGCAAGTGTTGGGGGTTTGGCATTTGTTGATTTGGCAAGTGTTATTTTTGACCAATTGGTACTTTCTAACCAATAGGAATGCATTGTTGGTTAGGCAATATCTATGATTGATAAGTTATATTAGTCTATGATTGTTATGTCAGAACATTTTTTATCACCTATTGAGGTGGCATATTGTTATGCACTTGTTTTAATGGTAAGTTGGTATATTATGGGCTGGTTTCTCCATTTTACACATTTGATGAAGTAACTAGTTGGGGAGTGGAGGTTTCTTGTTGATTTTTAGAAATAGACATACCTATTCCATGCTACTACAATCCACTAATGGTGTTATTTGGAGGAACCTATTGTGTATTTCTTAATAATAAGTTAGATCCACCTTGGTTTAAATTAGATTGTACTTACATGCTAGTTGTAACATTTTAGTTGTGGTCTTATATTTAACCAACATTATATTCCATCTAAATATGGAAATTATACATATCACCAACCAATGTGCTCTAGCTAAATAGGTTTACATTTTGACTTACGTAGTCTGAGGCATCTATTTACTACCCTATTGGTGGTTCTATCTCAATAAGAAAAAATTTATAAATATGCCTTGTATTAAGGTTATGAGCTATGTTTAGATAGGTTTGGTGCATTTTTTTACCTATTCTATTTGGTCATCCATAATACCTTTTTATTTTGCAAGCATATTTTGGTTTTATTGTGGCATTTGGTCCAAATATTAGATATAACTAGTAGATGCCTATTTGAATGGTTGAATTCATAACTCAGTACTAGGTGTTCTAATCAAACTACTTAGACTTTTATGTGGGAATTCTAATAAAAACTTATCCCCTACTTTAATGTCTATAACTGGCACTTCATCTTTATTTTCCAACAAATGTCATTTAAATAAGTTTGAATCATAGCTAGTTTGCGTTTGCATCATAACATAATAGGGATCTTGTTATTGGATTTTTTTTAAATGTTAAACGTCATTTAAGAAAGGTATTATCATGTTTGATCTTCTTCTTAGCCTAGATAATGAAGCACATTTACCAAATACTACACTAAAGGGTCATTCCTTTGTTCAACATATGAGATGTTATAAGATGGATAAGGATTTATCTCATAAATGATGTCATCATATGACTCTTGAAAAAAAGGTTCATTGGTCACAAAGTCACCATAGTTAGGATTATACATGGTCCCACTACATGTGTAATAGGGGAATTTTAAATACATGGAGATGTCACATGACAAATAAAGGGTCTAAAGGTAACAAACAACCAAGGTCTAAAAATAAAGGGCCTTTAGCTCTATAAAAGAGATACAAAGGGATAAACAACTAAACTAGGCAAAGGTAGGAAAAAATAAACATGAGATTGATCTAACAAAATGATATTGATTTGCTCAAAGGTAGTTATAATCAACAACAAAAGTAACAAAAAGGATCAAAATTATTTATGGATAAAGTATTGATTTTCCCACAAGTAGTTATAATTGGTCACATGAGTGTCTAAACAAAGTGGAACAATTGTGAACTAGGATTAAGAGATAACAAATATTTGACCAAAAGTGGTTATAATCATGCTAAAAATAAGGTTAAACTCAGAAACACAAAATTCAAACAAGAAATCAAAATAAAACTAGACTAAGGTAATTAGCTTAGATGACACTCAGTAATTGGCTCACTTAAGATTCAAATTTTTACTTATGAGAACTATTGGAATAATGAAACTATGACACTCAAAATTTTGGGACAACAAACTTCAAACAATGTACATGGAAACCACTTGGCTCAAAAGGATTATATAAATAAGGTAAAAAATAAACAAGTGGTAGGTCTAGGCAAGGGGTTTTTTAGATCAAAGATGAAATCAACCCAAGTAGCACAATCCAAACACAAAAGGCCCAAATAAGATGAGGTTTTGGCATGAACCTGAATAGTTTAAGATTTTTACTTTGAAAGGTTGAGTTTTAGATTTAATATGAAAATACTCAAATATTATAGGGTAAAAGAGATATAACAAAATGAACATCATAATTATGTGTTTTAAATAAGAGGGTTATAAAAATAACTTAAAACTTGGTTTCAAAAGTGACAAGAGATTAGAATAAATTTGGTATCATAATAATTCTCCCTCAAACAAATGACATGGCAAATGATTTTGGACTAGAATATCCGAAGCAAAATTTTGAGATAAAATGGATAGTTTAACAATGCCTCATTTAAATAAGAGACACACAAATGGTTTTGAAACAAAAATTCTAAGGCAATAAATTTCAACACAAATAAACAAAGTAACACCTCTTAGGATAAAGGGGTGTAAAAAATGTGAATGTTTTGGACTTGTTTTGAATTGATAATAAAAATAAACAATTTTGGTCTAGAAACACACATGTTAATCAAAGAAAAATTGAAGTAACACTAATAGATCATCATATTACCTATAACTAACATGGGTGTGCATAGCTTCAACCAAAGTTTCCATTTATATATCAATGCTTGTGAGTAATTAAGTGTTAATCTAAAAAATAAAGTACAAGTGTAGGTAGAGTTTTTACACCCATATATCTCTCAAGCATTGATATGTGGCATGAACTTAGAGTATGGAGTACTTGGTATTTAGAAATAAATTTCATGAAAAGTGGTGTTTTGAATAAAATTTATAAATTTTACATGTAATATATGGTCCTAAGTATGGATAACACCAGGGTATAATCATGCCAAATGAATCCAAACCACCTACCTTACTATGCAAGGGTCTATTATTTTTTTCATAGAAACTTCAACCATGTAATGCTTGGTGGAGTCTGATGTCTATCAATTGCATGGATTGAGCACTCATTGAGATTATTAGGATAGCCACTCACCACTATCCCATCTAATGGTTTTCCCAATTTGTATACCCCAATGTGGAGTAGGGATGGTATGATGTTGGGATATGAAACCCTAGGTCAATGCACCCTTAAAGAACTCATAGAGAGGTGATGAACTCCCACCATAAGACAAATGCATAAATGAAATAAATGAATAATGAAAGACTTTATAGGTTATTTCTAGGTCACCCAGGCCACTCAGAGCTTGGGGAGAGCATACACAACATTCTTTAATGCATAAATTTTTAAATAAATTAGAATAAATTAAGCACATTTAGTCACCTAAGTTACCTAAAGGGGATAGGGGGAAAGCATACAGACAATAGTTCATAATTTGCCAAAAATAAATAAAATAGTCTAATGAACTTTTAAATTTAGCTAATAATAAAAAAAACAAACATAAAATGAAAAATATTTTAAGAGTTATAACTAAGATGTATGTTCCTTTTAATATCACTAAATCTAAGTATGATTGAAATTTTAAGCACTTGGCCTTGTTTGCACTTGTAAAAATTTCAAAAATAACTAAAAGACAAATACAACTAAGTGGATTTTAACCAATTTAAAAAATGTATGTGAGATTATAACAATGATTTAAAATTTTCTCTCTCCACCTTAGGTCCTAAAAAATATTTAGAGGGTCTGCTTGCTCAAAATCCCAAAAATAAGTGAGTAAATAATAATTTAATTTGAGATATTGGGTTTCTATTTTTATCTCAAATAAATCAACAATAATCACACAAAGATCGATGTTGATTCCTAAAATTGATGTCAATTCATTCATATCACCGACCTTTCCTACAAACACATAAAAACAACTCTATTTTAAAGGAAAAATGATTAATAAACAAGGTTAAAACTTAGAATTTTCACATCTCAACAATGAAGGTGACATAAATGATAAAGAAATCATTAAACACAAAATGATGGAAAAGAAAACAAGAAAAAATAAATTTTATCCACATTCCTACCTTGTTTTATTTTTTACATAGAGATCATGGTTGATTCCTACAATGAATGTCGATTAAAAAAATAAACATCGATCCCTGCAACCTTATTATTTTAATGTAAAATTATAAGCTAAAACTCTAAAATTTAAGATTTTAATGCATCTATTATAAAAACTAAATCTAGCATATCAATCTCCTTGGTTATATGGGATGTTTGGTCCCAATGGGCATGCCATTATGTTCCTTAGACATTTTAAGAGGAAACATTATGCTGATTAGTCTCTTGTTATTCCAAATGAGAAAACATCAAGAAAAAAATTCACTAAGACTAAAACCTCTTTCCTAAGAACTATGGGGAACATCATAAAATAATCAAGATCACAAAATAGAGATGAAGACAATATAATTTTCTTACCTCCTTTGTTGTATATGATGCTTAATTTTTGTCATAAGGATGTTTGTGCTCAGCCTATGATGATTGTAGTCTTTTAGAAATGTTCTTACATGGTGGTAACATCTCTCCAATAGTAACTTGTGGCTTGGTGTGAAGCTTGGTGTAAATTGGGCATTATAACACTACTCTCAAAGGCTTTAAGAAGGTATTCCATCAGAATAACCTTACACACAAAATCTTGTTAAACAATGGTGTGGGAACTTGTATTTACATCTCAATGAACTAACTCTAACCTTAGGTAGGTAGGTTAAATTTTAACTTAGGTTGAGTCTAAATTAACATAGGTTGAGTCATTATAACTCTGGGTGGGTTTAAGGTAATCATGAAATCTTGATAGCTTAATTTCTAATATTTGTGAGGCATGACGACTCACTTTAGATATTTGTGAGATGTGTATCATATTTTTTTATATTTATGAGTTAATAAATCAATTTATTAGCTTATTTGACTCTTTTAATTCATTTTGGCTAAAAATTCCTTTTCAATAAATGAAATTCACTAAGTTGATTTGGAATTTCTTTTAGGCAAGTTAATCATGAGTTACAATATATTTAGTCTTGATTAGTGATTTTTTGCATTTGGAAATTGTTTTAAATGCCATGAATTAATATATTATCATGCCAAAAGTTCTAAATTAACAGGTCATAATTTGACTAGGGTTAAAACTAAACTAGGTTAGTGATGCATACATGATAATACACCAAATCAGGTAGACTCATCATGTTTCTAGGAAATTAAATACCTTATGTGAATGAAATTGGGCAATTCAGGTGATTTCTAGGCTTTAAATGTGTCTTTTACTTGAGTATGAATTGAATTCTAGTTTAGGTATGAAAGTGGCCAAAACTAAGTGTCTACACCTGGAAACCACATCGTGATAGTCACAAACCATGTGTTTTTATTTATATCTATTAAGAAGGTCAATTATATTGGCAGTAGTGGTTTCCTCCAACCTAGACAACTCTTACCTCAAAGATTTTTTTGAATGAAAACATTTCCAAACACTTCTTTGTTCAAATCCTTAATATTATTTTTTGACTAATTTCAATATGGAGACCAATCTAAACATGGTTGAACCATCTATCAAAGTGTGTCCCACCACTTAGTAATTATGTCCTTTATCTCAAGGTGATGAAACCACATATGTTCCATCTATAAAGAGCTCATTTATTTTTTATTTATCTTTAACAATGAACTCCAATGAATTATGATCTGACCCAATCCTTGAAAGTGAATAAAGAAGAAAATATTTTTTAGAGAACAACTCCATATAAATCAAAACCCTTTGAAGTCTAACTTGGATTATATTTTCACTCATTCACCTATTAGTCCAATTAAAAGGAGGTCCTCTTATCTCAACATAAAAAAGACTATATTCTGATAATAAATATGCAAATTCTTCCATAATATTAGTCATAACTTCATTCCCTCCATTTTTATCCACTAGAAATAGAGGAGTATTAAAATATCCAATAATCACCCATGGCAGCTCCTTTTAAGAATCTTTAAAATTAGATAACTCCTCCCATAAAATTATTATAGAAATAAGAGAGTTATGGGCATAAATATTTGAAAAAATCCACATAAAATCATCATCTTTATTGGTAAATACTATAACTAAATTATACTTGGATTTAAATAAGAGATGAACTTCAACTATCTTAACATTCTAAAATGTGATTATTCCACCATAAGCCCCAATGAAACTCAAACATTCTAATTTAGCTTCTTTCCATAATAAATTTTTCTTTTCAGTAAAATGTTTCTCATCTAACTTCATTTTTTGTATGGACAAAACATCTGGATTATGAATAAATCTAAAATATCTAAAAACTCTATGTTTGTGGAAACTATTCATTCCTTTGATGTTTCACAAAAGTAATTTAATCTAATATTTTTTAGAGGGTTTAACCCATTTAAAATGGAGTATATATTGAAATACATTATTAATATCTACTTTTATTACCTTCTTAAGATTCTCCTTTTTGGATAATCTTCTTGCCTTTTCAAGAGGAGTTATAGTTAGAGCTTTTCCCCCATGCCTAGTAACCATGGCTGGAGTTTCAATTTACTTCCCCTTACTAGAATTAGGATAATAGAATGGGATGGATCCATATTCTTTCCTTTCCTCAAAGGAACCATTTTTATCATGAAAAAAATCAAGGCCTTACTTAGAGTTGATCAGTTTATGAGATTAACTAGATATGAGTCAATGTTGTTGTCACCAAAAAAAAAGTCCAACACTAAATCATCTCCCATAGATTGTAAGAATTCAAATTTATTTCTAGATAGTGGATATTTTAGAAAATGTATTGAGGTAAGAGAATCTACCAAATTTAAAACTTCATAAGCATTAAAGGTCTCAACATGATTCTCTATGAATCCTTATGTAAATAGATCCCATAACTTAAAGTTTCTTCCATAATTTGTAACCTTATAACAATATTCAAAGATGGATTTGAGTTGAAAAATGAGACTAGAACTAACTTACTCATTCTCCAAGATATACCAAACTTCCATACATTCTTGAATATCCTTATTTACTTTTGGACCAAATATATCCTTTCTTTGGGTAATTAAATCATCTACTTCTAGATGAAACCTACCCAAAACCATTTCAGTCTAAACTCTACTAGTCTCAAACTTCTCCTTTTGCTTCTAAATTTTAATGTTTCCTTTAGGTGACTTGTAATTAATATTATCCATGGATTTCCTTTTCCATGATGGTCCATCCATATTTAAGGATGGACAAGGTTTGTTTCTTGTCCCTAATGGGCATAATTTTGTCAAATCACCCAATTATTTTACATTTATAATAAAGGAGTACTAAATTTTCACCTTTAATTTTTTGAAATCATTCCCATTTAGATGTATGAAAATAAAAAATGGAAGGAATCTCTTGATTCACATGAGCATTGGCATATACATGAGCATGAACAAATATCATTCTTGCTTTTGTAGATTCATCAAAAGTGATTAACTAGATGTCTTGGTGACAATGATAAATAGATAATCTTACCATGGTTCTAATAATAACCCAAAGAGTCTAACCCAAATGGGCATGATGTCAATATATCATTTCTATGGGTTGAAACTCAAATGCCATTTTATCAAGAGTAGACCAGATCAACCAAGA
The DNA here is from genome assembly GCA_037957365.1 of Torreya grandis. NCBI lineage: Eukaryota > Viridiplantae > Streptophyta > Pinopsida > Cupressales > Taxaceae > Torreya > Torreya grandis. Next base: position 859,245 of record JARHVA010001398.1, read on the forward strand.
AACCAAGGACCACCCACTAGGATATAAGAACAATCCTCATTGATATTCAGTATTATGAATAAAAATACATTTGACATTGCTAAGATCTCCATGTGGCCCATAGGGTTCCATTTACTGATAGCACAATGGAACAAATCATCTATATTGGGTATGTCTCCTATAAATTTACCCATAAGAGCACACTCCATTCTTGAAGAATCTTTCTAGATAAAAGTGTCATGCACTTTAATATGAAAGCCTCCACTATCAAGAGAAATAAGGAGAGATTCATTTAGCTAAATATCTCTTTGGTCAACATTTTTCTCTTTGAGTTTTTAGGCCTAAGAGGACTTAACTTTTAAAACCCCACTTGAAGCTCTGACTTCTCCTTTATTGAACCCTGATTCTTTTACCTTGTCAAAGGGGCCCTCATGATCGAGACTAGGATTTGTTTATACAATGTACTTGGTGTTAAGACCCATATAATCATTAGAAGCATTTTTATGTCCATATCCATGGTGTGCATCACTAACTCCATTGCCATCACCTTTCACCCTCTTAGATTCCCTATTCAAAAAAAAAATCATACTCCTCTCTTTTACCACTCACCATCGAGAATGTTGAAGAATGGGTTTATTATTCCCTAAGAATATTTTAATTTAAAAAATATGAGTTGATAATATATATGCCTCAAACCTAATTATATATTTAGAATTGGTATTATTTGAGCATTACATAATCTCAACTACACTACTAAAAATATCATCATAACTATTTTGGTGAAACTAGCACCAAGTTTGTATTCTAAGTTGCAGCCCTGTACTAAGATCATATGTAAAAGGAATAGCCCTATTTAACTAGCACCAAATTTGTATTCTAAGTTGCAACCCCATAATAAGATCATATGTAAAATGAATAACCCTATTTAAAGTGCATATTTAAATCTAAAAACTTTGAATCAACAACTATATAATGATTTTAAATTTGAAATTAATACATAGTACAATAGTTCCCATAATTAATTAAAAAATATAAAATCACTACATTAACAACATCCTTTCCCCAGTATGTTATCCATATGTATCTCAATGTGATATATAATACCATAAATATATGTGTCACTTTTCCACAATGTCATAAATATAATAACCTTCTCAATATAACCCATGCAACTTGATAAATGTGTTAAATTTGATCTACGTAATATGTCTCATGATATCAAATAATATATAACATTTTCCTATAAAATTCCTCACATATGCTTTACAATTTATGGTTATTTTAATTTGTTTCAAATATGAATCATAATTTTAACCCATGTAAATCATAATCTAACCCAATTTGAAACATAATTTTCCTACCAAGCCCTAAATTTATATGAAAATCCCTCCATCATTCCTCTTTTGAGGTGAGGGATAAATCCTGCCAATCACTCATGTAAAAATAAAAGAGTTATAAACATAATGTTATATATAAATATGTAATCATATAGATAATTTGTGTTATCATGATTATATTATGTCATTATATAAATTTTTTATCATGTATGCTCATATGACACATATGACCTAGGTCATCCAAGTGTCATGTCAAGCAGATGTAGAAAATAGGAATGCATTATTAGTCATATTAGTGATAATTAATTGTATGCCACATAAAATATGATTTATATTAATCATGGCATCATATACAAGTATAATAATGAATGATATGAATCATAACACTCCCATATTAAAAAACCTATAAATATTCAAACACATATGCACATAATGTCATGATACACATAATCACTCAAGACACAAGTCAAATCTAACTTGACATATATAAAATGGCTATGATATGGAATAGAATGTCCCTAACACACATAACATATGACATGCCACTAGATAATTAATGCAATCATAAAATCATGTAAGACAGTAATAAATGTTACACACATCAATGTTCACTCAATAAAAAAAATTCAAACACAAAAATCATTGTGTAATGTAATACACAATCAAGGATGACACCATGTCATAATAATTATCATCAAACATGCATAAAAAATAAATACTAGTCTACAAAATCAATCCATTTCATCATTAAATATATCACAACACAATATCCATAAAATATAACACCCTAAAGATTATACACGAGATAAACTATTGTAAAATTAATCTAAGTATATCAATGTGATCAATTATAATGGTAATAGAAAGATGTAACTTGTAAAATTTACCAAGATTACCCTAGTGTAAGAATTTACCTAATGCAGAAAGGTAACACCTATTGTAATAATGTCCCACACATGTAATTACATGTGTCATATATAACCTATGTGTCTTGCATACCAATAAAGTATACCATGAATATCATGTGTAGAAAATGGGTCTATAATATACCATTTATATATGATAATTAACATAAATCAATCTTATAACTAGAAAATTATGTAATACATAGGTCCCAATGTTTTATTTTTTTAATATTATATTTATTTTATGTATTTTTAATATTAATTATCTGAATCTAGAAGTCCTAATTTGGAATTGAGGGGATGCACAAATTAATATGGAAACTCTAGTGATAAAGTGATAAAATCTATATATGATATCAACAAATGCCCATATGTCATCATCAACACATTCATCATATCTTTTTGCCTCAATTTACTCCATCTTTATTATTTTATCTTTCATATAATTTTATGCATACATATTGATTTTATTTAACTATATATGAGTGTTCATGATATATATTATGAGATGATTCCCATTCACTTATCCTTGAGTATTTAATAAATTTTTGGTGAGTGTTTCCATTATGGTGAGCCTTGATTATAAAAGCTAAAATAATAAATTAATACTCTTATTTTTTGAATATATTGTAGCTTACATTTTTTATAGTTAATTTTTTACAAGTATATACAAAAATTTATCGATTGCATGCATCACAAATATCAATATATCAAAAAACTTTGGATCATAATCAATTGGTGGTGTAATATGTTTGATCAATCCATCGTAGTGTATATTGTGTTATAATTAATATACCTTGTAACCCAAATATCATAAGAATGGAATGTTTCACATATTTTACCCTCATCCTCATTAGTTTGAATTTAATCCCAATAATTATCCTCAATGAATATATAAATAGTCAATGGGTATTTTTTTGACACTTATATTCTCTACATGATTTTTTTATATACTTAGTCTTGTTAGAAACTATTATTGGTGGATTTTACTATAATTTTATTATTTTTAAGATCCATTCATTATTAAACTTCTAAATATATTTTTTAAGGCTACATAACTATTTGTCTCATTCCCAATTATTTTGTGATGACAAAAAATTGATTTTCCCACTTATTTTGATAATCAACTCACTACTCTATGTTGAGTGGTAGGTATATCGATAAAAAAAAAAAATTAGTAATAGGTGGTATGGATATGGTGATGGGAGTAGATATTGAACAAGATTTTTTTTTGAATGAATATTATGAAAGGGAGAAGGGGATGGTGATGGATTTGGTCAATAGGTAGAGCAATGTGGTCACATGAGTCTTTCAATTAGAATGTTCTTGGATTAGGATTGGTTGGGTGAGTTATCCAATGCCCTATGTGAGAGGGATGGATGAAATTTGGTGAGCCCAAAGCTATAAGAGAAGAATCTCAAGGTAAGGTCTCTTGGGCCTCTAAACTCAAAGGAAAATTATTTGAACAATAATAAATTCATCCTAAGGAGGAACTTATGGTAGAAAAAGACTCAAAAGGTTTTCATATCAAAGCTCCTAATTCATTGATACAAAGGAATTAATCTAGAATGAAATGTGCACTTTTGGAATGTTCCTTAGATCTAAACCCAATATTGGTGTTTGTAGATAATGGGCAGAGAGAAAATGGAACCCTAAAGGACATATGGATATATCAGTCATGTTTAATGGTTTTTTCCTCATAAGGTTGAATAGTAAAGATGATTATACTTCGATATTAGAAGGGGGCCTTAGTGTTTTAGGTTGTTTTTGAGAAAGTGGTAACCTAGATTTGGCACTAAGAAGGAAGATATCAATTTTATGCTCATTTGGGTTAGGATAAATTTTAGTGGTGAGTATTCATTAATTCATGAATATTACAATTTTAGGATTTTGGTTTTGGCAAATTTTTAGGGTCGGTAGATGGGACTACATCAACAAAATTTTAGGGATATTATTTTTTTGGGGTGTTGGCTCACCAACCCTTTACAATAATATATAATATTACACTTTAATTCACCATATATATATATATATATATATATATATAGTAAAACCCATAGCCAATACCAATCAAGCCAATAAGTAGAACTAAAACTAAAGGACCATAGGCTTGAACGACACTATTGAATGACAGAGCTAAATGATAGATATGAACACTAGTGATAAATGGTAGAGTAGAATGGTAGAACCAAATTCCAATGATCAATGAAAATCCAAATGATAGAGTTGAACAACAAATCAAAATGATAGATTCAAATGTTAGTGATGAATGACATAGTTGAATGACCAAGCTAAATGATAGATCCAAATGGTAGAACTGAATCACAGAGCTGAATGATAGAGATAAATGGAGAATCCAAATACTAGTAACAAAAGGAAATTTGATGACTTAGCTAAATGATAGAAATGAATGATAGTATTAGAGTAGAGAATAAAAAACTAGCAATGAATCCCTTTTACCAGGTGATAATGGTGAATAAGAGTATTTAATGATAGAGTCAAAAAACATAGGCCATCATGTCATTTGGTGGGAATGTTAAAAGAACATGGTAATTATTAGGGAAATCATGCATATTATCTTAATTTAAAAATCCAACCAAAAAGTCTACATAATCACAATATACTCAAAATCCATGTATTTATTATTTTAGCCATTCGATCTAGCTGTCTGGCCCAACCATCGGGTAATGCTATTTAGCCCAGACATTTGGATTAGCCATTAAATCTAAAAATTTGGTTTAGTTTTTTTGATCATTATCCCTATTATTTGGATCCACTATTTAGCTTAATCATTCAGCCAAGATGTTTGGTTCTATCATTCACCCTTCATCATTTGGCCTGATCATTTATTTTAATCATTAAATCCCATCATTTGACTCAACCACAATGTTTTATGGGAGAAAAAACATTGATAGAAGATTTTCCATCACCCATAGATGATTCACCAAACCAATGAATCAAATTTCATTAGATTCATGAAATATTTCCAATAGGTTTTCCAATAGGGCCTCTTAAAATTAACCCTAATTTGGGTCCATATTCTAGGTATCCCTATCAAGTTTTGGGATGAGGATCTCCTTATCATCATACCTAAAATATTTGGTTAATTGATAGCATTTTAAGGATCTGATAAGGCAATAAAGATGTTTGTTCATGATATATTTTGTGTGAACACTTTTATTAATCAAGAATTACCAATGTTTATCTTTTTACATACCTCTAGATGGGAAAGGAATAAGAGGATTGAATATGAACATTCCTCTTTGTTATGATCCAATGCAAAAATTTGGGTCACATAACTAAACTCTAACCTACTTGGCCAAATAATAGGTCTGATAAACCATTATGGAAAAATAAGGATCATAAGAAAATTAGAACTCAAACAAGGAAAAAGGCTCCCAACAATCTACTTTAGGTTACTCCTAAGGACCCTTATATTAATCTTGACATTTTAGAATTTGATAAATAAGTTTTTGAACCATTTCATTAAATATTTTAGTTAAAGAGAATGTCATGAAAGGTCACTTAGGACTAAGCCTCAACTAACTCCATAGAGGGAATAAATGAATTTGTTATCTAGTGAAGGGAATGTAAACATTTATAACAAAGGTGATGAGATGGTGAATCCCCCTAAAGTTGTTACTCTTTCTTTAGAAGTGTGTCTAGGAATAAGAGAATTAGGTTAGCAAGAATATTTAGTAAGTCTTATTTCAGTAGAGAATCCATTAAAGAATAAGGTAAGTGGGGGCCATACAAATAAAGTACAAGATTTTTGATCCCTAAAAGATACAATTTTTTTTAATGTCTTTATATATTTTGAGGATGAGCCTACATTAGATATAGTGTAATTAGAGACTAGGGAAAATATAAGTAAACAAACTTCTCTTTCAAAGAGTCTAGAATTGAGGAAACTAGAGTTAAAATGTAATAAGCTAGAAGATAAAGGTCAGTCTCAAAATTTTAAAGGAAATGCTTCCGATTCCTCTTCATTTACTATGAGAAGATGAGGTAAATGGGATTCCATAATATCACTATACAAATATAAGAATAATCCCAAAGAAATGATCTTTTAAGAAGGTTTTGGATGTGGAAATAATCGATGGGACATAAGATATGCTTCCTTTTAAAGGAAGTAAATAACTTCATAAAAATTAAAATAGGAAGATTATTTCTTGGAATGTAAGGGGTTGAATATCTCTAATAAGTAAAGAGTATTTAGGGATTTTATAAGAGATCATAATCCATTTGTGTTTTCCATTCATGAATCTAAGTTGGATGAGAATTATTTTGCATAAAATATAAATTTTATTTGGAAGGCTAATGGAGGAGAATGTATGAGTTCTAATGATGCCTTAAGAGGTCTAATTACCTTTTGGAATATAAAACTTGAGGAGGGGAAGTTATATGTAAAAAAAACATCACTTAGTATTCATATTGACTAACATGGATGATGTCATGTTATGTATCTTATTGAATATATATACTCCCAACTTCATAGTGCCTTGAATAAGACTTTGGGACGACTTGAGGGATTTTATAAGATACATGGAGTATTCTTAGATTGTAGTTTGATATTTTAACACAATGTTGTGTCTTAGAGAAAAGAGAGGTGGAATTTAAACCTTTTAAGATAGTATGGATGACTTAGCGGATTTCATCTCATATGTTGGTGTGATCGATGTACAATTAAGGGGATCCCATTTCACATAGACAAATATAATATTAGGGAACATTTTAATTTAGGTTATATTAGATAGAGATTTAATTTATTTAGATTGGCTAATTTGAAAGGAATGTTGTTTGCACTCTCTCCTAAGAATAGGCTCTAACCATAACCGTGAATTGACTATTGAGGATAAATATAAAAAAGGAAGATCACTTTTTAGAATGGAAAATATGTGGTTTAAACACCCAAAGATAAAATATAGAATCCTAAATTGATGGTCAATTATTGTACAAGGTTCAAACATGTTCTATTTATTTCTTCAAATGGAGAATAATATGTTTAATATGAGGGTGTAGAATAAGGAAGCTTTTTGTAATGAGTTATAATGAAATAAATAGCTAAGAGAAGAGTTATTCAATTTGGAAAATTAGATGGATGTTCATGGAAATGATCATCAAACATCTCTAAAAGAAAATCAACTACTATGTGATTATCATTCTATAATAGATATAGAGGAGTGTTTATGGTAGAAAAAATCTAGATCCATTTAGACAAAAGAGGGAGATAAGAATAAATAAAAATTCCACATGAATACCCTTAAACATAGAGTGCATAATCATATCAGGGAGGTAAGGAATCTATAAGGGTTTTTATCACTGACAATGAAGTCATCAAGGAGGAGAGTGTTAAATTTATTAAGAGTCTCTCTGAATAGAATCCTAGATCCAATGTGAGAATGGAATAGGATTTTTTATATGAGATTCCTAAAATTTTAATTCAAGATTATAAATTAATATTGATATCCTTAGCTTCAAAATATGAATTAAAGTCGATGATCTTATTTTTAAACAAAAATAAGGTACCTGGTCCTGATGGATTCCCCATCACATTTTTCCATACCTTTTGGTATATTATTAAGGATAATGTGGTGGAAGCCATTAATGATTTTTTTCTAAGGGATAAAAATTGAGGGACTTAAATAATACTTTTATTGTCCTTATTCCTACAAAGGAGGGAACTTCTAGTTTCTCTGAGTTTCAACCCATCAATTTATGCAATGTTATATACAAGATTTTCATTAAATTAATATCCAATAAACTATAACCTTTGTTGAAAAAGATCATTAGTAATAAATAGGGATGTTTTATACCTGATGTAGACACTTAGTTTTATCCACTTTTATGCCTAAGCTGAGATTAAGTTATATTTCTATCAAATTACACAATTTAAACATAGAAATCACCTAAATTCCCAAATTAATCCATGTAAGGGATTTAATTGCATAGAAACATGGTGAGTCTAGATTATTTAACATATTACCCTATATGCACCAATAACATAGTTCAATTTAAACCCTAATCCAATTATGACCAAGTAATTTGACACTTTTGACTTGTCAAGCTATTAATTCATAACATTTAAAACAATTGCCAAAATCCAAAAATCACTAAGTAAGATTAATTACATTTCAAATGTTAATTAACTTACCTTAAAAAAATACAGATAAAATAAGTGAATTTCATTTATAAAAAAAGGAATTTTTAGCCAAATATGAATTTAGAGGTTAAAGGAGATAATAAAGAGATTTATTATTTCCTAAATATTCTAAAATTATGAGTCACAACCTCACAAATATCTAAAATGAGCTGTCATGCTTCATAAATATCTAAAACTAAGGTGTCAAGATTTCATGTGTTTTGACCCAACCCACAGTTACCCTGAATTAACCTAGGTTATTTTAGACTCAACCAAAGTTAGAATTTAACCTAACCTCTAAAGGGTTAGAGTTAGTTTTTAGAGATATAAAAAAAAGTTTCCACAATGCCAACAAGCTTTTGTTTGTGAAATTATTCTATTGGAATAACTTTAAGAAGTCATTGAGAGTAGTGTTATAATGCCCAATTTATTATCAGATTCACACCAAGACACAAGTGACCATTGGATAAGTGCCACCACCATGGATAAGCATTGATAAAAGACTCTAATTGTTAAAGTATGAGCATGAACATCCGCATGCCAACAAGTAGACATCAAATTTGAAAAATGAGGTAAATTACTTGTGTTATTTTTATCTCTATTATGTGATCTTGTTTACTATTTTAGGCCCCAACTAGTTCTTAGGCAAGAGTGTTTAGTTGTAGTGTATTATTATGCTTAATTTTTTATCATTTGGATTAACAAGGAACTAATAATTATTTATGTTCTTTTCAAATTCTTATGATACATAATGGCATGCCCGATAGGACCATGCATCTTGTATTGCTAAGGAGAATGATATGATAGCTTTAGTTTTTCTAACAAATGTATTTAATTCTTTAATCTTAGAGTTTTATCCTTCAAATTAACATCATTATATTTTTTGTGTAAATGGTGGATTTGTCTTATGTAATGGTGGATTTGGAAATCAAGTGTTTTGTTTATGATATTTATTTGTGTAGAAATGATGGATTTGAATGGTGGTTTTTGACCTAATAAATGGTAGCTTCACTATCTAAAATAAGTGGCTTTAAACATACTAAAAAATAACTTCAATAGGTAAAATTGCATGTGATTTTGGTGGCTTCACTTATTTTTGAACTATAATTTTTAGCTTCACCATATCTAAATGGTGGATTTGCCCTATTTAATGATGGCTTCACCAAAGTTTTCTTTGTTTGTGTTTGTAATAAAATGACATCTTTTCTTTGTGCTTTTCATTGAAAGCTCAAAATGAAATGCTATTTGATCATTTTCTTTTTGGCCTAGAGATGAGAAAAACCCCTAACATTTTTGCAGGAACTAAGATGGAGAGAGAGAGAGAGAGAGAGAGAGAGAGAGAGAGAGAGAGAGAGAGAGAGAGAGAGAGAGAGAGAGAGAGAGAGAGAGAGAGAGAGAGAGAGAGAGAGAGAGAGAGAGAGAGAGAGAGAGAGAGAGAGAGAGAGAGAGAGAGAGAGAGAGAGAGACATTTATAAATCTCACATAGACTTTTGTTTGGTGCTTAAAATCAACCTAATCACACTTGTATTTTAGTAATTTCAGAGTTTTTACAAGTAAAAACAAGACTAAGGGGGGTCCAAATTCAATTACATTTGAGTTAGTGATATTAAAAAGAACATACATTTTAGTTAGAGCTCTTAATGGATTTTTCACTTTAAGTTTTTTGTTTATTAGTTAGTTTCAAAGTTCATTAGATTAGATTATTTTTTTGTGTCAAGTTATAAACTATTATTTGTATACTCTCCCCCCATCCCCTTTAGGTAAATTTGGTAACCAAAATCACTTAGTTTATTACCTTGTTTATTTGGTCTTATCAAAATAATGCCACGCATCCTCTCCCCAAGATCCAAGTGACTTGGGTGTACTAGAAACAACCTCTAAAGTCTTTTTATTTTATTTTATTGTATTTATCTTGTGTGTGAGCTCTTATTTCTCCTTTACAAGTTATATATGGGTGCATTGACCTAGGGTTTCATCTCCCAATATCATGCCAAACCCACTCCATGGTGGGTTATATAAATTGGGATTATGATACTGTGATTTCCCAAGGGACTAAGCAGCTAGCCTCTCTAATCCTAATGAAAGCCTAGGTTAGGTCTTGATAAACATAATACTATACTAAGTATTACATGGCTATATTAATTTTGTAAAGGAATAAACCTTTACATTGTAAGTTAGTAGATATGAACCCAATTGACATGATTGTACCCTTGTGTTAGCCAATCTTGGGACCATTTAGTATGTTCAAAATTTATATATTTTAGTCAACCCAACTTACTGCATAATTTATTACCAAATGTTGAGTGCTCATCACTCTAAGTTCATGCCACATACAAATGCTTACGATACATATGGGGTGTAAAAAATCTACTTATACTAGTACTTTAATTTTTGGATTAACACTTAATTCCTCATAGGTATTGGTATATAGGTGGAAACTTTGGTATAAGTTATGCACACCCATCTTAGTTTTAAGGATAGGATGATCCATTAGTGTTATTTATATTTTCTCTAATTTACATGTATTTTTGAGACTAAAATTGATTGTTTGAGTCGACAAGTCAAAACAAGTCCAAAAGCATCACATTTATTTCTCACCACTTTTACTTAAGAAGTGTTACTCTACTCATTTTGTTTCACACTTTTTACCTTAGTTTTTAATTCTAAAACCACTTATATGTCACTTATTTAAATAGGTCATCATTACACTACTAATTTCATCTCAAACATTTGCCTTAGATTTCTTAGTCCAAAACCATTTTTTATCATTTGTTTGAATGAGCATTATTATGCTTCTTAAATTTTTCCAAATCACTTGTCGCTTTTGAAACCAAGTTCCAAACCATTGTTATACATTTTGTTTTGAATTCATGGTTATGCTACTTATTTTGGTTTAACCCTTTTACCTTAGAAAATTTGAGTCTTTTTTAAATTAAATTTTAAACTTAACCTTTCGAAGTAAAAATCCTAAACCAATTAGGTTTACTCCAAAGCCTCATCTAATTTGGGCTTAAGTAGTCAACCTTTTATGTCTAGATTATACTACTTGGTTTGATTTCATATTTGATTTAAATACCATTTGCCTAGACTTAGAGATTGATTTTTTCTTTTGCCTTATTTGAGAGTCCTTTGAGCCAATTTTTTGTCATGTGCCTTGTTTGAAGTTTGTTGTACCAAGTTTAAAAGTGTCTTGCTTTTATTATTCAAATAGTCTCTTATGAATCAAGTATCAAGTCTTAGTGAGATAATTACCAAGTGTCATCCAAGCCAATTACCTTAGAATTAGATTATTTTTTATTTGTTCTAATAAGTTTATCCAAGACAATTTCCTTAGTTTAGTTTGTTTTCAAGTTCTTATTTGAGTTCTTTGTTTCTAAGTCTAGTCTTATTTTTCATGTTAAATGATTATAACTACCTTTGGGCAAATCATTGTTATCTTTGATCATAGATCATAATTATTCTACCTTGCATAGATAATTTTGTCACTAATTAAAATTGAATTTGGGAAAATTAGTAATTTATCCATAGATAAATTTTGAATTTTATGTTAAATTTTTCACTAATAATTACCACCTTTGGGGAAATCAGTATTGTTTGTTAGACCAATTTCAATTTTTTTTACCCTAACTTTACTTAGTTTAGTCATTTTAGCCTTTGGGACTCTTTTATAGATCCAAAAGTTTTTTGTTTTAAACCTCAGTTGTTTTCTACATCTATACCCTATATTTTTCATGAGACCTAGTTATAGATCGAAACATGCCTCATTACATATGTAGCGAGACTATGTATAATCTAGACTATGAGAAATTTATGACCAATGACACTTTTATTTAAAAGTAAAATGAAGATGTAGTTTATGATACATATCCATATACATATTATAAAATTCCATATGTTGAATAAATTCATGACCTATTACTATAATATTTGGTGACTGCACCTTCTTATCTAGGCCAAAAACAAGAGTAAATGAAATAATATCTTGCTCAAGTGATTCCTAATGTTGAAAAAAGACAAAAAAATAGCCCTAATATGTTAAGACACTAACATAGACAAAATATGATACGTAATTATTTGATCAGCATTTATTAGATAATGAAGATGAAATTCTCTTCAGAGCCGTTGAAGTAGGCACCAAGTTTTTGTCAGACTTCCCCCATGAAAGTCTGAGTAGTTTGATTATAAATACTAATAGTGCACCTTGAATCCAAAAATTTGAATAAGAATAAACTAATTATAGTCAATATTTAATCCAAATTATGCAACAAAACCAAAGTAATCTTGGAAAAGGGAAAGGTCTTATGGATGAACAAATGGAATATGTACATGATGTGTACCAAAACTATCTCAATCTAGCTCACAATATTAATTCAAGGTTTGTTTCTAAAACAATTCTTATTGAGATAAATCCATGAATAGATAAACACATAAATGTTTTAGACTATTCAAACCAAAACATATACCCATTTTCAAAAAACATGTTGTTTGGTGAAATGTTTAATGTCCTTATTTTGATAGAAGAGACTGTTGATCAAATAGAAGACCTCATTCAAAATGTTGTGGATAGAATTAAGGTGAATTCCAATATAAACCAAAGCGGTTCTAAACCACTAAGCAATACACAAAAAATTCATCCAATTAATGTCATGAGTGAATTTTAATAAAAAGGAATAAGCATGCCTACTTACAAAATAAACAAATGACTTCCACTCCTCAACCAATTACTTATTCGAGTGTGTAATAGGGGAAAATAGACCAACTCACCACCAAAATAAGTTTAGAACAATATGCCACCTAAATAAGGTGAAACAAATTTTTTGCCATAACAATCATAGACCAATATACCTCAATAATCAACTTTTTCCTAATACACAGCGTGTTACTATTGGTTAGAAAGTTCTATTTGGTTAACATTATTGACTACCTAATCAATAAGTGCATATCCAATAACAAGTGTTAATACAATAATAGTTGTTAAACAAATAATAAGGTTCTTTTGTATAGTAGGTACTAGGCGATTGATGACAGTTGGATTTCATCTAATGGTATCACACATGCAACAAGGATCCAACTACCAACACCTTCAATAACAGGGTTCTAGTTAACATTGTGTTACCTACATATAATAGGTTTCGATAAGTAGGAAATGAGTTCTCTCCCAAACCCAATAATACCAACACATTTCATAGATCCAAATTCCATTACCATAACCATAATTTACTAGTCAAGATTATGTAGAAATTTTGAACTAGAAAGTGTTTCAATAATTACATATTTTGTATCCACAGTACAATCCCAATGCATAGATATATATATACCTAGTCATCTAGCCAATTCAACTAACATTCCAAAATATGCCTACCTTGGTAAGGAAATCCACCTTTAACTATGTATCCTCAACATCAATAATCCACTCCATCTAACTTCCTTTCCCAAGAGTTTCAACACATAAAGGAGACAATTCAAGCTATAAATATTGGAAAATAAATAAATAAATTCAAAATGGATGAAATATGCTCTTATGTATTAAACACAAAATATCTATAAATACCTTTTTTAGGTTATGAACCACCCAAATTAAACAAATATAGGGGCAAACATGACCATAAAGAGCATCTAAAATAATTATTTATTGCATGATAGCTAGTGGAATTTAGTGGCATATACTTGATTCTACTCTTTCCAAGGAGTCTGGATAGAAATGTCTTAGAATGGACTTTTAAATTACCAAAAATTATTTACCTAAATTTGATGATCTTTTGGAGAATTTCATATATCACTTTTCATATAGTCTCGATCATGAGATTACAATTTTGGACTTGGGCCAAGCTAAAAGGAATACTAGTGAAAGCTTTGTTACATACTTGTAATGTTGGAGACCAATAACAAGCTGATTTACTCATAATCTTCCAGATATATATTTGGCCATGATATTTAATAGGAGCCTACATAGTGAGATATGTTACCATCTTGAGTTGTAATGTGTTCATACATTCTAAGAAGTTATAGATAAAGGAATCAAAATTCATAAACCCCTTGTTAATAAAGGGATAATCAAGTTATAGTCTTCTAACCAAAGATAGAATCAACATCAAGGCTAACATAACTAGAACCAAAACCAAGGCGAGAACCATAATCAAAACCCAATTCAAATATAATCTTTAACACACCTCAATCTAAAAATAATGAGATACCTAAACCCTAAAACCATAATAAGATTGTTTTTGGTAATGGGGTCACTGAATCATTCCATGTTCAAATGGTGCAAATATTGGTTATCCATTTACCTCCACCCACTCAATAACCAAATCCTCTATAAATTCAACCAAGAACTCCATAAAACTAATAACCACATAATCAAAACTAATTACAATCCCCTTTTCCAAGGAGAAGACTTCCCATTGCCAAATAATTCGGTGACCTTGGTGAGCCTATTGAATTTATGTTTCAAAGATTGAAAAATATGATCAGTTGGCCAATACCAAAGCCATCTCCTAAAGAGATTAATTTTATTTATTGGTAAAAATAACATGAATTTTTTGATTATCATCAGGTCAAAGGACATTCCATACATCAACATATCCCACTCAAGCATTTAATTGAGAATATGATATAAAATGGAAAGATAGAAAGAAACACCCATGCTTCTATGACCAATCATATCTTGGGTATATACTATAATCCATTTCCCCAACATAAAAACAATAAAAACTAGTAGCATTACCAATAAAAACAACAATTATAGATAATTCCATTGTAAAATCAACATCAATAAAATTAGCCAAAATAATAACAATAGAATGGTTAAAATTAAGGGAAAACCAACCAAACTGATAAAGAATGCCATAATGTCATCATGTATACCTATAATAATGTTATAGGACATGTTTTAGGTGGTCATGTTTACACTATTACCATAAATCCCTGACCAACTACCAATAGACATAAACCCTCACCCAATAATGCCTATCAACCTCCTTATGCCAATGATTATTCTATAGACCATGTTAGCAGCCACACTCAACACCACCTTATAATTATCATTCTAGGCCTCATTACATACCTATCCAACTACCAAATCCAAGTAATGGATCAATATTATGCAATTATGATTCGATGAACCAAGGTCATTATCAAAGGACCTCAACCAAATACTACAAATGACCATTTAACCTTCCATGCCTATCATAAATAAACCAACTAAAAAAATCAAGGGGAAGGCCTATGATATTGTAGAACAATTTAAAAATACACATGCACATATATCCATCATAAATTTGTTGCATATGTCTATCATCCAAAAAGACATTCAAAATGAGTATTATACCAATCCCTCATACCAGATGACATCACTTCAAACAAATTCCAAGCCATAATAGGACACTTTTCTCTCAGCTAATGTCTTACCTTTGACCAAAGTGACATGTCATCTCTAGTCCCTCTACATAATAACCTATTGTACATTGAAGTTAGTATAATAAACCATAAAGTTAAATGCAACAATTTAGACAATGGTTCAATCCTCAAAATTATCTCTAAAGTTGGTTAAATATCTTGGATACAATAGCTGATTTGAAGCTAGATACCATCATTATCAAGACATGATAACAAATAATGGGAATATTAAGGTATTATTATCTTGTTAGTGGTCATTGGACCTTTGACACATGACACTTTGTGCCATGTTTTATACCTAGAACTATCTTAAAATATATTACTAGGCTGACCCTATATCCATGAAATTAGGGTTATACCTTCCACATTGCATCTGTTTATAAAATTTCCACATTTAGGAATGAAAGTGACTATACTAGTTGATCTTCAACCATATCAGTATTGTAAACATCTCAAGGATGAGTATACAATCTATAACTATTAATTTATCATGAATCTTATACCCAAATCAAATGGATAAAGAGTTAAAAAGGGAAAATTCATTGAATCAAGCCCAAAAGCTAATTACATTGACCTAGATAGCTTAGACTCTACCTCATATATGCCTCCACCAGACATTTTCAACCAATTTTGTATAATTGATAAAGGTCTTGGAGAATATAGTACCCATAAAACATTCCATATTTCCAAATCACTAAGAAATCCAAAATCCTATGGGAGACTTAAGGCCAAAACCACTCATATGGACAAACAAACCAAAGGAATATATCAACTAACTATGCCCATTAGTTTCAAACTGGATTTTAGTCTAGAATAAGATCCATTAGCTGAAGATGATTCATGGATTTACACTAATGAGTTAGCCAATTATTACTAAAACACAAAGTATCTTATTCCTAATTAGATTATGGATCACCTAGCTTACAAAGGCAGAGGCCTAGGGCTACATCAATAAGGCATGATTGAACTAAGCTCAATGACCAAGTAAAAGGGAACCTATGGTAAAAGATTTAAACTACATGGGGGTGACCTCACATACCTTATTTTCATTCCAAAACCAAATGATTAATGAAGACAATATCGATAGTGACACATGATCTAATTATAACATCTATGATGACCTTACCACTATAAATTTGTTTAAACCTCGATGTTTTTTTCACTATTATTCCTATTTATCAACATTTATCATTAACCGTTTATGATCCAAAGTTGATAGACTAGGACCAAGAAGTTCTAATAATTCTATTAGATGAATTTGAAAATGATGAGGCTGTATGTGACTTTATAGGATTGAGGAATCACATTCCTCTTGGAGATCACAAGTAAGGATTTTATATTAGATTGTATCCTACTACCTACATTAGATAGTGGGTGAAATTACCTAACCAAAAATAAAATTAAAATCAAACATTGAGGTCTAAAAGTGAAAACCTCTTTGAGGCAATTTCTAACCAAGGAAAAAGTAAAGAGAAAGGCAAGTCTCTTGGTGAAAATTGGTTTCCAATGCTATTAAATGGGTATGTTCACCCCTCTTCCTATGAATCATAGGAGACTATTAGAGGTAAATATGATTTATAGGGGGTGAATCACTCAACCAATATTTAATTTTTTGATCACTTATCATTCATTCATTTGCATTCATGAATCAACATAACAAGCATATGCAACTAGATTACCATTAAAGCAAGGAGAACACATAGAAATCATGAATAAGGTAAGCTCATCACAACATAAAATATAATTTGGGAAACCCTCATGAGTAATAAACCCACTCTAAATCCTATAAACACATGGACTAGTTTTCCTATAAGATGATCACAAACATGAGACTGGTCAAGTCATTCTAACCAAAATTTAGTGAAACACCTATTTCATAAGGAGCGCCTACCCATAGGATGATCAAGTATTTATGACCAAATTTTGGTTAAGTCCTTATGATCATATTTATTGAAACACATATTTCACAAGGATCATGTTCCCCTAAGATGATCAAGTCTTTTTGACCACCTGTTAGTCAAGTCCTTCTGACCTAGATGTTGAGCACCCTCCCAACACCTATGAAATTAACATCTCCAGATCACTAGTTACATACCATTCTAATAGAGATATAATGTATATTATATATATTTAAATATTAACACTACATATTCCAAACTCTAATATACCTCTCAAATCAACCACCAATCTTAAATAGACATCATCTATCCTTCACTCACACTCAAGGCATCCAAAACATCCTTCTAGATCACTTTAGAATTCTTCTCTCATCCTCAATATTCAAACCTTAAAGTGCACTATTTTGACATAAAAAATATGACCTACAAGTCATACACATATTCATAAACCTATATTCTCTACAACAATTCCAATAGACACACACCCCTCCTTCTTTCCTTTTCTCTTCAACTCACACACACCACTTCTCTTAAGTCTAACAAGTCTAGAAATCATCATCTTTGATTTCACTATTTATAGAGCCTTCATGAATATAAAATTAGTCAAAATTTAGACTTGCCTTAACCCTTAAGGCTTATATCATGTAAACACATAACTCAATACCATTCTCATAGGTCAACCATAGAATCCATGGGTAACCCTTAAGTAACCATACTTTTTAATTAGGCCTTAGTATCCCTTATAAGTCTCATACAAACTATTCACCCATTTAAAACTCCATACATAAATTTAGAAATAAATTAACAATTTAAAAATAATTTTTACACTCCAAATTACCCCTTTGACATCCTAAAATAATCATATACATCACAACACTCTTCTGCATATGCTCGATCTACTCAAACATTAACCTTGTACATAAGAACATAATGAACAAACAAATAGTCAAATTATAATCATTTTTTAATATATAATATGGATTTTTAAAACCTATTAATACCATATAAATCATCCTCATATAGTATATAACATTCTCCAATAGCTAGTTTATCTTAAAACATTGAAATACCATCAAAACAAACTCAATTACCCTTCTCAAGTTACTTTCTAAGCATGAACATATACATAGTAAAATTTGAATCTCTAAATATTTGAATATAAAAATAATTAGACCTATAACTAAGTTTTATGGATGCACCATGAATTCCTGTATAAATTTTATTTTTATTTCACTTTTTAATTCATCCTAGATCAAAAGTTACAGCTCAAACACTATAGACTAGCTTTTTCCTTTGCTAAATTCAAATGTTGATGGTCACATTTAAACATCCAACACTTTTACATCATCTCATGTCCTTTAATATTTTAATAAAATACAAACCATTAATGTATTTAAAAATTATCTCAATATTTACCTTTAATTTACTATTAAACATTGAGCACTTGCCATCATCTTGTTGCTTCTTGATAGTTTGGAATAAACACAATCTGTCAATCTCTATAGATTAACTAGGTATTTATCTTTTAGTACTCACCATTGATCTAAGATCCAAAATCACATGATTATTACACTTTGTATATATACATGAATTATACACATTTGACTCTTTGACTTCAACTTGGACCATTGATCTTCTAACATTATGAATGCCTATGAATTATTGATCTTTTGTCCAAGCTCCATGAATGTGACACATGTCATTCACATGTTCATCTTTGACATATTGAATTTTAATCACACCATTGGATCAAGATATATTATTTAATATTAACCATTATAAATAATGACTAGATGAACTTAGACTTTAATTTAGTTTAACTTGATGGTCTCTGGCCCATTACAGTTTGTAAGTGCAACTTTGAAGATTTATATCTCAAGCTAGAAAACACTCCAGGACTCCAAATCTTTAGGATACCTTATTGTCACTATAGAAAACATCTCCATGAAAAAATTTGACATTATATTTTTTATTACCTACATTAAATGAAAAAACATACTAGTTCATACATATCTGCATGACGTATAGTGACGGTCTAGCTAAGTATAGAAACTTGGTGAACTTCTATTTAAGAGGCCTACTTTACACCCACATATCTTTATCTCTAATAAACCTCATAACCTAAAACTTGAACACAAAAACTTGGGACTAATTTTATCACATCCATATGACCAAATCCCCATGACTAATCCATACATGGTAATGTTGATGTCATTAAACTACCTACTCATATTTTTCTGTCATAAAACTATGTCAAGATGAACATAATGAAGAACCAAATGAATAACATGCACTTAAAAAAGCTATCTAATCATAATTGACCTCTAATAGGACCCCTCAACATTATCTCATCATCCATAACATTCATTAAATTCCTATCCAATCATATACTAAAGATACATGATTACATACTAGGCTACCAAGCTTATGCCAACACACTGTTCACATGATTTTATTCTCTTATGGACATGAAACCATATCAACATGATAGATACAATATGATAAGCCTCAATAAATATGTACCTTAGCTCATATTCATCCAAATATTACCTTACACAAATTCAATCTAAAAGTCATCATCATAATGACATCACCCTTTTATCATTACCTTTGACATCAATGACAACACTTGTCAACAATCTCCCCCTTTGTAATTGATGGAAACCTCTTCTTTTCCTTCTCCCCCTTTTCCATTAATTAAAAATTGGAATAAAAAACCACCAAGATCCTCTTAATATCATTAATGTTTTCAAATATACTTCTAAGTGCTCATGATACTTACATACCTCATATGAAATAAGTACTCCCCCTTTGACATGCATCAAACTAAACTTGGACAACTCTGATCCTTGGACCTAACAAAATGATCATAGATCTTAAAAATATCCCATAACATCATTCTCCATCTCATGTCATTTTTTATTTGACATACATTAATTTGAACTTGGATTATTATGATCCTTGGACTTATTTACATTCATAACTCACAAGCTTCCTTTGGTTATGCATGAAGATTTAACATATTTTTCATAATTATGACTAGGTTTAATCAAGTCATCATATCAAATTTCTTGAATTATTATATATAAAAGATATCACCACATATTAAATATGACTAAATCATCTCACATATTCTTCCCCTCACATCATGCATAGATCCTCAAGCCACTCAAGGTATCTGAGTTATATCCCCCTAACTTTGTGCATACCACCTTGTACTTCTTAACCATGCACCATGGCTATATTATTATTTGATCATGCACTAGTATTAATGAGTAATAAACACATATAAACACCAAAAAACTGATTAAACACACCCTGATAATGTTGAGATGGACTCCCCCTAAGATCTATGAGCCATTTCACCTCTTGAACATCTTCAGATCTCTACACACCATGAAGAACCACCATACAAGCTTACTAGCCTTCTTTCTCAGGCCACCTAAAGGACCAAAAATATAACTTCTTGCAACTCATCAAATATCAAAAATTATCTAAACCAAATTTAAAACTTACCTTTAAATAATCATGCCTTGCTCTTTTGGAAAAACTAACCAAAAACATCAAATCTTCACACTAGACCTATCTAGACTCCGTGTATCCCTAATTGGAACTTGTAGAGCACATAATTTTATCATACATACTTTAAAGACCCTTAAACACGCCAATTTGCATCACCTAGCACATCCTCTACAATATCCTTCATAAACCTATGAGCTAATTAGCCTTTTATCTTGACAAAAAATTGAATATTTTTAAAATAAAAAACCTTAAAATATATATGAATCTTGATGTTATAACCAATTTGGCCCATTAAACCTATTAATAAGCCTTAGAACTCAACTCATAAGTTAAACCACTTTTCTAGCATAGCCCAAAACTCTAGAATCTCAAAACATATAGGGTCAACAAACCTCCTTTTGGCTAATACCCACCTCTAAAACTTATTGTACACATAAAGACAACCAAAAAACAATTTTGGACCAATTTTAGATCTTTTAAACCTTTGGGAACCCATACATCCTATAACCCATTTTAGGCTTGCTTGCCATTAAGCCAAAATTGAGAAAACTGATAGCATTAAAAACTATCCAATTTAACTTCAACATAACTTCAAACCATAAAACCACATTGAGCATGCTATAATAAGGTTAAAAAACCTTTATATGAAAAAATATCATCGTATCAACTCACAAATCCTCCTTTGCCATCAATAAACCTTCAATCTAACCTTACAGACTGAGAACACCCTTGCAAGACCACATGCTTCTTCAAACTAAGAAATGTCTTCATGAATAACAAAAAAGACATATCTACTTCACAAGGACCTATAAAAGATGATCATACTAGTCCTCATCATAGGACTGAATAACCTTCTTATTCTTCTTCCTTTTCTTGAGTGAAACAACTTGTTTGGCATCCATCTCTTATTTGGTGTCTTTGACAATACATGATGAAAATACAAGTTCTTGGCATATATCTTCAAATAACACATTCTCATCTTTGAAATAAGACAATAATAAATTTTGGAAATCATGAAACTCCTTACCTAAAAATTCTTCAACTACATCAAATAAACCATCAGATTGAGATATTTCTTTTAGATTCTCCTTGGCCTTGAATGATATAACTGACTTGATTCATGGATCATCCACCTTCTTCTCTATTTTGACTAATATAAAGCTTCCTTGGCACTCTTGAGACACCTCAAAAATTTATTCCTTTTATATAATATCATAATTTTTATCCTTCAACTCAATATGACTAGCCTTCACTACCTCAAGTTTCCACATCATGTTTTAACATTTGATACGCTTTCTGAGAGTCTCTCCCTTCTTCAAATGACTTGAAGGATTATCAAATTTACTAAGATAAATTCTATAAATATGACCTTTTTTATCACAAATGAAACAAATAACATCATTCATACCTTTTGATAGATTTGAATTGTGATCAATCTTTGCCTAAAAACTCCTTCTATCATAGTTCCATAAATTTCCATACTTGACTAAATTCCTTTTACATTGCTTAGATCTATAACCATACTTATTACATGTATAATAATGACCATGGAATAAACTATCATACCTTAAATCATTTATTTATCTAATATACCTTCTTTCATTACTTTCAAAGCTTGCATTATTCTTAGCTTTCTCAGGGTTTACATGTTCCTTTTCTAGCTTATCCAAGTTGACTAAAACAAGCTCATGCTCACTCTTTAATGACTCCATTTTAGCCTTCTATTGTGTTCACTCATAAAATTTAGTTTTCATACTAGAACTCATAGCCTCAAACTAAATTCTAATATCTTTGATCACCTCCTTATCCTTATTGGCTTCTTTAGCCATGTCATCCTTTAATTTACATGTTTTCTCTTCAAGATACTTGATCAAATCTTGATACTTCTTCTCATCTCTCTTGGTCTTCCATAGCAAACTTCCCTCAAGAGAACTGACTTGTGCTTCAAGACCTTTCATCACATACCTCATATTGTGATTCTTCTTTATAATCTCATCTCCTACATCCACTTCTTATTCCTCACTATCATTGAACACATCTTCTTGTCTACTATCATGGAAAACTTCTTCATCATTCATGGTGTCCTTTTCTTTTAAACAACTTTCCTATTTTTAACTCAAACTTATCTTGGAATCTTCTATCTAAACCTTGAGATCATTGATAAATTTCTCAT
The DNA here is from genome assembly GCA_037957365.1 of Torreya grandis. Lineage (NCBI taxonomy): Eukaryota > Viridiplantae > Streptophyta > Pinopsida > Cupressales > Taxaceae > Torreya > Torreya grandis. Next base: position 882,596 of record JARHVA010001398.1, read on the forward strand.
CTTCTTTGACATATTTATTCAAAGTACATATCTATTTTTTAAGTTCCTTGATCATAGCCTTCCACTATTGATTAACTTTCTTCAACAACATAGCCATCTTGTGCTACTTAGAATCTCCTTCAAGATATTAAGGTTCCTCCAAAGGAATAGCTATGATACCAATTGTTAGAGGTAAAAGATGAATGAGATGAGGGTGGGGTAAATTGGTCAACCAATATTTCATTTTATGATCACTTATCATTCATTCATTAGCATTCATGAATCAACACAACAAGCATATGTAATTAGATTACCATCAAAGTAATGAGACCACATACAAATCATGAATAAGAGCTCATCATAACACAACATATAATGTGGGAAACCCTCATGAATAATAAAACTTACTATCAAGATTGTAAAACATGGACTACATGTCCTATAACATGATCACAAACATGATATTAGTCAAGTCCTTCTGACCAAAATTTAGTGAAACACCTATTTCATAATGACAACCTACCCCTAGGATGATCAAGTCATTATGACCACCTATTGATCAAGTCCTTATGATCAGATTTAGTGAAATACCTATTTCACTAGGAGCACCTACCCCTAAGATGATCAATTCCTTATAACCACTTGTTGGTCAAGTCCTTCTGACCCAGATGTTGAGCATCCTCCCAACACCTATGAAATAGATGTCTCCTAATCAATGATTACCTATTAATATAATGTATATATACTATCTTCAACTATGTATAATGCATAGTCCACACTCTGATCTACCTCTTAAATTAACCACCAATCTCATAAAAACATCATATATCCTTCACTCACACTCAAGGCATCCAAAACATCCTTTTGGATCAATCTAGACCTCTTCACTCATCCTCAATCTTCAAACCTACAAGATCACTATTATAACATAAGAAATATGACTTATAGGTCATACAAAAAGTCATCAACCTACTCTATTCTATAAGCCTTTCATTGGGCACACACCCTTCCTTCTTTCCTTTATTCTTCAACTCACACACAACCCTTCTCTTAAGTCTAATAAGTATAGAAATCATCATCTTTGATTTCACTATTTATAGAGCCTTCATGAATATAAACTTAGTTGGCCTCTAGATTTGAATTAAACCTTAATTATTCTATCATATGAAGACCTCTACACATGCTAAGTAAAATAAGGCCTGAGCATGCTCGAGGGCACCTCAGGCCTACCCATATTGGGCTTTATAGTATGTTTGGTTACTGCCTAGGCTTCAGGAAGTTCCTCTCTATTTTATAACATGATATGATAGATTTCAAGGTATTTTTTCACTATGTACAAATAAGTTAATGCCACATTCCATATATTAAATTGAGTTTAATTTTTAAAAATGTTGAATTATGTATGGGATTTAAAATACATGTGCCTGCTCTAAATGAAGAAACCCCACTGATGTCACAACCAGGGGCACACCAATAGGGTCTAGTTTTATTCATGTGTATAAGATATGAATAAATAGCTCAATACCATTCTCATAGGTTAGCCATAGCATCCATGGGTCACCCTTAAGTAGTTACACTTTTCAATTATGCCTTAGTAGACCCTATAGGTCTCATACAGACCTATTAACCCATTTAACACTCCATCAAGAAATTTAGAAACAAAGGAACACTTAAAAAATCATTGGTCCAATCCAAACAACCCCTTAAACATATTTAAATGATCATAGACATCACAACACTCTTATGCATATGCTCAATCTATTTAAACATAAGCTTTGTATACAATAACACTATAAATGAATAAAAACATTCAACTTATAAGCATTTTTTCATATATAATATGGATTTTTAAAACATCCAAAGTCCATAAAAATCATGATAAGATAGTCTATAACACTTTCCAATAGATAGTTCATCTTAAAACATTTGCCATCGAAACAAACTCAATTACCCTTCTCGGGTTACATCTAGAGTATGAACATATACACATCAACTTTAGAGCTCTATATCTTTGATTGTAAAAAAAATTAGACCTTATACCTAGCTTATTTGGATGAACCATGAAGTCCTTTACAACTTTGATTTTTCTACACCTTTAAATTCATCCTAGATCAAAAGTTATGGCTCAAACACTATAGACTAGCTTTTACCTTTGCTAAATTCAAATGCCAATGGTCATAGTGTAACATCAAACACTTTACCATAATCTCATGTCCTCTCATCTTTTGATCAAACACACACCATGGATATATTTTGAAAGTATCTTAGTCTTTACCTTTGATTTACTATTAAACATTGATCACTTTTCATCATCTCATCGCTTCTTGATAATTTGGAACAAACGTGTTTCATCGATCTCTATGTATTAACCAATTCTTTATATTACAATGCTCACTATTGATTTAAGCTCTAAGATCCTATGATTGTTCCACTAGGTATATCTACCTTCCTTTTACACATTTTACTATTTGAATTTGACTTGCACCATTGATATTTTGATAGTACAAATGCTCATGAACCATTGATCTTCTATCCAAGCTTTGTGAATGTGACACATGTCACTCACACATTCATTTTTGACATATTGAATTTTAATCACACCATTGGATCAATATCTAATATTTAACTTGCACCATTAGATATACTAACTAGATAAACTTAGAATTAAATCTATTTTAACTTGATGGTATCTGGCTCATCATATATGCAAGTGTAACTTTGAAGATTAATATCTTGAGCTAGAAAACACTTCAGGAATCTAAATCTTCAAGGTACCTTATTAGAACTATAGAAAACATCTCCATGAAAAAAATTTACCTCAGTTGGATTTTTGGTTACCTACATTAAATTTACAAACATTGTGGTTCATACATATATACATGACATGTAGTGACAGTCCAACTAAGTATAGAAACTTAGTGAACATTTGTCTTATAGAGTAAAATACTCTACATTTTATTTTTGAGTTTCAGTTGTGTGCTCCAAGTTTTTTCCCTGTGTGTTTTAGTTTCGAGGTAGTGAAGTTTTGACACAGAATGTGGGTGTGAGTTTCATTTTTGCCTAATTTTTTCTAAGTATCAAAGTCACATGGAACATGCCAAATGTCATCTATCGAGACACATTATACTTTGTTTCTAAAAGTAGTGAAATGTACCACATGTCCTATGATAACTCAATGAAGCATGACAAGTGTTGGCATATGCATTTCAAGTTTCTTATAAGTTTTAAAGGCTTCTTTCGATAAGTTTTTCTTAGTGCGCATAGAGGGCACCAAGTGGCAACTATGGAAGGTTTCAATATGTTTTTCTAAAAACAACAAAAGCCACCATGTGTCCCTAGATAAAGCTTAGTGGAAGCCACCATGTGTCCCTAACTAAATCTTAGTGGAATCTGCCACATGTCCCTAGCAAAGGATTAGCAAAAGCTACCAAGTGTCAACATCCACAATTTCTTCATTTTGTTTCATTATTGAATAAAGACTATGGTGGGCCCCAGGTTTTATTTCTAAAGTAAGTGGAAGCTACCAAGTGTCATCATCTATGTGAATTTAAAATGAGTCCCAAATGTTTCTATAGTGTAGCCAAAGCTCAGCAGAGACTGCCACGTGTCACCTTTCATAGGATCTTAAAAAAGTATCTAAAGCTTCTATAGATGAGTGGAAGCTGACACATGTCATTTGTTAAAGATATGTGGAAAGTGATACTTGTCCTCATTTCCCTTTTGAAGTTGCTCAAGCAAGAAGTGTTATGGGTCCTATTTTCTATAAGTTGATAAATTTTTAGAGTAACGGACTGTGATAGATGTCAAAGATAGAGCACTCCCGATATAAAGACATAGTAAAGAGTATAATGCATCAAAAAGTACCTTGTATTTTTTGTAAGTGCCATGGAAGCTAACAAGTGTCATTTTTTGGTGCCTCCTAGATAATGATATGGTTTTCAAGTGATTCAAGTGGAAGCTACCAAGTGTCCTCACCTATTTCACAGTGAAAAGTGTCATGTGCATCTAATTCAGCCAATGAACTTGCAGGGAGACTAAACATTTCAGATCTACAAAATATCTTCTGTTAAACACTTCTAGTTAAGTTCTAGTTCAGTTAGGCTGTTGGGATTTGAACTTGCAGAGAGGTCAACATTAGAGATCCAAAAGATATCTTTTGTTAAACACTTCTAGTTCAGTTAGAGTTTAGTTAGACCATTGGGTTGGGAATGTATGGGCAATCTAAAGCTAGTTTGATGCTATAAATATGGATTCAGGGATGGAGAGAAGATATCATCATCAGAAGAGAGAGAATTTTCTATAAGATATTGTTATCAAGAATTTTTAGACTTTCTTGCTATGACCAAGAATATCATTTGCCTTTGTTCAATTTTATTGAGTTAGAAAGTTTGTATAACTATGCATGTTTCTGTGCCTTTTATGTGAATAGAAAAATAACAAGAAGACTGAATTCTATGCCTTTGTTGATATTTTCTATGTTATTACAAAATCATCTAAGTTGTGAGCCTTTGATTCTATGGTTTTCATCTTTCACATTGATCATGCATTATTTGCTCTCTAATGTAATTAAATACTAAATATAGCTTCACTGTGCTTAGTATTAAAGGATGAATTAAACTCAGGCGCATCACCATAGTGAATATTTTCTTTAATTGCATTAGTGCTTATATTTAATTTCTATCCCTTTTCTCATAATACTTTTGATATAAAGAAGAGCTAGCTTCTTTAAAATTTGGAGGTCATTTCAGGTTGCAAGTCCCACATTCCTAAAACTTCCCATTGTTGGTGTTGGAAACAACGCAATTCTAAGCATCAACAATTTTTGGCATGCCTGGTGGGACCATCTTGAGGTTCCTTCAATACTATATGAACTAAAGAGATACGAGGAGTCAAAGCTATGGACCAGTAACAAGAGCTCAATCTACTGAGAATCTATGTATTATTTTACCACCATTGATAACTAATTCAAGAAGAAGGGTCAATCAGTTTGTAGCAACACCAACAACAAATATGGGAGCACATATAGCCCCAAGGAATTATGCAAGTTAGAACACTAGCAGTCCTTTGATTCTCCCAATACCACCAGCCACTTGGGATCTTATTCCAGTAAATGCCCTAAAAGCTCTACCCAAATTCAGTGGGAAAGATTTCAAAACACATGAATAACATCTTTAGGATGTATTTAATGTATGTGCAATACATGTGATCACACAAAAAAATGTGGCTATAAGATTGTTAGTTGCTTATTTTAAAAGAAAGGCTCTATACTGGTACAGATCTTTGACCCCAAATACAATATATATATATATATATATATATATATATATATATATATATATATATATATATATATATATATATATATATATATATATATATATATATATATATATATATATATGGGATCAGCGTGGAGATCTTTTCTTTGAAAGATTTGAAGAAAAGGGTGATAAATCTTCTTTGTTGCAATAATTGATTACTATCAAAAGGGTACCACAAGAAGCAATGACTGATTTTAATTCAAGATTTCAAAAGACTTGGGAAATAATTATTGCTACAGCAAGACCATTACCAAGTATGGCTATAGTATTTTATCTTAAAGCCTTAAATTCATATATATTAGTAATGATTCAATCACTTAGAGGTCAAACTCTGCCAGAAGCCTATGACTATGCAGTCAGAGCTGAAAATAATTTAATAGATGCTGGAAAGTTGCCCCTAAGGCTTCCCATGCCCATGTTTCTAGAGATTACCTTACCTTTGTCTCAAGAAACCCCTAATCCCATAGCCCCACTTGTGTCTATGTATACATTTCCCCAACAACCTGCTAAAGAACTTGTCCCTATCCAGTCATCTGAGATGGATAATGTCAAGAACATCTTAAGGACATTTTCTAATGAGATAATTAACCTAAAAGAGAGTAGAATCCTTATCCTAGACCCCAATATCAAGGCTACCAAGGAAATAGATTTCCACCACAGCCAAACTAGTATCAGGGTTCTCAAAGGCAAACTAACCCTCAGCCATCAAACTAATTAGTTGTAGTCTCTACACCCTCACAGACTATTCCCCCTAATCCAAATAGGGAGATTGTTCAAGGTCAGAATAATTATGTAGATGGCACCAACAATTGGTGTTTCCCTTGTAATAATGCTCATATGCCTAGAGATTGTCCCATGGGTAATCTACAACAAAAGATAGCAGAGCAAAGAAGAATGGATGGACAATTTGCAAGTACTTCTGACACTCAATCCTACCAATCCCCTGCTATGAAAAATTCAATCTTGATGGCTCAGATGCAAGGGATGTCCTTACAACAAGAATAATAAATATCCCCTAAGGATGCTTTGTTTTCATGGGTTGAAGATGAAGAGTCAGTATTCTTAAATGAAGATTTCACTTCCAAGAATCTAGTGGTACAATCAGATTACTACACCATATCAAAAAGGATGATGAAACAACCTAAAGTCACATATAAAGAAGTTATGGGGAATCCTCCATTTCAAGGTCATCAAAACATAGCTGTTAGACAAGAAGTGCCTCAGCTAGTGCAAAAACAATTAATTCCTAGACAAGTTCAATAAAAAGCAAGGTACCCTTATTATCCAAGAGCCCAAACACTAGGACCAATGAATGTGGTAGATCAACTGAAGAGGACCCCAACACATGTGTCAATATGGGACATATTAGGTATTCCTAAGCAAAAGACACTATTAGAAGAAACACTGAAGGGCCAAGCAATGCCTAAACACACTAGTACCAAAGAAGGACCTATTGATAAAGAAAAGCTCAAAGACACGGTTCCTCTGTAGACAACAAACCTTTTGAACAATGCACCACAGGTAAGTAAATCCAAACCAAAGCCCTTCTATTTGAATTTAATAGTTGGAAATAAATTGTTGCATAATGTGATGATAGACTCAAGGGTTAGTACTATAGTAATGCCTACACAAATAGCAGATTCTTTAAAAATAAAGTATGAGCCACTTACTAGAGGAGTTATGCAGCTGGATGGGAAATCGGTGAAAACAATAGGGAGAATTAAACAAATCCCATTGCAATTATATATTTGCCCTAAAATAATTGTCAATCAAGATGTGGTTGTCATAGATATACCCCTTGTATTTGTCCTATCTTTATCTAGAGATTTCATAGCCAAGATAGGAGGTTATATGTCACTTGATTGGTCTCACCTCATCTTAAAAACCAAATATGGTTCAAAGATGAAAATACTATCTGAGTCACTATCTAAGGATCACATCACCAATGAACCAACCCCAAAATTAGAGGCAGCTTATGCTATGCTGAATAAGGAAGAAAGGGTCTTTGTTGAAGAGCTAGGTGACTGGACTGAACATGAACAAGAGGAGGAAAATAACCGTTTGTTAGCTATGATGCAAAGTGACCCATATGGAAATTATGACTCTAATGGTCTGGGCACTTATGTCATATTTGATGAAGATCATGAAATCCCAAATTTTTTAAGGGAAGAAATGCCAAAGACTCAAGAATTTGAAAAGGACTCAGAGATCCAGACCTTAAATTTAGATGGGGCTAGAAGTAAAAATGGTGCTAGAGTAGAATTTGTCATGTTGCTCCAAATGGGGAGAAAATTTTAAGAGCTATCCATTTTCAATTTGCCTATATTAATAATGATGCCAAATATGAATCCTTAGTACATGGGCTCATGTTAGCTAAGAAAAAGGGAGTAAAGAATCTGATAGTAGAAGGAGATTCAGAACTAGTGGTGAAACAAATCAAAGAAAAGGCAATAGCAAAAAATGTAAGGATGAGGTCTTATAGACACAGAATATGGGACTTAATAGAACATTTTGAAGCTTTCAATATTGAAGTAGTTCCCATGACTCAAAATTTTGAAGCAGATAAGATGGCACAAATTGGCTCACAGTTTGACCTAGCAACTGGTATATTAATTAAAAATGAGTCAGTCAAAGTTATAATAAGGCCAACTATCTCAAACAATGATGAAAATTGGTAAGTCTTTGAAAATGATTCTCAAGTACTCTCATTTTTGCAACAGTCAGGGGAATTTGCTAATCAATTATAACCCAAAATTAAAGAAGCATATGGAGACCAAGTTATTCAATTAAAGACCAATAAGCTTCCCAAAGGCTTGATTACTTTAGAAAACTTATTTGATCAAGAATATGTAAGCCTAGAGAAGAAAAGGTTTCAAGCAAATAAAACAAATTATTTTGAGATAGAAGTGAGTGAAGGGAGAAAACTAAAAATTGGAAATTCTACAACTCAAGAGGAAAGGGAAAGATTAATTAGCTTGTGTGAAAAATATGATAGAGAAATAGCCTAGACCTATGAAGACCTTCATGGCTATAATAGAGACATCATTCAGCACACCATAGAACTGACTGAAGGATCAAAGCCAGTCAGATAGAAGCAGAGGCTAGTGAATCCAAAGATTAAACCTCTAATGGTGGATGAGTTACAAAAACTCTTAGATTTTAAAATAATTTTTCCAATCAAACACTCAACCTAGGTATCCAATCTAGTACCAGTTAGGAAAAATAATGGTGACATAAGGCTCTGTGTAGATTTCAGAGACCTAAATAGAGCATCTCTAAAAGATCATTATCCCCTGCCCTCTATGGAACAAATTTTATAGACTGTGGCTAGATCAAAGAGATTTTCCTTGCTAGATGGTTTCTCTAGATACAATCAGATTTGGTTGACTGATAAAGACCAACACAAGATTGCATTTACTATAATATGGGAAACATTTGCATATGCCAAGATGCCATTTAGCCTGTCAAATGTTGGAGCTACTTTTTAAAGAGCAATGGATGTAGCATTTAGATAACTTATAAATAAAATAATTCTAATTTATCTTGATGATCTCACTATTTTTTCCAAGAATCATTTTGATCATCTGGAATCTGTCTTTAGGAAGTGTCAAGAATTTGGAATATCCTTGAATCCCAAAAAATGTATCTTTGCAGTATCTCAAGGAAAACTCCTGGGACACATAGTATCGAAAGAAGGAGTCTCTATAGATCCAGAGAGAGTTGTAGCCATAATGAACTTGCCCCTGCCAGTAAATAAGAAGGTAATTTAGTCCTTTTTGGGAAAAATTAATTTTGTCAGTCGGTTCATATCAGACTTTGTAGGCCTAGTGAGACCGGTGACGCTCTTATTGAAAAAAGACCTAGTGTTCAAGTGGACTACAAAAGGAAGACAAGCCTTTGAGGAGGTCAAGAGAGCAATTTCAATAGCCCCAGTACTTAGTAACCTAGACTTCTCTAAGTCTTTCATAATGTATGTTTATGGAGGAGAGTTTAGTGTTGCTGCTACCTTAACATAGAAAGATGATCAACAAGAGGGAGAACACCTAATAGCCTTTTTCTCAAGGACTCTTAGGGAGTATGAAACCAAATATAACTTTGTGGAGAAATAGGCATATGATATGGTAAAAGACCTCAAGAAATTCAGTCATATGGTGACAGGAAGTAAGATTCTAATTCTTGTGGCTCATCCTAGTGTGAGAGAATACATTATGGAGGGTGAAATTATTGAAAAAAAGCAAATTGGATAACAAAGATCCTTGAGTATGATGTAGAGGTTAGACCCACTAAGCTAGTTAGAGGTAGGGGGTTGTGCCAATACATGACTCAAGATATAAAAAAGATGATGCCTAAAAAAATAAAAAAGGAAACTGTATTGAGGATACAAGAGGTTGATCAGAACTCCTAGGTCACAAACAAGATCCATTTTATGAAACATGGGATTTTACCAAAATATCTCTCTCAAGACAAGAGGAGATAATATAGGCAGCAAGGGATCCATTTTGTTTTAATTGACCAAGTTATTTTTAGAAGAAATACTGATGGCATACTTTTAAGATGTGTAGAGAAAGATGAGGCTAAGAAAATACTACATGAGATGCACCGTGGAGTCTTAGGTGGACATTTTTTTTCAAGAACCATAGCTATAAAGATAACTTAGGTAGGTTATTTTTAGCCCACTTTATTTATAGACTATTATCAACTAGTCAAAAAGTGCCAATCTTGTCAGTATTATATGGGGATGAGAAGGAATGCAGCAATGCCCCTTGGTCCTATAATTGTTGATGAGCCCTTTGCTTAATGGGGTCTTGATTTTATTAGAATGATCAATCTAGTGTCAAGTATGGGGCACAAATGGATTCTAACTACCATATATTATTTCACTAGATGGAGTGAGGCAGTGCCACTCAAAAAAGCAATAGAAAATGTGATCCTAGACTTTCTAGGGAGTATCACTACTCACTTTGGGCCTCCTCGTACCATAATTTTAGATAATGCTAAAGCATTTTAGGGTCTAAAGTATCTGAATTTACACTAAAGCATGGAGTCTATCTAAAAACTTCCTTAAATTATTACCCTTAGGGTAATAGTTTGGTAGAATCAACCAATAAGAACCTGATTAGACTTATTAAGAGAATAGAGGTTGATCATCACAAAGAGTGGCATAAAGTGCTTAATATAGGACTGTGGGATGATAGAATTATGCCTAAGTAGGTGAAAAAATGTCCCCATATAAATTAGTATATGGTAAGCCTATTGTAATGCCCCTAAGCTTGGAGATTCCTACTCTCTAGTTGTTAAAATAGATTGAAATTGAGGAAAATGGTCCCATGCAGGTCAGACTTGCTAAACTCTTGGAAGTTCAAGAAAAGAGGGATGTCACACATGATTCATTAATAAAGCATCAAAAAATAATCAAAGACTACTTTGATAAGAGGTCTTCAAATCCCCATTTCAAATTAGGCTCAGTTTTTTTGAAATGGGATATAAGAGCTACCAAGCTAGGTCAATACACTAAATTTGAAGCATTGTGGACTGGCCCCTATAAGATTCATGCATGTAAACATAAAAATTATTTTCAGCTAGAAACGATGGAGGGTGAAATTGAAGAGATTCTTGTGAATGGGATCTACTTGAAATATTTTAGTTAAGTTGTATCTCTTATGTATTATAGTTAGATAGTTTCCCTTTCCTTATTGCTCTATTTTACCATTTTTCTTTCCCACTCTTTCTTTTAAATAAGTGTTCTCTGAATATGTGGCCATGGCTCAAAGCCTTTTTCAAAATTTTCAAAATATAGAATTTATTAAATCTCTCTCAAATTCCAAAATTTCCCAAGGTACCTTATGCAGCCATTTCATGACATGTCTGACTCATTATCCCATGCAAATTCAATAAGATTTGCTAATGGTTATCTAGTTTTAATGCCATCCATAACAAGAGTTAAAGCTTAACAATGTCTCAAACATTCTTGCATCTGCTATAAAATCCCTGTTACCTATATTTTTAGTTCATATCAAAACCTACTTAGTGAAAGTGCCTTCCCTATTGGAAAGCTCCATACCTATTACATAAGTTCACTAATTACCAGTATAGACATAGATATGAAGGAGGCACAGTCTTCACAACAAGGGTCTAGGATTTACGAATCCATTGATAAGCTTATCATAAGCAAATCATATGCTTTGGCCCCTACACAACCTTTGAAGACCTATCCATAGACTAGAGTCCCTGAATTTGGTTATGCAAATGAGCCAGCAAAGGTGAAAGATTTTGTAGATAGAATCATAGACCCAATCCTTCAAAAGTTTGGCAAAGTTCTACGAGAAGGGGCACATCAAATATGTATACAAAGGGCCAAGGCTGGACAATACAAAACATTCACAATGAGGATATGGACTTCCCAACTGGCATAATTCATTATCCCAAGTGTACATCTGTGCCCTAACTTAGTTGAAATATGCACCAAATTGTTTCATGCACCCTCAAATACCATACAATAGGGTCCATTCATGGTAAAAATTACACCAAAGGCCATTAGGGACATGTTGGCCCTGTATCATGACAAGATAGCCACATTTCCCACCATTGCCAAAATGTAGAAAATGTGGGCAAACATAAATAATCAATTAAGGTTTTTAAAATCAAAATTGCAATTAGGGGAAGATGATACCATTGTGCTAGTGCTACCAATAAGAAGGGCACAATTTGCACAGGCTAGTCAAGAAGTACTTTCCATGATGGCATTCATTTTTGAAATGAAAGAAGATATAATTGTCTATGAAGAACAAATGGACATTCTCTTCAGATTGAAAATTGTTGACAAGTCTCAGGAGTATCGACTAGATTTCTCAGAATAGATTGCCTATTCAATGGCTGAATAACTCACCCATTTCAAATATAAATGGGTTTTTAGGTATTCTTCTTATCTATTTCACCTCATGTTATATCAAAACTCTGGCATCTTTTTGTAATTCATGCATCTGAATATGTATGACCCAAGCTTCGGTCAAAATAGGACCATTCCTATGTCTGCATGGACACATATCTTGTCCAAAACAAGTGACCCATATGAATTTTGGGAGTTTTTTGTTGCCCCTGCCTTTTGTCACCTAAGCCTAGAGCTAGTTGAAAATATATTAAATCCAAGTGTCTTAGGCCTTATGACAAATTTCTCTATTCCTTGTGATTACTTTTTTGGGTCCCATCATACTATCAGTAGGGTCCATGTTTTTAATGGAGAACTAGTGTTGCTACCTAAGATTTTGACCCTTAGTTTATAATTCTTAGAGGTCACCTAACAAGTGTCTACAGTTGATAATGAATATGGCACTGGGAAGAAGAAGAAGAAAATGTATGATATTCTATGGGTAATAAACAACATGGCCTTAGAAGTTAGAGATGTTGAGCATGTGTTGCTCAGAAAGCTAGCTTTCCTAGGCTTCTTTATAATTGAAGATAAATGGGGATATGACCCAAGTAGTTTCATAACCTCATGGGTCAAGAATAACAAGGTCACCGCTAGAATTATGCATGAGAGTCATCCCTTTTGGGAAAATAGAAGAAACCCTCAAGAAGATATTCCTAATTGGTATGTAGAATTGATGGATTTGCCTCTTCAAGAAGCCAGGGCATGGGAAAAATTTTATATTAAGAAAAAGGATTTTGATCCTAAAATTAGAATGACTTCTGGTTTAAGAAGGACATTAAATAACAAAGACTAGAAATTTAAGAAAATATAAGCCTATTGGAAGTATATGCAGGAGATTTGTGAGACAACTCACTCTTTTGGAAATGTAGATTTAGATGAGAAATGGGAGGAAATATAGGATGAATGTCATGTGTCTCCTATCTCTAGCCCTGATACAAGCAAACTACAGACATAGGGTGGAGAGTCAGAAGCTAGAGCAGAATCTACTCATATGATGTAGGCCCTAGGACAAACCTCATCTACAGTCATTGTAACTATCTAGCCCCAATCTCTTAATGCCATTGAAAAATAAAAGAGTGTGGTATTCTCACCACCCAAATCTTCAACATCAATGTCAACCTTTGGGGTTCCCAATTTTTTACAATCACCACTAACAATAATGGTAAATGTTGAAGAGAAGGAAGCACAACCAAAAGAAGAAATGCCAAGGAAACATAAGAGGCTGAAGCTTCAGCCTGATTCAGAGGAGGAGGTGGAACCCTCATAGCACCAACCACTAAGTACATCAATTTATCCTTAGGTATGTGTTATTTCTCTTTCTTCTTCTCAGTCTCTCTCTTCTTCTTTAGGGGTGGCAATCCCAACTGGCTAAATAATATCCCCTGCCACCTCTGCTGTGCCAATTTCCCAATTTGCCCCATCTATTACTACTTAGGCCACATCATTGCCTCACTTTTTCCCCTCTATCCCAAAGAGAATACCTTCTCATATTCCCCCTAGCCAACATTTGGCTATTCCCTATGGCTTGCCATAGGGTTATCCTTTTATGGGTGGGCACATTGCCTCTCCCTCTACCTCCCAAACTCAAGCAAACACTGCTAAGAAGGCTAGGGAAGCTCAAATGGAGAAAAAGAGGATGAAAGATAATAAAGCTCTATCTACACCACATATGAGGTCATAATTTGACCCAATTTAGTAGTAATTAATGGTGACCCATTTGTTACCTAATGTAGTCAAGCCAAATGAGTAGATGTAGCCTGAAGATTATACCATGAATGTAGTGGCTATAGATATGTCACTTTTTAGACCACAAGACTAAGTTGAGACACTAAATGAGTCCACTTCTATAGTAGATACTGATTATTTGAAAGTATCAAAGAAGTTGTAGAATATAGAGGAAGATCTAGCTCGAGAGAAGGCAAACTATAGCGATCTAGCTATAGAAATTGAAACTAAGAATAATGCAATAGAGAGTCTTAACAAATAGTTACAAGATACTATTTCTTTTCAAACTCACCAAGCTATTCAGGCCCAAAATGCTTCTTTAAAAGAAGAGCTGACATAGGAGAAAGCTACAGTGACAACCCTAAGGTGGGAAAAGGTGACACTACAGAAAGAATGTGAGGAAAACCTACAAAAGGTCACTTAGTTCTAGCAAAAGTGGCTAAATGAACAAAATAATACCGCTACTATACAGGCCCAACTTCAAGCTAAGCAAGAAATAGAAAAATAATTGACACTTGAGTTGGCTAATAGGCCAAAGAATGCAGGAGTTTTCAACCTGGTTAGGGAGCTATATGTATCAATATGGAAAAGAATCTCTTAGGAGATTACTCAGCTTAGACCCTCTCTAACTTTCCTACTAAATGCATAGAAATTGTATGAAAAGGTGGAGACTTCAGTTGAAGCCACTTTGTCCACTATCTCTTTAAGAGTGTTTAATTCTCAAATGTTACTACAAAAGTTATATGATGCAACTGATGGAACATTATTAGCAATAGGGATTAGTGACAGAATGATTGCTACAAAGAGGGTGAATGAAGTTCTTAGTTGCAACTCCACAACAATTAATTGCAAAGAGCTTCTAGAGGTGGTAAAAGAGGGAATTAAAGATATGAAACAACATATTGAAGATCTGGTACAATTAGGTCTTCCCTCACCTTTTCTTGATAACAACACTGTGTTAATGGTGGATGATATTAAACCTTTGTTGTTAGCCAGGCAAAATGATTAGTCAGTTTTCGAAGGTCTAATAGATGATTCATCAGTGCCAGAAGTGGAAGCTGTCTTGATTCCCATGTCCCAGCTTGAATTCCAATTAAAGGCCATAGTTCATATTTTACAAAAATTTTCACACAAGGACATCATTAACCTTGATTTAGCCTTCCAAGAGTTACAAAATAAGTAGGGACCATCTGATGCTGAGTGGTTTGTTTATCAGATGGCCTTACTAAAGTTGTGATTTTGCCACACTTTTTATATGCAAGAGATTGTGGATTCTTTTTTGAGCAGGCTCAAAAGTCCTCGGGGTCGCCAAGAACTATAGAGTAAAATACTCTACATTTTATTTTCGAGTTTTAGTTATGCACTCCAATTTTTGTCCCTACACATTTTAGTTTCAAGACAGTGAAGTTTTGACATAGAAAGTGGGTGCGAGTTTCATTTTTGCCTAATTTTGTCTAAGTATCAAACTCACGTGGAACATGCCAAGTGTCATCTATTAAGACACATTATACTTTGTTTCTAAAAGCAATAGAATGTGCCACGTGTCTTGTGATAACTTAGTGGAGTATAGCAAGTTTTGTCATCTACATTTCAAGTTTCTTATAAGTTTCAAAGGCTTCTTTTGATAAGTTTTTCTTAGTGCACATGGAGGGCACCAGGTGGAAACTGTAGAAGGTTTCAATATGTTTATCTAAAAATAGTGGAAGCCACTACATGTCCCTAGCTAAAGCTCAGTGAAAGCTAACATGTGTCCCTAGCTAAAGCTCAGTGGAAGCTACCATGTGTCCCTAGCTAAAGATCAATAGAAGCTACCAAGTGTCAACATCCACAATTTCTTCATTTTGTTTCATTATTAAATAAACACTATGGTGGGCCCTGGGTTTTGTTTCTCAAGTAAGCAAAATCCACCAAGTGGCATCATCTTTGTGAATCTAAAATGAGTCGTGAATGTTTCTATAGTGTAGCCAAAGCTCAGTGGAAATTTACATGTGTCACCTTCCACAGGATTTTCAAAAAGTATCTAAAGCTTCTATGGATGAGCGGAAGCTGACACGTGTTATTTGTTAAAGATACGTGGAAAGTGACACTTGTCCCCATTTCCCTTTTGAAGTTGCTTGGGAAAGAAGTGTTTTGGGTCCTATTTTTTGTAAGTTGATAAAGTTTCAAAGCAATGAACTGTGACAGATGTCAAAGATAGAGAACTCTTGATACAAAGACATAGTAAAGAGTATAATGCAGTAGAAAGTGTCGTGTATTTTTTGTAAGTGTTGTGGAAGATGCCAAGTGTCATTTTCTAGTGCCTCCTAAATAATGAGATGGTTTTCAAGTGAGGCAAGTGGAAGCTACCAAGTGTCCTCACCTGTTTCATAGTGAAAAGTGTCACGTGCATCTAATTCAACCAATGAACTTGCAGGGAGACTAAACATTTTAGATCTAGAAAATATCTTATGTTAAACACTTCCAGTTAAGTTCCAATTCAGTTACGCCATTAGGATTTGAACTTTTAGAGAGGTTAATGTTAGAGATCTGAAAGATATCTTTTGTTAAACACTTCTAGTTCAGTTAGAGTTCAATTAGACCATTGGGTTGGGAACGTGCGGGCAATCTAGAGCTAGTCTAATGTTATAAATATGGATGTAGGGATGGAGAGAAGAGATCATCATCAAAAGAGAGAGAATGTTTTGCAAGATATTGTTATCAAGAAGTTTTAGACTTTCTTGCTGTGACCAAGAATATCATTCACCTTTGTTCAATTTTCTTGAGTTAGAAAGTTTGTATAACTATGCATGTTTTTGTGCCTTTTATGTGACTAGAAAATTAATAAGAAGACTAAATTTTGTGCCTTTGTTGATATTTTCTATGTTATTGAAAAATCATCTAAGTTGTGAGCCTTTGATTCTATGGTTTTCATCTTTTACATTGATCATGCATTGTTTGCTCTTTAATGTAATTGAATCCTAAATATAACTTCACTGTGATTAGTATTAAAGGATGAATTAAACTCAGGTGCATCACAATAGTGAATATTTTCTTTCATTGCATTAGTGCTTCTATTTAATTTCTATCCCTTTTCTCATAATACTTTTGATATAAAGAAGAGCCAACTTCTTTAAAATCTGGAGGTCATTTCAGGGTGTAAGTCCCAAATTCTTGAAACTTCCCATTGTTGGTGTTGGAAACAATGCAATTCTAAGCATCAACATGTCTAAGAGGCCAACTTTACACCTACACATACTTAAATCCACACAAACTCATGACCTAAAAATTGAACTATAGTAACTTGGGAATAATATGATCAAAACCATATGACCAAATCCCCCTAACTCCTCCATATGTGGTAATTGTGACATCAACACACTGGTTACTCAAATTTTTCTCTCACATACCAACTATGCCAAGATGAACATAATAAATAACTAGATGAATACCATGCACTTCAATAATATATCCAATCATCCTTAACATTTGATAAGACCCTTAAACATTATTTCATCATATATAACATTCATTAACTTCCTATCCAAGTATGTATTGAAGATCCATGCTTACATACTAGGATACCAAGCTTATGCTAACACAATGTTCACATGATTGCCTTCTCTTCTTGACTTGAAAACACATCGACATGTTAGATACAAATGATAAGCCTCAAATAGTACTTAACCTAGCTCATATTCATCTAAATCCTACTTTGCACAAATTTAGGCTCAAACTTTTCATCATCATGACATCACTACTTTGTCATTACCTTTGATATCAATGCACACATGACATCAATATTTGACATCAATGACAACACTTACCGATAGACACCTATAGCCCAAAGCCTATTTATGGATTAGAGATTAATAATGAGGAGTGGCAAGATTTTTTACATATTGGTGAAGAGTGACTTGAATTATTCGTTTCATTATCATTTCCAGCATTATGATATTTTAATTCATCCTAGTTTGGAGAATTAGATGAGCTCATTCGGCTAGAGGACTTTGCCATTACCAACTAGTTTAAATCCTTGTTGAATATTTTAGATGATGGTTATAAACTTATTTTGGAGACTTTATAGGTTAACATTGGGACACTAGAGGACCCAAAGTGGATTAAACTAGGTGCATCCCTCATTGAGGAGGAATGTGAATTTTTCATAGCCCTTTTGAGAGAGATGTTTAACATATTTTCATGGACTTATTTAGACATGATAAGTTTGAAAACCACCTTTGTTGTATACCATGTCATTATACATATTGATTATAATCCCATTAAGTATAATATGCATAAGATGCATCATCATATTGATGTGCTAGTCAAAAAAGAGTTGGAGAAATTCTTAGACACAAAATGCATCAGGTCAGTTGACTATTCATAGTGGACTTCAAACATTATGCCAGTAAGTAAAAAACTAGAAGGTATCAAAATATGCACTAATTTCAAAGATTTTAACAAAGCCTTCCTAAAACATGACTTTCCTTTTCCTAACATTGACATGATAGTCAACTCAACAAATGAGTATGAAATGATTTCTCTTATGGATGGATTTTTAGGGTATAATCAAATTATAATAACACCATAAGACTAGAATAAAATAACATTCACCACTCAATGGGGAACATTAAGCTATCAAGTGATGCCATTTGGACTTAATAATACTAGATCCTCTTACCAAAGAGCCATGATAGTGATTTTCTATGACATGATGCACAACATCATTGAGGACTATGTTGATTACATCTTAGGTAAATAAAAGACCTATGCCAATCATATAACTATACTATGAAGAATCTTTGAGAGACTTCATGAGTAAAACATTAGGCTTAGCTTAAATAAGTGTGTATTTGGCATAATTTTTGGAAGATTGTTAATCTTCATTATCTATCAAAAGGGCATTCAAGTCAACCCAACCAAAGTTCATGAAATTATTGAAATGTCACCACCATCTACCTTGAAGTAGCTCCATAGTTTTTAGGGCAATATTCAATCCTTTAGATGATTTATATCATAATTGGATGACAAAATATATTCATTTACACTTAATAAAGAAGGGCATTATGTTTTAATTAAATGAAGAGTGTCAGAAAGCATTTGATCATCTTAATGAATACCTTGATAACCCACCTATTTTGTTGCCACCAATACCAAACAAGCCATTGATACTTTACCTATTAGAGACTGAAAATGCCTTATGGGCACTTTTGGCACAACACAATGAACAAGGTAAATAACATGTTGTGTATTATTTGAGCTTCATATTGGTCTCATATTAACACAATTATAAATAAATTGAAAAATATTGTTTAAAAATGGCATTTTCAGCCTAAATTTTATATCATTACATGCTGAATAATAAGACCATTATTATTGCCAAAGTATATCTACTCAAGTATCTACTTTCCAAAATAGATCTACAAGGCTGCTTATAAAAATGGATCATGCTATTAAGTGAGTTTGAAATTGAATATGCTAATTAAAAGGACATTAAGGGGAAAGTACTCACAAATCAACTTGTATAAGATTGTCTCTAAGATACTCAACCCCTTACATATGGATTTCTAGATGAGGCCATTACTACCACTAAAGAATTAGAATCACCTCTTGAGGCTGAACAATGGAACATGTACTTCAATGGATCATTCATGACTCATGGATCAGGTTTTATAATAATGTTTATTATGACACAAGGGGATATTATTCATAAGTCCTTTTATATTGGATTTCCCTATACCAATAGCATGGCCAAGTATGAAGCACTCATTCTAGGGCTTCAACAAGAAATAAAGTATAACTTCCAACATTTACTAGTTCATGGTGATTCTTAGCTAATAATAAATAATGTCATTGACTATTACCAAACTAAGGAAGAGATTTTGGTACCATATAAAGATATGGTCAATACTCTCAATAATCAGATTGCTAAAATCTAATTTGAAATAATACCTCAAGCCAATAATAAAACAACTAATGCCATGGCCATTATTAGTTCCATGATTCAAATAATAGATAGATCAAGGGATTATAAATTTCTTTTTGAACATATCTTAATGCTGACACATGAACAATAATCTATTGAGATGGTTTGTGACATTATTAGTCCCATGTCTCCCTGGTACTTAGACATATATGCCTATTTTTAAGACAAAACTATGCCTCCTAACTTATCTCATAAAAAACAAAAACCCTTCACCCACAAATCCTCTCATTATATCTTACTTGGACCAACCTTTTATTATATAAACTATGATGGAACTTTGATTCATTATTTACCTTCAGTATAATTTTGACTAGCATTAAGGGAAGTTCACAAAGGAGTGTATGGAGACTACACCAATGGGGAATTCTTGGCTAAAAAGTTAATATGTACTAGTTATTACTAGCCAAATATGGAATTATACATGCCTACGTATATGAAAAGGTGTGTCAAGTATAAGAAGTATGCCAATATGATTCATGCTCTAGCTAAGGCACTCAAACCATTGAAAAGACCATGGTTATTCTCAAATTAAGTACTCAACCTCATAGGTAAGATCAATCCTACATCTTCAAATAGACATAAACACATCTTAACTATTACTGAGTATTTCACCAAGTGGGTGGAATCCATTCCTCTCACTTACATAACTGTTAAGTATATTGTGAAGTTCATATTTAATGATCTCATCTACCATTATAGTATCCCCTCTGACATTATATCTAATAATGGAAGATCATTTAAAAACAAATATTTGAAATCACTGTTTATCTAATATCGCATCAAACAACATTTCTCTATTACCTACTACCCACAAGGCAATGTCTAAGCTGAGGATTCTAACAAAACTATTATTAATATTCTAAAGAATATTTTTAATGACATTGGTCATAATTGTCACTTATAACTATTTAATGCCTCTAGGCATATCATACCACATTTTATAATCCAACATGAGCTACACCCTATTAACTTGTTTACAACACTGAGGCCATTATTCTTATCAAGCTCAAGTTTCCTTCTCTCTAAATTTAGTTGCAACACATAATCAATGATGAGGATTACATATTAGCTCACTTGAAAGATCTAGAATTACTTGATGGAAAATGCTTTATGCCTTGAATAGCCTTCAAGAATATTAAAACTGAATAAAAGGCCAATTAATAGGTTCATTAAGCATCATGAATTCCATCTTGGTGACCTAGTGTTAAAGGAGAATCAAAATAATGTAAATGATTAAACAAAGAATAAAATAAATTTCCAACCAAATTGGTTAGGTCCCTATGTAAGTATTTCAAACTATAGATCTAGAGCATACATGATTGTTATGCAAGAAGGAGATGAACTTGATGAACTAATGAACATAATGCACCTAAAGTGTTTTTATGCTTGAGGGACTCAGATTATTAGTGTTTAAGTCAAGACACATTATACCTAATCTTTTCAAAATACCCTCTTACCATTATACCATGAAATTAACCCTTCATCAATAAATTATTTTTACCTAAATCCACCTATCATGTTTAGTCTTAGTTTTGATTCATTTATATTTCAATTACGTTCAGTGGTTGATGACAAAATTTAGTTCTAATAGTTATTTTAGAATTAAATTTTTTAGTGATAGTTTATGAAATTAGTATGACAATAGTCCTATAGATTACATCCTTCTTTTGTTGTTATGTTTCAACTTCATGCTACTAACTATAACTAACTATGGGCAAATTAGTACCCCTAACCCTTCATCATTATTTTATAAGTATAACCACCTTTCAAAAAATTAGGAACAACTTTACCATGCATTACCACATCACCTTACCATCATGGTTTCCATTTATCTTGCCATTTGCCTATACAAGAACTTGTTGGTACTTAGCTGGACACTTTTTGTGTAGGCAAAACTATAGTGACTTGAGGTCCTATGGGACTACATAGGAAACACTTTATTTACATTAAGGTCAACTTAGTCACCACTTTTCCATGCTCTCTCCATTTTTATATCATTTTTTAAGTCATACGCTCTCACCATTTTTTGAGTTTGGACCATGTTGTATGTCATAATTCTTCATTGATTTGAGATATTAAAGCACCAAAAACATTGGAAATGTTCCCCAACTTTCACCATTGGAGGCAAAATTGTAGTGACTTGAGGTCCTACAGGATTATATAGGAAACTCTCAATTCATGTTGAGGTCATCTCAGTTAGCCATTTTCCATGCTTTTTGCATTTTGTGAGCATTTTAAGTTTGAACACTCACCATTTTGAGAGAAACCTAATACATGCTCTCACCATTTTGAGATTTGGACCATTCTATATCTCATAATTCTCAATTGAGTTGAGATATCTATAAAATTCTAAAAACATTTGAAATAGTTTGAAAACCCCTAAACATTTTAAAGGACCTTTGAAAATCCTAAAAATCACAAACTTATGAAAATTTGGCTTAGAATTTCCATATGAGATATAAATCTAGAAATTTTTTTTGGGATGGGCCATCTTATCTATTCACCTTAATTTCTAGGCCACCTTGGCCTTTTTTCTCCCATTTATGGGAGAACTAAATTAGTTTAAGGTCTGCACAAACAATGTGGGCAACACTTAGATACATGAGGTATATTAGGTTAGCTCATCTGCCATTACTTCACCTTCCTTTATTTTTAAACCAATTTTTTGCCTTAAATATCTTTGGACCCCTAAATGTTTCATGAGTAACCAATTATCATTTAATTTCCCCATCCTTATTAGCCTTAGCCATACATTCTTACCATTTTATGAGTTCATGTTGTGATAATTTTGTATTTAAGATCAATGTAATAATGACCACTTGGATTTTCTTATGTTCTCTCCATTTTGTGAGTTATCTCTATTGGAATACTCTCACTATTTTGTGAGTAACCATTAGTCAATACTCTCACCATTTTGTGAGCTCATTCTCATTCCAAGCCATAGATTTAGTAAACAATATGAATTACCAATTCATTTCATTAGTGGATACTCATCTCTTGACTTTTATTGTGGCTTTATCTTAAACCAGACTCTCACTCTTGAAAAATTTATTTGTGTTGGTGCTTTGATGATTGTGAACATCACCCCCCTATTTTCTTATGCACTTTCCATTTTGTGAGACTATTCCCATTTTCCTCTACAAGTCAATCATGTGTTTCTTATCATCATTTTCTTATATCTAATATCCTATTATAACTACATTTGTCCTAAAGTTCACATTGGATCTATGTCTATGAAACTATATAGGCAACGTCCACTTGCCTAGTGCATCTAGAGTCAGCTTAGCTAGCCCTTCCTTTTCTTATATGCCCCCCATTTTGTTTATTTTGTTTCATTGCCTCTATAGCCTAGGGGCAATGGTTGTGTCTTCCTTATTTGTGTTTATATTTCCCTATAGCTTGGGGAAAACCTTGTGCTTTTTTTCATGTTTTTTTTACCTATGTCATTGATACCTAGCTTAGGGGTCACCATGTCACCAAGAGTAACACCTCTATTACACATGCATGAACAATTTGTTTTCTATTTGTATTAAAATTATGATTAACCATTATTTTTGTATTATTATTTATTGAGTTTAGGTTGTTTGTTTGTCTTTGTGTATTTAAAATAGTTCATTTTTTGTGTTTTTATTTGCTTTGGATTATTTAATTGTTTTGATTATTTTATCATCTTCTATAGCTTTGTTTATTTTCTTTATTTGTTCATTTATTTGTTTTATCTATCTTTTTTTCTATTTATTTTGTCTTGTTTATATTATTTATTGTTTATAGTTTTTTGTTTTGTTACTGTGTTTGTTTGTTTATTTTTTATTTTTATCAACATTTTGTTTATTTTTGTTTTGATTTTTTAATGTTGTTTGTTTGTTTATTTTTATTGGTGTTTTGTTGTTATTGTTATTTGTGTTTATTAAATTGTTTGGTCAGTTTGTTTGTGTTCGTTTGTTAGTTTATTTTATTTGTATAATATATTTGTGTTTGTTTATTTATTCTATTTGTTTGTATAGCCTTGTTTATTTATGTTTTGTGTAGTTATTTATTTTTACCTATTTTTTTGTTTCATTATTGTTTGTTTGTTTTAATTTTATTTACATTTTTGCCTCATTGTTCCTTGACTACCATAAGATTATTACATTTTGTTTCCACTTAAGTCTTGATTATCCATATCATATACTTAGGTTTTGAATATTTGTATTTACTCTTACACTTGGTTTTTTTGTTATATTTACATCTAGGTTTTGATTGTTCATATCTTATTCCTACATAGTTTATATTTACATTTAAACTAGTTTTTTTTGCTTAGGGTATATATTTCCATTTCAGTTCTTCATAACTAAAATGCATAATATCATAATCTAAACCAAAAATTAGGCACACAGAAACTATCATAATAATTCAATGGGAGTACTTTCAATATATAAAACCAACCAAATACCCAAACACATGTTGAATCCATGAGTAATAAATAATATTAAAAATGACTTATTATGTATTTTTATAGATGTGAATCTCTAAATAATGATACATATGAGTCTTAAAACATGATAAGATTAATAATCAATAGTAAAACATCTCATAAACATGGCATAAGAAATAAATAAGGAAAGCATACATGAGCATAGACATTAACAATTTTAAACATACACAATGTTAATCAATTCTAATCAATGATAAACATGAGATAAACAAGATAACAAGTATGACATTATAAATATATCAAAATAATATTACATACATGTCCACTATCCTTGAAGGACCCAAAATTGAATTTTAATGTATCTCAAATGTCATAATACATAGAGGATATACACATATCATAATGGTGAATCAAAATACATCAATATGTTGATGTAATAATAATTCCATACGCCAAAACTATTCTAAAATACCAAAATTACAAGATCCCCATAATCAACACTGGATATATGTATCCATGGGACCTATGGCTAGAGGTGGATGGATACAATGGTGCTGATGTTCCTAATGGTGGTGATTATGGTTGATGGACAGACTAACCTGAGGCACATGTAACATGAGTCCTAGTATGATATCAACCAAATTTACTTATTATCCTCTATTCATCCTAGATCTCAAACATAGCAACCTACTGATCCCTAAGCATGGTGTACTCATAGTCTCACTAGTAATATGATTCTTCATCCTTGGCTTGAAGGTAATCCCAAACTAGTTGTGATAACCTTGCATGTGTAATAGATCCCCAAGACACATCTCACTCCTACCTAATCCTATAAATGATATCCAATGCTTAATATCATTCACTAATGGCCTGACCCTTCTCTTTCATGAGTTGTCCCTACACCTACACTAACCTATCTATATCAGCCTTTAGTTGGGAGATCTCTAACTAACGCATTACCATATCATCATTTATCATATCTAAGTTTCTCTATAAATTAGTTAAATGTTGTTGTAATCCTATAATATCTCTCACCTAAGTGATAATCACTTACTCTAACATGCCTATATCTCTTCCTATTATATCTATAATAGATGGCCCTACCTAGCCTAGATCCACCTATGTGTTAGAAGGCCTTGCTTGGCTTGGATTAATATGTGCCACTATATTCACTACCAAAATAGTATCTAGAACCATCAAATCTAGGACATCATCCCTATCATCTCCATATCCATCTCCACTAACATCTCCTCCATCAAATCCATAATCATCATCACCCCCATCAAAATCACTATCCTACCAAGTGATGCCACTACCACTCTATGTCTTAGCTTCTGTTTCCTCAATGTCTATAAGTACCTATCCTCTTACCTATACTAGAAATATCAACCTCAAAGGGTATACATGTACCCACTAATGTATATAAGTCAGAGTGACCCTTGGATCTATAATTCCTCTTACATAATCCTAGGTAACCTAAAGTTCATTGATGTAACTCATTATAGCCTCGCTCTACGAGATAGCTATAGTATTTAGAATGATCTCCTATGTAACATTAGAAAAACATATCATCCCTTCAAGTGCATCTTATGTAAATCAAAACTATTGAAGTACCTAATCATGGTGGTACTTCTCAATGATAAGGGATTATCTCCTAGTTAGAAAACATATGGTAGTCATGAAATCCATGTACCATCCATCATAGAACCGCTATAACTAATACATGAGGTAAGGATTCCAAATGAGAAATTATGGATTCATATCATAAAACATATGACAATAGAATGGGATATCCCCATTTTGACCATGCCTACCTACTTTTATTTGAGCCTAGCCATACACCAATGACTCTTATAGGTCCCTTACTTTGTACATCCCTAATGGTCACTCAATAATGATGTGATCATAACCCTAAACCATCAGAAGAGTGCAAGCCCTAATGCTCTATCCACCATGATATTTTATCTTATTTAGGTATATGTAGATTTGTGACAAGAAATATAGCCCCTAAGCAAAGTGTGTAGACTCTTCAATCATGGTCCTCACTATGCCTCCAAGGCACATATGGAAGTACTAGCCACTCTTGTTAGGTAACAAGATGCCACTGATAATGGCCATATAAATAAAAACCTCCCTATCAATGAGAGATTATGGTGATAGATCCCTAATAGGTAAATAATCTAGTTGAATATCTAAATAAGTCTCTATGAGGTTGATATCAACCTTCCCTTGAAATATGGGGATACCCTAATAACTACATAAGTTGTCAAGAACTGCCTGCTATTATACTGGTGGTGTCCAAAATAGTTATCATATATGCATCAACAAATTAATGATACACTAGGTATCATCACGTGTCACAATAGCCTCCCTAATAGGTATGTAGAATGTATAAGTCTCATTGGGCCAATACTCAGATAACACACTCAAATATGACCAATCTACTTGGATGATTAGTATTTATGCCACATCATGAAGATCTAATGCCTTTAAAAAACCAATCATGTCCTCTATTCATATCTTAGGGTTCTGTAGATGGTATGACTATCACTCTCATCATGTAAGGATAACTAATTTCTCTTGTAAAAAAAATGGTGTCATCCTAACTATATATAGCTAGCTGAGCCTAAGCCTAGCCCACTTAACCTAATTCACCCTCTCCAAGAGGTTGGACCCCTATCAAATATCACATTAGAACAACACTCTAATAGGTATGTAAAATGTATAAGTATCATTGGGATAACACTCAAATATGCCCAATCTACTTGGATGATTAGCATTTATGCCACATCATGAAGATCCAACACCTATAATAAACCAACCATGTCCTTTATTCATATTTTAGGGGTTTGTAGATAGTGTGACTATCACTCTTATCATGTAAAGACAACTAATTTATCTTTTAAAAACAAAAAAATAGTGTCATCCTAACTATATGTAGCTAGCAAAGCCTAAGCCTATCCCACTTAGCCTAATTCACCCTATTTAAGAGTTGGACCCCTATTAGGCCCCAAACCAACTATTTTTGGATTCTATGGTGAATACATTTTTTTATAAGGGTGAAGAGTCCATTTAGGTGATATTACAAATTTTTAAGAATTATTTCCATTTTCATTAAAATGAAAATGGCAACTTCACCTAAAAATGGGTGAAATCACTATTTCAATGATTTTTACCCTATTTTGGCATTATTACCATTTTTAGGAATGATGAATTCATCTAAACCCACAATTTTACCTAAAATGCAAATGGCAAATTCACTATTTCTCAACCTAAATCAAGTAATAAATGCAATAAAATTAACATTAATGGCAAAGTTTAAGTTACTCAGGAGTGGTCCATCATGGGTAGGTTGTATGTGCTTTCTCATGCACTTTAAAATGTGCCACCTAACTCGCCTATGGGCCGATTTTCTTATCTTAATACATAGACAACTAGATCTCAAAAAATATAATAGGCTAAGGTGAAAATGAATTGTTTTTCACACTAAGGGTGATTATATAGCCAAAAAAATTAATTTTTACCCTCAGTGCCTATAGTTCATTCTGTGAACTCTAGAAAGTGTATTTTTCACATTTGTGGTTTATTTTGCATATTGTTTGATCCTACATGCCTTATTTTTTGCCATGTTATAACCATACCATCTTTTTAGGTCTCTCTTGAGACCCATTTAACAATGTTATTTTTCTACCCATACCCCATGTTTGTTTGAACATGCATCTTCAAACTCACATTTAGGCTAGAAATGTGTTGTTATCCTTTGATAACTCCTCATAAATATGTTTTATGGATTTTTCACATAAGCTACCCTTACCAATTTTCCCTGTTGTGATAAATTATTATTTCAATTGATCAATGATATATTATGCATTTTTGGGGAAAACTCATTTTAAATCACATGATTTAAATGTGTGAATGATTATAAATACCTTTGGGCAAATCATAATTTTTGAACAATTTAATGATCATAATTGGTTGTGGGAAAATAATTATTTTTGTATCCCAAACTAATTATTATAAATAGCTTTGGTAAAATAATTATTTTTCCACTCCACTTGCCCTACTGGGGTAAATTTCTATGTCACTGATTATAACTTCCTTTGGTCAAACTAATGTCCCATATTCCATTACTGATTCTAACTAACTTTGGATAAATCAATATTCATCTCATAACCCTACCAGGGTAAATATTTGTGCCATTACTTATAACCAACTTTGGGAAAACTAGTGGCATACCCTTTGTTATTGATTATAACCATCTTTTGGAAAATCAATGACTTTATCATCATTACTATTTATAATTGCCTTTATGCAATGTAGGAATCCCACCCATGTTGTCACTAGATCATGTTATTATATTCATTCCAAGGGAATGTTCAATGAATCTATTTTTTCCACCCACTCCCTTGAGGGGGATTCAAGTGTTTATTGACTTCCATTTGGAAATGAACTATTTGGATTAACTTTTTCATTCTTTGAAAATATGTTATTATGCCAATGTCTTGCAATAACTCAAATAGGGGCAAACTATAGACACTTAGTTTTATCCACTTTCAGTCCTAAACCAAGATTCAGTTTAATTTATATCAAATGAAATAATTTAAGCCTATAAATCATTTGAATTACATAAATTCATCCATGTAAGGGATTTAATTTCTCAAAATTATGGTGAGACTAGTTTATTTGGCATATCACCTTGTATGCACAAGTAACCTAGTTCAATTTCAACCCTATTCAAATTAATAATAATTTGAAACTTTTGGCCTATTGAGATATTAATTCATAACATTTAAATAATTTCCAAAATTCAAAAATCACTAAGTAAGATTAGTTACATTACAAATCTTAATTAACTTGCCTACACAAAAATTCTAAATCAAATTAGTGAATTTCATTTATAAAAAAAATTATCCAACTATGAAGTCAAAGGTCAAAGGAGATAATAAAGTGATTTATTATTTCATAAATATTCTAAAATTATGAGTCACAACCTAGCAAATATCTAAAACTAAGGTGTCACGATTTTATGATTGCTTTGACCTAACCCAAGGTTATCCTAACTCAACCTAGGTTATTTTAGACTCAAAAACAGATAGAATTTAACCTAACCTCCTGATCTAAGCAACATTTTAGGTGACAATTTGATCGATGGTTCTACCCCAATTGGTGGTAGAACTTCTTTGAACCATAACTTTTGTACTATAGCTCCATTTGACTCCCCATTTGAACTATTGGAAAGATAAGAACAAGGTAAATGACATGAGATGGCATGATATATTATTAGTGGAGTTTGAACCCCTAAAACCAAATAGAAGTGCCTCAAATTTCAAATTTAGTAGTGCAGTCTAAAAAATAATAAGTTTCTAAAAATAGTAATTCCTCAAATTTTGTATTATTGTGAATCATGGAAGTAGAACCACTTAATCTCCCTCAATATTGGTGACCTTCCAAATCCTCCTCCTACCTTAAAAATATGTATAAATTAAAATTTAACCCAAAAAATAAGTTAGACATCTCTTCTCAAAGATAGGCATATGTTTGGATCTACAAATTTGATCAATAGAACATATCTTCTCAAAGATAGCATTATTACAATTATATTTTAGATTAAGGTAAAAACAAGTTTTGAAGGGGCCCCAAAACCCTATATAGATTAAGAAAGATAAGTGTTACAAACCACCAGAAGAGGCATAAGCACCAAAAAATGGTAACTAAACCAAGTTTTACATGGACCTGAAACCAACAAAATAAACCAGTTAAAGCTCACTAGGTTTTACAAGGACTTGAAACCTAAACAAAACTAGGCAAACAACCTAAAAGTGATAGAATAGCAAAGGTAGAACCACCAAACCCATAAATTTTAATGAGAAAGGATCCTCCATGGCTTAGGGTATCTCCATTTTCCCCTATGTAGGGTGTCGTGGCTCAAACACCAACCACCGAGGAAACAGAGTTTCCCCCATGCAAACACTATTTTCTTCGCATACCAAAATAGGATGCCCATCCAACTCAGGCAAGAGATCCCACCTAGGTTCCATCCTCCATCTGGTAGATCGAAGCTAAATAAGAAAAACACGCAAAAAGATAGATCACTACATTAATCACCACGTACCAATGCACTGCCCAAAGCAGACAACACCACCAACAAAGAACGTACCTCCAGACCCATCGCCACCACTGCCCAACCCATCCACCCTAGTATTTACAAAGATATCTCCCTTAGTCAGATGAATCTCTACCATGGCATTCCAAATATCTCCAAAAAGAAACATTCATCCACTCAAAATAGGGTAATGGTCAGCACGATGGCCACCAAATGGAAATCCAAGGTAAAAGAATAGATCCATGCAAAAAGAATAAGCTTCCAACATTGCACCTTTGCACCAAAGATCCCACCAACCATAGGTTGAGATCTGGTCTCCAAAAAGTGTGGAAGCATCTGCAGAGGTTAGGGTTTTAGGGCTGCATTCGCGTCCGTGCTCCCCTTCCCCCGCATCCGCGCTATATCATTATTACAATTATGTTGTTCTTATTATTGAATTATATTTAAACCAAATACTTTAAGTTATAGATCAGTGGTATTAGATTAGTTTGTCTTAAGAGTATATGATCCCTAGGATGAGGTTAGACTATAGGAAGCTTGGGTGGAAAATACAAGATCCAATAGACTATCCACATATTCACTCCAAATGACCTCAAATGGTAGACAACAAAGACATCTGATACTTTTAATGAAATGGTAAATGAATCCCTCTAATAGTAGAAATCATAGATACTATAATAATTCTCTCAAATTCTCCAACAAATCTTGATGATAAATTTTGGCTCCTCATCTACACCCCCACATCCTTTCAGTGCCCCAACACCCTTGAAGGTTTAGGTGAATTTTGATATCCCTACATTTAAAGGCAAAATTAGTGTTGATGTAATATAAAATTGGTTAGATCAATTGTCTTCCTATTTTTCAATAAATAAATTCATTGATAAAGAGAAGATCACTTTTTCTCTTTTGAAAGTATCATTGCCTATCAAAAATTGGTGGAAAGTGTACAAGAAGAGATTCAGTATGGATGATATTATCCTTGAGGTGGAACCTACATAGGATGATTTCATAGAAGCTATAAAGGAAGAATACTACCCCATTAGAGCATATGATGATCTGTATATAGAGTGGCAAAAACATTGCCAAGGTAAGGAATAGTCTGTTCAAGATTACACTGACATTTTTCATTCTCTATCTATGAGATTGGGCATCCAAGAAAGTGAGGAACACAAGGTTATAAAATATCATGGTGGAATACAATGGTATATATGGGGAGAGATGGAACTCTTCAATTTGGAAAACCTTAGTGAGGCATACAAGTTCATAGTGAATATTGAATAGAAGCATGGAAGAATGAATATGAAGAGTTAGCCTTCAAAATGGAAAAGTGATAAAGAAGGTCAAATGTGAGGCCAAAATTGGAAGCAAAATGAAGGGAAGACTAGGAAATGGTGTGATTACCACAAATATAAAATGCACTTCAAAGAATAATGTCAAGCCATTAAGTCCTTACTTTTTGAGTCACAATCCTCAACATCTACTACTCTACCTCATACACACCCTATAGTCAAAGAGGATGAATAATATATTGTAGATGATGAACCCGATACCATCGTTGATTCATCATAAACCCATGAGGAGAGGCTAGATAACAAGGAAATGTTGTTTCACTCTAAGTTATGGGTGAAAGTTAAGCCTTTGCATTTCATTCTTGATAGTGGGAGTCAAAATAATTTAATATCTACTAATGTTTTGAAAAGCCTAAATTTTTCCATGAAGCCTCACCCAAAGCCATATAGTATTGGATGGTTGAGTCTAGGGAGAAACCTCCATATCACCCACCAATGTCTTCTCTCATATTCAATAAAACCTTTCCAAGATGAGGTCTTATGTGATGTGGTAAATCTAGATGTTTATGATGTACTCTTTGGTTAGCCATTCATGTATAATCGACATGGCATCTATGAATCAAAAAATCAAAGGATCACCCTCACTCTTGGAACATGGTGTTATAGTGTACCATAGCTCCATTTGACTCCCCATTTAAACTGTTGGAAAGCTAAGAACAAGGGGAACACTGTGAGATGACACATATATTTTATCATTGGGTTTTGAACCCTAAAAAGCAAATGGAAGAACCCCAAATTTCAATTTTAGTAGTGCAGTCTAAAAAATAGTAAGTTTATAAAAGTAGTAATTCCTCAAATTCTATATTGTTGTGAATCATGGAAGTCAAACCACTTAATCTCCCTCAAGATTGGTGACCTTCCACATCCTTCGTATACCTTAAAAATGTGTATAAATGAAGATGTAACCCAAAAATGAAATTAGACATCTCTTCTCAGAGATAGGCATATGTTTGGATCTATTGATCAATAAAACATCTCTTCTTAGATATAGCATTATTACAATTGTGATGTTCTTATTCTTGAATTATCTTTAAGCCAAAGCTTCTGAGTTTTGGATCACCTCCCTAAGGTTTGAGGTAGTTATTATAGAACTAAATACAAGTGCCCATGTCATATGCCAACATTATTTTATGTAAGGTTAATCTACTGAAACACCTTCGAGAAGCCATTAAGAGTAGTGTTATAATTCCCATTTTATGCCAAGCTTCATACCAAGCCACAAGTGACCATTAGATAAGTGTTACCACCATGGAGAAGCATTGATAGATGACTCTAATTTTCATAATATGAGCATGAACATATTTATGCCAACAATTAGACATAAAATTTGACAAAGGAGGTAAATTATTTGTTTTTTATCTATATTTTATGATCTTGTTTATTATGTTATACTCCCCCTATTTGTAGGCAAGATTTTAAAACCATCCACTCCATGGATAGAAGTAATCTAATATCTTATGATAGATTGGATTAGAACTTTTTTAATAGAGTCTTTATAAAATTTAATTTTCAAGAGAAGATCAGATAAACCTTTAGAAGTTATATTTATACTATAATATTTTATATTCTTATCAATGGGGTGCTTGAAGGCTTATTTAAGACTAAGAGATAGATTAGACAAGGTGAGACACTATCTCCCTTCCTATTCATAATCATGGAAAAATCTCTTCACAGGGCACTAATATAAATCATTAAAAATGGAGACTTAAAATGATTCAAACCTACAAGGGATATTGAACCAACCTTGCATCAACCATTCATTGATGATACCATAATTCTTGTAGAATATTATATTATGGAAGCTAAGAAGATGAAAAAAATCATTAAGAGCTATGAGATATCCATAAATCAAAAAATTAATTTTAATAAAAGCTCTATTTGTTTCTTTAATACCCCATTAGTGAGGTAGAATAGGATAGATAACATTTTGGTTTTTCATATAAAATAAATCCCATTCATTTAACTAAGAATGCCAATATCTAACATGAATCTCTCTCCATTGGATTGATATCCATTATTAGAGATATTTCACAATAAATTAGCTAGTTGGAAAGGTAAGATTTTATCCCATGCTAGTAAATTTACTATCATCAAGAGCATCCTCCAAATCCTCCTAGTGTATTTAATGCCCATTTTTAATTTACTAAGAGGTGTAGAATATAAATTTGAAAAAAATTAGAGAATATTCCTTTGGTTAGGTACAAAAGAAAAAGATAAATTTTCCTTGGTGGATTAAGATAGTCTACATTCCTAAGAGTAACGGGGGTTTAAGATTAAGAAGATTTAAGTGGATGAATCTAGCCCTTAGAGACAAATTAGTATGATGCTTATTAAATTACCCAATGTATTGGTCTAGAATTTTATTGGCCAAAAACTTGTAGTTTAGAGAGGTTATATTTATTTGGAGGAGAAATTTGTGAATGGATCTATTTTAAATATTTTTTGGTGACCAATAGAGTTTTTTATAAATGGTTGAAAATGGAAATTATGGAATGGACATAAAATAAAAATAAAAAATGTTGAACCTTAGAATCAAGTCATATTCATCATACAACAATAATATGGTTACAAAATTCATGATTATATCAAAGTTAATGGATATACGAATGAATGGAAACAAATAAGGAGTGAATTAGTAGGAGTATAAGTTAATGTTATCATAGAAGAGATTAATTTTATACGTAAATCTTTCTGTATCCCTAATATCATGAAAGAGGATGATTTTTTTGGAGAGAATATTTTTATGGTGAGTACAACATGAAGACAAGATATATATTGTTTATCCAATCATCCTCTTAGGGACATCCCATGGGGAAAGTTTTGGGATAGATACCTAATCCCAAAAATCATTCTTTTACTATGGTTATTTGTATATAACAAAATATTTACCATAAACAATATTAAAGAAAGGGGTATGATTATTTTGAATAGGTGCTCATTGTGTGAAGCTTAGAATTAAACTGTATCCCATTTTTTGATTGGCTATCCCTTTATTTATAAAGTTTGGAATGTGATTTTATAAAAAATTTAGATCATGTGGGAATTCCCTCTTTAAGTGTTGGATCTATGGTAGGCCCAAAACTTTCCATTTAGAAATAGGTCTATTAGGAATATCTGACACCTCTTTCTTCCTCATGTGTTATGGGGCATCTAGAGAGAAAGGAATAATAGGATCTTTAGGAATAAGAAGTTTCCCCATTTAATAATGGAAAGAAAGATTTGTGATAGAATTTTAGAGAATTTCAAAATAATCCCAACTTCCAAACCTAAGGAATTAAATGAGGAAGAGGCTAGGATTACTTTAAGTTAGTAGGTGAAAATCCAAGATAGTTCAATATATACTAGAGTTATATCTAGAAGTGATATTAAATGGTTGCCCCTTCTCCATGTTGGGTTAAACTCAATTTTTATGGAGCTTATAATAAAGGTAATCTAAGGGCATTTGGAGGAGGAGGTATTATTAGGGATGAGAGTGGTTTTTTGGTGGCTACTTATGAAGGAAGCATGGGAAATCAAACCAATAATTGAGTTGAGGATATTACAACCTTATGGGGTCTAAGGATAGATAGAGAATTAGGAGTAAAAAAATTAGTGATCAAAGGTTACTTAATATACATGATTAATTTACTATTTAAAAAATGTCTTGTAGCTAGAGAGTTAGCCACATTATCAAGGAAGATCTGTTTATTTTTCAATTCCTACAGGAAGTCACAAATCCAAATGTATATAGAGAAGGTAACTCAGTCATTGATTGGTTTGTTAATGTTGGAGTTTCTTCACCAAAAATTAAAAGGTTGTTTTCCTTAAAAGGCTACCTATAATAACTTATCAATTAATAGATTGGGAAGTGTCATTTAATTATTAATTTTTTACCATGTTTTTATTTCTCTTTAGCCTCTTTATGAGGGTATTTTTGATGGTTTCCAATAATGATTACTATGTGTTCATTATGAGGCAATATATTTTGAATATTAATTATGACATGGGAGAGATCATTAAGATTCAAGTCTTAGGTATCATAATTTTTAATCAAGCTAGTAATCATGTGAATGGGATCCACAAGATTGGTATTAAATAAGGATGTTGGCTTGGTTTTCTCATTGTCGTATTATTCCTCAAGTTTCTCAAGATGGGTGGGGAACTAGTTAGAATAGATCATATTCTGGTAGATTATCTAGTGGAAGATAGGGAGGTTTGGGATGAATTATAGGTAGGAGGGATGGTATATTTCATGAGAAGAGTGGAGAGGCATGATCTACACCTATAAGACAATTTTAGTATGGATTGGAATAACTATATATTAAAGTTTAACAAAGTGTCTATTGATGTTATAAAATACCTCATTACTTAGTTAAATGGCTTTAAAATTGAAGTTATAAAGGTTTTTAAAACTAGAAGGGACTATAAAGATGAAAACGAAAAGTTATTGTTTGAAAGGGAAGAACTATCCCACCTGCATAGTGGTTTTTCAAGGGATGAATTACCTCATCTATATGATGAGATAAAAAATTAGTTGATGTTATATATAATGTTAGAGGGAAGACTAAACATGGTGAGATGGTATAATTTTGTATTCCTTAATTATTTTTTCCACCACATCCCTATGAGTCTACCTTTTTATGTATTGCATTCTTTGGAGAGATATATCATGGATGTTAGAAAGGGAAAGAATAAATATCCACTATACTAGGTGGTCATCTTCATGATCTTTAAATACTTTAAGGGGATGAATTGGAGACTAGGCTCTTTCTCAACCCAAAATAATAGGTATTTCCTTTTGGGTGTAATTAAGTACAGGTTGATAATTGTAGTGAGAGGTAAGAGACATGGGCCTAATGAAAGAGGAAAGAATGGGGTTGGTAGGCATAATATAGGTGATAAAATAGTTTTCTAGGTTGATATATAAGAATAGGTAGTGGAGGGACATCAATTACTTGAGACATTTTTGACATCAACTAGTTATAGAAGACAAAAAACATGGAAACATAAGGATATGGAAGGGTTGGGGGAATTACCCTAATTAATGGAGAACTCTACCTTAGTCAAGAGAAATCATAAAAATATTTTGATAAGGTTTTAGATAATTTTAAACATGAAATCAAGGTTATAAAGGTCGAGGAGGAATTATACCTACAAAATTCAATCCTAAGGTGGTTCAAAAGGGAGTACTCAACCTTGAAGGAGAAAGTAAAGCTTTTATCCCTAAAAAATGGGTAGTTGAAGACCACTATTAAAAACTTTGTTTATTTTATCCATTTATCTATGGAACACAAGCTAGAATTCATAGATTCTCTTAGATGCATTTTGAATTTTGTGAAGAAAGGAAGCAAAAAATGTAAATGCAATGAGTGAAGTAAGGAGGTTGAGAAATCCCAAGTTTTCCACATACTTGATATAGAGATGGAAAGGATGACCAACAAATATAAAAAGGCCATGGATGACCAAGGACCTTAGTTTTTCTCTATCTATTTTTTAATCTTTCTAGTAATCTATAATTTAATAATTAGTAGTAGACTATCATGTCTCTCTAGGATTTTTGAAGCCTTATTTTTAGTTTTTGGTATAGGGTAAGGGCCCTAGTCAAAAAAACCCTTTTTTACCCATAATAAACAAACATCTATATTTTACATTTTTATTTATCTTATAAAATTTTACGTATAATTTGATAGAATATTTTGTATCCATAAACTCTACATTGTTTATTAAATCTATCACAAACATTGAACATTCACATTTGATAATTCATGCAATGTGTTATGCCTCTTGTGGTATATTCATATTGGATTTGATGAATTATTATCTCAATGAATCACTTATTATTGAATTATCATGTATTGAATTCATATTGAAAAATCAATTTTCATTTTTCTTCCCATTTTCATTTGGAATGGGAGCCTTCCTATTATCTAATTTAAATAGTGATCACTATGTTTCAATCATATTAACAATTTTCTTGACAAATGGGTATAAATTTTAGATGCAATAAATAATAATATACATTTAATGGAATTTCATTTTAATCACATCAATGTCATATTATTGCATTAATATCTACTTTGGATACTCTGAATTCACCAACGAAGGAAAATATGGTATTTTTTAACTTAAAAATTATTTTATAATTCTCTTACTATGTCTTGATTTTGAAATATATTTGGATTTGGATATTTTCCTTATTTTTTATTGATTCAAAAACTTCATGTGATAGCATAAATTATGATGAAGGTATTATGGTGGATTAAAAATCATTATATTGTGGATTACATCCATCACTAGGTTGCACTACATTACAATACCTGAAAGGTTGATTATCCACAAGACATGTATGCCAGCATACCTTATGTACAAAACTTAAGCATTGATGTAAGGTATACTCTACAAAATCCATTTCATGAATCCATTATGTAATTAATATTAGGTTACAATTCAAATTATTTGGCATCAAGTGAAACATAATAAATAACATCTTAGCCCACTATCACATATAAGGTAATTTATCCTAACCCTTGGCAAGAATATTATCAAAACATATGATATTATTATTTGATATATGAGTATATTCTATATTTAAACCCACTATTTTTATAAATGTGATATTAAAAATATTAAATCCTAATCCATATTCTACTAAAGTTTGTTTGAATCCGTTATTTAATATTTTAACTTGAATTAAAAATGGGTGATTATGATTTATAGTATGTTGAGTAGGAATATATTCCATCTCAAAATAAATCATGTCTTTACTATTCCTTAGTGTATTGATGATGGATATAAAATAAAAAAGTTTTGAATAATTTAGTAAAGTTTTATTACTTAATGTTGTAATTAAAATATTATTATAGATAGATGACCTCTTTAGTAACTATATTATAGAGATATTAACAATAGTATTAATAATTTGATCAATGTTATTATATTTTTTGTTTGGATTGGTGGGAACCTTAGGAGGTGGATAGGGATGAGAATAAACATTTTGAATACCTCCATTCTATTGCATATCATGAGAACCCTACATTTGTGTGTTATGATATCATAGATCACATAATCCATTATAATCCTAGGGTGAATAATTGTGACATGATGGTGTATACAATTATATAGGATTAACCTAAAACTATCCTATCTAAATGTTTGGACTTGGATAAGGCAAATAAAAGAGATCCCATTGATACTTAGTGAATCGATATGTGACTAAATGGATCCACAACCATATAAAAAGGAAGACCTAAAAAATATTAATATAAAGGGTTATAAATCCTCTAAGAAATAAACACAATGAAGTATCTCTAATTAGATATCTGTATATTTATAAATAAATATCCCAATTAATAAATATAAAGAAGGGGGAAGGGTTAGAAACATATCAAAATAATCAAGGATATATGGTAAGCATATGGGGGGCGAGTATACCTAAGGTGGATAAATGGAAAGTTTAAATAATCCTTTAGCCACACTAAGTATAGGTATAGATAAATTTTAAATAAGTATCTATATGTTCATTAACCAATAAATTATGCAACTTCTATAAATAAAATGAAATATCTAGGGTTATAATAAACTTACCTTTAACAAGACCTATCAAACCTCAATCTCCCCCTTGGCCAGTAATGATTTGTAAGATATTGTTGTGGTTATAAGGATATCAAAGGTTGAATCATGATATAGGATGAATTAATCCTCCTATTTCATCCAATATTACACAATAAAAAAATACCTCAAAGAAAATATCTAATAAATAACTCCTCTAAAATGTAGACTCAGGGAAAAAGGGTGAGAAATATGAATTGAAAATAAATGTTACTCTGCTTTGGATTGAAATGGTAACTTATATTTATAGTGGTGAATGATATTAATCCATCTTGATTATTAATATGATGATATTAGTGAGGTTTACTTATTTTTAAATGGTCTGACTAACCTTAAATTAGGTTGTCTAGGCCAAGTTAATTATGAAAACTACATTATAACATTCTAAACTACATCGATTTTATCGATGTTGTTGGGAAGGGATAAATGACAGTAAATAATAAATAAAACATGTTAATATAGTAGTAAATTTTAGGTACTAATATATTTATAAGATTAAATATGGAATGAGATAGCTTAGAGGATAAACTAAGGAAGCTAGAATGGATGTAAGACTGATAAATAAGCATAAATGTCTCTCATAAAACACCAATATCATATCCACTCATTTATTGGTACACCCTTTAAGACATGCACTCAAGGATATTAAAACTTGATAGGTTATTGTAAGAGAGAAATTGTCAATAAATGATAAATTTTAAAAATATTTTGTGTACACATATGCCCCACCTAAATCTCATCACATGTCACTTGAGTGTAACAAAGGAAGGTGATTTGAGAAATAACATATAAACACAATAATTGAGATAACTAAATGTAATATAAATAATAAATAAAATAAAAATGTAAATGAATACCTTCACTTACCTCATTGATGTTGAAAATAAGTTGTGTGTGTAGTAGATGATGAGAGGTGCTTGGTGTGTAGAGCAAGAGGCAAACCTAAAAAATAAGTGAAAATTCAAAATTTTTACAAAAAATATTTTGTTAGCCCTAAAACATTATCTACTCTCTAGGGTTATAAATCTTTTTTTTTCATGAAAAGGACCTATAGAAACAAATATATGGGAAAAATATGAAATTTATTAGTAATTAACTAAAAGATGAAAACTTTAAAAATAATACTATAAAAGGGTAAATAACTATTCATTTTCAAATTTGTTATTTTTGGAAA
Organism: Torreya grandis; assembly: GCA_037957365.1. NCBI lineage: Eukaryota > Viridiplantae > Streptophyta > Pinopsida > Cupressales > Taxaceae > Torreya > Torreya grandis. The sequence continues at coordinate 923,138 of JARHVA010001398.1, forward strand.
TTGATGTTCTATGTCTAAATATATAAAATTGAGATACGATGGACTATGCATAAGGATGTGGATGAACCGATAGATGTATCACTATTTTGGTTGGCATGGTACAAGTATAAACTACATTAATTATCAATTTTTATCATTTTGCATAAAAATGAATTACATTAGGAAACATAGGCATAAGGCAAATTTGTGCTATGTAGTTTTCCCAAAAAGGCATAATATTAGAGGTAATAATGGGATGGGTAATTGGTAAGGGATAAAAATTCAAAATGCAAGTCAAAGGCATTTACTATGGCTTAGTGAAAAATCATTATGCAATTTAAACAATATCATCTAGGTTAATGTAATATAAAAATAATGATGATTTTATCTAGACAATATAGTATAAAGTAGTTGATTAAGTTAATTAGATTTAGCCAATGTCATGGAACATAGCTAATGAAATATGGAAATATTAAGGTTGTTGATGGTGTATGTCATGGTAAATGGATTTAAAAACTATCTTGATTGATGTAGTTAAACAAATGGTTAATGGAATATTTTATTGTTGATGATGGTTGATGGTGTATGTGTAGGTTGATATAATAGAGATAAAAGGATAATACAGAGCTCATGAATGATATTATATGTGTCCAATGCGGTAATGTACATGTATGATATAGTCTAGAATAGAGGATGGATAATGTATTAAAGTGCATGGCTAATGTAGTAATTGATTTGAAATAAAAGGTAATTCTATTATTTTTTAGTCTATTTTATTTAAATTTTTGGATAGAGACTTGATTTAATCTCTATTGTTTGATATTTTATAGATAATGTGAAGATTTTTCAATTATATATGGTTACCAAATCTATTGGATCAACTATCTGTAATTGATAAAAAAAATTAACTGTGCTTAGGTTTGGTAAGATTGTGGTGATGCACCAAATTCCATTGAGTGTAGATTTAGTTCCCATGTTATTAGTAGCATGGGATAAACTAACAAACACTTTTTAGTTGATGGTGGATAGGGATACCATTTACATGATCATCATATTAGATAATGTCCATGATATGTTGGGCTAACCCATTAAGATCACACTAGTGGTGTGTGATACCCTAAATTAATATGATGTGAGGAAGATCTTAGCTATGTGGGATATGGTCTAAGAGATATAATGAGTGAGGTTTGTACATGAGTTTATTTGATATATATGTATTGAATAGTCTATATATATCTAAAAGGATATTATTAGACTTGTGATAGCTCGTATGATCTATCACAAGTATTATGGGAGGGTTCTCTTATACATTATAAACATGTGTTATTCTATATTAGATCATGGCACATTATTTTATTTAATTTCTATGATTTGGGTGTAGTTACTATATTATTTTTAATGTATTTTTATAGAGGAAAGTAGATTATGGGGCCTATTATTATTTTAGGGATTTAGATTTATGAGTGTTTCCCTATGTATATATCGATAGGGTTTCCCTTTATTATGGATGATGCGCTCCCATTAGTGAAATGTGGAAATAATATTATACCATGCAGTCAATTTCCCATGCACCATGTTTACAAATAATTAGTCATGAGTAGATTATCTTCCAAATATATCATGGCACATTCATGGCCATCATGCCCATCCATTATGCATGCATAGGCATGGGTGCGGATAACAAGGAACTACCCTTGGTGGATATATCCTTAGTCATGATATAAAGTACATAATTAGTTTGGGTTGGCACACCCATTATCTCCTTTAGTATTCCCATAATTTTGGGCTTGTCATGTGAGGGAGAGGCTTCGAGTGGGAGGTGGAGGTGTACCTATTGAGGTACTAGTTATATGGCCTCTTCATCCTAGGGTGGTTATATGATAGTAGAGGTGGTGTAAAGGAGATAAAACTATAGGGGGGAGGAGTAATGGTAGTTTTTTAGTATTAGTATCATGCATAGTGACAATCAAAGGCATGGTCATGAAGGCATAGACAAGTGAAAACTTAATCACAACCACAACCATAACCATAGTTGTAATAGTTGGATCTTTTATCTCATCCAGTGATTACTTGGAGTATAGTACATTAGATAAATTATGGGGCACAACAAACTTGTGTTATACATCTAGGGAAGTATAGAGGATTTTCACTTCCTTAGAGTCATGACACCTAGGAGGTGTTAGGTATACAAGCTAATGGTATTATTGTGGGTCAATAGAATATGTTTATGTTGATATATTGAATTTTTTTAAAATATATAAATATATTTGTAAGATATATGTATGATGTTTATATTTTTATATGATTTATGATGTTATTTTGGTTTGTATTTTATAGATTCTATGGAATAGGATGCCCAATTGAGAACCATGGTGGAGACTTCCCACCATGACATCTTAGATGATGTTCTACCATGTCATGATACTAGGTAGTTGATTGTTCCTTTGGTTCCTTTAGCTCAAGCTTATGTTGAATGGTTTGGACTTGTTAGAGAGGTTACTTTAGAGATATAAATATTATCATATGGATCTTAGGTTGTGTCACCACTAAGAGTATTCTAGGAAGAGTTTCATACATGGTAGGCATTGGCTCATGAGAGATCCACTCATTTAGCTATAATTGGTTAGGTGTCAAGATTACAAGCCTAGGTGGAAAATTTATAGGGGTATGTCCAATGTCTATGATCATAGAAACAATAACTGAAATAGAGTATATAGAGAGGTCAATATTAGGCCTCTATGGGTAGCATAACATGTTCTCCATTGGATGGATAGGTTGGAATTCATCCTTAGATTTTTTTTAACTATGTGTTATTTTGTATCATGATGTACAAAATTTTGAGCCATAATATATATAGAGATGTGTTTTAGTATGAATCATAGATGTTATGTATGGATGCATTTTATTTTTATCACATGTTATTATGATTTATTATTATATGGGAAAATAAATTATGTATTTTTTATTCTTTCTTAAAATTTTGAGAAAATACATGGTAAAAAATAATGATAATATTAATTAAAATGACAAAAACTAAAAATTAAAAAAGTCATATGTAGAAATAAAAAAATAAAAGAAAATCTAAATTAAATCATAAAATGAATGTAAAGAACATCATAAAAAATGATATATGTAAAACATTATAAGTAAATGAATGATAAAATAAAAATGAAAATGAAATTAAATGAAATATCAATGAATAAAACCTATGAAAAATAATAAATATCTAGAAATATGGATAAATAAAAATGGAAAGAATCTTTGAAAGGTTGATAAATCAAACGTAGTGCTTATGCTAGCATTAATGTAAGAAAGTATGACCACATAGTGACATATTATGGATGGAACTAAGATGGTATGATAAGAGATCACATGTATTTGTTAAGGAAATCATGGTCCTATCCAAGGTCTTACATTGAAAATTACAAAAGGAATTACAAAAGGTGAAAATATGAAATGTGATAGAGGATGTGCTTAATTAAAATCAATATCCATCAAGGGAATATCAAGGATAATATGATGAAAGGAGTGTGAGTCACCACATGGGTGATGAAAAAAACCTTAATAAGGATGAGGCACACTAAAAAATGTGTAAGTGCTAACAATTATTGATATCAAGGACCTAAGACACAATGGCTAGTAAACACAAATATTGGGATACCAAGTGAAGTACATAGTCATTCCATGAAGGTTAGATGCATGAAAATTAGAATTTTGGTAAATTCCCAAAACATTTTTCCTATTCCTCAAGACCCTTTATATAGTTGTTAGTCTACTATGAAGATTGGGTAAATATGTGTGAAAGTAGGTGGCACTAGATAGTATATGATATAATGAGACCCCATGTCCTATTCTAATGGAATATTGCACCCCAATGGACCTTAGCTCAATCATGATGCCAATATGGATTTTGAGATTCAACTAGGATAGGATATGTTCCAAATAAACTTAATGTCCTTTGGTGAGTTCTAATTTTTGAGATTGTATTTTCCTTTTGTTTCTTTCATGATATGTGTTTTTAGTTTGTATGTCTATTTATATTCCTCCACCATAGATTCTAAAAACCAATTATGAGTGAAATAAGTGACTATTGTGCCCAAACTACACCCCCCATTTTAAAAACATCAAATAGGGACATACTTGCCTAAGAAAATTTCTATAATATAAATTCTAAAGACATGATCCATTGAGAAAATAATCTTATATTCTAAATATTAACTTATTTATGAAATGCTAATGTTGACTTATTAAATTTTTAATTTGGGTATTATGTTGCTTTGTTAAAAATTAAATTTAAAATATTGTTATATTATTTATAAGGGTATTCAAATTTTTTTAAATGAGAATTTTTAACAATAAATAACACTAATCATGTCATGTTTTAATCCATGTATACTTGATGTTGATCCTATGTAGGCTATCTCACAATTAATTTTTTTTAATTTCATCTCTGGTATGTCTATAATCTCATCTCATCTTACCAAGTGTCACTATTTTAATAATTCATAGCCTTCAACAATCGAACAAGTCTTCATTCCTCTAAGTTACTAGGATTGTGATAGGTGTCACCACTATGCCCTTTTGTAATTATTTATTACTTATAAAAATTATGAAATATTTTAGGCACTTGTGTCAATGATAATGTGATAAGTGTCATTACACCACTAAAACATATCCTAAAGAGAAAAAAGCACATCATGAAGTCATCCAGGCAAGCAAAGAAATGAGATCATGCAAGGTGTCATCATCTCACTTATCTTGGTCAGAGGAAATTTGAAAACATCACCAAGTTAAATGATACTCTTGAGTAATTGATATTGTTCCATGTTTCATGATATTGATATCTCAAAAATGAAATCAGGAAATTATATTATATGGTCATTCTAATGAGTAGAGTAGTGAGAGTCATCCATGGGGCATCATCTCAAGAACCCAATGTCTAGCATAGTGAGGTATAGAGTCATAATTTGAAGACCCTATGGATCATTTGTATTATTCCATGTGTCAAAATATAAATAATCCATGGATTACTAGGCACATAATAGAGACCTTTGTACTTTAGGCACCTGATTCATTGATATTATGCCAAATGTCATCATCCCATTAACCCATGACCAAAGAAGCAAAGTACAAAGGGATAAAACTTGCCACCCATTATACAATATATATATATATATATATATATATATATATATATATATATAGCCATGTGTTCAAGACTAAGAAAACTAATTTCAAAACACAAAATCAAATCTCTAAAATAATGAAAAGAAGACATATGTCATACTAAAATGATGAGGCATCTAGAAATAAAGAAATATGACAATTGGAAATTCAATCTGTAAACGTTGATAGTGAAAAATCAAAATTTAAATAAGAAAAAAAAGTAGATGGGGAAATGAGTATAATTCATTATTGCATTTAATCCACATGAATTGGAAACTAAAATCATTAATTTTTTATAACCAATAAATCTAAGATATATATTTGGTTTAAAAAAAAATGATTTGATTTCAATGCCTTTTTACTACTATGTGTAAATTATGAATTTGATCCCCCAAGTGATTAAGAGCCTTCAATTTTTTTCAAATAACATAGAGTACTTAAAGAGTTTAAATGGATTCATAATATTTCACTCCTCTTCCCTCTAATTATTCAATTATTGGCATGACTAAAAACATGGATACAATATTTGATTCAATAGCTTTACAATAAAAAATCAAGCATTATTCAGCCTTATGCGAAGAGGCCGATGCTACTAAACCATGCATAGTATGGGAAAACCATCCATTTTCATGAAATAATAAAAAAGTTATACTTTTTATATCAATGTATTAGGTCTATATAATGATGTAGCTAAACCTAAGGTAATGCCTTGTCTTGACTTACTTCATGATTTGTTTGTAAATCAAAAAATTTCTAACAAGATTTTACACTTTAGGCTCAATAATACCTAGTGGCCTACATAAGAGGCAATAAATTATAGAGATATTAAAGGCTCCCCATCCTAGAGATAATCCATATCTAAACCATGATAAATTTGTGGTTATCTACAAATAAAATTCTTGGGAAATTATAGCAATGGGACAATAACCCAAACAAATTTACAATTAAAAATCCATTTTCCTCTCTTCCCATAGTTAATTTCAATCCAGGGATAAGATTTGATATGTCTCCATTGAATTGATTATATTGATTCGATAACATTTACTACATCTATGAGATATGATTCCCACTATTATATATCTTTTTAGGTTCAAACAAAATCACTTCCCTTAAGGATATCATTAGTTTCAACTTAATACATAGAATTGGTAATCTGACAAACCTACACAATGGAAATTTTTACATGATGTCTTATGAATCAAATGCCATAAATGCTACAGTGCACCCTTCCTATGGAAAAATTGGGAACCCTACATAAAATATCCTAATAATAGAGTTCATGATGAATCCAAAATTCTTCACATATACAGATTCACAAATAAAATTCAAAGTATTACATAGACATTCTACCTTATGGTATATAATTCTATCTATGTGCAAAATCTACCTAGACATCAAACAATATAAAGAGAAGAATTAAGAGAATGGGTTACTATTAGTAATACCCTAAGTACACCATAGTGATTATTGAGGGTGTAGGTATCTAATTCTTATCACTATCATGATAAAATTGTAAGCTTGAACAAATTTTTGTAATAATGCATAAACTAGACCAAAATCACCAAAACACACTAATTTGAGCACACACATTACATTCATATGATGAGTCACATCCATGTATCCCTAATTTGGGAAATATATTTTATGAAATCATCATCTTCTCCTAATTCATTTTGAGTCAAATTATGAGCAAGTAAAATTATGTTCAAGACCATTGAAATGATCTAATTTATATGCACATGTCATGTGCATCTATCAATTTACATATATACTACCCTAATTAGGGTTTTACCTTGTATGCAATTGAAACCTTCCTATAATGCAATTCTAGTCAAATTATGACTAAGAAAATTTACATTTTTGACTATTCTAATTAAATAAGTGACCAATTTCTAAATAATTACAAAAATACTAAGTAAAGTCATTAAGCAAATTAAATCGGATTAAAACTTAAATAAAAAATCCATGAAAACTTAATGAATATCTATTATTAGAAATTCACAATTTTAAGTATTTGGGCCATGAAATCACCCATGACATCATAATATGGGTGTCATCCACAAGGAATTGATGGAGATAAATATCATGATCAAGGCTACCCAAGCTTTATTAATGATCCATTCTTACAAATATTAATTACCACATTTATTGTAATTGGTATCCATAATTGAATGTATTTTTGGCCACACATCTTGATCTTGAGATGGAAGGACACAAATCAATTTCTTCATTTTGGAAAATTATAAATACATGGGCCATGACCATAACCATTAATCTATTTTTGGTGTAGACAAACTATGCAAAAATATATCTAAAGATCTTCACTCATCTATCCAAAATGATCAAAGCAAGAGAATAAATTATTTATGAAAATAGAGATTTTGTAGACAATTATTCTACCACATTGATAAAGACTAAGATCACCAAATCTAGGAACAAACATGATTAATGGACTGATCTTAGAGGAAAGTCATTTGGGGAAGGCCTTACTTGTGTTTTTCTTGTCTAGTTTCTTAAATCCATTGATCCATGTGACTCGAGGCAGTAGGTCTAACATGCTAGTTATTTATGCTTGCTCATTGTTTCTATGATTCTAATGCATGAACTAACTTATTTTGTAATCCTAATTCACATTTTGGCATGTCTAGTGGGATCACACATCCCACATACATCTTAGGTTTACTTTATCAGTCTTAAACAATTGAAAAAAGTTCATTAATTACCTTATTTTTAGATTTTTTTATACTAATTTTGATGTGTTTATAATTTACTATGGATTTTTAAATATGCCCTCTTTGTATTTATGGATTCAAATCTTTATTTTGTAAAAATGTTGATAAAACCACAAAGTTATCTCAAGAAACTATGAAATTGTCTTAGAAAATAATGAAATTACCTCTATTTAAACCCCACTCTATGTGTTTGTAGATTTAAATATTTTATTTATGGAATCATTGCAATAACTATGAACTCATTATATGGTTTTATCTATTTTCTAGTCTTTTTTGTGCATTTAAAAATTTGAAGCACTTAATAGCAAAATCATTATTGATATTTTCAAAATCATTTTTTATATCTTTGTTTTATTTTCTATGTTTTTGAGATTGAGAAATTGGCAAGAAAAGTTGTAAAATTGACAAACAAAATCACAAAATTATACAAAATTGTAATTATGAAATCATTTACCAAAAAAATCACAATTATTAAATAGTATAAATGAATTGTGAAATTATATAAGTATTTATGAAATAATTTAAGGGAGTTATTAAATCATATGGTAACTATGAAATAATAACTATGAAATTGGTTGTATGAGTTTTTAAATTCCAATAGTAGTTATAAAATCATTTAAGGGAGTTGTAAAATAATCTGATAACTGTGAAATCATGTTATAAGACTTTCTATATTTTTCATTGACTTAAAATATTGCATTTTACACTTGAGTATGTAATTATTAAATCATTCTATAGAGTAATATTTTTATGGTTTTTAAACTAATCTTATAGGCTTCCTTCACTTTTTTGGTCAAATCAAACTTTGAAAAAGTTGTTGTAGGTTTTCTCAAGCTAGGAAAAACCATTTTGCATTAAAAAAACTTCATCACATTTAAATTTGGTGTTTTAAAACTCACCCACATTTGAAATTTAGTGTTTTAAAACTTACATTTTGATATTAGTGCTTAAAAACTTGTTCATTTCAATATTGTTTTGTTTATGCAAAGTTTTATGCTTTCTTGGCTAGTTTTTTTGGGTTGAATGGTGCATATACTCTCCCATTTCATAGGATGACTCAAAAAAATGAGTTTTCCTTTTTTTTTTGTGAGTTAAAAATTTAAAAAAGGTTGTGTATGCTCTCTCCTTATTCCTAGGGACTTGTATGACTCATAAATGACTACTTCCTTCTATTATTTTTGTTTGGCTTCATGATCAGGAGTTCATCACCTCCTCACAATTTATTTAGGTGTGTGTTAACCTAGGGTTTCTATTATATATGTTTTTAGTTATGGATAACATGAATGCAAAATTTTATATCACACAAGATTAATAATGTGCACACCACAATGTTGTTGAAACAAAATTAAATCACTCAAAGACAATTTTACAAGAGACCAAAAACAAGTGGAACAAAACCTGATCTTTCATTAAATTTAAAAGCTCTCAAATGAGATGAGTACATATAGTAAATTAAGAAAGTAACTCCTTCACAAAAGTTGGTCAACAAACCCCAGAAAAAGACAAGTAACTCTTCCAAATAATGTAGTGAACAAGGCCAAGAATAGATGAGTAACTCCCATACCTAGAATATCTAGTCAAAGGAGTTATTTCCTATCCACCTAATCAACTTGGACACATAATAAAGATTCTCCATGAGAGTAGGAAAAATATAAGTGAGGGAAAATATCCCATAATAAATAAATATGGGAAAAATAAAACCCATACTCTAACACCCCCCCCTAAGCACAATTTGGGTGGATAGTTTTAAAAATAAATGGGTCTCGATAAATGGGCCTGATGAGGTGCCCATGTATAAATTAATCTCTCATAAAGTATATAAAAGGAGAAAACCCATATGAAAAATCATCCCCCCAAAAGAGAGACATAGAATAAGAGAATATTCTAGAAGACCCCTTAAAGATGATGTTTTTGTTGATGTAGTCTACACCCAAAGAAGAGATCATATATGAATTAACATGATATCAATGAAGGATTTGGTAAATATATCTACAACCTAATCTAAAGATTGGAAAAATCTTAACTTAGTGACTTGACCATGAATAAGTTCCCATATAAAATGCATGTTAATATCAATGTGTTTGGTCTACTAGTGATGAACTAGATTCCTACAAATCTATATAGTAATTTGGTTGTCATAATAGATGATGGTGGGATACTTGAAAGGAATGCCAAACTCAAATAGAATCCACTAAAGCTAAATATAATCAGTAGTTATGTTAATAGCTCCCCTATACTCTACCTATGTGGATGACATAGTAACAACATTTTGCTTCTTACTAGACCAATTAATAGGAATAGAACCCAAACAAAAACTATAACCGAAAGTGGACTTATGATTTTGAGTATCACTTACCTAATATAAATCTATAAAACCAATCAAGTCAACCTCTATGACAAATATGTAATGAATCCCAAATATGTAAGAGCCTTAAATTTAGTATAATATCCTTTTATTTGTTTTTCCATATAAATCTTTGGGTTACTACCTGAATATGGAGATAATTACCACTACATATGAAATATCAGTCTTGGTATGAGTTATAAATAAGGGTATCAATAAGATGTTGATACTAAGTGGAATCAACCAAAGGTGTTAAATAGTTAGCCTCAATATTGAATCCTAATAGAAAGGGAATCAGAAATGGATTACAATCAGCCATGCGAAATTGAGCCAAAATATTGATAGTATAATTTGGCTGTGCAAATTAAATCCCTAAATTAGATTCTGAAATCTTGATACCCAAAAATTAATCCAAAAGACCCAAGTTTTTCATGTAAAATCTATCTTTTAGCATTATCTTTACCACTATAATAGATGATGAGGAGCTCCCAATGATCAAAAGATCATTGCATAAAGGACTAATATTAGTAAAGAACCATCATATGATAAGAAGTATATAATGGGGTCTGAATAAAACTTGGTGAAATCTAAAGTAAGGAATAAATAATACATCTTGGAATACAAATCTTGAGGTGATTTTTTGAATCCATAGATGGATTTCCTAAGTATACAAACTAAGGATGGATCATGAACAAACCTAGGTAGTTGTTCTTGTAGATCTCTTCCTTAATGTCTCCATGAATAAAGGCACTCTTCACATCTATCTAGTGCATATCCCAACCATGTGTTATGGCTATATCTAGTTTAGGTTAGGTCAAATTCATTTATGCAACAAGTGTGAAGGCCTCTAAGTAGTCAATGTTGGTTACCTATGAGAAACTCTTGGTGACCAATTATGCCTTATACTTATCAACCAAACCATCTATTAAAAATGTGTTCTAATATATCCACTTAAATTGAACCATATTCCTTCCCTTAGGAAATGAATTCAAATCCTAAGTGTGATTTTTTTATTAAGGAAGATTATTCTTCCTACATAGTAATATCCCACTTAGCTTTGCTTGAAGCTTCTTAGAATGTTTTGGATCTATGATTTAACCTTTTAGGACTTATATGGTGTTTGTAAATCCTATTTTGTTAAGGGGACTAAGTATAGAAAATTAGGGTATAAATATGCAATAAATATAGGCATTTGATCTCTAACATAATTAACCTAATTTAACCTTTCTATAAATAGTAATAAATAAGTACTTAGCTAGAAAATGACTAAAATGGGAGATCTAAAGGCTTAAAATAGAGAAAAAAGTTTGTTTGAGTGTCATAAATAGGATTAAGGTGTTAAAAACCCTCTTAAATAGTAATTCCATAATTAGAGATTAATTCTATATGGAACTAATGTCCCTATTTTTATGGTAGTGTCCTCTATGCACTTGTGTCTGGGTTTGTCAAGACTATTCCTATGCACACAAGTTCTTAGTCTTTGTATATGAATTATTTTTACTGATTTTATGTGTAAACCTTAATCATCCTTATTAATAAGGTATCCAATTAATAAAATTAGTAAATTGTGTTTTTAGTGGGTGAAGATGGACATCTTCAACACCCTCCTATGATGAGAGTTACATACATACCAATACTCTGAAGAGGGATCAAGAAAAATATAGTTCTCATCAACTAAGTGTTAGTGTAAGTGAAATTAAATCTAGTATGAATGTTGTCTTGAGTGATTTGGATGTGGTTTAGAATGTAAACCTGAGTAATCAAAGCTTAAGAATGTTGTATATGGTTGTATTCATAAGTAGGGTAGGATAAGGATTGGTAACCTTGATTGTGCACAACTTGTTCTAAGTTTATATAAATAATTTGCATTTAATTTCCATCTAATGGTTATAGGAGTGAAAGTAATGTATGTATATGTGTGTGTGTGTGTGTGTGTGTGTGTGTGTGTGTGTGTGTGTGTGTGTGTGTATATATATATATATATATATATATATATATATATATAATTCTAGTGCTTATGTGGGTCTTAAAAGAGGTCTAGGCTGACCCTAGGTGGTCTTAGATTTGAAAAGATAATTTTTAGTAGAAAAAGGAGGGAAAGGACTATAATTCCAAAATTGGGACACTAGTGCCATGTGGCACTACTATCCCTATTATTGTGTTAGTGTCCAAATGGTAGGACCTAAAGCACTAGGGGGTAGGATGTCAAGATGAGGGTCTAAGACTAATTTAGCGATGTATAGGGATGTTTGTGGCCTATATAAAGGCTAGATAAGTGTGAAAATAGGCCCTAAGATAGGTCTAGGTCTAACCCAGGCATATGTGGTCTCAAGTAGCACTCTTAGCACTCAAGTGTCATTTTTAGGTGATTAAATTTTCCCCCTTTTTATTAGAGCAATGTAACAAAGTGAAATGACTAAGATAAAGGAAAAATAAGTATGCCTAGACTTACCTAAGAGGCAAATCCCATGAATCTAAATCTGAGCATGTGAAGCATGTTTCATTAAGTATCCTACAAATGAAACATGCATAGATCTATACTTAAGAGATATCAAAATAAAATAAAAACTAAGTAAATAATTAAAAATAATTAAAGAGGTAGAACTAAGTAAAGAAATAAAAGAGAGGAATAAAGTGAATACACTTTATTGGGTATGTGAACTAATGCCTAAACCTAGAGATAGCCTATGTGTGCATAGGTAGATAGTGATCAATTGATGAATACATTGGACTGAGTTGATGGATTTCTCAATCCCCATGTGTGGGTGGTTCAATAACTCAATTTGATTTTTACTCCATCATTTCCCACCCCTACTTAGCATATCATGGCATGTGAATAGCTTAGATTAGACTATTCATGTGTCTAACCCTCTCATGTAGGTGTATAAATAACTCAAGTAGACTATGAATCCACAATTACCTACCCATGTATATTAGATGCATTTAAAATTGAAATTATGTAATTTAAGTGGAGATTTGATCTCTACAATCACTTGAGTAGATTAGGTAACCTAGGCCACTCAGGGTTTACAACCACTACAGATGGTATAAGGGATGAATCTAGTGTGTAACCTATAACATGGTTTATAATGTGTAAAACATAAATAAGGACATATATTTTGTTATTACATTTGATAAATTAGTGTATAAGTGAGCATATGGAAACAATATGTATGTATATACCCTTAAATATGATATATGAGCATATGGATTCTAGACCAATTTATAATAATCTATGTCTAAGTATTGAAAATAAAATGAGAATGATCATGCTATGCATGATGCCCCCTAATCTAAGCAAACTAATATGAATATAAGCTAAACTAATCCAAAATTTGTAAACTATAATTAAACCTATGTAAACTTGGACTGTACCTATAGTACATTTCTAGCCAATCTAGATTCTTAGGAAACTAAGGCTAGTCGATAATAGTTGCATAAATGGGATAGTAGCACCATGTATAACTAGTGTCCTTATTTGGGTGATAATTTCTAACTATTTTGATTTATATACAGTTATAATTGATCTCTATGTCACTATTTGCCACTATGTTTTCCTAAATATATTTTTTGTGTTTTGATCTTGTATGCTAAAAATTGTACCCTTAGTGCATTCAAATAGCCTAATCTCTATGACAAGCCCCTATGAATTCCCCATATTTTGAGGGGAGTTTTTGAACCTGTGTAAAAACTTTCTTTAAAATAAAAATATCTACAAAATGTGTGTTAGGTAGAGCATTTATTATATCTTCATAATAAACCAATGTAATGTGCATACATAACATCAAAATGTAAGATAATATGATCATAAATTTTTAGTGTGTGATGTATGTTATAATTCAAAAGTATATAAAGATGGATGTAATAATGTATATAAATAATAAATTGGATTAATATTTAAGTATCTACCTAGGGGTATGGGGCATGTTGTCCATCATATCACTGAAGTAGGAAGGGGAGATGCATGAGGTCCCTCATGGAATATAAAACTATACTGTGTAACAAGTAAGGGACAAGTTTCATGGCCATGACTCGTATAATGAAACATACATATAGCACATATGAGGCACACAAAGTAGCCAAGGGGATATAATTCAAGGAACATGGGTACATGTCACTAAATCTAAGAAATCAAGACATAAAAAGACATGTTCAAAATGTAAACATATGTAAATAGTAATAAAGTAGGCTTATATCCACATGGAAGGACATGTTTAAATGTCTACACACATAATCAAGAAAGTACACACAAGGACATGGGCACATGTCCAAAGCATGCATACAGTGAAAAGAAGTGGCATAGAGGCATAGAGAAATGACATATTCAAATGCTATATAATAGAATAAACATAGAGACATAATCAAGTGTAAACTAAGAAAGTTATAAATTAAAGTATGTATGAACATGTGATACAAATATGTCTAAGAGCTAATAATTAATATACTGAGTCTAAAATAGTAGTAGTTGGTGAAAATTTTGAGTAGGTGTAGCATGATTAATATCAAGATATAAAAATGCTAAATTTGTGATGTAAAGTTAATAAAGATGTGACTTGGTAATCAAAATTATGTATAGGATGCCCCTAAATGGGTAAATGTGTCGAATTAATAACTCATGTACTTATGTGTATGAACCTAGTGGGTAAATAGTTAGTAAATCTAGATTAGTGTAGTGTACCTAAGTTCTATAACAATCTATAAGGACTCAACAATAATAAGTGAAGCATGTATGTATGATAAAAAATAACTATACTAATATATATAGCAAATGTAGTGTTTGGCAAAATATAAGAGATGCAAACATGGAAATGCATACAATCTACAATTTATAGTTTTTTAGTAAGTATTTTAATGCTTTTCTATTTTGAAATATTATATTATTTTTTTTATTATCTAGATATAAGTTAAGTAAAAGTAACATGAAAATTAAGCTATATACAAGGAGCAATAAATAAGGAAAGTATGTATAAGAAGGGAGGAACAATATTAACTACTGAGTCTCATGGGAGACTCTCTATCAATGTGGACTATGTCAAATAAAGGAATAATGATTATGTGTGTCATATGAAAAGGTAATTTAAGTCCTAAAACCTATTGTACTCAATTATCTATAATTATCACTACTTTTGAATTAGTGATAGGAATTTATGAAACTATCTATGGTGTCCTATGAACTCTAGGGGTCTTAAGGAACCATCTTATAGAAGATGTTATAGTTTTCATAGGTTCCCTATGTTGAGAGCTCTAAGAAACCAATAGTACTAATCTCATAATAAAATTAGAGAGAGGCCCTATAGAGTCTAAAACATATCTTTGAGATAGGGGTCTCATTAATAATGGTCTCGATGGGAGAGTATGCATACATGGTAATGCTATAGGAGTAGACCTCACCTACATTGGTGGCTGAACTAAACTATATGGTGTACTAATAGGAGTTGTGCTTGGAATGTTTTACTCAAATGTTTACTTTTCCTTTAATGTGAAAGAAGAGATAAAATTGAAAGAGAAGGGTGTATAAATAAATACCTGGTATAAAGTGCACACATGATCTAGACAATGTGAGAACTCTTCTTTAGCTAGGGAAAAATACCTATAATAAGACAAGACTAAAGAAAACTTATTTTTTAGACAAGTAGATGGGTGGATTTCCTTGTCGAAGCTAGATCCAAGATAGCATGAGCTATCTAGAAGGTTGTCAATCCACCTTATTGATAAAATTTTATGTTTGATAAAAAGGAAAGTAATATATCTAAAGAAATAAACACTTTTCAAATGAAATTCTAGTGTTCTAATAAAATATCATTAAGGTAAATGATAAATTATTAAAGAAGTGTTCAGGTTTAGCTAGGTTATGTTTCTAGTCTGTGAGGTGATAGAGGCCAAGAAAATAGGGTTTTGGTTGAGGTGGAAGGTTATTTATTGCTTGCTATTTTTTTTGTCACATAATGACCATCATTGATTAGGCTATCGCCAGTATGGCTAACCATCATCAATTTATTGACTATCACCAGTTTAGATAACCATCACTAGTTGTGATAACCGTATCTAGTTCCTACAAATTTTTGGGAAACTTTAGAAAGAGTGTTGTTTAATTTATATAATAGGTACAATATAATGTTGGGGCTCTATTCAAGATTTTGGAAAGGGTAGATGATAGATATAGGGTCTGGATTAGATCAATGGTTAGGTTTGGTTTAGGTAGAGTTGTTAAATTGAAATAAAGTAAATAAACATATGAAAACAAATACTTAGATTTGAGATTGGTTGAAGATGCTAATGAATCCTAGAGGAAAATTTGGTAGAGGTTCAGGTCTCTTTTGTTGATGTTGAGTTGTTGAAAGAAAGCTGGATGTTGAAAAGCTTGAATACCTATATGCAAAATAACCTTTTTTGGATGTTGATTTTTTGACTATCTTCCCTTTTTTCATTTCTTCCTTCTCTCCTTTTTATAGGATGAAGTTACCAAATGAGTATAAGGAAGTTGCTAAATAAGTAGAAGAAAAATATGCTATTTAGGATGTTTTAAAGTTTTTTAGCATCACCATAAATAAGTTTCTAAAATATGCCATGCTTATCTTGTACATAGCTAGAAGTGGCTTTAAAGTAGGCTAGGAAACTTGATCGACACTGGTTAGGCTAACCATCACTAATTAGGCTGATTGACATCGATCAATGGACTAAGGAAAAATGGGTGAAAATTAGTTTAAAAGAAGGTGGATTAAAAATGTCAAGTTAAAAAATTAATAAATGGGCTAATTTAACAAGGTAGTCAACTAGATCTAGGGTCAGGTAGGGGTTTGAGGCATGGGTTTGACATCAAAAACTAGGCAAGGTGTAGTTTTCAAGTGTCTATACTTTGTACCTTTTTGTTATGTGTCTTTGGTTAAATAAACTATAGAATATAAAATGAATAGTTGGTTGGTCAAGGTTGAATTGTCTTAAGTAGGGGAAGAGGTATTCCCCCTCAAATTAGGAGTTGATGAGGTAAAATCAAACTTGGGTCAGGGTTTGATAAATGATATATGATAAGTCACTAGGTGGGTGACAAAAGGGTGAGGTTAGGAGCTTGAAACATAAACATGCACACAAAATATGACTAAGTGTGATAGTCAAAATCTTGCAAAGACTAAAGTTGCCAATATTAGTAAAAATAAGGTTGGGGTCTAGGTGACATATGATAAGGTAACCAATATACAATGTTGGTCATAGCTGATTGGGTCATGCCTATCAAGTCATCTAGATATGGTCAGTGTTTTTTCTATTATCTAATGTAGGAAGTGCTCCCTACAAAAACACAAATGGTTGGGTCACATATGAGGTGGTGTAAAATTCAAAAAGTCCAAAATGGTAAGGTCACTTGGTGTGGTCAAAATGACAAAGGCAAGGTCGATATAAAATATGCAAATAGGTTGGTTCAAAAATGGTCAACATCAAGATGGGTATGGTAAAATGGGTTGGTTGGTTGGTTCGAATGGGGTGGCTAAGCTAACTCTAGATGCACTAGGAAAGTGAACTCTGCCTACATAACTCTATGGATGTAATATCCAACATGAAATTCAAGCCAAATTTAGTTCTTCAAAGGATTGGAGGTTTGCTTGGTCCAAGGTTGGTGGAGAATGGGTGATCTCTAATAGTTGGAGGAGAAGGTAATCCCCCAAAGGTTGGCTAGTTGAGGGAGAATAAGTGACTCTCTGATAGGTGGTTAGGATGAGAAAAAGATCCCAAGGTAAATGCACTAGGGAGAAAAGAGGGATTTTTGAATTCAACCATGCCCTAAGAGTTGTTATTTGTTATGTGTTAGTTGTTAGTGGGTGAAGAGGTTAAGTTAAAGGTAGTGGTTCAAGTGAAATGTTAGGTTGATGTTGGTTTGGGTTGATTGATAAGTTGGTTATGGTTAATTGATTTGGTTAAAATTTTAGTTTGATTGATTGAAATAGGTAAGATAAATGGTTTATTTGGTTTAAATCGGTAAGCTAAATGGTTGATTTTGTTCACTTGCTTGGTTTAGTTTGTGTCTTGGTTTGTTGGGTAAAGTAGGATGGAAAAATTGTGACCTTATTCTTAGAGGGGATCGAACCAAATGTAATTTCATAAGGTTCTTGTAAAAATAATTGGGTAGCTTTGGTTGTGGTTTAGGTTAGGTTGACCTTGGGTTAGGTCTTATTGGTTAGAGGTTGATCTAGTGAAGGTTAAGGAAGAATAGTTTAGCTGGGTTGATAGGTTGGTTGATAGGTTGATAGATTAATAGGTTAATAATTAGGTTGGTTGGTTTTATTGGTTAAGATTGATAAGGTTGGTTGAGTTGAGATTGATCCACTATAAGGTGAAGTGGAGAAGGTTAGTTTATGATTTATGCTTATGAGATATAGACTCAATATCTTTAGGCATGTGATGTTTAGAAGATGGTTATATGATGATGTGATGGAAACATGATTTTGATTAGATAGTGTAATTTATGGTTGGTTCATACATAATTGATGATGTGTTTATTCATGATCATGAATATGTGATAAATGGTTTATAATTATGTTGTTTATGATTAGATTGTGTCTTATAGATTGGAAAATGGTTATGTGATAGATGATGTAAGCATTGTTTATTGATAATATTGTTCATAGGTAGGATAATGTGGTTCATAGATAGGATTTTATATGATGATGTTTTGAAATTATTGTATGGATGATGTTGATGATGTTTGATGATGATAATATGATGTCATGATGTTATAATGTTGTGATGTGATTATTTATAATTAATGGTTTTTGGATTTATGGTTTATGGTTTATAATCTTATGATCAAGTTGATGAGAATGACGTTTAAATTTTTTTATATGATAGGGGAATATAATGAAAGCACATAAAGTAGACTTAGGTAACAAACTAAATGTGAGAAATAGATAAGAGTCATGAAACATATGTCCAAAGAACTAATGAATAGAGGGCAAGGAAAAGGCATGATGTTTTTGGTTGGTAAGGACCTAGCAAAAGGAAACCATAGTTAGATTGACTTAATGAACACAAGCCTATCAAGTTATTTGCATGAACATGCTTTGATTAAAAAATAAGGTGTCTTGATCACTTTGCATCAAGTAAGCTCATAGTCCCTTGACTTTAGAGAGGGTGTGAAGGGAAAGTGGGTGATAGGTAGATGGTTGAATGGGAAATGGGTGAGATGGTAACTTGATGTGGGTCAGTTTTCCCCTTCTTTAGGTGACCAAATAACTGTAATAGAAAATTTCATGCCTTAATAGAGTATGTAGACTAATTAATGTGTGAATTCTATAAATGCCACATATAAGAGTGAATTGGGGATTATTTTATTTGATTTTGGTATAGGGTTGTTTGTTGATTTTGTTGATTTAATAGGTGGGTGAATTTGATCGATGCAGGAAGCTTCAAATTATTATTAAACTTAGCCTTCCTTTAAAGGAATGGTCTAAACTTTGAATTTTATAGATATCCTTGAAGGGAATAGTCTATTTTTAAGAAAATATTAATGTTGGGTAGTTGTCCTTCAAGGGATATTCAACAATGGTAGAGTTGTGGATCTAATTAATATTTTGGTATCCCAAATGATTTTGAATACTAGATTTAGGGATGGACAAGTCTACTTAGGCTTGGAGGTCTACTCTTATGGAGGAAATACTTTTTAGCATAAAAGGTTAATGATAGATGAAGGAAGGTGGTTTGAGAGACAAATGATCATGAGATTCCATATAATTAGAGATTAAAAGTATCCATGAGAACCATGACATGGGTAAAGCTATGGTATCCATGTGTAGTATTAAGCTATAAGTGTGATGGATAATCACATTGTCCTATGATGTAATCAATTGTCTCCAACAGGAGGAAGTATAGTTAGGTGAAGGTGAAAATCTTGCAAACCAAGGGATGAACTTAAGTTAGACACAAGGGTAATTGTGATCCTACTTTAACAAAAGAAAGGATGTAGATGCAAAGTATTGAGAGGCTCAAGTTCTAGTTTACCTTTAAAAAAGGACAAATGATAAGCTCTTAATCCATACTTATGGGTTAAGATGTATGGTCCAAGCCAATTGAGAGAAAATGGAGAGTAGATGTCACCTAGTTAATTTTCAACACTTAATTAGACATGGAAAAGATTTAGATTGTCAAAAAGGGAAAGGTTGGTTAGGTGATTGTTTGGTGTAAAAAAATAATCTCTAATGGTATTGGGGGAGAATGTGACTCCCAAATAGGTTGGGTGGTGTCTAAATTAGTTTCCCCAACTTGGTAGAACACTTGGTTTTTGGTTGGGATAATGAAGAAGGTACTCTCCAAAGGTTAGGTGATGGAGAAAGGTAGTCTCTAATAGTTCAAGGTTGGTTGGTTGATAGGTTTGGTTAATAGATTGAGGCAAAAATGTCAAGAGTTAATTTGGTTAATTGTGAAGGTTTGGTTTGGGTTAATTAATGGTGAAAGCCTTATGGAGAAAAAGTTCCCCTAATTTGATCTTTCCATGGATGTTTGAGGTGGGAAAAAGATCCCAAGGTGAGGTGTTAGTTAATAAAAGGGTTTTAGGAGGGGTGAAGATGAATTATTCCACCTTCCAAAAGGGTTTTTTATTTTTTATTTTTTAGTGGTTATTAAGTCAGGTTTGTAGGTGGTGGTTCAGGTGGGATTTCTTTTATTACACCAAGGCTAGGAAAATGTTGTTGGACCTGATTTAAGTAGGCTAGGATATATTTGGTAGGTTTGATAGGTTGGTTATGGTTAAGTTAAAAGGTATATTTATTATGGTTGATTGATTTGGTATAGAGGTTGGTCTGATTATTTGATTTGGTTGGGTTGGTAAGGTTGGGTGGATGGTTATAGGTAAGGTTAGGTTGATGGTAATTTTTGTTGGGTTAATAGTAGGTTTAGTTTGGTTAATGGTAGATAAGTTAGGGCTTAAGTTTGGGTTGACGGTAGGTTTTTTAGGTTTAATGGCTATTAAATTTGGGTTAATGGTTGATTCCACAAAATTGGTAAGTGGAAGGGGTAGTTGATTGGTTCCACATGGGTAAGTGGAAAAGGTTGGTTGGTTGGTTCCACATGGGTGAGTGGAAAAGGTTGGTTGGTTTCTTTGATTTTAAAAAAAAGGTGTGAAGATTATACTTAGTTAAAAAATGGTTTATTTAAGGGTTGGAGAAGGGTTTACTTAGTTATAGGTTCACTAAGGACCAAATAAAATGGACGGGCCTCATTATGTTGAGGGCTTTGGTTATGGGTTTCCTCAATAATGAGTGAAGAAAGAGATTCAATGATTGATTCCTTGAATATATTCAAGGATAGGTTAGGAGAACATAGGTAATATCCTTTGAAACCTCCTTGTGATCAATAAGGTTTTGAATGAGCATCTTAAAAGATCCACATCTATTGATATCATGTCTGTGTGTGTGATAATAAGCACAAAATTCATTCACTATAAACCAAATTAGATTTGGAAGAGAAATATTTATGGGCTTAATTTGAGTAAGGTTAATGATAGAATCCTCCAATAATTTATCAAGGATTAAGTCATATGATTCCCTCAGCGGGGTATATTACCTAGGAAGAGGGTGCACTAATGTCTCTTGAATTTGAAAACTAATTGGTTGGTTTGATGAGGTTTGTTGGTTTGATAAGTTTCGTAGGTTTGATAGGTTAAATGAGTTTGATAGGTGAGGTAGGTTTTGTATATAGTTTTTAGTTGGATTTCGTAAGGTTGATAAGTTGGGTAAGGTTGATAAATTTATAGGTTGATATGTGAGTTGATAGGTAGGTTAGTTGGTTTGATTGGTTAAGTATTATAAGGCTGGTTGAGGTTATTGATATGATAGTTGGGTTGATAAGGTATATTGAGGTAATTTATATGATTTTTGGGTTGATAAGTTGGTTGGATATTTGTTTGTTGGATGGAAAAGAGGATAGACCAAATCTTGATGTTGAGATAAATAGGGATGCCTCAAAGTGAGTTGGGTTAAATGACCCAATAGTTGATAAGGTTAGATAAGTTAGAGTTGAGGTTGGTTATGATAATTGTTAATTTGGTGTTGATGGGTTGTTGATTGGGTATGATGATGATAAAATGGTTGATAGGTTGTTGGTTGGTTGAAGTTGAAATTTGATAGGTTGTAGGTAAGGGTTGGTTGGTCATGGGTACCATAAATAGATGACTCTACTTTGATTATCTGATCCATTAACATTGTAACTAGCTTAGGTGGTAGTTGATAGTTTGATGGTTGGTTGAAGTTGAAGTTTGATTGGTTATAGGTAAGGCTAGGTTGATTGTAAGTGAGATTGGGAGCATGAGTGGCTCGTGATGCAAGGTAATGATTTAATTCAAGAGGGTTATCTTCTAGGATTATATAAAAGCTAAGATCTCTAGGGAAGACTATAGGGAGGCTCTCCATAAAAAAAGGTAATGGAGGAAATATGGTGAAAGGTAAGTTCTTGGTTGGTTTGATCCCTCAATTATTGTCTAGTAAAGACTATGAGAGGAATAAAAAAGAAATGATGAAAGCTCACAACCCAAACAAATATCAAGCCATAAAACTTACAACAAATATAAACATACACTACAAGTGCATTTAAACTTAGGGTTCTTTTTAGATCACTTTTGGTTTATGCCTTAGAAAGTGTGAAGAAGAAAGTTGGCTTATAGATCAAGTACTAAAGAGGAAATCTAAGGTTGGTTTCAGGTTGGTTTTGGCTCTCAAGAGAGAATTTGTGTTGAACTTAGATATGTGGCTTGGTATTAGGGCATAGACCCTCAATTCATGGTCCCATAGTGGTAAGAGTGTTAGGTGTTTAGCCAAAATATACCAAGTTTTATAATTTATACTCAACTAGAGAGCTGAGTTAGTTCTCCCCTTGGTGATAAAATCCAAGTAGGATAGCTAGGAAGGGGTAAGGTTTATCTCAAGGTGGTGAAATATTAGTTAGGCCTTGTCTCAAGTTTGTTTTGATGTGGTAATTAGTTATGTGGTTCATATACAGTGGTTGATAACAAGTGTGAAATCTATGATTAATTACTTTACCCTCTAAGTTACTAGATGAGTTAAGACAAGTAGGCAATCAATGTATGTGAGAGGTTTATTTCAAACCCAAAAATAAATTTTCACATTTCATTTGATGAGCAAACAATAAAAGAAGAAAAAAGGAACTAGGTTCCATTGGGCATGCCAAAATGTTTTACTCAATTTTTTCCTTTTCCTTCAATGTGAAAGAAGAGATAAAACTAAAAGAGAAGGGTGTGTAAATAGATGCTTGGTAGAAAGTGAATGTGTGATCCAAATAATATGAGAACTCCTATTTGGCTAGGGAAGAATACTTGAAATCATATAAGACTAAAGAAAACTTATTTTTTAGACAAATAGATGGGTGGATTGCCTAGCGGGAGCTAGATCCAAGATAACATGAGCTATTTGGAAGGCTATCAATCCATCTTCTTGATACAAGTTAATGTTTGATAAAAAGGAAAGTTATATAACATGAAAGTAATAGATCTAAATAAATAAATACTTTTCTAATTCAATGATAGTGTTATAATAAAATAACATTAAGGTAAATGATAAATTATTAAAGAAGTTTTTAGGTTTAGACAAGTTGTTATTTCTAGTTTGTGAGGTGATAAGGGCCAAAAAAATAGGGGTTTAGTTAAGGTGAGAGGTTGGTTGTTGCTTGTTGGTATTTTTTTGTCACACAGTGACCATCTCTAGTTAGGTTGACCATCACCGATTGGGCTAATCATCATTAGTTTATTGATCATCATTGGTTTAGATAACCATTGCCCGTTGTGATAACCATCATCAATTGTGATAACCATATTCAGTTCTTGCAAAATTTTGGGAAACTTTAGAAAGAATGTTGTTCAATTTATAGAATAGGTATAGTATAATGCTAGGGGTCTTTTTAGGATCTAGGAAAGGGTAGATGATAGATAGAGGGTTTGGATCTGATCAACGGTCAGGTTTGGTTTAGGTAGAGGTGTTAAATTGAAATAAAGTAAATGAATATACAAAAATAAATACTTAGCTTTGAAATTGGTTGAAGATGATGATGAAGCCTAAAGGAATTTTGATAGAGGTTTAGGTCTCTTTTTTTGATGTTGAGTTGCTAAAAGAAACCTAGATGTTGAAAATCTTGAATACACGTATGCTTGATAACTTTTTAAAGATGTTGATTTATGGATTGTCATCCCTTTTTTCACTTCCTCCTTCTCTCCTTTTTATAGGATGAAGTTACTAAATGTGTAGGGGGAAGTTGCTAATTAGGTAGAGGAAAAATATGCTATTTAGGATGCTTTAAAGTTCATTAACATCGCCATAAATAAGTTTTTGAATCATACCATGATTATATTTTACACAACTAGAAGTGGCTTTAAAGCAAGCTAAGAAACTTGATCGACACCGATTATGTTTATTGGTGCCAGTTGAGGGCCGAAGGCAAAATGGGTGAAAATTAGTTTAAAATAAGGTGGATTAAAAAGGTCAAGTTAACAAATTAATAAATGAGTTAAGTTAAATAGGTGGTCAACTAGCTTCAGGGTTGGGTAGGGGTTCAAGGCAACGGTTGAACATCAAAAATTGGCCAAGGTGAAATTTTCAAATGTCTACATGAAACTATAAATGGTAACTATGGTGTGACTACCTATGAGACATGTAAAGGATACTCATGAAAGACTACCAGTTGTGAATAGCTAATTTGCATTTATAGATTTGATGCATATTTGTACAATGTATGGGATGGATCATAGCTATTATATCCATGGCCTACCTAATAACATGTCAAATGTTATTGAACTAGGTATTACTAATAATCTATTAGCCACATGTGTTAGTCCAATATATAGTGGAAGTATTATATCTCTAATGGATATCTGAATATGGCCATTTAAACCATGTATAGATATGTATGTAGGAGAAATATACTACTCCAAATAGCCCAAATGTTGTAGAAGTTTGATATTGCACATGTTAATACTTCACCCATTGTCAACCATAACACTTTGAGTAGGATGATGATCTATGTAGGCTCATATAAAAAGTGCATATAAATCTGAATCTTCATCAACAATCTCTTGCTTTGAGAAAGTGATGAGTGGTATAGTTGGTACTTTAGTATGATACACACTAATGATATTATGTATGGGTGTCCATGTTCTATAGTACTATGATATGATGTCAGTGGTGGATGTGCCTGATATGTATAGTGAGCACCTAAAGTTTCTTTGCCTCATTTATTGTATGCTTTATAAATGGTTCCAAGAATATTTTCAATGACTTAGTTTCCATTTATATAATTTTGGGTGCCTCAGTGGATATGCCCACATCAATTACGTTGGCCTCTATCAAATAATATATCTTATGTTTCAAGGTAATGCATCAATTTGTAGTATGGCATGGTGCCTAGTGATATTCATAGAATTCATTGGAATAATAGTTCTTTAGAAGAGGTTGTGTCCTATCACCTCTTTTATGGGAGGGAGAGATATGAAATTACATTATAGGAGCTATTGTAAATCATGTGTCAATGATTTTGTAAGTTTAGTAAAAACTCTCCATGGAGGAGCTGATAAAACCAAGTGAGGAGGTGGCTCTAAAGCTATTATAATTATGGACATTAGATAACTCTTAGTTTCATTAACCATTACTTTATATGGATGCTTATTATAACTCTTAGTATTTGAGTTTGATCCAATTATGTACTTTAATTTAACGATAGAGATAAGTTTGACTTTCCTTTACTTCACTGTGTGGCATAAATCTATAAATGTTGAAAACTTATTGAACAAGATAACTCCTTAAAATTATAGTAGTAATATTTATTTGAATATGTCTTGGAGATATCTACCTACTATGGAATTGGTTATCTTTTCCAATATAGTTTTATATCGCAAGACATATTTTGCAATAGACTCATTATTTTTTTCTTCAATTGTGTTAGATGAGCATTGAGATCTTATCACTGATGTTAATTTAAAAGTGTTATAAAACATATCTACAAATGGGTTGAATGTAGTGATAGGATAATTTAGAATATCATAAAATCAATCTAAGGCATACTCCTTTAGACTAGATGGGAACAACTTAGTAAGGAGCCAATCATTAGACACATAGTCTAAACATGTTATGTGGAAAGCTCATAGATGGTGCTCTAGGTCACCTTTACCATCATATAAAATAATCATAGGTGTCATGAATCTAGATCAAAAAATATTTTCTACTATGTGATGTGTCAAAGGTGTATGTAAAATAACATGGGAATCCAATGTATGTGATGGCCTAGTAGTTCCTTGTGTAAGATTTAAAACCTTAGCCTATAGAGAATGAATCTCATGCATAAGGGATTGTACATATATAAAGGAGGATCTAAGCATATGAGGTGTAGTTTCTACTTAAGGTTGTTGAGTTAAAATAGGTTGTTATATAAGTTGAGTTGCCCCCAAAGTAGGTTTAACAATATTATTATCTGCGGGAGTAGAAGATTAACCATTATTTGATTTATTATTTATTTCAATTATGGATTATATAATTTTTCATGATCATGGGTTTATTCTCAAATCCTATCTCTAAAAATCTCATCCTTATTGATTTTAATAGTTAAGTGGGGGAAGAGAAGAGTGCCCTAATTCCCATCTTGTGTATCATCTTAATCTTGATTGCATTCCTCATCTTGTGATTTATGATTTGGATATGAAAGAGTGTTAGACACAACTTTTCTAACTATATATGCATATACATGATGAACACTAACATATTTTGAAGACTTTGTACGTGTAATTTGATTTTCCAATAATGTGACCTTTTCACTTAATAACTAATTTTGATTATGTAATTATAATATTATCTTGCTCATACTGATAATTTTATCCCTTAGGGTCTCACAAGTGAAAACCCTAATTACTTTATATTGAACATGTAGGCACAAACCCTACAAGGGAGAGGTGGAGGCTTGGATAGGCTAAGTATGGGCATTAGTAACAATAGTATAGGCTACATCATATCATAGAGGAGTGACAACATGGACCTAGTTAGAGGGAAAGTAGATATCACCCTCATGGAGATGAGGAGGAGAAGGATATTTTTTCATGTGCATAGGATATGACATTAAAACTTGAAACACGGTTGTTAGGGTATTAAATTTATGGATAAAGTCCAATAAACTATATTGTAATTGATCCTCTATGTACGTAAAGATTTGTTTCTTAATGTAATTCCACATAAGAGAATAATAACATGCTAGAGATATAATGGAATATGACATACATTTTAATAAATATAAAACATCATGTACATATGTGTTTATGTCATATTTGAATTCATTCCAAATGAAAGAAAACAAGCATGCAAAAGAAGCTAGAAAACATAATATTACAAAGTAAAAAACCTTCATCTATCATTATTATATGAAATAAAAATCATCAAGTATAGGGATCTAAAATCTGAGTGTGGGTCTTAGAAGGCTAAAAACATAAACCCTAGGGTTATCTAGGGTTAGGGTTTGTGAAATACTTGAAGTAAGGCAGGTGCATGTAAATCTTATGTTTTTATGGGGTATGAGTATAATAAGTCAAGGTAGAAATATGCAATAAATAAAGACACTAATATCTAATAGAATTGACTTAATTTGACCTTTCTAAAAATACTAATAAATAATATAATTACTTAATAAGAAAATGATTGAAATAGGATATATGGAGGCAAAAAATTGAGAGAAAGGATAGTTTGAGTGTTAAAAATAGGATTCATGTGTCAAAACCCCTCCTAGATAGTAACAACCTAGTTGTAAAGTATTTCCATGTAGTACTAGTGTCATTGTTTTGGTGGTAGTATCCTCTATGCAAAATTGTTATGAGCTTTTAGTGCACATGTGTGTGGATATATCAAGCCTATTCTTGTGAACATAAGCTATGGATATTTTTATATGACCTATTTTAATTTATTTTATGTGAAAAATCAAATCTTCCATATTGCTATGGAATATATGTCATACAATAAGTAAATTTTGTTGTTAGTTAGGTAGGCTAAACATCTCGAACACCCCATTGTGATGAGAGTTATCTACATACCAATACTCTGAAGAGGGATCATGCTTGATGTAGTTCTCCCCACCTAAGTTTTGGTGTAAGTGAAAGTGAAACTAGTGTGAATGTTGACTTGAGTGTTTTGAGTGTGTTTTAGACTTAAAACTTGAGTAATCCAAGTTTAGGAATATTGTATATGGTTATATACAGAAGTAGACAAATTATGGATTGATAACCTTGATTGTGCACAACTTGTTTTGAGTTTGTATGTATAATTTGTATCTAATTTCCATCTAGTGGTTAAAGGGATAAAATTCATGTATATATCCTATTTTGGTGCTTTTATAGGTCTTGAAAGAGGTCTAGGCTAACCCTAGGTGGTCTTGTTATAACATAGAATTTTACCCTTTTATAGGAATTATTTATTATCCCCCACTCCCAATCATAATATCGGGATAACCTCAAGTTATGGGTATCTTGTGGTGAGTTTGAACCTCTAAATAAGGTCGGCTTCCTCTTGACGGATCACCTAGACTAATGTTTCTACTTAGAAAAGGGTTAGAAGGGGGAATAGGGTTAATAAAAGAGATAAAAGTTGATACACCAAATTCAAATGAGACTCACATAAGTATGAGGAGGAAAACTAATAAAGCATATGACAATTATATCTCACACAATCTCACAATATAGCTAATTGCATAAGTATTTCATGAACTAGGTTCACCAAATAATGAATGAAAAAAGAGGAATTCTAAGATTCACACCCAACTTGCATTAATGGTAGAAATAACACAAGTTTATACCTTTAATTAACTTTAAAATTCCTAAAATAGTTAAGAAAAAAGGACAATAAACATAGAATATTCTTCTTCACAATGCCATCATGCACAATCTTACTAAACACAGTTCATAGGTAAGAGATAGGTAAAGAAAGTATTTATTGCTTCAAGAGGTATTTCATACAAATTTGGTCTTTCATACAAATTTTGATAAGGTCTAACCATATCAAATGAGAGTATCTTGCTCTTAAAAAATGAGAGAATCCTTGTGAGAATCCAAACTTTAGGAGAGAGTTACAATGGGGAAGAAAATAGGAGATGTAGGAGAAAGGGGAAAGAGAGAGGAGGGGCATGCCATTAAAAATTCATTTATGAGCTATCACCACCATTAAATTAATCCTTAACCACTTTTTAATCAAATCAAGAATAAATTATCATAGATAAATTAACCTTTCATTTATCCCAAAGGATTTTAAACTTTCTCATTGGCTGAGAAACATACTAGAAGATAAGAATGTGCTTAGGATAATGAGTCATGATCTTGATATGAAGGGAAAGCCCCTAAAAATCTATTATATGCTCTAACTACATTCTCCAACCACCAAATCCCTTTCTTGAAACTCTATGCCATCTTCCACTTGGCTTCATTATAAGGATGAAATATTCATATCTATTGATCTAACAGAGCTATGAATATATCCATTTTGAGTAGCTATAAGTACCTGTTTATTGAGGATATAACTATGTTAAAGGATGAGACACTTTTCCATAATTGCATCATCTTCTCCTACTTTAATATTATATCATAGGTATTATTATAGATTAAATCCAATCACATTTATTGGTTTTCCCATAGTCATGATCTTAATGAATATTTTTCAGGCTATATATATTTGTCCTTGCTCTCTATGAGGTTTAAACAAACCTATTCCACCTATGAACCTTGTAGAAGATGATAACTCATTATATGCATGGATGTTATTTAAAGAACAATGCTCATAGTCATGAAAAAATACTATAACCATAGAAAATGTATCTTAAATGTTATAAATATTTGACTAGAGGTCTTGACTGAGCTTTAATGGTGCCCCCTCTGAAATACCTATTCTGGCTTTACCTAGATTGTATTTGATCTCCATTTTAAGTCTCATGGCTCTGAATTTCTTTATTGGCCATTGATCTTAATCCAAGTTTATAGATTGTGACACTTTTCATATATGCATTATTTATGTAGATTCTACAGTTAGTATTTATTTTTTAATTTGTTTGTGCCACATGACATCCTCACATTCAATCTAAGCTCATTGACTCTTGACTTTATGAGCACCATCGATCTGTTTTACATAGTGAAATCTATGTCATTGATCTTGTTTAGCTTGATCAAATGTGCGTCATTGATCTTTTATTTTATCAAGATCATGCCACTTATAAATTTCACATCCAATATTAATATCCTCTGACTTTTTGACCTCAAGATTATCATTGATCTTTGATTTCATGATTGGATGCATGATGTAGATCTTGGTGATCCCACTGACTCAAGATTTTATTCACGTGACATTAATTTTGACTTGGGAACCCAATATTTTGACCCTTATTAGTTTCACATCCTTTTTAATATTTTAAATTAAAATGTCCATTTCCTATGGTTTTAACTTGGCATCCTTGCACATGTCCCCCAATGCTAGTTTAACTTTAAAGGCTTATATCTTGAGATAGACAACTCATCAAGATATAAAATTTGTAGAGGGTATTTATGGCACAAAGAAAATATTTTTTATTATATTATTTGAATTTTATGGGCCTCCCAAGTATACTTATTAATATTCACAACCGGACAAACCTATTCATCTTTCATGATGTGTAATGATAGTTTGGTTCCTCTAGGCTTATACAAGTCATTTTTCTCCCTTCAAAGCTCCGATGAACTAATAAGACTTTGATAAAACCTACTTCATGTTCCATAAATTTTAATAACACCATAGAGATATATTTAATCCTTTTACTTCTAATTATAGACTTATTTCCAATCCATTTGCTCATTCACCAAACTCTGCTTAGCTTCTTACTCCATGCCAAGATTTATATAACACTGATCCACTTAGGAAAATTTTTGTATGTGGGCCAAAATTGGCAAACATTTTTGGTGAAATATTGAGATTATATGCCTACTATGTAAGAGATTAGTATCCTTAAATTTTCCATTAGGTATGGATTCTCAAATATTTCCTTCCTAGCTAATCATCTAAATAATGCAATGCTATCCCTTTTCAGAAAACTCCTCTTGAAGAAAAAAGGACATTAATAACAAAAAAAACACTTTACCCAAAGCACTTAGGAAGGTAAACACATGACTCAAAATAAATGTGCATAAGGCACTTAGAGGAAAACATGAAAATACACTCTAATATTTACAATATTATATAATGGCTACAACCTCTTTTAATAACAAGGTTTTAAATGAATGCCATTGACTAGAATGGGAAATACCTTTCCATCTAAATGAGCAAGATAAAAAAGCATTATTATTTTTTCAACCATGGATCAAATAAATTCCACTTCACAAGATTTTGAAATTGGTATGGTTTCTTGGCTTGGCCTTATTTAAATCCCACTTGAGGACTAGGTTCCCTTCTTTAAATTCCCTTACTATGGCTCTCTTATAAAAGGATTTCTTGACCTGAGATTGATGTGACTCTAATGCATTCATTGCAAAGTCCCTAGTTTTTTCAAGCTCCATGAAAATTACCATCCTTGTGCTCATAGGGTCACTTTCCATCAACTCAAACTGATGGGCTAACTCCAAGGTAGGAAATTGAAGAAAAATGGCTAATTTGGATTCCCTCCTATATACAAGAACATATGGTGAATTACCAATGGAAACTTTGGGACTCACTCTATCAACCCATAATATTTTCCTTAGGTTTGTGTGCCACAATCTCTAGTTCATTCCCATGGTCCTCTTGATAATCCTTATCAAATTCTTATTTGTTGACTCTACTAGTCTATTGCCTTAGGGGTAGTAATTTGAGGATGTACTAAGGTAGATTCCTAACTGAAGTACTTATTCACTTGTTCTCATTCTAATAAATTATAAGGAATTATCTAAAATTATTGTTGTTGGTATACCAAACCTGGTCATTATGGTATTATAGATGTCCAACACTATTTTTTCATTGATATATTTAAGGTTAATTACTTTCATCCACCTTGTGAATTAGTTACTATCAGTGAGCACCCATTTGTGTCCTCCATTATAAGGTGGATTGATCATTCCTATGAAGTATATACCCCACTATATTAATGGATATTTCACCTAAATTGGTTTGAGAGGAAGCATTGCTAATATTTAATAACCAATAAAAAGATCACACTTTTGACATTTTTTGACCCATGCATAAGCATCCTTGAAAATACTAGGCTATTAATAACCATCTCTCATCAATTTTGATACTATAGTCTTTGGATCCAAATGGCTTGTTGGAGGCCCATCATGGAATTGGTCCAAAAGATTTGACACTTGATTATCATCTATGCACCTTAGAAGCACTCCATTGAGGTATTTTATAAATAAAACCCCATCAACCAATGCATAAGGTATGGATTAAAGTTTGAAATACCTTATATTTTCCCTATTAAAACCTTGAGGGCACTTGTTTATTTTCAATAAATGAGTCATATCTTAAAACCAAATATTATGAGGTGGAGGTACATCTACTTGTGAGTTGTCTTATGTCACCAAGACAACTTATTTATCTTCCTAAAGTTCATCAACCATATTCTCACATAATCCTTTACCTCTCACCAATTTAGTGAACTTAATATCCATGTTATACTCCATGACCTTGGAAATATAGCTAGATCTATTCTCATTCAAGTCTTTGTTAAGTGAGAAATTCCTCACTCTAGAATGAGACACCATAAGATGAATCACGTTATTAGATAACATTGGTTTGAACTTTTTAAGGCTTCTCAGAGTTGTAAGAACTTGATTTTATATAAAAGTGTACCTTACCTTAGATCCATCAAGCCCTTGACTAAAAAAATCAATTGATTTCTCAAGTCCTTCATCATTCCTCTACATCGGCATAGTTGATATATTCTTAGCATTGGCAAAGGTGTACAATATGAAGTCCTTTGAGAAATTAGGATTCATGAGAGAGGGTGATTGAGAAATAGATTAATTAATAACCTCAAATTATACTTTACCTTCATTTTACCAAGTGAATACTTAGTTATTATTTATCATGGTAGTGATAGGTTTAACCAAGTTGGAAAAATTAGGTATAAATCTCCTTAAAAACTTTATTTTTTAAAGGAAGATCTAGAATGCCTTCTTGTGTTTGGGTAAATATAATACTAAGATAACACTTATTATATCAAGGTCAATAGTCAATCCTTACTTTGAGATAATGTGTCCTAAAATTTTCCTTCATGAATAACAAACACATTTTTTGGGATTCAAAGAGATCCCATACTCTGTACATATTTCAAAGATCAACCTTAGGTGGTCCAATTGTTTATTAGCCTTATTTGAGAAAAATATGATGTCATCCAAGTAGACTAGCAACATATAATTTATAAATCCTTGGAAATACATGTCCATTACTCTTTGAAAAATTTCCCTAGCATTTGAAAAGCCAAAAGGCATCTTCTGATAAGCATATGTACCCCACTTTATGGTGAAAGAAGTCTTGTATGAATCTTCTTCTCTTACTCGTACATGGTTTTATCTTAGATACCCATCCAAAAAAGAGAAGCATTATAAACTATAAATAATTTGAAGGAGTTTCTCCATGGATGGTAAGGGGTAGTGATCTTTCAAGAAGACCTTGTTTAGGTCCCTAAAATCAACAGACAATCTGATCTCCCCATTCTTCTTCCTTACAGGCACTAGCTTGGCTATCAATGAGGAGTGCTTAATGGGAAAGATGATCTTGAAATCAACCAATTTATTCAATTCTTTCCTCATAAGCTTTTCAATTTTGGGGTTGATAGGCCTTTGTTTATACCTAACAAGCTTGGCATTAGCCTCTAATTTTATAGGGATTACCAAGAAAAAATGTCTACATATTATTTATAAAGCTCAGTGAAATTATGCCTTTAAACCTTATTTCTTACATTTACAATCTTGAGGAGTTTATCCTTGAGGATAAGGAATACTTTATAGTTTTCTTCATCAATTGACATCACTGCCTTGTCTCTCCTCATATGGTCTCCCTCATAGAAGAGACCTTCAAGGGTGACCAACCCTTTAGGAATATTTTTAGTTCTTATTTGAACAATTTGATTGATCTCCATACTGATGTTGAAAACATTCTTGGTTCAATGAGGAAAACTTTGCTTCCTACTATAATAAATAAGTAATTTATTTATCACTATTAAAGACCTACCAATGAGCTTCATTATTTAGCACTGATGGTCTTAACACCACTTTGACATGTGGCTATACTTTGGACATTTTTAATTCTTTTGGGATGTCAAACTAAGGTCCCAAAACTACTAATCTAACATCATGATGATTATGATTTCTTGGCACTAATTAGATATTGAAGCCTTCAAAATACTCAAGAATCTCCCACACTCTATGTTTGTAGGATAACTCATCAAGGGATTATTTGTGACATTTTAGCCTCTATCCTAATTCACTATTAGCTCACCATCTCCAAATGTTTGTAATTTTTTAATCCCTCTCCTAATATCCCACTAAAGGCCATGGATAAGGCCTTTATACTCTACTACATTGTAAGAATAGCTAAATTAAAACCTATAATAAGATAAGTACTTATCATTGGAGAGGGATACTAGAATTACACATGTACCTGACCCATGTTTTCCCCTTGAGCCATCAAAGAAAAATCTTCACAAACCACTAGAATTTTCTTGTGGCCTAATTAGGGATGGCATGGATTTAATCTCTTCATGCAATCAATAGACACCCATGTCCCTTTCTTTAAAAATTTCCAAAGGATTAATCAACTTATTATCACTCCATAACTCATCCAAGAACATATTTGTTACCTCCTTAAGATGAGTTTTAAGTTCTTAACCAATAAGGTGATCATATTCATAGGGGATGGTGTAATTATGTTTGAGTTATCTGTCCATAAGGCTCTATGTGAAATTGAGTAATAGGCTCAGTTTTGATGGATACCTTGATCCCATACCTTGTTTTGAAATCCATGTAGGACCAATATGCTACAAGATAACCTCTTATTTTTGTTATGAAATATCTATATAAACATAGGGAAAAATAAGGAGGCACATCTAGAATCAAAACATCTTGAGCCACTAAAATACTAGGATAAACATGCAGGGTTAATTTCAATCCTTTGATGATACTAGTTGGTTTGGTGGAAGATCTATCAAGATTAAAAACTCCCTAAGATTGGGGATCATATTTCATACCAAACTGATCTACAACTAAATTTGGCACCATTATAGTGCTTGATCTACTATGTACCATGCAATTGTGAAAAATGGATTCACCAATGATTACAAAAATGTATATGCGAGGATGTTTGAGAAATTTATTTGACTGCCCTTCATTTAATCCTTTAGTTGTATTGGTGATGACTACATTTTCCTTGTTTGGTGGTTTCTTAGAAACATTTATCCTTAATAAACCATCTTGAAGTATATCTACTTGAATAGGCATATACAACATGTCTCACATTAGTAAACTCACATTATACTTTTTCATTTGTTCAACAATATTGATGGGCAAACCAGCAACCTCTAGTTGTGCTTTGGGAGCCATAACTATACTTTGAACTTGTCATTTTTGGTATATAAAGGAAGTCCTTTAATTCTAATTATTTAGAGATATTGGAACCTTTGGTGTAGCATTAGGTTCCTTTAGCTTTGATAACAAAGGAGTAATGGTGGGAAGATCTTTGACTACTTCCTAGTTACCATCAATATTCCTTTTTTTGAATCTTGTATTAGTTGCTATTAGAATGTAGGTTTGGCTATAACTAGCCTATTGATTAGATGCATATGATTCTTCTTGTTCATAATTTACCATTGTAGCATCTAACTAGTTTGGTCCCTCATTAGGCCTCTAGCCTTGTTGGGGCTCCTTTTGCTTTGTCATCATGGGGGCTTGTGTGTTTTAAGTAATAATATTTTTATTGTATCCATATCTATCACCTTGATGCCACTGCTCATTGAAATATTGATTTAACTCAATGTTTGGGATAAGTGATTGGCCAAAAGACTAATTACAAAGCATGATACATTCTACTTCATAAGCAATGTTATTCTAAATAGGGGCAAAATTATTAGAGGTGCTTTCAGCATTGATTACAATGAAAATCCTAAGATAGTTAGGTTATCCTTGTCCTTGTCCTTGGCCTTGTCCTTGTTGTTGGCACTATCCTTAGAAATTTACTTTGTAGGGTGGCCTATTTTTTTGATACGATTATTATTGAGGCTGATATGGATCTTGATAAAGTCTATTAAATTGATCCTACTACCTCTTTACATTGACCAAATCATTTCCAAAGGATTGAAATATGCTCTCAAGCTCTTAGAAATTCCATTTTTTTAGGAATCACTAGATTGACTAGTGGATGCCTTTTCCTGCTTTGGTGTAGGTATGGAAAGATGTGTTGGCATAAGAGGAATGGTAGCAAATTTTGACATAGGAGGAATGGCAACAAGGGGAAGAATAGAAATAGGAGGTGGTTGAGTCTTAGGGAATAAAGGCATTTCTAATCTAAGTGTAAGCTTGCATACTTGAACTAGATAATTTTTTACTCTGATTGCCACCTCATAAGTATTAGGTAGTGTGTTACCTCCCATGGACTAAATCATTACTGTAATATCACTATTTAGGGATTTAAAATATTGAAGGAAAGCAAAGTTAGGATTAATCCTAGTAGAGATTGGGATTATATCCCATGTATTTTGAAACCTATTATTGAAATCTTACATGACCTCATGAGGAGCCCTCTTGATTGTGATTAGATGATCTACAAGTGATAAATGGTCACTTTTGTCTTCAAATATCTTACACAATGAATCACCTAACTAATCCCATGATGTGATAGAGTTGGTAGTAAGCTTTATATACTAGTCTAAAGTTTGACCCTTGAAAGAGATAGCCAATAATTGAATAGCCACATTTTCCTTAGTTATATCATAAATATTATAGAAATTGGCTATCTCTAAGGTGTTCAAAAGGGGTTGTAGATTGGTATCCTATGAAATAAGGGACACTTTTAAGAGCTAATACTAGAATAGGATCATACTTCTAGAGGTATAAAGGACTATGTCTATTGAAATCCACAAAGAGAAAAGTTTTAGGGACTTCCATGTCAATGGAATAATTTAACAAAGATCTTCTTACAAAAGTAGAAATTAAATCTAATTTAGGAGGAAAGTTTCCTTTATATGGATGTGTATATTACAAATCTTAACCTTTTCATTGAGTTTAAAGGCAATTCAATAAATTTAAAAGGAATACCTCTAGAAGTTGATCTTGTAGTCACCTTTGGCATGAGATGTAGTCATTGATCTGCATTAAAATGTTGATTGTTATTTGGATTTGCTATATACTATTACATGAAAGCTTTAACTGCTATATATTGGTCAAATTGACATTGAAATTTATCAATATTCTTTGAAAGTGGGTCGTATCAAGTGTGTTAGAAACTATTGTAACATGGAATTACATCCTTTTAGAGGATTTATTTAGGCTCCCCCACTCCCAATCATAATATTTGGACAAAATCAAGCTGTGGGTATCTTATGATGAGGTTGAACCTATGGAGAAGGTTGGTTTCCTCTTGATGGATCACCTAGATTAACATGTCTACTTGGAAAAGGGTTAGAAGGGAGAATAAGGTTATTGAGAGAGATAAAAGGTGATGCAATAAATTTAAATGAGACTCACATAATCATGTGGAGTAACACTAATGAAGCATAAGATAATGATATCTCACACAATCTCATAATCTAGTTAATTACATAAATATTTCATGAACTAGGTTCACCAAGCAATGAATGAAGCAAAGAATAATTCTAAGACTCACACAAAGCTTAAATTAATGGCAAAGAAAACACAAGTTTAGATCTATAATTAACTTAAAAACACCAAAAAAAGTAAGAAAGAAGGACAATGAAAATGAAATATTATCTTTCATATGCCATCATGCACAAACTTACTAAACATAGTTCACAAGCAAGACATAGGTTAAAAAAAAGTATTTATTTCTTTAATAGGTATTTCCTATAAATTTTGATAGGGTCTAGCCTTATCTAATGAGAGTCTCTTGCTATTCAAAAATGAGAGAATCCTTTTGAGAATACAAAATTTGAGAGAGAGTTACAATGGGGAAGAAAATAGGAGGTATATGAGAAATGGGAAAGAGAGAGGAGGGACATGTCATCAAAAACTCATTTATGAGATACCACCATCCTTGCATGAATCCTTAACCACCTTTTAATCAAATCAAGACTAATTCAAAAATTAACCTTTCATTTATTCCAAAGGCTTTAAAACTTTCTCATTGGCTGAAAAATATACTAAAAGACAAGAATGTACTTAATATGATGAGTCATGATTATGATATGAAGGGAAAGCCCCTAGAAATCTATTAAATTCTCCAACTACATCTTACAACCACCAGATCTCATTTTTAGAACCTTATGCCATATTCCATTTGGATTTATTATAAAGATAAAATACTCATATCTCTTGATCTAATAGAGCCATGACTATATCTATTTTTAGAAGCTATAGGTACCTGTTTGTTGAGTATATAACTATGTTGAAGGATGAGACACTTCTCCATAATCACATCATCTTTTCCTACTTTAATATGTGAGCATAACTCTTACTATAGATGAAAACCAATCCCATTTATTGGTTTTCCCATAGTCATGATCTTAATGAATATCTACTAGGATACATATCTTCATCATTGATTTCTATGAGTTTTAAATAAACTTATTCTACCTCTAAACCTTGTATAAGTTTAGAACTCATTATATGCATGGATATTCTTTAAAAAAAAATGATCATAGTCATGAAAAATACTATAACACCATAAAATGGACCTTATATGTTATAAATTTTTGATCAAAGGTCTTAACTACGCTTTAAATTAGCCCCTTTGAAATACCTATTTTGGCTTTACCTGGATTGTATTTGATCTTTATTTGAAGTCTCCTAGATCTAAATTTCTTTGTTGACATTGATATTGATCCAGGTTTCCAAATTATGACACTTTAATTTCCATGTTCTTTTTGTGGATTTTTTAATCATTATTTATTTATTTAATGTATTTATGCCATGTGGCATCCTCACATTCAATCTAAGTTGTTGACTCTTGACTTTATACACAACATCAATCTAATTTGAATGATTAAATGCATGCCATTGATATTTATTAGGTTGATAAAACTTGAATCATTGATCCTTTGGTTTACTATGATCATGTCACTTATAAAATTTTCATCCAATCTTAGGACCTTATAACTTTTTGACCTCAATCTTTCCATTAATCTTAGATTGCATGATTGAATGCATGCCATAGATCTTGGTGGTCCCTCTAACTTGAGCTTCACATGTCATTAATTTTTATTTGGGAACCTAAGATTTTGGCACTTATCGACTATGCATTTACTCTCAAGATCCTTTTGGATTCAAATAACTATTTCCCATGGTTTTAACTTGACATCCCTTTACACATCCCATTCTACTATTTTAACTTTAAAGGCTTATATATTGAGATAGATAACTCATTAAGTTATGAAATTTTCAAAGGGTATTCATGGAATAAATAAAATAATGTTCATTCAATTCTTTGAATTTGAAGGGCCTCCCAAGTATACTTATTAATATGCAAAACTGGACTAAACTATTTATTCATGCATGATGTGCCATGATGGTTTGTCTCCTTTAGGCTTGTGCAAGTCATTTTTATCCCTTCAAGGCTGTAATGAACTAATGGGACTTTGAAAAAATATAATTCATTCTCCTTTAATTCTAATAACACCATGGATATCTTTTGGATCCTTTTACTTGCAATTCTAGACCTATTTCCAAGCCATTTTCTCATTCACCAAACTCTGCTCAACTTCTTACTCCATACTAAGCCTTATATAATACTAATCCATTTTGGAAAATTTTTGTATGTGGGCTAAAATTAGACTATAGGTCTTAGATTTTAAAAGATATCCATTGGTAAAAAAATGAGTGAAAGGATAATAACACCAAGATTAGGAGACTAGAGCCATGTGACACTACTATCACTATTATGTAAATAGTGGTGATATGGAAAAACCTAAGGCACTAGGGTCTAGGATGTTAATATGAGGGTCTAGGACTACTTTAAGGATGCATATGGATTCTTGTGGTCCACATAAAAGCTAGATAAGTGTGAAAATAGGTCTTAAGATAGATTTAGGGCTAAGATAGGGATAAGTGGTCTCAAGTAGCACTCTTAGCACTCAAGTGTCATTTTTAGGTTATTACAGTCCTAAACTAAATCAAATAAATTATGAAGACCACTTTGATAATATACCTAAGTATGTATATCATCTATTGAATCCCCTACCCAAATGCCTACACTTTGAAGTGTCTATCTAGCCCAAAGGGGCCTAGAAGTTGGTTAGTTAGGTGTGACTCCTCATCCTATGAAACATGAATAGATGTGGATATATAAGACTCCCCATCACTTCCCTCATTGTAAAAACTAGAAGAAGAATAAGATGAATAAGAAGAATAATACCCTAGCTTAGAAACTTACTCTAGATTATCTAAGTTAGAAGAAAAATAATCAAGTATAAGTGAATCCAATGAAAGAAAAGTGTTAATTATTCAGTATTTGGTAATCTCCTAAAATTTAAAACTTCTCTATATTAATATCTCATATGTGATCAAATGTATAAGTTGGTACCCCTTGACACTATCTAAATAACTTATGAAGATTCAAGGATTGGACAAAGGTTCTATAGATTTGTGTTTCTTCTTTGGTATACATGCCATAGTTGGAGATCTAAAAACCCTAAAGTTCTCAACTTCAAGTTTACTTTCATGTTGAGATTCAAAGCATGTTATGCCTTTAAAATATTTATGAGGAGCCTTATTTTAAATATAACATAATTAATGGATTTGACTCAATACTGAGGTTCCAAGGACTTAGATGAATCATGTAGCTATCTATCTATTTCAAGGATATATTATTGTGTTATGAAACTCCATTCTATAAGTAAATGTAAGTAATTATCCTCTTCAAATCAATCCCCTCTATGGTTTAAAACTATTCAAATCTATTGTTAACATATTTACCTCTATTTTCAATACAAATAACCTTGATGGACTTCTTAGATTATTTCTCAACAAGTGCCTTAAAGTCTTGAAAATATTCAAACACCTCAAAATTTTTATTTATAACTTAAACCCATGTATATCTCAAGAAAACATCAATGAAAGTGGGAATCTACTTAGCCCTTGTAAAATATAAACTAGGAAAAGGCCTAGATACATCATTGTGTACTAACTCTAATTCTTGTGAAGCCATCCAAGCTTTGATTTTGTTAAATTTTGATTCAAGATGAGTTACAAGATATGAACCCTAGAAAAATCCCTTAGATAATTAGATGTGAGGCAATCCATGACCATGTCATTTTTATAAGTTGTTCAAGTTAGCAGTAGTTAAGGTGGACAAATTTCTCATGCCATAATTTTATAACTCCATTTGAATGAATCAATAATAAATCATAGAATAATCAGGTGAAAAATGTGAGAAGTTATTTAACATGGCTTGGTGATCTACCCTACCCACTACCACTACATAATCACTATGCAACTCCCTGATGGTAACTAAATTGGGTAAAAACTTAACCCTCATGCCTTTTTTAATATGATTGATTTTATATACTCATAAGAGATTGGTTGAAAGAGAAGGAACACTTAGAACATTATGGAATGTTCCTCTTTCCATTTCAATAAACCCTCTCCCTATAAATGGTGTAGACATTTCATCACCCAAAATGATAGAAGACGTGCTACAAGGATTTAAGAAAGAAAACTCAACTAGTGAAGAGCCCATGTGGTGAGAATCACTTGAGTCAATAACCCAGGAATATTTTGAAGCTATAACTGATATAATACCCTTGACCTTTTCTTTCTCTTTCCCTTTTCCATTTGCCTTAGTATAATCTTTGGTTGATGAATTTTGATTGTCAGACTCAGGAACACATATGTTATTCTTCTCTAAGAGATGAGTTAGGTGATATATTTACTTCTTCAATCACTTGTGTTCATCATGCCCATTTTTATTACATTATACACACTTAAAATTTTCTTAATTAGGCTTATAATTAGAAAAGGAGGCTTCGTTGTTTTCTTTTGTAGAGATTGATTCTTTCTTATTCTCTTGATCCTTATTCTTCTTCATCTTCTTTTTTTTGTTTGAAGCCTTTGATTTCCCATTCCCAACAATTAGGGATTGAGGTGTTTTAGACTTTAATGTTCCCATCTATATCAACTTGTTTGTTTCTCTAGTTAAGTCATTAGTGAAATCATCTAAATAGGGCATTTTCCATGTAGCACCAAAACAATTTTAGTAGTATGGAAAGTAGAGACAAATATTGAATATTTAGGACCTAGTTTAGAGAGTGTAAAAATAAAAAAACTGGTCATCTTATTTATTTATCCCATATTCTTTCAACTACAATCTCAAAGACTTGAACATAGTGAAGAAATATTGAAGGGTGCCAATGGTTCTAGGACTTATGATAATGAGTTCATTCTCAAGTTTATGAACTCTCATCACATCTTGATCCTCAAATAGCTTTCCTAAAATGGTCCATACATCATGAGGTGATTTGGTAAGATCCAAGTGAAATAGGATATTCAGGGCTATAAAAAGACATAATAGCCCATAGGTTTCATCATTATGACTATACCACTTAATTTTATCTACATTTGTACTAGGTTTAGTTTAATCACCCATGGTTATCTTATATAAACACTTACTTAGAATAAATACCATCTTGATTTTCCATTCATGATATCTAAATGGAGCTATTAGATTGATTAAACTTTAATCCATTTTAGTGTTGAGTTGAGTTATAGTAGTAGTGCAAGTTATTGTTGTTGTATAAATGAAAGTTCAAGCATAAAGAAAAAGTAACTCAAAAAAAAGTGCACCCCCTTGAAATATGAAATATTGAACCCTCCCTGACATTAATGTTATAAATAATGCATTCTCGTAAGATATCAGTTACAATTGAGAATGAATCTAGAGAAACCAATGCAAAGTTTGAAAAGACATGATTTGAAAGACTAGGCAAGGAAGTCAAGTTTAGTGAAAAAATGCATCCAAGACAAATACACAAACTAAGGAAGTGAAAATATGAATAATAATTACTCTTTAAATATTTCCCATAATATATTATTTTTTATGAAAAAAATAAGAAAATATCCACTAACAATGTTAAGCTTGACCAATCCTCTTATGCATTACTTGTGCATTCAAAGAAAAGTAGCCTAGTTGACCTCGTTTTAAATCAAGCTATTGAAAAAGGTGAATTAAAATGATATATTTTTATAAACTCTACAATGAAAATTTTAATAAACTTAGCTTATTTATGAAGAAACTCTCAACCCTTTTGAAAGTAAAGGAGTATTTTATGATTTTGGTGTAAAGGTTACATGGAATGGTGGTTCTAACTAGGTGGTAATGAGAGTGAACTCAACAAGTGAAAATGTCATAGATTAGGGTCACTTGTAAGTAACATTTAAATAGGGTTGAACAATCTCCTAAACACATAAATCCAACTGAGGTAAAATA
Source organism: Torreya grandis (assembly GCA_037957365.1). Taxonomy (NCBI): domain Eukaryota; kingdom Viridiplantae; phylum Streptophyta; class Pinopsida; order Cupressales; family Taxaceae; genus Torreya; species Torreya grandis. The sequence goes on from JARHVA010001398.1 coordinate 966,955, forward strand.
TAAAAGGTGATACCAAACATAGGAAATCAAACCTGAGGCTGTATGAAGGCATGCATGTATTTTTGTAGTAAATTGCACCAAGGTAGACATAACACACATTCATAAAGAAACCAATAAAATTGTGGTAATGGTTTCTAATGAACTAAATTTACCAAAAAAATGACTCCACCAAATATGAAAACTCCCACAAAAGGATTGTATACCAAGTTTATTTTCAAATAAAAATTTCATAATTTAAAAAAAGATAGATTAATAGTAATAAAAAATTAGACATATTATTACCATAGGTGGATTTGACACCATATAGAATATATTACTAATTCTAGATAATGAAAATGCAAAGACTGAGATCACATGAGATGAATCTTGAGAACACCACAATGTTTTTGAAGCAAAATGAAATCACTCAAAGATAATATTATAAGATACACAAATCAAGTGAAACAAAACCCAATATTTCATTAAGTTTAAAATTTATCAAATGAGATGAGTAAATATAAGAAATTAAGAAAATAACTCCTATACAAAAAGTGGTCAACAAACCCTTATAATAGACAATTAATTCCTCCACAAATGGTGGTCAATAGGGCCAAGAATATATGAATAACTCCCATACCTAAGATAGCCAGTCAAGGGAGTTACTTCCTAGGCACCCAATCAACTTAAAAACATAATAAATATTCTCCATGAAAGTAGGAAAACTCCAAGTGAGGGGGAAAAGACCATAATAAATAAATATGAAAAAAACCCTATTATAATAGTTTCATCTCCCAACATCATTCCAACCCTACTTATCAATGGGGTATATAAATTGAGTGTACTATCCATTAGGATAGAGATTGAGTGGTTAACCTAACTAGCCATAAGGGGTCTCCAGTCATGTAGTAGTCTATACATTGGACTTCACTAAGTAGTTCATGACTAATTTCATTGTGAAATGGACAAGACCCTTTCATAACAAGCTAGATAGTTTGAATCCATTGATGTATATTTATTGTGCCCAATTGTTTTTAGGTACTTAAGGACCATTTAAATACCACTCAAAAAAATTATATTAATTAAACTTACTTACCATTGATTATCCTATGAATGTTTATTTCCCTTTCTTCTCTAAGTTCCATTCCACATACAATTCCTTGGGAGATAGAGGGCGGATAATCACTCTATTTTCATGCTCTCTTTATTTATTGGATTAACAAATTAATTTCTCTCAATAACTAGTATATCAGTGAAATTTTGATAGATACTATGTAAACCTTGTGTCAATAATTAAGATAGATGCATGTGATTTTTTGAGTTAAAAAAAAAACATGTCTAAAAAACATATAGGTCCTAAATCCTCTCAAACCAAATTCAAAGTTCATTTTCAAGTATTCAAAGGAAAATTAGTTTACACTTGAGTCTTGCCTATCACTTGGGCTTGAGTGTTTAAGTCGTGTCACTTAGACTAGATTTTGATTTGATTTTAGATCTTTACCTAAGTGTGATTCTTTTTCCTATAGTTTACACATCATATATTTTACACATTAAGGTGTTACAATGTTCACATTACTATTTGAAATTTAGTCATTTTTGACAATGTTACATCTATCATTCAAAATAATAGCTTTTATCTCACTTGGCACCATTACATAGTCCATTTTGTTTTTGATTTTAAAATTGGGTTATATTTCATTAACCTATGCCCTAATTTCTTGGATAGTTCAAATTTATTTTCTATTGTGTGACATTACACTTCCCATTTTATTTTAAAGTTTGAACTTAGGTTTTTTTGTGTTAGAATATGTTATATGTTTGTAGACCATTTTACCTTTATCTAATTTGATGATCGAGACCAAACATGGTCTCATTATCATTTTATAAAGTACCAAAACATTTTGAACATAGTTTTTCTTATGTTATCCTAAACTCTAAGTTCCATGATTGTTTTACTTTCCTTTAATTTGTTGATTTTGACCAATCAAGTTCAAGCATTCCATAGACTTTAATTCTTCTCATTTTGGGTCATTACATTATCCAAACTAGTTTTAAAGTTTCTAAGGACCATTTTATAATTTTTTAAAATTATAAATTAAACCAAATCTATATTTGAAACATTAGTCAAAGACTAGTTGCTATTCCAAGCATGTAGAGATACACACATAATGGGGTCTCTTATGGCCGTAGTTACGAGGATGAAAAAATTTATGATGGAGAAGAACATTTGATCATATAAAAATAAATCCCTCCCATTATGGATCAAACCAAGGTCAATACATTGATAATCAACCAATTTAAGACCATGATGAGGTTCTCTTAAGATTGATATAATCAAGACCTAGACTCCCCCCCAAATGTTCCAAGAGAATAATTGCATACCCTCATTCAAATAGAAGAGTAATAGTATGAACCAATTATTGAAAAAGAACAAAATCACAGTCAATTTCCCAAATAAATAATTTATTATTCTATCAAAGGTAAGAGTCCATTAGTAGATTCCTCCCAAATAGGTCATATTATTGCATCTACTATACAATAATGTTTTATTGCTCTGAAGATCATCTTGTCACCGACTTAACAACTTCTTTAATTGTGACCTTGTTTAAAAATACTATATTTGTAGAGCAAAATTATTTACCTAAACACATTAACAAGACTGATGTAACCCTACCCATGAGGTAGATCCTTTATCTAATGTCGAACAAGTTATGCCAACATATGTTTCATAAAAAGTTCCACTTGATATGTATCACACATTATTTAACCATCAAGAAACCATTTACAATACACATGTACCCAATACTTATTATCAAGTTTCAAATCACTCCAAACAACAAGCCATTAATAATACTCCACCCCAACAAGTGTAGGATAATGTGTATAACATAATACCAAATTTTTCTAATTCAAAAAATAATAATTTCCACTTGCAAACCAATAATGATAATGTCTTATTCTAAATCAACACTAGGTTCCAAAAAAAAGTAGATTCTTTATAGCTTGAAATAATAGATCCCTTGAAATAAACATCATATACCTAAGGATCAATAATAAAACCCTCTGAATCAATAACATCATACCTATTCTATGTGCATTAAAACCAATAGTAAACACTTAACCAAACATGTAACTTAGGACATAGGGTACACATTAACAACATGACTATGTATGGAGGATACATTCTTACCCATACCAACCCCAACCAAACCTATCAGTCTACAAACAATGAATATAACTATCTCCTACCTTGACAAATCAATCCAAATATGTATGAGTGGAATACAATTAAGGAGGTATTCTCAAGGCTTCAAATAGGTAACTAGAAAAAAACTACAAGTTTGACAATATATGCCCATATCTTTTAACACGAGCATCCTTAAATTACCCTTCCCACCTAATTTTTAGGTACCTAAATTTAATAAATATAAAGGGAAGGGTGATCCTAAAGAACATCTACAAGCCTTATTTATTGCATTCTAGGAGGTAGCCTATAATAGTTTATATTTGTTGCACTTGTTTCCATGTATCTTGGTTGGATAAGCCTTAGACTAGATTATCAAATTTCCCAAAGGATCGATAATTTTTTTTAATGATTTATCAAACAAATATGTTAATTAATTTTCTTACAACATCGAACATGATATGATATTGGTTGAATTATGTCAATCCAAATAGAGGGAAGGAGAAATATTTAATGCCTATCCACATGGTGTACAATACTAGTCAGCCACTTCCAACACAATCTAACATATAGGTAGGTAGTTGATATCTTTGTATGAAACCTACACCCTAAATTCACTCATAATCTGAGACTCACTTGTGCCAACACATTCAAATAATTCATTTACAAGGGTGTACAAATTTAGAAAACACTTATTAATAAAGGCTTGATCAAAATTTATTACCAAGCTCAAACATCACATCAAGCCCAAATACTTATTCATACTAATACACCTAGATATCCTAATACCTTTAATAAAAATAAGATCATGGTAGGTAATGGGGCTGATGAATCATGACATGTGTAAACAATTCAAGCACCACCCATTCAAAATATGCTATTGAGTCCACCACTCACACTACAAAGATCTCTGCCAGGTAGAGGATATGCTAGGCTCGGGTCATTCAATGACCTTGGGGATCTCATTTAGTTAGTTTTAAATAAATTATTTACTACCAATATGATTATTTGGCCTATGTGAAAACCCTTTCTATAGGATCAACCTAAACTTGATTAGTATCATGAAGGTGAATTTTGTGATTTTTATTGCGTTGTTGGTCATGAATTTTACATATGTGTGCAACTAAGGCACATTATTGAAAAATTACTAGAGAATGGAGAGATTGAAATGGACAAGAGACATCCTAAAACAAATTAGGATATGGGTATGTATAAATATCCCTTTCCCAATAATAATAACCAATAATAGAGGAGGCATCAGAAACAAGGCCAAGAGTGTAATTAGTAGTAAAATCAAGATCACAATCAAAAATAAAATATGAGCAATAATTATAATCAATATCATGACACCTAAAACAATCAAAAACACACTATGCCATATGATTACAACAACAACATAGGTCATATTAATAGTAATCAAATTGCTACCATTAAGATCAAGTACTATGTACTATCCAATGTTACTCAAAATGTTGGTCCCTCTATTTTAGGATCACCATTCCCTATTTTAGATAATTTTAAATGAGGTTATAACACTTTAATTATACCTTAATTTATGTGGGTTATAATTCTTAAAACTCCTCATTCCTCTAATTAAAATAAATCCCTCCTAACTCAAAATTATGTAATCAAAACTAAATGGTCAGAACTTATCCTCCATAGCCCTTTGACTTATTCCAATACTAATTCTAAGGTGACACTATACTAAATAATATTAATCCTAAACTAAACACTTTATCGACTAAGACTAAAAATAATCATCCCATTTTTGAAAAGTTATATAGTATTAGTGAACAACTAAGTAAAACATCTACATAGATCTTTGTTTTAGATCTCTTGCATATATCTAAAGTTCATAGGACCATACTAAATTATTTCATTCAACAATCCATTATGACTGATGACATTAATCTTGACCAATTACAAGTGCCTATGGGACATTTATCTCTAGGACAATAGCTTATATTCAACCAATGAGATATTTCATCTCTTGGTCCCCTGCATAATAATCCCCTGTACACTAAATCCATTATTTCCCATCATAAAATAAAATGGGTTCTTATATAATATGGATCTATATTGAACATGACATCATTTAAATTGGTACAAATATTGGGGTATATGGTAGTATATATAAAACTAAATACCATCACCATCAAGGCTTATGATAATGTAGAAACATAATATATACGAACCATTTATTTACCAATCATTATTGGGCCTGTTACCCATAATACCCTATGCCAAGTCATTGCTATAGATTTGCTTTATAATCTACTTTTTGGTTATCCTTGGATCCATGAATTACAAGTAGTCCCTTCCACCCTACATCAATGTATCAAGTTCTCCCATTTTTGTCTGGAGGTCACTATTTATGGTGACTTACATCCATACCAATATTTAAAACATCTATAAGTTGAGTATGGTGACTACACCTATTGTCTTAACACTAAAGTGGTAGGCAATAAAGGTAAGGGGTGGTTTCTAAACCTCCAAAATTTAATTATATTGACCCTATAAACATCAATTATACTAATATTAATCCATTTATTGCTACCATGTCCACCCATTTCACTTTTAAGGATGATGGTATTTCCATGTATAACATTCATGATGTATTCCACATTGAAAAATTACCTAAATATCCTAATTCTTATGGTCATGTTAAACTTTATAAAAATATTAACAGGCCTAACATGATTTGGAAAAAATAAATCTAAATATGATGTACAAGGACCATTCATATTTATACCTAATATGTCACCCAATCAAGATCATGCCACCAATGTTGATGGAGTTTAGTTGTATGGTGATAGTTTTTCTAATTACTTTTAGAGTGAAAAATACCCTGTACCAAATAGAATCATGGATATCCTAGACTATAAAAGAAGAGGATTGGGACTAAACACATAAGTAATTATTTAAACTATTTTATCTACTAAACCTATGGGGAATTAAGGCTTTGAATTTACACTAATTAGGGGTGAACCCATTAATTTAGAGAGTGATTTGGCTTTATCAACCAACAATGAAACTCTAATCAATGATGTAGAAAACCATTATAGTGCCTATTATGAACTAACATGTACTAATTTTTTTGATCCCAATGCCATCATGACCATTACATCCCATTATACGCTTCCCATTCATCATCCTAACCTAGTTGATTATGACTAGGAATATTATATCATACCAGTAGATAGCTTTTAGAATGAGGAATCTATTATTGAGTTCATGGGTCTTCAAAATTGATTACTAGTTGGTGATCATAAATAAGGATTTGACTTCCATTTGGACCATGTTGCCTATTTTGGATAGTAGGTGAGCTTCCTTGGTCATGATAAAATTAAAACATTGATATCCTCAAGTGAAAAACTCTTTGAGGCACCTTTAGATCAAATAAATAGTAAATATAAAGACAATTCCATGAGTAAAAACCTATTTTAGGTGCTTTTGGATGGGGAAGTTAACCTCTCTCCTCAAGAAGCATTTTCACCTTGTCCAAGCATTACTATTGGTTCTAGCATTAGATTTTTAAAGAATATCATGTTTTTGAGCACCTTGATCAATATTTTATTAACGTATTTTCCAACCAATCTTTTTATAGCATAGATAATTTAGAGCCCTCCTATATGGGTGAAGATTATGATTAATAGGTAGCTAAACAAGACCCATTCACTTCCTTACCTACTATTCTTGAGGACAACTCAACATTATTAGTTGAATATACTATAGAGGTCAACATTGGTATATATGATGATACCAAGAATATTTATTTATGTGCATCCCTCACTGATGAGAAATGTGAATTCATTGTTACCATTCTAAAAGACTTCATTGATATATTTGTATGGTCCTACTTAGATATTCCTAATATTGACCTATCATTGGTAGTACATAACTTAATTATACATATAAATGCCAAAATAGTTAAATAAAAATTAAGTAAAATGCATCCACACATATCCATCTTGTTAAAAAAAGAGTTAGAAAAGTTATTGGATGTAGGGTTGATTTGATCAATTGACTATTCTGAGTGGATCTCTAATATCATCAAGATTTAGCTACCTTCATTACATGCCTCACTATAGGAAATTATTGATGATGAAGAAAACAAAGTTTCTAGATTGTATGACTTGGAGATTCTAGATGAAAAATGTTGAGCTAACTTAGACCATTTGCAATCTTATCAAAAGAGACTATGCCATAGCTATAAAAAATGCATTCTCCCTATAAAATTTGAAGTTGGTGACTTGGTCCTAAAATAAAATTAGAAAAAAACAAACATCAAGCATAAAAATAAGGGAAAATTTTAAGGAAATTGGTTAGGTCCATCTAAGGTTACTACAAATTATGGTAATAAGGCAACATGATAGCTACTCCAGATGGACAAGAGCTCAAGGAACCCATGAACATATTGCACCTCAAATGTTTCCACTCTTGAATTTTTTTTTTCATTGTTTATGAACATCCTTGATTTGGGGAAACCCATTGCATATTATTACCTAGATTGTTCTCATTAGTATACCACCTAGACCATTTATATATTTCTACCTACACAACTTGTACCTTAATATGTGGAACATCTTGTGCCATCACCTAGACCATTTATACTCACCTACTAGTACCATTATATTATTACCTAGACCATTCTAATTACATTAAAATAAGAATTTTATTTCCCTTGGATTGTTCCTAATTTATGTTACCTATTTTTTTGGGCCATTTTAATCCTATTACTAGTCATGATCTTGATTATGAACCAACAAGTATGTAGACATTTTCAATGAATATTTCATAGGTATTTCTAAATGATCAACATCAGTAACTTATTTTCTATGCTAGTGTCTCAAGGAATGTCAAAATATGGTTTCAACTATTTGATATTTCCTTGATAATTATTATAAATCCTCCTCTTATTATTTACCCATGGCATGTCATTTTTCTCCTATTTACTAATACATGGTATTCCCCTTAGCCTCAGATTCTACTGCTAGTTCACAAAGGATCACCATTATAGTAAGTTTATATGTTGTTTAAGGCTCTACCTATGGACTAGGGTCATTTTATAGATAGTTTGTTTTACATTTAAACATATTAAATTATTTTTCTTATTCAAAAAACCCAAAAAAATAGAAAGATCTAAAAAAATACTAAAAACATTCATAGTTAGTGAATATGGGTTTAAGATCTCCATGTGAGTTAAAAGTTCATTCCCTCTTCTAGGTGGGATTCCCATTAATTATTTTCATCATTGTAATTCTTTCATTATACTCCCATTTATAAGAGAACTACATCAGTCTAAGGTTTGAACAAACTATGTATGTAGCACTTGGATGCATTTAGTATCTCAAGTTAGCTCATCCACTCTTATGTTAATGTTACTATACCATGTGCCTTTATGTTCTCATAATTTTGTGAGTAATTATATACCTATATTCTCTCACAATTTGTTAATCCCTTTCATATTTTTATTCTATTAATTATTGATTCTCTACTTATCATCACATTTTTAATATCCTAATTCTTGGGAGAACTACATCAGCCAGAGGTCCCTTTGGAATATGTAGGTAACATCTATTTTATAGGAAGACTTGGGGGTATCTTGGCCACCCCTTCCTTATTATTCCATTCCCCCTACTTCGATAACCTATTCGTGATATAAGTGTAACACATTATTCATTACACAAGCACAATTGTGTATTTCTCCCTTGAGTTCTTTATGTTAATTATATTATGTTCTATGTGTTTTGTTTATTCGTTCACTTTCTTGTTTATTTTGAGTGTCATGTCTGAATACATTTAAAAAACCACTTGAGTCTTGCCTTAACATGGGCTTGAGTTATTTTCTTTTATATTTAGATTATTTTATGGATTATTTATGTTTTGTATTTAATTTCGTTATTTGTTTTTTTATATTTAAATGTAAATGTTTTCCACTTAGGTTTTGGTACTTATATCATTATTTTGAGTCATAAATATTCACATTTGAACTAGTCTATTCATAATTTAAAATCCAATTTTATTATAAGTTGTTCATACTTGTGATGCATAATTTCATTTACCACATTAAACACCAAGTGATCTAATATTAAAAAAATGTGAAATTGAACATGTATAAAAAAGACATCCTCAATATCCACTACCTAACTAGGACATCCTCATCCAATCATGATCCAAACATTGGAAACAAGTATGACTCTTTATGCTACTACATGATATGTATCTCCTAGGATATACATCAAGTCATGTCATCTATTCATTTACCCAATGTATATGTCTATTTGTATATTTATTTATGGAATTCATCTCTTACACTAATATCTAGCATTTATTCATACACTATCATATCATTCCAAGAATAACATGATAACTCGACCACCCCATTTATCCATTTTTTGAGCCATTTTATTCTAATTACTATATTTTTGGCCTCTTTTGCTAAATTACATGTCCTTTTATTCTAGTTGAGGACAAACCCATAAAAATTAAATTTTGTTGTTCTCCCCTTGAGGGGGCATCATGGGCCACCCAAACATGGTTTGGGGCATTTTCATAGCCCTATTTTTCTAGAATCCATGTAGAATTTAATGGAAAGCTTAAATTAATTTATTTCTTCTAATTATGATCATTTTAAATGACCTTTTTATTCTTTTAAAATATTTTTCTTTGACCAAATGTCTTACCACACCTTATCAAATATGTTAAACATGTAGACATCTAATTCATACCACTGTCATGCTGAAATTACAAAGCCTGAACAAATTTCCATAATAATACAAAAGCTACACCAAAATCATTAAAATGCTCTAATTTGACCACACACATCACATACATGTGTTCATTATCATTTATGTATCCCTAGTTTGGGAAAAACATGTTACAAATCATTATCTTTTCTTAATTCATTTCAAGTCAAATTATAACCAAGAAAAATGATGTTTTGAGCCTCTAAAATGCTCTATTTCATCTGCACACATATATGCATGTGCCAATTCATGTATATACTTCCCTAAGTGGGATATCACCCTGTAATTAATTTAAACCTTCATCTAATTCAATTATAGTCAAATTGTGATAAAGAAAATTGACATTTTTGACCATTATGATTAAACAAGTGACCAATTTCTAAATAATTACAAAAATATTAAGTAAATTCATTAAGCGAATCAAATCAGATTAAGATCTTAAATTAAAAATCCATGGAAACTTAATGAATATATATTATTTTAAATTAATAATTTAAAATATTTCATCCACTCACCCATGACATCATTATAGGGGTGTCATCCACAAGGCATTAATGGAGATAAATATCAATATTATGGCTAGCCATGCCTTATTAATGCTCCATTCTTCCAAATGTTAATTTACACATTTATTGTAATTAATATCCAAAAATGAATGGATTTGTGGCCACACATCTTGATATTGAGATAAAGGGCCACAAATCAATTTATTCATTTTGGAAAACTATAAATACCTAGGCCATGAACATAATCATTAAGCTCATTTTGGTGTAGACAAGTTATGTAAAAATATCTCTAAATAAATTCACTCATCCATCCAAATTGATCAAATAAAAATCAAAATACACTAGTGCAAAGAGATATTATGGAGACACTTGTTATACCACATTGACAAAGACTTAGAGCACCAAATCTAAGCACAAACATGATTAATGGACCTATTATCACATAGATTGTATACCCATTCTTGATGTTGTAACTCATTGTGAAAAAATATAATGATATAATGGGATCACCTCCAAGTTTTAGGACCTTTTAAAATTGAGGTAAACCTTTAGATAAATATGTATTCCTCTCACTAAATTTGGTGCAACTAATAAAATACCAGCCTATGTAAAAATTCTACTTCTTAGTGATCTTACTCCTAAACTAGGGTTTGACTGGGGAAAAGAGTTTTGAGAATGAAATTTGCAAAACTAAAAATGGTGATTGCACCAAATATTTTGTAGTGGATTTTAATGATTTATTTAATGAACATAATATAATGATAAATATATTGAAATTTTTTAGGAGCATAAACTCATGAAAATGTGAAATCAAAGGCAATATTTGGTATTTTTCATACAAGGGACAAGATTCTTTATTTTTTATTTAAAAAATATTTCAAAAGGGTAAACAATACCATAAGTAGAATTTTGTGACTGAAATAATAATTAAAACAACCATAAATATTTAAATAACCTTTCATACACAATTATTACATAGAAAATAAATGCAAATCTTCAATTTATTCTCATTCTCTAGGTTACAACATGTAGACAAGTTATTCATAATGCAAAATAATATTTCTAGTAGTAAAAGGATAAATGGGCTATTCTACATTTCCCATATTTATATGTATAAACTCATGAAATAGATGTAGTTAACAAATAAATCCATGTGTATTTGAAAAACATGAAAATTTGGAAGCTCCTTGCAAAAAGGGGGCATGATCTTTACCTGGTGGCATCTTTGGTTAAGTGAACAAGTGTTGTAAAATATCATGAAATTGGGAATGATCTTCAATGTTGGAAGCATGGATCAAGATTTAAAATCTTCATGTAATGTCTATGTTTTCTTTAGTTTAGCTACAATGGCTCTCTATGGAATGAGGCACCAAAGTGAAACTCCAATTTTAGAGTAGGGTATAGCTTTAGATAACTTAAATTATTTTTTATAAGACCCTAACGTATAATTTTCAAGTGGGAATTTTACAACTTTAAAGTCACATAATATTGTCAAAATTAGAATTGCATTTTACAATATGTGCTATTACAAATTAATCAACTTAAAACTTATCAAAATGAAAAGTGTAATTTGCAAGTTTGCTTTTTAAAAGTTTCAACCTGTCAAAAAGGAATATGGAAATTACATGTGTCTCTTTCTCAAAAAGATTTATCAAAATGATAGTTGAATTTTACAACATGCAATTTTGAAACTTTACAATGTTTTAACAATAATGAAAATATAATATACAAGACCATTTTTTGTTAGAAATAATTAATCTACAATCAAAACATCTGATGACTCTTTATCCTTCTCAACCTATATTTTATCAATATACACATCAAAACTCTTAAAGATCTCCAAGATTCTATCTTAATTAGGAATAAAAAAGTAGAGGTGGCTTATTGTGCATTCTACTATTATATCAGAGAGTTACTTTATGAAGTCTATGTATTCTTGAGTCTATTTTCCCATTTGATCCAATGTTTTATAATACTTGTTGAAATAGTGGATCAAGATCAAGATGAAAGTTGTATCACTTGTTGATTCTCCTTCGACCACTTATTTGAATTTGTTATAAACTTCTTGCATTAAAAGGACTTGGTTTTGATAATCTATTTCCTAACATGATAATTTATTGAAAAAATCTTCAATGTCATATACCATATCAATGGCCTTGTCATGTGCAGCCTATATTTATTGTCACTATCTATAAGTATCTTTATTCTTAATTGAGATACTCTATATAATTGCTCTTGCTCTGAATCAATTCATAGTATATTTTCTACAAGGAAGATGCCAACATTAATTGAGTCCATATTTATCAATTTTGGATAGAAAAGATTCAATCATTCTATCTCTTCTTGATACTTATTTATTTTCTCTCTCAAGGTGGCCCTTCTTTCCTTCAGAGTTGTATAATGGTCTATTATTAGTTATATAACTCTATTTCCCTCTAAGATGAGTTATTATGCCCATTCCTTTAAGGCCCTTCTCATGCTACCAATTTTTTCTCTAAGTCACAAGTTGTATTGGTTGAAGAGTGGGCTCAATAAACTTATTTAATGTAGTCATTAGTTGTTTTACCTTATTCTTTAGCTCATCCTTACTGACCTTGTCACTATCCATTTTATCAAAGAGGGAGTTAATGCTATATTGAACATCATGTTTCAATACCTCTCTCATAGGATGTTTAAGGTAAAATTTTGATACCTAGTAATCCCCCACCACTAGATCTTCTTTCAAATTTTCTAGTGGGGGGACTACAATCTCTACATACTTTTCCCCTATTGAATCATAAAATATCCTTGAAATGGTCCAAGGAGTTGTCTTATATTTATTATGTGCATTTGTGATGCCAAAATCTAATGTGTTTGAAGACACCATCTACTTATGTTTCTTCCCCACTGTCTATGCTAGCCAACTAGGAGTAGCATCCTATTGTGTTGACACTATCACTTGAGAATATGTAGCTAAGGATGTTATACTAGTGGGCATGGTGACAAGTGTTCTATCTTTCACTAATATTACCATTGATTGTTTGGAGAATGTCTTTACCACCTCTTCCCTATATGTGGTTTGAGGGTCCACATTTGTATCAGTGTCTTTCTCCATCTCTACCTCTTTTATAGGGGTTAGGGTTACTATGTAAGTGGAAGAGGTGGGGGTAATGGAAATATATGTGTCTACTAGGGGTGTGGGAGATGGAAGTTATATCAATGAAGGAGTATACACATAGAGTTAGAATTGAGTAACCTATGGAAGTATGGATTCCAAAGCCTTGATTGAATCAATCATATTGGTAGGGACACTTATAGTTTATAAAGTCAAAAATATGAATGGAGATGAAGATAAAGTAGTAGTTATCTTGGGGGTTGGAATGGCCAATGGGATTGTAGTCAGAATGAATAAATCCATGGCTTTATACTATTATGTAGTGTTGGTGATTATTGAAATGGAAGGAATTATAGATGAGGTAGAAGGAATTATATAAGGGGGAGTGGGATTATGGAAGAGGGAAGTGGAATGAAAACTTGAGTGTCCAATTGAGGGGAGATGTGAGTGTCTAATTGATTTGATTGAACTGTTAGAAATGGAATTATTGTCAAAGGTAAATTGGTGGGAATGGAGGGTGGATTCACTTGAGGTGAAGGAGGAGTGGAGATAGGAGGAGGTGTTGAATTTATAGGAATGATAGAGATAGGTGGAGGGAGTATCACAAAAATGGGAGTTGAAACTATAACTAAGATGGGGGTTGAAACTATTGTTTCTTCAACTACAATTATGTCCTTAGATGAAATGATTATTGGATGATATAATGTTACTCCTTTTCTACTTGAATGTACCTTTTTGACCTTTGATTTCTTCTTTATCTTGTGGGAGACTGCTGGCCTATTTGCATTTTCTAGGAGTGATCCACTACTAGAACCTTCTGGTGATGGTGGTACTCCCTTTTCCTCAAATTCCAATAGTTTTTCACTGATGTTTACTATCTCTTTGGCCACTTGGATCCATTTAATTCTAAGCCAACTAATTTTTTTATTTATCACATTGGTGGTTATATCCATTATAGATAAAGACTCAGGAATAAACCACCTTATTGATGGAAGGGGTTGAGAATAACTCTTATTATCATAGTAGATCTTATATATTGTGGACTCATTATCCACCAAGTCCTCAGGGATTGGTGCCATGTTAAAATCTTTGACTTGATACAATTTTATTCTTGAATATTCCTTTAGTATTACTTCTTATTCATCATCCAAGTCCTCCCAATAGTCTTCATAATAGGGGACATGGGAATATGTTGAAATTCCTAGTGTAGTATTGATGTTGCCATAAAAATCATAGAATGGTCTTGCCTCCAAAGATCTCAGGGTCATTTATGTCATTTATGCATCTACACACTTAGATTTGGATAAGAAGGGATATTTATAACTTTCTATGCTAATGGGGAAATGAATTCCCACCTTGTGTTTGTTGGATAATAGCTTGTGAGTTTAAATAGTTGCCTCACTAGCTCCATCAAATCCCATTTATCATTCACATACCTAGAGAGGGTGCAAGGACAATTGTTGAATTTACATACTATAATGTATGATTATATGTTGAATTAGATGAAATAATAACCCAATTGGTAATATCTAAAGTGGTAGCATCATAGAATCTCTTCTTCTCTAGTTCTTTGTTGAACCTGACTATGATATAGTGCATGAATGCATCATTCATTTTTGTAAAGTGCTACCTACTTGCCTCAAGGGTGAGGTCAGGATAATAATTGAACACTTCATTTTCTTGGTCAACTAATGTGTTAATTCATGGGAAAGATCTCCCTTTTTCCAATATTTAAACTATATAATAAGTCATATAAAATTTCCTTATGTTTTTTACCTCCATTAACTTCTTGTGGTTGGAGTCACTGATGAATTGTGCTCAGTGGATGTATTACTAGTTCTAGTAGATCACCCATATATATTGGTACATCCAATCTTGGAAAATTTTCACATCAAGGCTACTAGTGATCCTATGTAGTAGTATGATTATATCAACTACCTCATCCTTGAAATCAATCCTTGTTAAAGTTTTAGGAAATTTGGTGGTTATAGCCCTAGGGATCCTTAGCCATTGTTTGTTCATTACTCTACGACATCCTATGTTGTTATCTTAATATAATTTCCTTGATAACTATGGATTTATATCTAGGAAACTCTCAAATTTAGGTATTAATAAGATAGAGTCTATGAAGTTTGTGTCCAAATTTAGAATCCTTTCAATTTTTTTCATTTAACACCTCTCTCTTATTAGCATCATAATGCTTTAATAGTGTAAGCACCAGCTCAAGGCTTTGCATAATTAGGGGGAATCTATTGATTAGGGAAGTCTATAATCATAGATACTTTAGATCTAGTCATTCTTGAATTAATCATTTATTTGGTCCAAAAATCACTTAGGTTATTGTGACCTCTATCTATGTCTATAATCTTAGTTGTGTTGAATTCTAAACTAAGGGTAACATTGGGTCCTTTAGATTTAAACTTCATCTCTTTCCCACATATGGATTATATAGAAATTACTAGGGGGGAAACAACTATAGAGTTGGTGGGATTGGAAGGTGCAAAATGCAAGTGGAAACTTTGATAGAGATTGGAGTTGATCAATGTAATAGAAAAGTCTATGGGACTATGAGGTTACAATTTTAGGTAGGAATCTATGATGGAGATGGTAGTTGAAAATTTCACTTGCATTTCTTAGTGAAAATTTTAGCAAAGATTGAGATTGTTTAGAGAACTAGAAAAGTCTGTGGGGTTATAAGTTGTAGTTATAGGTTGAAATCTTATAGGAAACTAGAGTTTTTATTGAAAATGGAAAGTCTGTAGGGACTATGAGGAATATTTCAAAAAAATATTCAATGATTTTGGGAATATTTTTGAAATATGTGACTGGTTATAACTCTTAGAAAAACCCTAGGTTTTTTCAATAGCAAGGAAAACTGAACTCACAAGAAGATAATAGATAAATAACTCTTTTGTAATACCACTAAATTGATTGAGAAACCCTAATGAGGCTAAAATAAGGGAAAAACCCTTAAACAATAACTAGATTCAAAATTAAGCACAGGAAATTTAAAATAACTAAAAATGAGATCGATTACAAGAAAATTTAGTTTAAAAAATGTAGAAGGTAAAAGAAATACCATGTAGGAGATCAATTATAGCATTTTTTCAAGGTCATGGTTTGAATGCATGGCTATATGGAAGAGAGTGCATGGTTTCATGGCTTTAAGGTTGTTAGTAGGTTCATAAGTAGAGGTGTGGATCTCCAAAATCCAATTATCAAAATTAAACAATGATTTAGAAAATCCCTAATTATATTTACATAAAATCCCTACAATAAATTCCCCAAAGGTGGTAGTTGGATAAGATCTAGAGTCTACGAACATATTTACAACATTGTAGTTTTACTAATTAGACTTTGACCTCTAGACTCTATGGGCTTGGTTTGTTTGACCCTTTAAAAATAAGAAGGTGGAACTTGAGGAATAATTTGAAACTTTTCAAGTTAAATTTACACTCAAAGTTTCATATTCTATTAAGAAGGTGGTCGATGGGAAGTAGAACTCGAATTATAATTTGTAACTTTCAAAGTTGATAATTGCAACCAAAGTTCTAATTTTTTGATTGGAGTGTTGTGTAGGAAGTGAAACTCTACTTGCAGTTTGTAATTTTTCAAGTTAAAAATTGTGAGTAGGCTTCCAATTTCTATGGGGTATTTGGTTTACAAAAAGTGAAACTCTACTTTTAATTTTCAAGTTTACAAGTTGAAAATTATGTGTGGGGTTTTGGTTTCCATTGGTTAGTGTTTAATGGGAAACAAAAGTTTGGATGTAATTTATAGGTTTATAAGTTGCAAATTGCACCTATATCTTTGATTTTTGCTAGCTAATGTATTGAAATAAATAGAGCTTGGGAAATAATTTGTAATTTTTCAAGTTGTAAATTATAGTCCAATCTTTGATTTTTTCCAACTTAGGGAAATAGGTGCTTTGGATCAATTTAAGGCATTTTTCCAAAAAATTAATGGGTCTCCCTTAGGGTACTTGAAAATTTGAAATTTTTGGTGACCTCTATGGGGTGATTTCCTACTAATTAGTTTCTTTCCATTAGCCTTATAGTTCATTAGGAATGGATTAATTTCAAACTTAACATACTTTAACCAGTGAAGAACAAAATTGGGATTTACTTAAGAAAGAACACAATAGGGGGAAATAGAATATTCTAAGGAAATAAAAACTCCAAATGAGTTGACTTGTGATAAATAACTTATTTGGAAAACATAACTAACCCTTATTATATATATATATATATATATATATATAGAATGAATTCCATCCACAAAATCACGATTTGAGGTATATCCCATTGACTAGGATAGGCAATTCTAACCCACTGATCTTGGATAGTTAGAATGAATTATCTCCTTTGAACTAAGTTATAATATATGGTTTGCTCCATATTGTATCAAACTTGGTGTGCTTTCCTAGTTTAGCTTTGTCTGCATCCTATTTAAGAACCATGTCTCCTTCATTGAAGCTCCTGTTAGACAATTTTTTGTTAGAATTCCTCTTTATTTGAGATTTATTTCCTTCCATAACTTTAATTAAGTAGTTATTTAATTCTTATAGTTTAATGAGTTCCACCAATCTTACTATCATTTCATCACTATCAATCAAATCTAATTGATGATTGAGTTCTATAAATGGTAACTTCATTGATAGTAAGACTCGATCTTCCCTTCCATATCTCAACTTGAATGGGGAGTTACAAATGGATCTCTTAAGAGTGATCCTATTAGCTCATAGTGTTGATTTCAAATTTGTGTGCCATATCCTTTGGTTGTCCTCCATTGTCCTTTTGATAATTCTTATGAGGTTCTTGTTGGTAGACTCAAGCAAGACATTAACCTATGAGTAATAATTAGAAGAGGTAATTAGGTATAAACTATGATTTAAATCCCATTCACTCACTTGAGTTCCCACAAATGCTTTGGTATTTTCAAATATAATGGTTTGAGGAACACAAAACCTTGAAACAATGTCATCCATGAATTCTAGGATAGATGCCTCTATGGCATATTTTAGTGTAACTACTTTAGTCCATCTTGTGAAATATTCCATTGATGTAAGGACCCATTTTTGGCTTTAACTCAATGGTGGATTGATCATACCAATTAAATCTAATCCCCATTGAGAAAATGGTTGGTCATCTTGAATTGGTCTGAGAGGGAAAGTTGTTAAACTTTACTTGCCTATGATGTAAGCACATTTCTTATAGTTATTTACCCATTAGTGGGCATCTTTGAATATGTTAGGAAAATAATATCCCCCTCTCATTATTTTGATGGTCATGTTTATTGTAGAGAAATGTCTACCTAATGGGCTATAATGAAATTCTTTGAGCACCTTAGGGGTTTAATTATTCTCGATACATCTTAGCATGACTCCATTCATATATTTTATAAACAATATTTCATTAATAAGAACATAAAGAATGTATTAAAGACCAAAATACCTTTTTTTGGACTATTGAAGGTTATACAAGTATTCATCAGTATGTAAGAAGATGCTCATGTCTTAGATCTAGTTGTTGAAAAGAGGTGGATTGGTTGGTTGAGATGCACTTTGAGCATATACTACTTCAGATACTATTTCAATAGTCTTGATATCATAATCCAGCTATTCACATAATCCCTTTCCTCCTACAAGATTTGTAATTTTTATGTCTATGTCATATTCCATAACTTTTGTGATCCATCCTACTCTTTTTTCATTTATTTCCTAGCTCATCAAAAATGCTTTGCCACTTTGGTGAATAACCATCGGATGAATTTTATTATTGGAGAGATTTTGAGAGATTTAATTATAGCATATACTTGTTTTAATTATTCTTTATTCTATTGGGTTAGAATATCTAAGATGTTTCCTTCCCCCTCAAAAGCATAGAGGATGAAATATTTCTTGTAATTGGGGTTGATAAGGGTAGGAGCCTGAGAAATAGCCTACTTGATGGCTTCAAAGGTGTCTCTTTCCTACTGTGTCCAGCTGAAAATGATACCATTATTAAGAATTGTAGTAAGGGGCTTGGACATAGAGCCAAAATTTGGAACAAATCTTCTTAAAAAGTTTATTTTTTTGAGGAAAATCTTTAATCCTTTTCTTATGGATTAGAAGTGCTAATTAAGATATAATACTTATTCTCTCTAGGTCTATTACAAGACCATATTTTAAAATAATGTATCCTAGTAGTTTCCCTTCATGAACTACCAAAACACATTTTAATGGATTGAGGGAAACTCCAAATTCCCTGCACCTTTCAAAAAATTTCCTAAAGTGATCCATGTATGTATCAGCATGCTTTGAGTAAATAATGATGTCATATAGGTATACTAGGATCATCTCATTTATCAAACCTCTAAAAGCTATATTTATGGCTCTCTGGAATGTTGTAACAACATTATTCAAATCAAATGACATCTTTTTATATGCATATATATCCCATTTTGTGGTGAAGTCAGTCTTGAACTGGTCTAATTCCTACACTAGGATTTAGTTCTATCTAGAATAACCGTCTAGAAGGGAAAACCTTTCAAATCCTTATACTATTTAAATAATTTTATCCATGGGTAGAAGGGGATAATGATACTTTAGAGACACTTTGTTTAGATCCTTTAAATCTACATAAATCATGATTTCACCATTCTTTTTCCTTATCTGGACCAAATTATCAACCCAAGATGAGTGTTTTATAAGGAAAATGATGTTAGCCTCTATCAATTTAGATAACTCACTCTTCATCAGGGGTTATATTTTTAGATTAATTAGTCTTTGCTTATATCTATTAGGCTTAGTTTTTATGTCAATCTCTACTATATGTTGGGCTAAGCTATGGTCAAACCCCCTCAGATAATGATAACTCTAAGTGAAGTTATCATAAAATTCTTGACACAACTCAATAAAATGTTGTTTTTCAAAATCATTTCATACCTTTCCTATCTTCAGTGATTTCCCTTATGAGATGACTATTGGCTCACACTCTTCTTCATTTACTATGATATTTTTATTCTCACCTTTTAGTTGATCATCTAAATTGAAGATACTCTCTAAAGTGATAAGGCTCATGGATAATTTGTTAATATTCAACTGAATTATTTAATCTCCATATTGGTATTAGAGTCTTGATTATTTTTATCAAAGAATTTAACTTCTCTCAAAAATTTGAAAATTTGATGATCATCATCAAAGACTTGCCAAGTGGTTGTGTTATCAGGAATAGATGACCTTACTATCAAATTTACATGATAGCTATTTTTATTCTTTATTTCTTCAAGTAGGTTATATTAGGAGCCTATTGAGGCCATACAATCAACATAATTACATTCAAATCAGTCTTATTCATCTATTAAAAAATTCTAAAAGGAATGTTACCAAACTTCATTGGTGCCTTTATGGGAACCATGTCTTCTTTTATGAGATTTAGAGTTGACACTTTTTCTTTGGACTGGCCTATGGGCACAAAGGGTGGCCTTTGTACTATGTTGCTCTTTAGGTTCTTGTACAACTTTGGAAGTTTTAGCTTGTTCCACCCTTGGGGGTTGATCACATTTTATTGATATTTTCTTTGAATGTGTATTGATTACCATTAGACCTCCACCATTGAATAATTCCTCCTCCTGATTTACACCATAACATTCATCCTCTTACAGTTTAAAAGAGTAGCCTCACCCTTAGCAGGTTCTTGTGTATTTACTTATTTGGAAGTGGATTTTTCTTGCTATACTTGTGTGTTTGATATGCCTTATACCATCAAAACTTGATTGATGACACCATTAAGATAAGTATTATGATTATGTGGCTGAGCATAAGGATAAAACCATTCATACTCTTAAGTTATTCTAAATAGGTATAATAGATTTGGAAGCACATGTTGTAGGTAGAGCACAAATTTTTAGATTTTTTGTTTACTTATTTTGACCTTGCAACTGTTAATTGCCTTGGTATGGTTGCCTATTGGGTCGGTATGTTTGGTTAGCTTGATGATAAGGCTTGTAGTTCTAGGATTGTTGCCTCTTAATTTCTACTAACTCATTTCCAAAACTCTTAAGTAGCGACTTAACCTCATATAAATCATTTGTAAGAGTTGGAGTTAAATTTGGTATTTTGCTCATGGTGGGAATTGGATCACTTATAGGTGTTGTAGGAGGTATTTCTAGAAATAGAGCCATTGGTGGCCTTGGGGAATTTTTTTTACTTGAATTAAATAAGTTTTTGCCCTTATTGTAATTTCATAAGAGTTGGGAAGCATGGTACCACCCATTGACTAAATCATAATAGCTATATCACTATTCAAATCTTTTAAATAATATAGGAAATCATTATTTCGAGTTGGATTGACTAATACTAGAATTCTATTATATGTCTTTTCAAAGAAAAAATTGAAATCAGTCATGTTCTCATGAGGAGTTCATTAAATAGCAGTTAATTATTCAACCAGGGAGAGGTGGTCACTTTTATCTTCAAATTAAGTGCATAGTACAATGCCTAAGTCATCCTAAACATGTATGGAACTAGGAGGTAGGCCTCTATACCATTGTAAGGATTTACCCTTGAAAGAGGAGACTAGAAGTCTAATTACAACATTATCTTACACCACATTTTTGAATTGAATAAATATTAGCAATATCTTGTATATGTTCTATAGGGGAGGTGGAAGTTTTAACAATAAAATATGAAAGGATTTTTAAATCTGAGGTAGGTATAACATCATACTAGGCCAATTGGAGTGGGATGCATTCATTGAAGGCTACAAAATTTATATTTATAGCCATAATGGGAGGTATGAAACGAATGGGAATACTTAAAGGAGATGCAAATAAATTTATAGGATATATGCTAGGGAAAGGTACAATTGATCTTGATCTATTTTTAGATGGAAACGATAATTCCAAAAAATTAGTTCTCTTACCTTTAGTAGATGATCTTGTTTGTTTCTTTAATAAATGTAAACCTTAAATTCTTGAATTTGTAAGCCAATGGAGTCACCAGGTGATTTTAAAACGTGTATAAAATTTTACAATACTTGATGAGAATAGTACCAATATCTTTGTAATTTTTTAGACCCATTGAGAATGCCAAAATATGTTATCACATAGATTTTGCACTTGTTCTTGATGTTGTAACTCACTGTGAAAAAATCTAATGATATAATGGGAATACCTAAAAGATTTAGGACCTTTGTGAATTGAGATGAACCTATACAAAAGTTTATATTCCTTTCACTAAATTTAGTACAATTGATAAAATACCAACCTATGTACAAATTCTACTTTTTAGTGATTTTGCTCCTAAAATAGGGTTTGATTGGGGAAAAGAGTTTTGAGAATGAAATTTACAAAACTAAAAATAGTGATTACACCAAATATTTTGTAGTGTATTTTAATTATTTCTTAAATGAACACAATATAATGATAAATATATTGAAATTTTTTAGGAGCATAAACTCATGCAAATGTGAAATCAAAGCAAATATTTGGTATTTTTCATATAAGGGATAGGATTCTTTATTTTTTAATCAAACAATATTACAAAAGGGTAAAGAATACCACTAGTGAAATTTCATAACTGAAATAAGAAATAAAACATATAAAAATATTTAAATAACCTTACATACACAAAGATTACATAGACAAGAAAGGCAAATCTTTAATTTTTTCTTATTCTCTAGGTTACAACATGTAGACAAATTATTCAAAATGTAAAATAGTATCTCTATAGAAAAAATATAAATGGGATACACCATATTGTCCATATTTATACAAAAAATCTCATGAAAGATATGTATTTAACATGTAAATCCATTCCTATTTAAAAAGCATGTAGATCTCAAATATCCATGAAAAAATGGGGCATGATCTATAGTTGGTGGCATCTTTGGTCAAGTGAATAAGTGTTGTAAAATATCATGCAACTACTATGTGTGATCTTCACTACTAGAGGTGTATAGGAAGATTGGAAATCTTCCTGCAATTCCTATGTCTTCTTTAGTTTAGCTGTAATGTCTCTCCATGCAATGAGGTGCCAAAGTGAAACTCCAATTTTAGATTAAAAAAATAGCTTTAGATACTTAAGTTATTTTTTACAAAACCTTAACTTGTAATTTTCAATTGGGACTTTTACAACTTTCAAGTCACACAATCTTGTCAAAACTAGAATTATTCTTTACAATATGTGTTTTTACTACTTAAGCAACTTAAAACTTTTCGAAATGAAAAGTGTAATTTTCAAGCTTGATTTTTACAACTTTCAACCAATAAAAAAAGAATATGGAAATTACATGTGGCTCTTTCTCAAAAAGACCTGTCAAAATGATAGCCATAATTTACAACTTGTGCTTTTCTAACTTTACAATATTTTTCCAACAATGAAAATAAAACATACAATAATGTTTTTTGATATAAAGAATTAATCTACAATCAAAAAATATAATGATTTTTTATCCTTCTTGACCTGTATTTTCTCAATATAAGTGTCAAAACGCTTGAAGATCTCCAAGATTTAGTCTTCATCAGGACCAAACGAGTAGAGGTGGCCTATCACATATTATGTTATTATATCAAAGAGTTCCCTTAAGAAGGCATTGTATTATTGAGTCTATTTTCCCATTTGAACCAATGTGTTATGGTACTATATGAAATGGTGGATATAGCTCAAGATAAAAGTTGTATCTCTTGCCAATTCTACTTCGACCACTTATTTGAATTTATTTTAAACTTCTGCACTAAAAGGACCTAGTTTTTTTTATCTATTTCCTAATAGATAATGTATTCAACAAATATTTAATGTCATATAGCATATTAGTGTATTTTTCATGTGTAACCTTAGATTTATTGACACTATAAGTAAGTACATTTATTTTGAATTGAGATGCTCTATCTAACTCCTCTTGCTCTGAATCATTTCTTATTATCTTTTATGCAAGGTGGATGTCAACATCAATTGAGTCCATACCTATCAATTTTTGATATAAAATATTCAATATTTTTATCTCTTCTTGATGCTTATTTATTTTCTCTCTCAAGGTGACCCTTCTTTTATTTAGGGTTGTATAATCATCCATTACTAGTTCTATAACTTTGTTTCCCTTTGAGATGAGATCTTATACCCATTCCTTGGTGGTCCTTCCCATGATACCAATTTTTGTCACTACATCAAGTGTTACCTGATCTATGATCTGAGTGATAGGCTATACTAGTTAAATAGTGGGATCAATTAAGTTCTTTAATCTAGTCATTGGTTGTTCCACCTTGTTCTTCATCTCATCCTTAGTGACATTATCACTATCCACTTTCTCAAAGATGGAGTTAATGTTGGATTGAATATCATGTTTCAATCCCTCTCTTGTAGGATGTTCAAGGTAAACTTTTGATACCTATTAATCCCTAACTATTAGATCTTATTTCTATTTATTTGGTGGGGGGATTACAATCTCTACATACTTTTCCCCTACTAAATCATACAATATCATTTAAATGGTTAGGGGAGTTGTCTTAGATTTCTTATGTGCATCTATGAGGCCAAAATCCAATGTGTTTAGGGACACCATATACTTACATTTCTTCCCCAATAACTATGATAACCAACTAGGAGTAACATCCTATAATGCTAACACTGTCACTTGAGAGTTTATAGATGAAGATGCTACACTAGTGGGAATGGTGAAAAGTGTTGTATCTTTAACTGATATTGTCATTATTTTTCATTAGATGTCTTTAACACCTCTTCCCCATCTATGATTTAAGGGTCCACATTTGTATTAGTTTCTTGATCCATCTCTACCTCTTATGTAGGTTTTGGGTTACTATGGAAGTGAAAGAGGTGGGGGAAATGGAAATGGATATGTATACTTGGGGTATGGGAGATGAAAGTGATATCAATAGAGGAAAGTTGTCAGTGTAAGGATTTATTAGTGTAATCATCAGCTTAGGGATTTTCAAAGTCAAGGGGAAGTTGTCATTTGGGGACTCCATAGTCATAGATACTCTAGATCCAATCATTCTTAAATTCAACATTTATTCTAGTCAAGAAATCACCTAGGTCAATGTGACATAAGTATGTGTCTATAGTCTCAGTTGTGTTGGATTCTAGACCGAGGGTAACATTGGGCCCTTTACATTTAAACTTCATCTCTTTCCTAAACATAGATTCTAGAGAAATTGTTGTGGAAAACCAATTGTAGAGTTGGTGGGATTTGAAGGTATAAAATATAGGTTGAAACTTGGATGAAGATTGGATTGCTTTGTGAAATAGAAAAGTCCATATGATTGTGAGGTTGCAATTGAAGGTAAGAATCTTTGGTGGAGATGGTAGTTATAAATTGCATTTGAATTTCCTAGTGAAAACTCTAATGGAGATCAGGATTGTTCAGATCACTAAAAAAGTCTACGGGGGTTATAAGTTATAGTTGCAGGTTAAAATCTCATGGGAAATTGGAGTTGTTATTGTAAATGAAAATTCTATAGGGACTATGAGGGAATATTTCAAAAGAATATTCATTGGTTTTGGGAATATTTTTGGAATATGTGACTAGTTATGAATCTTGGAGAAACCCTAAGTTTTTTCAATGGTTAGGAAAAATCAACTCATAAGAAGATAATAGCTAAATAAATCATTTGTGATACCACTAAATTGACTGAGAAACCCTATGAGGCTAAAATAAAGAAAAAAATCCTAAATGGAAACTAGATTCATAATTGAACATAGGAAAATGAAAATAAATAAAAATGAGCTTGATCTTAATAAAATTTGATTTAAAAAATGTATAAAGTTAAATAAATACCATGCAATGGATTAATGGTAGAATTTTCTCAAGTTCATGGCTTGAATGAATGGTTATGTGGCAGAGAGTGCATGGTTTTTTGGCATTAAGGTTGTTAGTAAGTTTGATTTGAGGATTGGAGCTCTAAAATCTAATTAGAAAATTTAAATAAAGACTTAGAAAATACCTAATTAGATTTATATATGACCCTATAATAAATTCCCCAAGGGTAGTAGTTGGTGGAGATTTGGAGTCTATGAACACATTTTCAACTTTTCAATTTTGCTAATTATGATTTGACCTCTAGATTTCATGGGCTTGGTTTGTTTAACCCTTAAAAAATGGGAAGTTGGAACTTGAGGAGAAAAATTTAAATTTTTAAGTTGTAATTTAAACTTGGAGTTCTAGATTTTGTAGGGAAGGTGGTTGATGGGAAGCAAAACTTGGATTGCAATTTATAGTTTTTCAAGTTACAAATTACAATCAGAGTTCTAGCTTCTAGTTGGAGTGTTGTGAAAGAAGAAAAACTACAATTGTAATTTAAAATTTTGTAAGTTCCAAATTGTGAGTGGAGTTTTAATTTCTATGGGGTACTTCATTTTTGGGAAGCAAAAATCTACTTACAATTTAAAACTTTTCAAGTTACAAATTACAATTAGGGTTCTAGTTTATACCAAATAGTGTTTAGCAAGAAGCAAATGTTTAGATGCATTTTGAAAATTTGTAAGTTGAAAATTACACATAGATCCTAAGTTTCTACTGACTAATGTATTGTAGGAAGTGGAGCTTGGGGAGCAATTTGCAATTTTTCAAGTTTCAAATTATAGTCTAATCTCTATTTTTTACCAACTCAGGGAAATGGGTGCTATGGGTCAATTTAAGGCATTTTTCCAAAAAATTAATGGGTATCTCTTAGGGTACTTAAAATTTTGACAATTTTAGGATAAAAATATCAATAGGACCGATATTGGAGGAGAGTCACTTGGGGAAGGCATTGCTTGTGTTTTTATTATCTAGTTTATTGAATCCATTAATCCACGCCCCTTGAGGAAATATGCCTAACATGATTATTCTATATGCTTGATCATTATTTTTATGATTCTATCATGAAATAAATTGTTTTGTAATCCTATCTTATAGAGGTAACTATAACACCATATTTTTACTTACCACATAATGTTTTAGATAAGGTGGTTGAGAAAGATATTTTTGATTAGTTGGTTGATAGTGTATATGTACAACTCAGGGGTGAAAAATAAAGAGATATACACACAACTACTCTTAATATAGGCCACATAAAATGTGATCACCTCAAATATATTTTTAAAATTAGAACCCATTATGAGGGTACCATTCAAATATTAAGATGTTATGGGTAGGGTCATAGAGCACCTCAAAAAAATTGAGAGGAAAGTTAAGATTTCCTATGGGCACCAATGGTATAATCATGATTCCATTTTCATGAATTTTGAGGATAATATTGATGTTTCCATAATAATACACAAAGTTAATATGTCCATGATAGTGGCCCAAGATATCAAATATGATCCCACTATCATATAATAATATGAAAAGACAATAGATGGGGAGAAATGGACTTCAACACCACTCCATGGGCCTCCTCTCCAATTAGAGGTAAAAATTGAGGGAACTAAGATTAGTGAAATGGATAATGAGCATGAGGATATAAAACCATAATATGATCTAATTCTCCTATAAGTCTGCCCACACTACCAATAACTATCACTTCCTAGCCTATAGCTAAGATGGGGATGTTAATAAGTCATACTAAGATAACAAGGATATTATTTATTGCACCCATACCTCCATTAACCATGGTGTATCATGTATGTATCCATTAATTTTTTTCAAAAGTTATTATTTATGCTTATCCTACATCATCAACTCATTCCACAACATCCCAATCAATGGGGCCATCATCCACAT
Source organism: Torreya grandis (assembly GCA_037957365.1). NCBI lineage: Eukaryota > Viridiplantae > Streptophyta > Pinopsida > Cupressales > Taxaceae > Torreya > Torreya grandis. Next base: position 995,163 of record JARHVA010001398.1, read on the forward strand.
CCTCCATGGCTCCATTGATCACCACTAGCATCTCACTCCACCTCCACCTTCCAATATTATAGCCTCTTCATCTTCCATTACCCTCACTTTAGGACCAACCCTTAATCCTCATGAGAAACCTCTAAAGACCTACCAAAGGAAGCCTAAAATGCTTATTGTGTCTCATAATGTTATACAATAACAATAAAGGCCTTCTGAGGGCTTGTTGTCAGAGGAGGCCATGTATATGAGAATTTTGGGGGGAAAACCAGAGGAAGAACAAAATGAAATTAAACAAGGAGGATGGGGAAAGGTGAAAGAAGAATAAAAGCCTATTGAAATATATGATAGTAGTAAATAAGAATAAGGGTTGTATGAATAAAATACAAAACCTAAAGGTACAATTTATTTGAGGAAACAAATGAAGAGGAAGAAAATAAATTTAGAGGAACAAATATATGTGGATATTTTAAAGAGGTTGAGAAAGAAAAGGTTGAATTAGTTGTAGTTAATTTGTTATTATAATAATAACAAGGTATGAAGGATGAGGTGGAGTCTAACAAAATATCTACAAATAAGGGTCTAACACTAGTTATACCTTTGAGATCTCCACCAAAAAGTGTAGAGTGATAAATAGGAAAGGTACTAAAGACTACATTAGACTCTACTCAAATAATAAATAAATATTTGAGTCCTAAATAAAATCTAACTACTACTAAAGTTTATGTATAGGATGATACGACTCCTACAGGACTTAGTTTTAAATTTATACTGGTAGAAACTATGACAATAACTACCATTATCACATCCCCTTAAAATATAATTCCATAATTTACCAAATATTTAGTGTCTCTCTATATTTATTATACTATAATTAATAAAAAAAATAATTCACTCATTCTTTACATTATTTCATTTTTTATTCCCCAAGTCTAATAAAAAGGCCTAAAGAACTCATAATGTCAATTTTACAAAATATATCCAAAGGCCTAGTGAGTGGCATTTTTTTATTATCAAATAACGAATTGAGGATTATACCACTATTACTCCCTTTGGGGTCATTTACACATAATTTATAACCTAAATATAAAATTTTCTCCAAACACCTAGGACCCATTCATTCTTTAGTGGAGCTAGTCTATAGGCCCTTAGACCAACCAAGTATGTACATTTTTAGAACCTAATATATAATCATATTTTAGATATACATATTTGACACCCAAGGCTATATAAATAGTTAGGCATGTTTATTTCTTAGGTTACCTAGGTATATTTGACCATATTATCAATGCATCAATAAAAAGGTAAGATTACATCTATTATTAACACACCACTGCTAGAGAAAGCGATTAGGTGTAGAAAGGTCATTACTTATTTTCCAAGTTGGTTGTACCTTGTAGAATTGACGAACCTAATTTAGCCTCAATGTACCCACCAAGTGAAATCCCTCCTACCACCTTTTCATCTACCAAGAAAATAAATGAATGAATGATGGTAAGCATCCCTTCATGAATTCATAAAATTTAGGAAAAGGAAGAAGGAAGATAAGACCTAATAATTAATAAGCAACTAAATGTGGGATTCTATTTTGATAGGGAAACTAATACATTGAGGAAAGTTAAGAGTAATATTGTGGTGGTAGAGGGTGATAATGTTGATCTAAAGTAGAGATATGACATATTCTCTCTAACAAAGAATATAAAGCTCAATCCTTTAGACCTAGATGTGTATAGGGAGGACCCATACATTTTTTTGGATGAAACTAGAGGAGTAATAAAACAAATTTTTAATAAGATATGACCATTCTAGGAAGATGCTTCAATAGACTAATATCATTTGGTCACCTATGGAAGTTGTAGATAGTATACATAGTGTATTTAAGAAGCTATATGATATTAATAGTTCAATTAGGTATGAAAAGTATGAATCCCAACCTAAATGGGGATATGTATCCTAGTTTTATAATAATATGAAAGACATAAAAGTAGGGTTTAATTTCTTAGGCCAAAATACAAGGAGTTTATACTCATCTAAATTTATTAATAGCACTAGAAGTTGCATGGGTACATTAAGTGATGAAGGGCTAGCCATATTAGATGTGGGATAATCAAGACTAATTGGAATGGAAGATAAAAAAGCTTACAAGAAATTTGGAAAACTCAACTAGGTCAGAGTTGTTAAGGGAGGAAAAGGAGTCATCATAAAACTAATCTTCCTTTCTTCACATAGAGAAGCTTATAACCTATCTCTTGTAGCTGGTATGCCTAAAACTTGGGTGTCAGGAGATATTATCAAGGAAGGGACCTAGGGACTTGGAATACCCCTCAAAATATCCCTTCTAACTTGAGGAATATATTCCCTTTGGACACCAAAGTTAGTTAGTTGCTTGTCTATAAGCTTTTGTAGAGGAGAAGGATGTTGTTCATATTATTGAGAGATATGAAGCTAGGATGGTGTCCACTAGTGATTCCATTACCTCTTAGATTATTCCTGAGTGGCTTGAAGATTATATTATAATGCTTGAAACTAGACTATAGACATCAAATTATTCTTAATATTCCTCCATATGACCAAATCATTAGGCACATTCTAGAATATGGGATTGTGTTCATACTCCTCACACCTATAAGAAACATGAAACTTATTCTTCTCTTGAATCTATTGAAGGTATCCGCTAACCCTTTTCCTTGAATTCCATTCTCTAAATGGTGTTAATTTTAGATTGTAATGGCCTTAATTTTGATGTCCTGGTTACAATGTGATCTAACCACATACTATATTTTGATGATAATCATGAGAGTCTTAAAATAATAAGTTAGATGCTTATAACCTAGTTCCTCATCAATATTATTATAAACCTAAAAAGTTATTTCTTATTATATAATCTTATCTAGAATATGGTATGGTATAAATAAGGGAGAATTCTTTGTCCCTTCAATCTAAATGATAGTAACATCTGGATAGAATTAGTAGTCTTCCCATGTTTGGAGTGTCCTCAAAATGTTCTCAGACAACCTAGGCACATCTTTCTCATGGATTTTGTGATATATATGAGGGTAGAATTCATTGCATATTTTTTCAATTTCATACCTAGATCTGTGAAGGAACATAAATGAATGATATTAACCAATTCTATTAGCCACAAATTCTTCTAAGGGTTACCATAACTTACCATAACTTTTGTAAATAGTTCCAATAACAAAATATAGAAAATAGGACATCATGTAAAAACTACCATCTGATGACCTTTGATTTAGATAGAACATTTGAGACTTCATTTTGGCATAGATAATTTCTCCTAGTCTAACTAATTGATCAGAGGTCAACAAAATGTCCAATAATGAAACCCACTCAACTTGATCTAATATTCAAAAATCCATATAGTATATTCAAAAGAGTTATTACTATTCTAACTCCAAGCCTAAATTTAATGATGTAATTAGATGTAACATCCCCTTTGTAATTCAATTTTTATCCATCAATAAGCCACTCTTTTAATTTCCCCTCTATAGTGTTTTATTCAATCCAGACATTAATTGAGTATTAATTTTAGGCTATTTTAGGGAATGGTAACCTAAGATACCTCTTGAAAGTCCTACCCAAAATATACATAGCCACTTTCTTGTTTTTCCTAATATATAATCAATCAACAAAAAAAGTGACATTGAAAAATAAATCTAGAAGAAGGTCCATGAATGGAATTACCTCTAGTTTCATAGTTGCCTAATGAAGACCCTATGACTTTATGGGAAACAAATCATCAATGTACTACTTGTGAGCTAGTGTAATTTTATCATAAGTCAAGCATGACATTATTGATTCTACCTTGTCTGATAGTGTAGAATAATGGTGTCATTTGAAATCTAAATCAATTTTATCAAACATTGTATTGGTGTACTTAGTCACACTAGTGAAATCATACAAAGAAGGTACATTATATTATTTTGAAGTTGGTGCCATTGCTAAACTAGATGTATGCATCTAGTTTTATTAAAAATACTGGTTTGAATTTAAAAAAACCTCTGATGAATTAGGGATTATGAATTTATGAGAGATAAAAGATGAAATTTTTACTTGAGATTAATGGCTAATTCAATTACCATTTGGTATAATTTTGCGTATATCATTCAAAGCTTTGAACATTGATTGTATTCATGTGACCTTAATAGAGATAAATAATTTTTGTTTTAAATTTATATTTCATTATTAAAATTCCTATGAAATTTAATGGGTTTAATTACCTTCCATATGGAAAACCTTTGTTAACTCTAAATTATTAGTCATCAACTTCGATAAAACTATCAATGATGATTATTATTGAATCAGGGTTAGTTCCTTTGAATGATGATAGTTATCAACTATCGTTAATCTATGGATTCATACCTTTCACTACACTTGAACCTGACATGGTCATGATTTGATGAGATCATGCCATGTGTTGAGATATCAAAGGTTTAGAGATAAAAAAATCTAAGGCATTAGACCACAGACTAAAGAACTATTTAATTTTTGTGAGCCCATTTTAATAAAGGGATTTCAAGTGTCATACATTCAAGGATTTGAGAGTACTAAAATATGAGTTTCAAATACTTTTATATTTAAACCTTTCATGTAAACTAATAAAGTTTATGTATCTCTATTCCATCGAGGGAGTGCCACCTAGTAGGTCCACGAAGTAAGGGAGCATGAAACACTTAAAACTTTTACTACCTTAAAATAACTTCATGAGTAAATTTAATGTATCTCTTAGGATATATCTTAAATACACTATTGTTAATGTTTTAAATGTATCTTGTAGGAGATACCTTGAAGGTACCCTTGAATTATTGTAAGGCCCTTCAAGGTATCACCTAGTAGTGCATTTAAGGTGAAGGAAAATTCCACTCTTATGCATGTTGAAGGAGATAACTTCAATGCCCCATTTAATGTATGATAATTACCTTATAGTTATCTTCTATTATTCCATTTTAACTAATGGATGCCAAGTGTTATACTTTCAAGGATCTGGGAGTATCAAAATACATAATATAAAACCTTTTAACTTTATTGAAGAATGTTTGAAACCTCTGCAATACCTTCATGTGTAACTTGAATGTATCTTATAGGAGATACCTTAAATTTAACCTTGAAGGTATTACAAGGACCTTAAATTAGTGCCTTCAAGGTGAAGTAAAATTCTACTCATGTGCAAGTTGAATATAACTACTAGGAGATACATTCAACATCCCCTTGAATGTATGGCCATTGACAACACCATTTTAGGTATATCCTAGGAGATTCCATCAAGGGCCTTGAAATACCATTGTAATACCTTCATGGGTAACTTTAAGGTATCTCCTAGGAGTTACACTGAAGGAAAAATTCACTCTTGTGCATGTTTGAAAGGTATCTCCTAAGAGACACCTTGAAGGCACCTATTGATGGGGGTTTTCCCATAAAAATAAATTGTAGGATAAGTTTTAGAGTTTTAGTCCCTTTCAAGCCTCTCCTAAAAGGATTATTTCCCACCCACACCTACAAATAATGGGTGAGTTCACTTCCCCTAGGTTTATTTTACTTGATCTAGGTACACTAAGCCTCACTCAGTGGCTCATTAACACCATTCCATACAAGGGGCCTTAATTAATTTAAATTGAAGATACTTTAGTAGTTCTTATCTAGTGGTAGTATACATGGCTTTGAATAAACATCCTTTAGGGAAGACAATTACTCTAGGCTTAAGGCCATCACCAAATTCTTTGAAATTGTGATATAAAAATAGTTGTAAGGGTTTATGTTTTTTGGTGTTTATGTTTCTAGGCCTTGATGGTGGATGTGACAATTTTTGTAAACTTATAAAAGTTAGAAAACATTGTAATATAATCATATTTTTAGATCTTATTATCTAATATAAGGAATTTATTGAATAAAATGGCCTAGAGCCTCTTATGGTTCATAGCATGGGTAATAATTTGGTGTTGATTGATATGCATCATACTTTAAGATCTATACATTATATTACTAGTTGTGAGGAGTGTTTATGCCTTGTCCCACACATGGGATATGGTTTATATTTTTAAAATAATTATGAATCCTTGGATAGGAGATTTTCCACATTTGTCTAATGTTTTAACACCTCAACTCAGACCCCTTAAGCTCAATATTTGAAACATAGTTCCCCCTCTTATTTCTCCTTCAAAATAAATGTTTGTATATTCCTTTTCCTATTAGTTTATATTGGTTGGTATTTTTATTTACTTATAATCCTTTACACATTTAATATATGTATTTAAAATGTCCTCCACTTTCCTCTAGTTAGTCATACTTTGGCTAAGATATTCCTTCATAGGCCTTATCATAAATTCAATGGGATGTTGAAGGTATATCATAGGAGATAAATTCAACATGATTATCAGTGAAAAGGATAGCTCAAGAGTGACTATTTTTAAAAAATACATTTAGCTCACTGATTCAAAACCCTAATTATAGTGTTATACTTTTATGATATGCTTAGTAAGTGCATGATATGTTATAAATGAACAATCAGATTTTAGGCAATCCCCTTTGAATGAGTTTTACATCTATATAATTTTTTTTGGTTTGGTCATACAATTTTAATTAATGCCCTAATTAGTGTATATATTATGAATATTTAATATGTATTTTATATTATAGATTAGAATTCACATTTGAAGATATATAAATAATCACTAATTAATCATAAATAATTTCATAAGTGATATAATATGTAACTTAGATTTTATAAAAGATCAATATTTAAATCATTTCAATTGATTTGCATAAAGTCTTTAGGTGTGAAATAAATTCTTACACTTAAAAGGCAGAAGAAGGCCTCAATTAAATAAAATTTGGATATAGTATTGTTTAAACTACCAAGACTAAAATTAAATCCACGTCACTATCTTCCATTTTATGGTGGTGATAAAATTCCTCTTGATAATTGAAATTTTGATTTCTTTAGTCTGATAAATATGCATGTAAATATTTATTTATTTAGCACTATATCTACAAAATAATATTATCATATTAGAATAATACTCACCTATGATAAGGGTGAACTTGAAGATGCCATTCAATTCCAACTAGAAGTATGGAACAAATAAAAGGTAATTATCCATCATGCTACAACTAGTTTCAATAAATTTACACCCAATAAAATGAAATTGGAAAAAATGAATGTTTCTTCTTCTTGTGAAACGTTTTGGTTTTATTTGAATAGTTATGACAACCTTGAAATGTCTGGATTTATAGATAGAGATAATTTGGTTCTTAGAATAAAAAATATGTTGAAATAAAAACATGAACAAGGGGCACCAACTTATTTTACTTTCCACCATGAAAATATGCATTTAATGTAGTCTATAATCATTATATAAAAAATATTGAAAAAAAAAGAAAAGAAAGGGCAACATATTTGTATGCAGATTTAAAAAAGGCTATATAATTACTCACACTTGTGGAAAAGTATAAGATCAGATAAAAGGTTGATACACTTTTGTTGGCCCAAAATTTTGATTAGACACATAGCAAATTATATACATGGTATATTTATTATATAAATTATGCCTTGAACATTCTTATGAAACTTTGTGAATTGGGGGATGCAATATCAAAATAAGAATTCTGAATGAAATAGGGGTGAATGTTATAATTCATTCATTCATAAAACATAATTAGGTTCCAATGAAGCATGCCTTTTTAATTCATTTTGATCCAAATAACCTTAATGTATTTTTGAGTCAAAATAATTCCTTGAAGATATGATGGAGAAAAAAATTGTAAGGTTCATAATTTAATATGGCCAACACACAATTACAACACAACATAGAATTGTTTCAGATGAGGAATAAAATTCACTATCATTGAGAAAAAAATGTTACATTACAAGGGAAATATTTATGACAACAGTTACCTTGTTTCATATTGTTCATAAAATATGTAACTAATCTAATGAAATAATTTATAAGGATTCATTTGTAGAAATATTTTGATTTTCACATGACCTTATCTAACTAAGAGGTTAGAAGAATCCTAAAATAGGGAAGAAAAAGATATAATAAATACATGAACAAGATAGACACTTGTTTATTTAGGACAAGAATTATAAGAGATAAAATGCCTTCTTTTCATGGAACAATGTGTTTGAGATTGTTTTTATAAGGTGTTTGATTTGTTTGAAAGTATTACTTTACCTAGTTTAGATGAATAAGATTTAAATTTAATTGATACAATAGTACTTATAAATATTCAAGGTATTATAGACAAACAAAAAATAGAACTAGTAGATTTATTAGAAAAAGGGTCTATTTGCTTCTTCAAAACCCATAGGTACAACAACATGGACACATGGAACAAAAATGTGAAGATGGAAAGTAACATATTATCAAAAATTGTAAATTATTTCAACAATCATGATTTGACACTTCTAGTAGAAAAAAATCACACCTAAAGAAGTAATGTAGCATTATAAAATTTCTATGAATTTTTTTGAATATTTGTATGTCTTGAAAATATTTTAAAAAATAAAAAATGTTTGGAAGCATTATCTCCAGATACAATAAACATATTGATAAAATATCTAGATAGTGATGGATATCAGATTTATGAGATAGATAAAAAAAATAGCTTCCATTATGCCCCCCCCCATGTCTTTGGCCATCTATTTTAGAAGATTTTAGTGCAATGTTCATTGTTGGTGTGAATGTTGATTTAATAATTATTGATATTTTGAATGTCATTGAAGATTTTAAAGAAGAACATCTTCCCCTATTTCCTCAAGCATTATTGATAAATTAATTGTTGGGGATTTCAATGTATTCATCATTCATAAACTTGACCATTTATCTGGCATTCATAACTCTCTTGGAAAGTTGTGTGTTGGTAATCTCCATTATATTAAAAATATAGATGTCATTTCTTAGGGTATAGATAGTGATGGATTCAATTTGACTCATATTAGAGGTATCAATTTTTATCAATATTCCACTAATTTTTAGCTTGAACATTTCATCCTTCATTCACAACAAAGTAAATTAGAGGAAGTTGTTGACATCAGTAAAGATGTACCAACATTTAAAATGATTGGTTCACATAAAATAAGGTCATTAAAAAATGAATTAGATAACTTATTTTGGGAGAGACTTATCTCTACTTTCAATAATTTAGATACATGTGATGTGCTAGGGGTATATACATGATCTAGATTGGTGTGTATTTGTATGAAAATACAAAATAATTTATCTTGCATTATATAAACTAAAGAACAAAAAACTTTTAATTTTCCATTTCATTTTTTTTGACAAATTCATTGCAACCAATACCATAACAACTGCTTCGATCACTACTAGGTGCATAAAAATTTTAATCTATTTTATAATCATGCTTTATTTTTCAAAAAAAAATCTTAATAATTTTTTAGTGTGTATGCTTTATTTTTCAATCATAATAATTTAGCAATATTTTAGTGTGTAACACTAATGGCATTGGATAAAAGTCAAGAAACAATAATAATGGACAATAAAATCAATGAACATGACAAATTACAAGTTGAATAAGGTAAGATAAGATCATGCATATTTTTAAAATTATAATTTTTTTATTTATCAATTATTTATAATATTGAAAAAATATTTTTTTGTGTATTTATGTCTTAATTAAAATAGTTCACAACACATCTCTACAATTTTGTGTCTCCAACAATACAACCCAATACAATTATGCATCTTGAAGCCTCCATGAAAACAACACAATTAAAACTCTACATCAAAACACTTATTTTAAATACAAATATCAAATCAAATGATGATGAGAATTTTTAGTTACTACATTATATAATACCTTGCAAGGAATAAAGAACAAAAGACTCAATGAAAGAGTGCAGTTACAAAAAGAAAAAGAAGGTGAAAAAAAACATTAAGTGAATGTGTAATCAATTTCATATACTAGAATATATAGATTATCTTTATTTATTTTTTAAAACATTACAATTGAATTTTTATTTATCAACAACAAAGTGTAGAAGATAACAAAATATAGTGTATCAACTTGGGATTTGGAAGTGTGGGTTCATTTTATTATTGTGTTGACTTCAATGTGGTTGTATTTACCCTGTTAAATTTTGTTTAAATGTTAAATTTACACAATTTAAAATAACTCAATATGTTTTATATTATGTCATGAAGATAAGAAATTATCTTCAAAATATACATGATCTTATCAATATAAAAATGATTTGTTTGAATGGATATAAATATTATGATTATGAGAAATTCAATGAAGAATATATTCCTTATTGAGAATATTTTGATGAAAAAGGGCATGTGTGCACGCACACACACACACATTGGATGTGTGTGTGTGTGTGTGTGTGTGTGTGTGTGTGTGTGTGTGTGCACATTTATCAAATGGCATAAATAGATTGCAGAAGTAATCAGATTTTTTTGTTTCAAAATATGATGAGTTACGTCTATTTTAACAAATGAATAAGAAGTGTCCATTATGGTCAAGTTATAAGAACTCATTATAAACATGTATATGCATATGTATGTTACAAAATTAGTAATATAAATTATACATCCATGTAGATTGAGTATAGTTACATGTACCTGAGCATGTATATATTTTTGTATATGTTTATATGAATCTTTATAATATTTAAGGAAATATAAATAAAAAATGAATTAAATGAAATGCAATATGTTTATATGTTACACTATAAAAGCAAATCTAAAGTGCATCAATGATCAATCTAACATGTAAAACATTTTATTAAAAAAAACAATGTTATATTTATTATTATATAATATTATTAATAAATGATTGTTTTATTTTTTTTAAAATTGCATATATTTCAAAGGAGCTAAAACCAAATTCTAAAAAACTATTTATTTTGGGGTTTGATGACTTACTATTTGTTGTGCACCAAATAAAATATATGAAAATGAATGTTATGGGAATAAAATAAGATTATATAATATAAAATATGTCATGCTACATTTGAGATCATTCTAAATAAATTTTTAATGTGACACTATAGTCTTTTTCTCATGTTGGCCCTTGGTCAATGCTATAGGACAATAATTTGAGGCTACTCCTTCAATCCCTAAATTACACAACTTCAAATTTCATGTTTATGTGAGGTAGAAATATTTTAATCCCTTCAATACAAATACAAATAAATTGGATGAAGTTATTTTTAAAGGTAAATTTGGATATGATTTTATAATTGCCAACATGATGTTCATTGATTGTAATTCTCAAAATTATGTTACAAAACAAAAATTATAAATGAGTTATGTTATGATAAGTAGATATAGTGGAAATGGAAGTCATAAATATGAAAAGGATTGGAAAATCAAAATGACATCTATCATCACATTCATGGGAGAAACCAAAACATCCATGCTAACAGATGTGAAACATTGTTTATAAAAATGTAACTTCACCATATGATTATTTCAAGTGTATTTATTGATTAAAAATTATAATTTTAGTAACATTATAATTAATTTCATACAAAAAAATTCTAAATTATTTCAAATGTAATCCATTTTTTTTGAAATTTATGAGTTTTGATTTAGTAATACTTTGGTCTCATTTCATGCAATTTAATTTATAGTTGGAGATACCTTGAAAGTATTAAATTAGGTACAAAATTGAAATCTAATCCCCTTACAAGTGGATACTCCATTAGTTTAACTATACATTACCTAACTTGATCCATTAGTATATTGACACCTACTCATCAAGATCTTCCCAATGAACAACAAACTATTCTCAAGTCTCTCTCTCATTAAATTTGTTTATTGATACCCCATTAATGGGTCAAGGGTATATAGTGATTTATCTCATCTACATGCTAGGTCTCCTTGGACTCCCCACTTTAGTGGTTTTAGTAAATTAAATTCGGATGGAGAATCATGGGGAAATCTAGGAGCCTCAGGAGTGGGATGTAGTATTTAGGATTACTCTGGTTCTCTCATTTATGTCACTTGAGAAAACCTCCTAGATAAAACCAATAATGAAGTTGAATCTCAAAAATCTATCCTAGGCTTAAAACTTATAAAACAATGTGGAATTAAATACTTAATAATTGAAGGAGATTCTAATCTCATAGTGGAAGTTATTTGTAATCAACATGTTAAGGCTTAGTGACTCAAAAATATCCTCCACCAAATTTTTCCTCTTTTGGATGAAACTAAATCTTGGTTAGTGGCACATTAATTTAAGGGAGTTAATGAAAAATCACATTTCCTTAAAACTTTGGGGGTGGACAAAGTTATTGATGTAGTGATATATAATGCATATGATTGGTGGTTAGGACTTGATTTGGTGGACCTGTAATGTCACCTATAATTGATGAGACTTTCTAAAATTTGGTTATACTTGCTACATTCAGTTTTGGTCATACTAGAGATTTAACATGTGTCAATGGATTTTCACTTCATGATTGCACATGAATCCCTCAAGAATGAAGTGCTTTGTTATGATAGGAGACAACTCACTCGAAGTGATTAACTACCAACATTTATCTCTCCTTGATGTAATAATTCTTGATTTTCTCCCCCTATTTGGATTGCCTATGATGTGAAGATGTATTATGATGTGTCAAGCTTGGTCATTACTAACTCTATTTTGTTGCTCCATATAGAGAATTATGAAATTTATTTTTGAGATAGTGTCTTAGATCATAGACTCTATTTGATCTTTTAGATTCCAAATGTGGAGGTTTTAGAGGTAATTTATATTATTACTAGAGAGTATTACCTTCATGTTGTTTGGCATAACAAACCCAACATATATTTAGCATCATGCTTTTCTAGTAACTTGATTTTAGTGGTCCAAAATAGGGAGGAATCTCATCAAGTGGTAGAGGCCTTTGTATGGAAGGAATTTTAGGTTGGACTCATTGGTTGGTTGACTAACTTTGAGGTGGTAATTAGGCCTATTATTCCTTTTTATAGGTCATATTGTCTTGGTTTAGTTACTCTAAGTGTCTTTCAAGAGATGAAAGCTCATTATGTTTAGATTCATGATCATTATATGACTATGGTGGATGACACACAAATTTCTACTCCTTTTATTAATTATTAGATGTAATTGTTACCATATCTAATCCCCTTCATTAGTAAATTTAACTTGGATGCCCTCATATTAACAACCCATTATTTGGTTGATTTCTATTCAATCTGGGGTGTGTTAGATGAAAAAAATTATATGGCATAAGGTGGTTATCACTGCATGGCTTCATGAATAATTTAGAATCATATTCAATCTATGGTGGACTCCGTCAATTTGGGTGGTGTATATAGACTTAGTAAATATAATGGCTCAGTGACTGGAAATCTTGGACCTACATGCAAATTAACACTATCCAAATTCATACTTAATATGTAATGTTTTACTAGATTGATCACTGTGATGTATGATGCTTGTTATTTTTTTATATTGCTCTTTGGTATTTCTTGTTATCATTTTTTACTAGATAACATTTGGGATAAAACAGAACAATGTATTATAATTTTGTTGCTTGTGATGTATGATGTTTGTTATGTTTTTTTATCCCTCAATTTTTGTTGTTTTCCCTTTTGGGACTTGCATTTTGGATTTAAGTGTCATAATGATGATAATTATCATCATATCATATACTCATAGTCTAATTTATTCAAAATTATCTATGCCCAAATTGTTTGAAATAGTCTAATTTATTTGGAATATAGAAAAAAAAATTGGAGAAAAAGTTCTCCACTCTACTATAGTGCATATAAGTCCAAATTATTCATAATAGTACAAATTATTTGAAATGATCTCTATCAAAATGGTTTTTAATAGTCCAATTTATCTAGAATATAGAAAAATTATTTTTGGATAAAATTTTATCCACTCCACTTTAGTGAGTATAAGTCCAAATTATTTGAAATAGTCAAAATTATTTGAAATGATTTGTGCCCAAATGGTTTGAAATAGTCCACTTCATTTGGAATATATTAAAAAAAAATCTTGGATAAAATTAGTCCACTTAAGCATGTATAAGTCCAAATTATTTGAAATAGTCCAATTTATTCAAAATGATATGTACCCAAATGGTTTGAAATAGTCCAATTTATTTACAATATAGAAAACATATTTTTGAATAAAAAATTCTCCACTCCATTTTAGTGGGTATAAATCCAAATTATTATAAATAGTCCAATTTATCCAAATTGATCTATGCCCAAATGGTTTGAAATATTCCATGTTATTTGGAATATATAAAAATTATTTTTGAAGAAAATTTTCTCCACTCCACTTTAGTGGGTATAAGTCCAAATTATTCAAAATAGTCCTTAATTGTTATTTAGGGCTATCAATTACATTATCAATATCATAATAATCACTAGCTTCAAAATTATTTTTAAGGGATATTATATATATGATTATTTATAGTTCTTCTTGCCATGATTATTTATAGTTCCTATTAAAAAATTTATTTCTATAATAGTTTTATTATTCCCCCTCTATTTTTAAATTCTCACCTTTGATTTAATTATTCTTATCAATTTGTGTTGAGTATGATGCCAATATGGGCACTTGAGTTATATTTTTAGACTTAGTATATTTTGTATTTTCATGTGTTTTGGTAGATTATTCAATGTATTTATGACCTTAACTAGTTATTTGGTCACTTTTTGACACTTTAAATAGTTGAAACTATTAGTTAACTCCAGTTTACTATTTAAGTATGCAAATGAGTTACCAAGTGGAGAGGCACACTTTTAGTGTTATTTAAGTGAGATTAAAGTGCATTTAATTTAATTTATATTTTTTATGGAATATGGGATGCCACTTTTATCTAATTACATCTTTTAGTAGTCAACTAATAGTGACTTCTTGCATGATGACCAAAAAGCTATTAGTTAATGTTAGTGATACCCTTAGTTGTCTCTTGAATTTATATTTAGTTAATTTAAGTTGTCTTAAAGTATAATTTTATAAGTCTTGTTATATATTAATTAACTATTAATTAAATTTATTTATTTAATTTTTACCATATTCTTTTCTTTAAATAACTTGTCATGCAAGTTATCTTATAAAAGGCTTGTTTTAAGCTTTATTATTTAATAAAGTTACATAAAATAGAAGTATGATGGATTAATTCTAATTGAGAATATTTTTTGTATTTTTTATATCTTATATTATTTTAGATAAATAATAATTGAGACCAAAAATCATATCTTTTAAAATTTAGATTTATTCAATATACTTTTTGATCAATAATTTCGCTCACAACATAACTAATTTGATAGCTTGTAATTCTAAGACAATTTTGTTGATACATACCTTCAATTTCAGATATAAACAAATATTATTTTCACCCATACATACATTCAAAACATTAAATTTTTATTGGGTGAGGATTAACTAAAATTAAATTTTCCTATGAATGGTGAATAGGGATTAATTTCATTTCTATTCATATGTGGGTTTTAAAATTTGGCCCATTTTAATAAAAAAGGGATAAATATATGTATAATCCAAAGGATTTAAAATTTTTTACTCTATTTTAAATTAAAAATTAATATTTTATAATAATATATGTAAAAATTGAGAGATATAATAATGTTAAAGATATACAATAATTAAACTTTCTAATTTTGAAAATTGATAACTATGGACAATTGCTATTTTTGTTAAAAAACTAAGAAGGGATGTACTTAGCTTAAATATGGATTTATAATAAATTATTTAGATATATAAAATTGTAAATAAATAAAATTCTTAATTTTTCATGCTTAAAATTAGGATCATGATCTAAAACTACTTATAAATGGGTCTACACTCCATGGTCAATAATGCAATCTTATCGTGTCTATTGACTATAGACTTATCCAAGTTGACTATGATTGGTGACTAATAGAGAAAGATATAATTTTTTTTTTTGATAATATAAGATCATGGATAATATTTTATAATATTTTTATACAATATTTTTCTCTATGGATAATGGTATAATTCATTCATCTCCATTGAATATGGACTCATTTGTTTTGAATGCAAAAAATATATTATTGTTTCACCTTTTGCACTTGTGTATGTTGAGTGAGTTGAGATATCATGATATTATTTTTTACTCATGGAAGTTTTTTGGTAATGGATTAGTTTAACCTCAATCATCCCTATATTATTAACCACTACCTACATATCCAATACTTCAAGAAGCAAAATCAAGCCCATGTAGTTATCCCACCTAAAGTGATTATGAAATTATGCTCCTTGACTATATGTATATAGATATAAATATGGATTTGATTATTTAAAATGATATATTAATACTTTATTTGAGATTATTTATACTCACCTTATAGTTGATCCATGTGAATGATCTTGAATTTAAGAGTAATAGGGTAGATTTTGTTAATGTACAATAGTGTGAAAGTGTTTAATAGATAGTGCCAAGATAAAAACCAAGTGTGGGTAATGAAATACCTTTGATGTTTATTTATAGAAAAACCTTTTGATAATTTCATTTAGTTAACCTTATGAAATGTGTAGGAAGACCCAATAAAATGTTTCAAATTTTGGAAACTAGTTGTTATATGGCACATGATATGACTATTAAGGATGTAGATTGCACCCTAGCTAAAATTAGAATTTTATAGGTCTTAATTTCAAATCTAGTCCAATATGGGAATGAACCTAAGCTGTGGGTTACCTAAACTTGGGTCAAACCTTTATTATTTTTAATGGGGATATCTCCTTAGATGCATCACTTAACTATTTTACACTAAACCTACAAATTTCTTGGGGTGAAAAAGTGAGAGAAATACATGAATGGAAATCTATACTAAATTTGGTGATGCACCACATATTCTATGATCCACTTTTAGCCTAGACACTTCTATGACTAGTAATTAATTTCAACAAGATAAGAACTGGTCAAATTTTATAACAAGGTTGACAGCATGATTATTTTGCATGAAGGATGAAAGGATACCTACATCTTGAAGGATATAAAGAGATAGGTCTATATAAGATAATATAGACTTATGACACTTCAAAAATAATGTCACTAGCTAGAACTTCATACAACCTCTAATAAACCAATAGAATTGAATAAAGGTACATGAATAACATATAGATGATGAATACAAATATACACTCTACACATCAAAATTCAATAAAACACAATTAACATTCAACTAGAATATGAAAATTGCCTTATATTAACTCAAGTGAGTGTTACAAAGTGACTTTGGTAGAGCTTTCATTATCTCAATCAAAGGGATCTAAAATAATATCTCAAATCTAGTATTTATATGAAGGAAAAGAGGGAGATAAAATATGACACTAAAGGGATCATTAATGAGCCCAATCCCATTCAGAATAACCATCCCCCAATCCTTCTCAAGCCTGCTCCTATATTAATGTCACTTTTTCCTTTTCTAGTGTGATGGAGGATATGAAATCAAGATAAATTTTAGGGTGCCATTCTTGTTATTACATTAACTTTTCCAAGTTCCTTTGTATCAATGTCCTTCCTTACAGGGTTAGGTCTTCATATTTAAGGACATACCCATGTATGCTTTTAGTGTATTTTTGTATCACTCAAGATGTTAATTCATTAATTACATCTATCAACCTCTACTTTAAAATGTGTATCTGGGATTACTATAGATTGAAAACCAATTTAAAATATTAGTTTTCCTATAGTTGATACATCCACTTAGACATATCTATATTATATGATCAACTAATATCCCACCTTGATCTATATTATGTCACAAAAGGACCTATTATGTCTCTGTAGAGTCTTAATATCATCATTCTATCAAAAAAAATATGATCTTGGTCTAACTTGGATCATTTTAGAGCTTGGTTCCATTCATTCTTACCTTATCTAGGTCAAAAATGGCTTTGTCAACTTTCATCAAAAATCATGGGTTTACCCTTTGCTCATTGGCCACCAATTGTCTATCTCATCCTATTGGCATATTCACTGCCTCTCACATTATCTGATCTTCATGGAATAGGTAAACATGAGCCCTAGATCTTTGCTTTATTTTTCAACTCTATTCAAGCTGACACCACTTGATAGCCATACGTTGATCCTTAGGATCCTATTGTCAAATTGTCTACTTTCATGTTTGCACCATGTGGTGGCCTCTAAGCTCTTTAAATTTTCCAACCTCACTCACACCATTTATCTACCTTCATATGCTCAAATGTGCTCCATTAGATCTACCTAAACCCATTCACCTATTAGTCTCTACTCATCATTGATCCTCCCATTTAAATTCCAATGGATATTCCATATGAATTAACTTTGATGTTTTCACACCTATCTTTTACATTCATGTGAATGTATTTGACATTCATGTGACCATCATTTAGATAATTTAATCTCAAAAGTTATTTGTCATGTCTTGAATTTGATGTTTACACGACCATAAAATGATGTCCACATGACCATCACTAACATTTGAGAGCCCATCACACTTTGAATTCAAGTGACTGATTACTGAGATTGATTTTGACACTTTTGTGAACATCATACTTGTTAAATCAACTTCTTTGGGATAAAACATTATTTTAGAGCTTTTGTAATGGTCCTTTGTCTTTATCAAAACCATCATATTAGACATTTTATCCAAAATAAATATGTCTTTAGGAAAATTGTTGCAGAATAATTTTCCTGAAAGAAATCTACTTTTATCTTCAAGACTTTTATTTTGGCCTTTTGTTGTGGACCATTTTCTTCAATCTTTTGTTTGGGATATTGTTTTAGTCTATGTGCCAAGACATTTTCTCTAAAATAATTGGTCTACAGGCTTATGTCTCAGACAAACTATTTGAAAGAATTAACTTATGTTGTAGACAAAATCTCTGAGGGAATTATGGTGTTAGCTTTTTCATGGACCTTTTGATTTAGACAAAATTTCCAAAAGAATTCATGTCTTTGAGATCTCCATCTCAGACAAAATATTCAAAGGAAATGATTTAGACTATGGACAAAATGTCTAAGATAATTGATAAGGACCCTTTATCTTTGAGAAATTGTTTAGATAATTTGTTTGAAAGAATCAAACACTTAGCTTTTGTCTCAGATAAAATGTCTAAAGGAAATTGGGTCCTTAGGGAAATTATTTTGGAAAAAATGTTTGAAATAATTCCCAACACTTAGTCAAAAAAACTAAAACATTTTCTCTAAAATAAATAATGTATTAAGCCCTAAAGACAAAGTCTAAAAGAATTAAACTTAACCAAAATAAATTCACAAAAGAATTAACACTTAGCCCTTTAGCTCATAGGATTTTCTAGACTTTTGCAATTTACCTTGTTGTTAAATCCTTGAAAGCTTGAAAGAACTACGAAGACCTAAATCTTGTGTAGACTTGTTATATGACCTTGAACTACTTGGTTTCACCATGAAACCTACTCAAGAACCTTTTTCTTTGCTTTGAAGACCTATGCCTCAGAGTTTGACAAAATACACTTTGAGCAATATTAAAGTGTTTCAAAAGATTTGTGAGCATGATAAGATCTCTCTATTCCACTCATTCCATCTAGAACATATGTTCATCTACTCATCCATTATCAACCTGATCCACTTGGGCAAAACTTGGTATATGGACCAAATTTGGCCAACATTTTTTATGACTCATAGGAAAGCATCCCTGCTATTTTTGAGAACCTAGACCAATTTGCCATTTTTATTCCATTGGGCATGGAGTCTCCTACATGTGCAACCAATCTGGTCTAAAACTAGATATAAGGCTAACCCTTTCTAGATAACTCCTCTTGAATCAACAAGGACAAAAGAATAATAACAAAATTAAAGGCAAGTGCATGCAGACACTTATAGGAAGGAAAAATAACTAACCTACTAAACAAATGTACATAAAGACACCTGGATAAAAGCATGAAAAATATTCTAATATGTATAAGGTTTTAATTTACAAATACCCCCATCTTGGGTCAAATTCAAAACTATGAATATCATTCACTTATAACAAACCAAGATGAAAAATACCTTGCTTTAGAAGTACTAGAATTGGTGAACTAGATATCTTTATTACCAATCCTTTTGATGTGATCTTTAATGAATGGAATGGGAAAAACATGTCTCTAATGTATACATACTAGTCCATGTCCTCCAATCTTGGTTCATGTTGGATTTTAGGGGCTCTTACAACCTCCTCATGTGATGGCTCAATTTTGTGTTCTGATTTAAGCACAACATGTGATGTCTCCTTTGAACTGGTGTTTGGTTGATTGTCTAAGATTAGGAAAAAAATCTCTAAGTCATCCCAAAAGGTAGCTTCCTCTTGATCATCCAAGACAATGCCAACTTCAACACCATCTTTGCTCTACTTTCTTTGAAATGAGCCATATGGTAGTTCATCAATCCACCTAAGGCCTAACATGTCATGTTATTATGGCTCTAAATTTGACCATTCTTATTCATTCTTGAAGACATCAGTACTACCTTGAAAGAATAATTCATCTTGTGATTGGTCAATTTCTTCAACCTAATTGACAAGTTCATATTCAAGATTTGGAGGAGGCATAGGTTGGCTTAGAACCTCTACCTGATCCATGAAATCATGGTAAAATTATTTCCATACCTCATCTTAATCCTCCTTTTTATCTATTTATTCCTCATCTTCATTTGTATTCATGCCAAATGGAAGCTCTTAGGACTTTCAAAATATCCTTTACTCTTAGCTACACTCTGGGCACATACCTATTCAAATATGAAGGTATCAATACTACCTTTAGACTCTAGTTCATCAAATCCATGCCAAAAAGTCTGATCAAAACCTAACTATTTCAATTTTGAATGAAGTGGAATGTATATCATTATCTCTTCATCATATACACTTGCATTGTCCTCTTCAATTTCAACTTTGATTACAACCTTTTCCTTTATTCTTTGTAAAATAGGTTCTTTCTCCAAGAGGGAGATGGTAAGAGTGTGAAGAAGTTCACCTTGCTTACATCTTAGGAAAGTGTCCTTCTAGCTAGGGACTTTGAATGGATTATTTTATGGCTCTTGAGAAAAGGAGAGAGAGAGAGTCTTGGAACTCTTTTACATAAAGATCACTGAGCTGAGCTATGGTTGCAGATTTACTTTTGGCACAACTAACTCCTCCTCCAAGACTATTTCTTAGACTACCTCAACTAGCACCTCCTCTTTCTTCTCTGTGCCTTTATGAATTGAATTCCATGAGGGAAATTAGTAGGGAATAGGCACCTTTTATTCATTTATAGGATAGGGTGGTCTCACAAGTGAGGGCATGATATAGCTAGGATCAAATGTATTAGAGAATATCCATGATGTAAGGGCTTCATGCTCTTGAGTGTAAATGGGTGTTAGGTTAGGAGAGGGAAAATTGATTGGCTCTAGGAATGAATAGGAGACATAAGACTAATATAAATGAGCCTAATTATTCTCATAAGACATTAACATAATGTCTACATTTTGGATGATATTTCTCATCATCATTATGTCCTCATTCTCATAAGATGACCACCTTTCACCCTCAAAAGATGACCATCTATCCTTGACCATCTAAATAGAACCCTTTACCTCTTATAGAACATGGATAAGGATGACTAGAGAAAACTCCAAATCCATACCAGTCTCCTTTATCAACTCAACATAAATTGATAGTGCTTTCTTTATTCTTGACAAGGATGTAATAAGATAAACTTGATCTTGACAAGGGAAATTAGTGTAATTATTTGAATGTAAAGGAGGATAACCTTGGTCATATGCAAGGTTAGGAGGAAAATAAATTCCATGGTAAGGCTAATAGGTTGTTTGAGGGCCACTTAGGGGGAATACATAAACATTATTTTCCTGATAAGTGTGATGTTGAGGTAGAGAATAAATAATTTGATCAAAAGAATGATGAGACATACCAAATGATGGTGATTAGGTATATGGGCTACTTATACTAGCTAATGTTGATTTAGAGTTGCCATTGGTGTTTTTAGAATACCTCTAAAGGATGATATGTAGAAGAATAACACACAACAAAAATCCTTCCACTTCTTTGGACCTTAGTCCCATTAGGCATACTAGAACTGTTAAGGATGTAGATTTCACCCTAACTAAAAGTAGAAATGTTTAGGTCCTAATTTCAAATTTAGTCTAACATGGGAATGACCTTAGACTATGGGTTACCTAAACTTGGGTCAAAACTCTATAATTTTTAATTAGGTTGGCTCCTTAGATGCATCACTTAGCTCTTTTACACTAAACTTACAAATTACTTGGGGTGAAAAAGGGAGAGAAATACATGAATGGGAATATTTAGTAAATGTGGTGATGCACCAAATATTCTATGATTCACTTTCAGCCTAGACACTTCTATGACTACTAATGAATTTCAACAAGATAAGAACTGGTTAGATTCTATAACAAGGTTGCAAGCATGAGTATTTTGCATGAAGGCTAAAAGGAGACTTACATCTTGAAGGATATAAAGAGATGGGTCTATATAAGACACTATAGACTTATGACACTTCAAGAGGAACATCACTAGATAACACTTCATAAAACCTTTAATAAACCAATAGAATTGAAGCAAGGTACGTGAAGAACATATAGATGATGAATATAAACATACACTCTACACATCAGACTTCAATATAACACACTTAGCATTTAACTATAATCTAAAAATTGCCTTATATTACTTTAATAGTATTACAAAGTGACTTTGGTAGAGATTCTACTATCTCTATCTAAGGGATCTAAAACAAGAGCTCAAATTCAATATTTATAGGAAGAAAAGGGGGAGAGAAAAAAGATGGGGTTGAAGGGATCATTAATGAGCCCAATCTCACTCAAAACAACCATCCCCCAATCCTCTTCAAGCATGATCCTATATTAATGTCACTCTATCCTTTGGTATGATGGAGGATATGAAATGAAGACAAATTATAGGGGCCATTCTTGTTTCTACATGAACTTTTCCAAGTTCCTCTGTATTAACATCCTTCCTTATAGGGTGAGGTCTTTGTATTCAAGGCCATACTCATGTCTAATTTGATCAGTTATATATATGTCTTGGGACATTCCTTCATTAATTACATATATATACCTATATTTAAAAATGTGCACCTGGGCTTACTATAGATTGAAAACCAATTTAAAATATTGGTTTTCCTATAGTTGATACATCCACTTAGACATATTTATATCATATGATCAACTAGTAGCCCACCCTAATTTATATCAATTCATAAAAGGGCCTATTCTATCTCTATAGAGTCTTAATAGCATGGTTCAATCCTAAAAAATCTGATCTTGGTCCAACCTAGATCATGATAGAGCTCAGTTTTATTCATACTTACCTTTTTTGGGTCAAAAATAGCTTTGTCAACTTCCATAAAAAATCTAGGGTTTACCCTTTACTCATTGGTCATCAATTATCTAACTCAACCTATTGACCTATTAACTCTCTCTCACACCATCTAATATTCATGAAATGAGTGAATGTGATCCCTAGATATTTTATTGACTTATCAATTATATCTGAGCTAGTGGTACTTGACATCACTATGTTGATACTTAGGATCCTACTGTCAGCTTATCTACTTCCACATTTATGCCATTGATGGCCTCTGATATCTTTAAATTCTCTAGCCTTACTCACACAATTGGTCTACCTTATTACTCTCAAACACACTCCATTAGATCTACCTAGATCCACTGACTTTTTAGTCACCACTCACCATTAGATCTCCTATATGATTGAACAACGATTGTTGATCCTCTTTCTTGAATTCGAATGGATATTCCCTAAGACTTAAAATTTGACATTTATGTACCTATCTTTAACAACTACATGAACATATATGAGATTTGTATGACCATCATTGAGATATTTGAATCTAAACAATTGTTTTCCATGCCTTGAATTTGATGTTCAAACAACCATCAAATGACATCTAGGTGATTGTCAATAATGTTTACTAGCCCATCACACTTTTAACTCAAATGACTAATTACTGAGCTTGATTTTGACACTTTTGTGAATGTCATACTTGTTGAATCAACTTATTTGGGATAAAACATTCTACTGGAGCTTTTACATTAGCCCTTTTTCTTTGTCAAAACCATCACTATGGATATTTTGTCTAAAAGAAATATGTCCTCAGGGAAATTATTGTAGAATAATTTCCCCAAAAGAAATTTGTTTTTGTCTTTTATTTTGTTTCAGCCTTTTGCTATGGAACATTTTCCTTACAATTTTTTTGAGACATTTATTATGGGATTTGTACCAAGACATTTCCTCTAAAAAATTGGTTTGTAATCTTTTATCTCAAACAAAATGTCCAAAAGAATTGAATTATGTTGTAGACAAAATACCTAAGAGAATTATGTTCTTTTCTTTTCCACAGACATTTTGATTCAGACAAAATGTCTAAAATAATTCATGTCTTTAGGATCTCTATCTCAGGAAAAATGTCCATAGGAAATAACTTAGATTACGAACTAAATGTCCAAGAGAGTTGACAAGGACCCTTTATCTTGGGGAAATTTTTTTAGACAATTTGTTCAAAAGAATTCTAACACTTATATTTTAAATTGGACAAAATGTCCTAAGGAAATTAGAATTTTGGGGAAATTGTTTCATACAAAATATCTGAAATAATTTCTAACACTTAGTCAAAAAACCCAAAACATTTTCTCCAAAAGAAATAATGTACTAATCCTAAAACACAAAGTTGAAAATAATTGAACTTAGCCAAAATAAAATCCTGAAAGAAAACACTTAGCCTTTTAGCTCACATGCTTTTTTTGACTTGTACAATTTGCCTTACTACAAGATATTTGAAGGCCCAAAAGAACTACAAATACTTGAAGCTTGTGCAGACTTGTTCCATGACCTTGAACTGCTTGGTTTCACCATGAAACCTATTCAAGAACCTTTTATTTACTCTACAAACATGTCCCTTAGAATTTGACAAAATACACTTTAAGAAATTTTAAAGTGTTTCAAAATCTTTGTAAGCACTATAATATCTCTTTGGTCCACTTATTCCATCTAGAATATCTGTTCATCTACTCATCCATTTGCAACTTGATCCATGAGCATAGCTTGGTATGTGGTCCAAAATTAGCCAATAATGACCACTCTAGGTAGATAAGTCTATGGTAGTGTACCTATCTACCTAATGTGGACTTGTCCCAAAAAATGAGGAATAAATGTCTTGAACTAAAAATTATCTAAGGGTGATATGAATTAGTTTGAACATTTGAATTATAATGGTTTATGTATTAATGATGGAAAACAAATGGTCAATCCCACACATAGATAAATTTATTAAAGTAATAGCAAATAAAATTCATGTATTTATAGAATAATAAATTATTAAGCAATGGATAATGATGGAGAGCATGTTAGGAGAAAAAATTAAAGTTGTTGGGTGGTAAAACTCAATTATTATATATGAATAAATGTAATTTTTAATTCCTAACAAGGTACATGTAGAGGAAGGGGATAATGTTCCATATGTGGAATCCTAGATCTTAGTGTCCATTATACAAAAGGGGATCATTCTTGACTCTATTACCCAGAAGTAAAATAATAAGGATATTAGATCATCCCATAATATTGATGTGATAATATAATGAAAATATGTGGTGGATCTAATAAAAGGTAAGGCCTTATTACATGAGTTTGTCATTATTTTTTTAGATTAATCAAGTCTTAGGTTTTGAGTGTCTTCTCCTCTAATTACCTAACAACATAATAGACATTTCAACCACTAGATTTGTAAACTCTCTAAAAGGAGTTTTTATTTGGAGCTACAACTGATATTGATATTTTTAGAAGTTGGGCCCAATACAAATGGACACCAATAGGTAGTGTCGAGATATTGCCACTATATAATGTATTTTTATTTATGTTGATTGTGTTATAATCCTCTTAAATAGACCCTATTTTTTAGGAAAAATGAGACTTTTCTTGAAAAAATGGAAACTAGGATTTGACCAAAAAAAGGTTGATTATAATGAGTTTCCTATTTAGGTAAGACTTTAAAGGATACCTCTACAATTTTTGGACAATGAATTATTTATAATCATAGCTAAATATTTTGGTCAAATAATTACCATAGATGTAGTCATGAGATCCAAAAAAAGTCTTATTTATGTAATATTATGTGTTAATGTTAAATTAGGGATAAAATATCATGTATCTATCAATATTAATTCTAAATTTGGTAACTAAACTTATATTATTGGAATTGAAAACTCCTCATTGGGATGTCATGACTGCCATATAATAGGGCAATGGATGCAAACCTACCATACCAAGGTAAGTAACTAGAAAATATGGAAGAAAATGGATAAGCCTAGTTCAAAATAAATTTAAAAATATAGTAATCAAGACATATTAACTATGAATATAAAGTTATAAATCTAGGGGGAGAATAAAAATGAGACTTTTTTTGAAAAAATGGAAACTAGGCTTTGACCCAAAAAAGGTTGATTATAGTGAGTTTCCTATTTAAGTAAGACTTTAAAGGCTACCTCTAAAATTTTGGGATGATGAATTATTTATAATCATAGATAAATATTTTAGTCAAATAATTACCATAGTTGTATTTATGAGATCCAAAAAATGTCTTATTTATGCAATATTATGTGTTAATGTTAAATTAGGGATAAAAAATCATGTATCTATCAATCTTAATTCCAAATTTGGTAACTAGCTTTAGAATATTGAAATTGAAAACTCCTCATTGGTATGTCCTAACTACTATAAAATAGGGCACTGGATGCAAACCTACCCTGCCAAGGTAAGCAACAAGAAAATATGGAAGAAAATGGATAAGCCTAGTTAAAAAAAAATCAAAAATATAGTTAACAAGACATATTTACACTTAATAGATAGTTATAAATCTAGGGGGAGAAGAAGATATCAAAATTTGATATCAAACTAAGATCATACCATGTGTTATGTAAAGGAATATTTACAAACTCACTACCAACCCATCTTATAATTTGAGTTCAATCCCCATCTTAAAAATTAAGAATAAGGATTTGCAATAATAGGTGTAGGATAAGTAATGTCATAATAAGGTTTACCAAACTAATGACTACCACTTGTATATAAAATATAATCTAGAACCATATCTTATTATGAAATAACAAAATACCTTAGATAAATGAATGGTCTTTGATTACCCTTCCTCTTCAATAGCCACCATAGATGTTCCCTTTCTACCTAATTATAGCTCTAAGGAAGAACTTTTTTTTATGTTATTATATAGGGGAATGATATGGTGAAAAATACCAAACTAAAGCATAAATTGTTTCATGTAATCTTGTTGATCATTAGAATGATGCCATTTAATTAAAGGAGGAAATGGCTGAAGAATTGGTGAAAAGTGATGGTGAACTAAAATATGTGTCTTCCCCCCTATTATTCTTCTTTATATCCAAATGTCATATCTCCTTCATCAAGAAAAGGTATAAATAACCAGTGTGTGTTAAAATGAGTACCAAGAAAATATAAAAAAAATTATGGAATCTAGAAAAAGCAAACAAAATCAAAAGAAAGACCATAATAAGGAAGCAAATAAATACATCTAAAAGGGGAATCAGAGTATTATATAACTAAAAAGGGTTAAATATTTTTGTTAACTCCAAGAATGAGGAGCTTAATTTTTTATTTTGAGGATGTATGGTGTTTTTATTTATTTTCCTTTATACCATGTTTTCCCTTGCTAATCTAGGATATGACCTATAGTTTGACATATATTTTATTTTTTAATTATTTTTTGTATGTTACTTCACTATAATTTTTGTCATTTTACTATTGTTTATGCTACTATTTTTCAATTTTTATCTATATGGGATGTGTATCCCTGGCAAAGCCTCTATCAAGATAGATTATTGTAGACTCAAGTTTTTAGTGGCATCTCTTATATCATGTTTGTCATAAAGTCAGATCATCAAAGGAGCTGTTTTTAGTAACACAAAAGTCTTGATTTAGATTACTAAATTATTGTTGTATGACTATTGTTTTTAATGTAAGTCTATATTAAACTTACTATTCAAGTTTTGTTGGCCCTATTTATTATTTTTCTATTTTTTCTTCATTAAATACCTCTTGTAATTCCATTTCATAGCTCCAGTCAAAAAAGTTTTTGTTGATTCATTATCTCATAAAAAAATGTTAACTTTATCAAAAAAAGAGTTGTGTTTTTGGGCACAATTCATGTGGTTTAGGATGTGTCAATAATTAAATTTTTAAAATAAATATGACTAGATTATTATGTATACAACTCTCCCAACACCCCCATGCCCCCCCCCCTTTATTTTAGTAATGAAATTGCTAGAGTAAAAGATAAATAATTATACCTGAGTATGTAAAACACACTTTGTTTTTAAGAGGATACTCCAATCATTCAAGGAAATCTAATTTAGAAAATATTTTAATAGCACATAAAGTATCCATTTTTCCATATTTTAAATTTGAAAATTTTAAAACTATAAAATTGAAAATTGAAAAGAGAACAAGGAAGAAGTACACATGTATGGATATGATATCATGTTTCTTTATAAACCTTAAAATATGGATAAATGTTCCCCTATATCTAATAAATTGGATAAATTAAACCATTGATGAATTAATAGTGATCAAGTATCAAATGAAAATAACTAATCAATCCCTTATGTTGGAAAGATATAGATTCCAATAGTTTTAACCTTTTAGGACTTATCAAGTATAAATCCTATGTTTGTTAAAGATATGAGTATAGTAAATTAGGCTAATAATATACAATAAATATATGCATTTATTTGTTATATAATTGACTAACTTTGACCTTTCTAAAAATAGAAATAAATAATATAAGTAATAACTTAGATGGAAAATGACTTAGACAGATGATCTAGAGGCTATAAACTAAGTCAAAGGTTGGTCTGAATGTCAAAAATAAGATCACAGTATCATAAACCCTCCTATATGGTAACTCCCTATTTGTAAAATATTTTAATTATTAGATATGTAGTGGTAGGTTCCATATTTTCACAATAGTGTCTTATATGCATGACTATCCTAAGCTTTTGAGTGCACCAATGTTTGGATCTATGAGGTTTGTTCCTACTTGCACAAGTTATAAAAACTTTTATATTCCATGTTTTGATTAAACTTTTGAAAACCCTAATCCTACATGTTGTTAGGACATCTGGTTGATACAAGCTAAAAAGTGTGTTTGATAGTGGGGTAGGATAAACATCCTCAACACCCTGCTATGATGAGATTTTCTTGCATATAAATATTAGTAATAGGGATCAAGCCCAATATATTTATCCCCATCAATAAATGTAAAATTTAAATAAATAATAATTTTACAATGATTCAAATAATCATTAATTAGAGTTTTAAAATAATGCAAACATACATATTGAAGAGCATAAAACCAATCAAGAGCATAATATTTTAAGTTTCTATAAAATATATTGGTCAAAAAAATATTCTCATAATAAAATTATAAACACAAAGCATAAAAGGATTTAAAATTGTCATTAGGATCTCATTTTCCGTTAAACATTTCAAATTATGGATCAATAAAACCTATTATAATAGGGTATGTAATAACTTCATAAGCCAAAAATATTTTGGAGAATATAGCTGGAAGTTACCCTAATATCTCATATATGTAATCTTTAAGGAAAAATATTGATTTTGTTTTTCATGTTATGAAGGGTATGCCTCATAGTAGTC
Organism: Torreya grandis; assembly: GCA_037957365.1. Taxonomy (NCBI): domain Eukaryota; kingdom Viridiplantae; phylum Streptophyta; class Pinopsida; order Cupressales; family Taxaceae; genus Torreya; species Torreya grandis. Next base: position 1,024,877 of record JARHVA010001398.1, read on the forward strand.
ATTTTAAAAATTTGATAAGAAGTGGTGGGGGGGAGAAGTAACATAAGTTTGAATAAAATAATTTTTAAAAATAAAACTAAACATAATGTGAATAGGATAAAGGGATATTTCAAGAAGGATGATGTTTCAAAACAAGCTAAATGTTATCACTATATTCATATTGGGAAGGAAACATGGAAACATATTGAGAAGGAATCCTAGAAGAAGCCAAAAACATTTTGAGAAATATGAAGAATATTGGAAGCAATATAATGTTATGAGATAGGAATAACAATAAAAGATAAATGATGTTAATACCATAACATCCCCACTAGGATTGACTTATAATGATGTGGTTTTTTTAATATATTTAATCAATGTATTATTTCATTAGATTTCACCATAAAAATCTAATTAGTAATTCAAGTATAACACTCCAAGTATGTTAACTATAAAATAAGCATGTAACATCTACCTGTTACTGATCAATATCATCATATGAAACAAAACATAAATGAATAAGGAAAATAATTAAAAAATTTCCTTCCATGGATAGTACAAACATACAACCACTATTGTCAATGTACAATGAGTAAATAATTACATTTCATTGTAATAATAAATTTAATATAAGATATAATATACAAGGATCCACAAAGCATGAGTTCCCCAAAATCCAATATCTATGGTAATATCAAGTGTAGTCTCCAATAAGTACTATTGTGAGGAGGGAGAGCATCATCTGAGCACTTTTACATAGCAACCACATACTATTAATCCCTCACACAATCCTTCAATTAGGTAATGACCCTCCCTTCATATATGGGTAGATAGTGATGGTGTGAGAATCTAGAGAGATAATATAGTACCAATGTGTTGTAAGATTTCTAATACAGGATGTGTATCATAAAAAATTATGTTATAATAGATATCACACAAACATGTAAATCATAAATATGAAATGACAATGTCTAAATAAACATTAATTTGGTCAAAGTTTTCAATAGTTATTGATCTCTAGGATTACTCAAATTCATACACACCACTTGATTAGATTACCTTCACTTGGAATTGGTGATGTTAGCAAGCTATTGAAGTCTATGCCACTACTTAGTACCAATAATATGAGATTTGGTTAATATAAATATAACCAACAAACTCATATAATTTATTTCCTATTAGTAGGCATAAAATATTTTTAGAAATGAATAATCAAAATGCATACATTTAGTCCATCAAACTTAAGATTAAATCTTCACTATGTTATTTATCACATAAATAATAAGTGTAACAAGTACAATTTATACCAAGAAAGTATAATATATTTTTAGACTACATATTTCTAATTTCCACAAGTAGATTCAAATATAGTACATTTTATGACAAACAATAATATCATAGTCCATTATTCATGTGTACAAATACTCAATTACAAATAACTAGTCATAATAATTCTAGAGAATCAAATAACTCATAAACCAAGTTATATTTCACATGAACATAATATTTCATTTATGCATCTTGTTATGTTTTCAAGAGATTATATATATATATATATATATATATATATATATATATATATATATATATAGTGATAGTTTCCTATCCCTCAGGGTCTTATGACTTATTTTTAACAATCAATAAAATTATAAATATAGATTATAGACACACTACCCAATACAAAAATATATATTGTATTTTTATATGAATACCTAAGTCTTCATATAGATATATTTCCTATATATATGCACTTTTACATATTAACTATATTCATACTATGTGTCATATATAAATACTCAACAATATATAAATAATGTATGTAAATGTCAACGGTCATCTATAATTATAATCAAGGACTTAATATGGTTTCAATAACCATTATAACTTCTCTATTCACAAAATACATTGATAATTTATTATGAGATATTAATATTATTGAAATATTCATGAACAAAGTGTTATAGTCCATAGACTATTTATATCCATATTTTTCTCTTCTTAAGTCAAATTGATAACTAATTTAACATACAAACACTCACATAGTTTATACAAGTATTTAAACTTTCTAATATTAGTTTAATATATATCATAAGTGTCAAACCAATTACTCAACCTAATAGATAACTATAGGTCATATTATCTAAATAATCCATATGTAAGATCTAGTAAATAGTTACCAAATTGATACTAATACCCACTACTGGTATATGATAATGAATAGTTTTTTTTATTAACTAATTGATTTATAATTAGCTTTTCAAAATCAGACTTAGTGTATTAAACTCATAAGATCATGGCTTATCAAATTCAGACCTATATATTATCAATTTTAATGATAAAGGCACATAGTCCATATAATTTCATAATGGACTTTAAAACAATTGATAAACAAATTTTTTTTATATATCCATTTATTCATTGAAGTCATGGTTTTAGTTCACTCACATAATTCACATAGTATAATTAATATATAGATTCAAAATACTACAATCTATACATAAATATATAGATAGTTCTTTCCAAAACCATATACTATCAGATATATGAGTACCAAAAATATTATGGTTTTAATCATAGTTTTGATTGATAATAAACATGGTTTAATGTTTAAATGTAATTCAACACTAAATGAATACATAATTTAT